>JAKELP010000020.1:3762500-5012500 GCA_029929735.1 Mimosa pudica
AGCCATTGAACATATCAATTTATAATCTCACTAATATCTTCCTTTCTATCTAATTCTAAAGAATCTGTAACCATGCAGAACTCAATAGGCTGGTCTATATACCCACAAGGCATGGAAAAAATGATCACACATGTAAAAGACAGATACAACAATATTCCAATGTTCATTACAGAAAATGGTAATAAAACTAAAAAGTATTGTCTTGATTTAATCAAGCTTAAGTGCATTTAGTTTCAATCCAAGCTATTCTTTAGGGTGTGGTGAGACAGACAATCCAAATTCTACCTTGGAAGAACATATTAATGATGTTGAAAGAATGAAGTACATGGAAGATCACTTGAATGCTCTTCAATCAGCAATAAGGTAAGAATATTACATGAACAAAAGCATCAATATATGTGGCAAGCTTATCATTTGTTATATTCAGTATATTCTTTCCTGAAGTCCAATGAATCACCTTAAAAAAATTACCAAATTAAGATATTTTTCTTGTTCTTTGATTTTCTCTTAATATGTGATCAGAAAAGGTGCAGATGTGAGGGGATACTTTGCCTGGTCCTTGCTTGATAACTTTGAGTGGATATATGGATATACAAGAAGATTTGGGCTACACTATGTTGATTACAATACTCTCAAGAGAACTCCAAAACTATCTGCAAGTTGGTACAAGCAAATCATTACAGAGCACAAACAAGAGGCTTTTAGCTCATAACATGAGAAGGAGCAGGAAAACCAGTACAGACAATTCAAGACAGACGCCCGAATGAAATAATTTATGTTATAGCTCAATCAACTACACTTCAATAATTTGTCACTTATATTCGGTGCTTCCATTTCCGAGCAGAATCTGTAAAATTAATTCTCTTTCCATAAACCAATATTTAAATTCAATAATCACTGATGCTTTGGCTCATTCGGTCAATTAATTCTGAAGGAATGTGTATGACAAGGTACAGAAGAAGGTACAGAAGCATATGATACACATACTACAACTGACACCCTCTAATTGACATTATCTTCCCCTTTTCATTCATTTTGTAACCCGAGGAATAAACTTACAGTCAGACTTCTCCAGTCTTTGAGGAATTCTTGGGTGCTTAATATGATGAAAAACCATTTCAGTTAGAATGATGGCACACTCAAAAACTGGAGGCAAGATAAATCAGAATTTGCTGTTGCTTCTTGACAATAAGCCTGCACTCTAAGCATTTTCAGACCTCCACCAAGGAGAACCGGCTTTGTATAAGTGTTCCCCATCATCCCAGGATATTTGACAGGCTTGGAGGCCAATTGCAACACTAGGCTCCTTCCCATGCTGTGCAGTCCAATTTAAAACAGCCATTTCCTTTTCACCTTCACCAGTGAGATCTTTCTTGTGTTTCCCAAATGGATTAATTCCAGGGTTAGCCATCTCTGCAAGTGCAGCTGGCATGTACATAGAATCACCAACTAACGGTGCCTTACACGCAGCAAATTGGGCTCGAATCTACAATTTAAAATATTGAAATGAGATTTAGTTTCACAAGAAAAAAAAATGAGAAAATCCTATATCCACAAAAGATCAGGTACACCCACAAAAACAAGAAAAAAAGCATAGGTACATGTGCAGACCTGATGCGTTTTACCAGTAAGAAGGTTGATTGTACACTCGTATGCATAGTCTTGGGGAGGCCATCCACAGTCTTCAATACAAAACTCGTTTTGAGTAAGAGTGGCTGGCCAGGGGACCTTTCTGCATTCCATGACCTCAAGTTGACACAAGTGCCATCCCTCAACGTAATCTGCATCACATAAACGAATAAGATTTGATCTCCACAATACATGACTCTTGCCTATAAATATGCATAGAACAAAAGATGTTGAAAAATCAACTATGCAAAGAAAAGAGTCATTGTCAATTTCAATGTCATGTTTCTATAAATAATAAACCAGTAGAGGATAAAATATATTCAAACTAGTATCAATCATAGAATATAACAGTATCTTCTGTTAATGCATCTAAGCAAAATATAATGGATAAGAATGCGATATTTGCAATTTTCGGGACCTTAAAAAACTTCTGCTTGTTTTATAAGATTTCACTAAATAGCTAGAGCAGCATTTTTTTTATGTATTTAAGAACATCACAATATCTTCTATTGTTAACTATAAGAAAGATTGCTACTCAATTTCTAATGATGAGACATCCAGAAAGGCACAGGCACATGGCCTTGCCTTTCCTATCTGATGACGTTCCCACAAGGCTGATCACTGAAGCTTACTCAACTGTGAACATTTAAATATTTCAAAGCTTTCAAGCACTAAATCATCCTCATATCATATGTATGATTACCTTCAGAAATAAGACGGGGAGCCCTGTTAACTGAACGCATATAATGGCTAATAATTCCACATGGCACAGAAGCAGCTGCAAGAGCAAGATAAAGCTTCTTCACCTTTTTCTCCTGAAAAAGAATGAATACCCCAAAAACATAAGACAAATACAATATTAAATGAATTAATCTGTACATTACATTCACATTCACTTCATGATGAATCCACTATTCCCAATGAAAACCATTTCACAAAAGGAAGCCCTTCAGCTTATGTGCCTAAGTAATCTAGAAATACTTTTGCATGTTTTCATGTACAGGCCATCCTAATATGACATAAGAAATTACCTCACAAAACTTACCCTGATTTTACCATGAAATATGGAGCAATATTCTTTAGTCCTAGCAAAAACTACACTGCATGTAAATTACCATCAGTCACAATTATGACAGATAAACTGACATGAGCAAAAAAAATTCAAAAAAAAAGTACCAGCCTTCCGTGCAATTGTCTATCTGGTGCGTTGTCATCAATGGGGTTGTAAGTCCCAAGGCACGAGTTGTAAAGGTTGCACAGGTTTCTTCAATGTTGTCAGTAGTGCCACCTACCTACGCCAAGAGACAGCAAATCTTGAAGTAAATGACAAAGTATATCTTAATCACAGATACGAAATACACAGATGAATTTCCAAAAATGTCATAAAGAATCTTGAGTCTTAGAATCAATCTGATTTGTAGTTCATTCTCCAAAACAATCACGATATCATTAATCAACATAAGTGAGATACTGCAGAATTGACTACATACTGATGTTCCAGCCGGTTTATCCAAGACCACATATGACTCGGCCACAGCTATGATTCTTGATCTCCAGTCAATCTCATAGCATCTACAAAGAGAATACATGTCAAACACGTTCTTTTTTAGGAATAAAATGAACAGATAGTTCTAACAAGCATTCAGCAATACCTTGGAAAGCGCTTGGGGTGTACATGTACTCTTAAATAGGTTCCTTTTTCCACAAACTGATCCACATGAGTTATCCGGAAAGTCTTCTGGGCTTCTCGTATGGTTTTCCCTTTGATTGAAGATCTCTTTCTCAAAACCGATGGTTCTGTTGCTTCTTTGAATATTTTAATCTCCTGTTCAGTGGCACTAGGAGGGGGTTGTGGACAGACAAGAGCATAGTATACTGCTCCAAATTGGATTAGATCTGCAACAAACCTTCAAGGAATCAAACTTTCAATTCATTACGCCACACATCAATGTTGTCATAAATTTTTAATAAGAGATACAGGGTATTACTTACAAAGGAGGAAAATCTAGAGCTTTGCAAATATATTCCAAGACAGGTCCTCCTTCCGAAACAACCAAGTGTTCAACTCTTGGTGGAAAATTTTGTGATGGACATGGAAGCAACCGATCATACTTCAGGTAGCTTAAACAAGATCAAACCTCTTTAATAAGCCAAAAGTGGAAGCAGTAAAAATCAACTTCCAGCAACCATATACAAAAAGCCAAAGTACTACAAATAAAGACAAGCATGAGATCTGTTAAATATAATCATGTCAGTGACTTAATCCAACAACACTTTCAAACTATTACGTGTTAAATGCATGATTGAAGAATTAACATAGAAGCCTTCTAACTCAAACGGTCACCAAAATGTCCAAAATAACTGTTATCATGCCAAGGGACACATTCTAGTTGTAATTTCTCCTCATTTCAAGAATCCAGCAGGCTAAAGCTCCATGTCCACCCAAACTACTAAGGCATTCACACACATACACACACATATAAAGAACAGCATAGTGATTAACAAACAAACAGGTAAGGACAACCTCTTACACAATTTAACAACTACAAGTCCAACTAAGTTCCAAAAAGCATAGAAACACAATATATCATATCATTTAATAATTATTCAATCACACATGCAATTTTAAGCACCAACAGCAAACAACAACAACAAAGCCTTATCCCAACTAGGTGGGGTCGGCTACAGAGATCACACGAGACTTTATCAATAGTCATGTTTGGCTATCAGGTAATGACCTATTGCTAGCACGAAGTCGTGAATCCATGTTTCTAAGATTCGGCATAATTTTACATTGGGAGTGGAGGCCTAAGCTCTTTTATCAAGGCTTGAGACTGACTATAAATATAGGCAAAGTATGAAGTATTCCTTGAAGCACCAACAGCCAAAAAAGAAAAAAAAAATCAAACAAAAGGGACTCATGTCATAACCAGAAGAATAACAAACACTACACTAAAAGACATTTCTTCCCACTGACTTTTCAGGTGAAACATCTCCTTCAAATTACACACAAAAAAGGAAAGAGTGAGAATGTGAGATATTGAAAGTACTCACCTATCATTAGATAAAGTAGTGATTGAGTTGTTAGAGTACACTCTTGAGGATTCATTGGCAAGTGCAGTGCTATGAGAACTCCTAGGATAACACCATTTAAGAGAACGTTTGTTGTAGTGCATGAAAAAAGAAGAATGAGAGATATCAAGTGTTCTAAGGAGAGCCATAGGTAAAACTAAGTTTCTGCAGGCACTGGCTAACATTGAGGCCATAGTCATAGCGATTTTCCTTCTTAGTTCTTATTATGAACCATGAAGCATTATCAAGTTGAGATATCATACGAGGATGTTGGTCTTTCATATTTGCATTACACATCACTAATTGGGCTCTTTTTAGGAGTGTTGGGCTCTCTTAGATAGATACAGTGTGGGTTGTTGGCCCTTCTAGCCAGAATGATTTTGCTATTCTTTTATGGTAAAAAAAATTAATGTAATTATCAAAAAGTTTAAAAATGATGGCTATAATTATATGAGAAAAAAGAGGTAGCAATAGAAAGGAAATGTAAGGTAGAAAATATAGGATGAGTGATGTTGGGCTAATATTTAATAGTTTTTTAATCATCAGATTTGATGGATGACTAAGACCTAAGATTCGAGAAAAGAAGGAGAAAATGACTATACAAAAGAAGAGACATTCCTGACCAATTTGATTAAAGATTAAAAGAAATATGAATTGTTACATTTTGAATAAATGATTACTCAAAACAAGATTCTCATATAATGTACTCCCTCTATTCCTAAATATAAGAGCACTTTGACTTTTTTGGAGAATCCTAAGAAAGCAAAATATGATAATTAAAAATTGATTTTCCCAAATTTTTTCACTAAACTAGTTTATTTGACTTATGAACTTACATATGATCTAATAATATTTAAAATATGTTATGATTAAATTGTTCATTTTGCTTTCTTAGGATTCTCTAAAAAAGTCAAAGTACTCTTATATTTAGGAATGGAGGGAGTAATTAATTATGACATACTAATCCCCAAGGAGCAACAATCTAACAAGCATTTTCACAATGACATCCCAAAGGATAATTGTCAACCTATTCTTCTGATTCACTTTTAACGAATTACAATGGAAGATAACGTCTCTATAAACTTGGGACCAACTTACATTTAGAGCATTAATATTTTCTATAAATTTAGCATTGGTGGGGTGAACATTAGTAAGTTTGCTCAGTCCAAAAAGAAACATTAGTGAGTTTGCAACTGAATCTACATATCCATCTCTAAGGTTAGAGTTGGGAAAATGGACTTTTATGTTTTCCCTACCCTTAAAATAAAGGACCTTACTTACGTCATGTTCTTTTCTCCAGGTTCTCAAGTTCTTTTAATATGGGAGTGACATGTGTCCTTTTATAACAATCATCCATTCAATCTAATGGTCTATATTAAAAGAACTTGAGAACCTGGAGAAAGGAACATGATGTAATTTTTTCCCTAAAATAAACCCACATTCAAAAAAGAATAAGAAACTTCTTGTACACCCACATAAACGAGAAGCAAGCAACATGAGAATATGAAGCTTATTATTCTTGTCATTAAACACAAACTCTTAAGCATGTTCACTACTCCACCAAGGTGGTCCAGCTTTGTAAAAGTGTTCACCATCATCATCCCATGATATTTCACAAGCTTGAAGGCCAATTGCCACACTTGGTTCCTTTCCATGCTGTGCAATCCACTTTAAGATAGCCATTTCCTTTTCACTCTCAGTACTAAACTCTAGCTTGTGCTTTTCAAATGGATTAAGTCCAGGATTAGCCATCTCTGCAATTGCAGCTGGCATGTACATAGAATCACCAACCAATGGTGCCATGCTTGCACCAAATTGGGCACGAATCTGCACAAAAAAGTTACACTCCTAACTTTAAATTGTCGTTTGTCAACAGCATGCCAATCATAAGGGCATGAAAGCAATTTACATGAAAGGACTAAGTAAAGTGCAGATGACATACCTGATGAGTTTTACCAGTAATAAGGTTGATTTTACACTCGTATGCATAATCTTGGGAAGGCCATCCACATCCCTCAATACAGTACTTGTCTTCAATAAAAGTGCTAGGCCAGGGAACTTTTCTGCATTCCATGACCTCAAGTTGACATAGGTGCCATCCCTCCATATAATCTGTATTACTCAATCCACTATATTTCAGTCCTCGGTCCTCATTTTATAATAAACAAAATTTATCTTTAGGGTATGCCTATACTAGTGCAAAAGCTTTCAAGTTATCAACAAATAACAATTATAAAATACAACATTCAATAATCTATTAAGAGTCCTGAAACCTCAGGTGAAGTGTGATTTATAATTTCAAAGGACTCCTTTCTAATAAACTAGTCTTTTGGGAGTGATTCTCCCTTTAGACTTGTGTTCAAAACAAAGGTGTTTTTGTAGAAATCACTAACTCTCAAAGAGATGCATTGCTATGATATGAGTTTCACGTTGAGGAGTTTCAAAGGTGAGGTATGATTTATAAGTTTCTCAGTGTTTCCTTTCCAATAAGTCACTATTTTGGGATAGGTTCTCTCTTTAGACTTATGCTCATGAAACAGTCATAAAGGTTTGTGAATTGGTTGTTAAAAAAAGGACAAAATTAAAGGCATGTTGAGATATAAGTATGACTGACTACCTTCAGAAACTAGACGAGGAGCCCTATTTTTTGGATGCATGTAATGAGTAATGATTCCACACGGCAGGGGAGCAGCTGCAAGAGCAAGATATAGCTTCTTAACTTTTTTCTCCTGAAAAAGAACAAACACTTAGAAACAAACACTTAGAAGCTTATGATTTGGATACATTTATACTTTCACTTTGTGATGCATAGGGCAAGAAATTATACCATTAACTTACCCTTATTTTACCATGGAAAACAGAACCATATTCTTTAGTCCTTGCAAATACCACACTGCATGGAAATGATAGTATATTACAATCTATGACAATTACAAACAGTAGCATATATGACACAGCAGGATAGATTACCATCCTTCTGTGCAATTATCAATCTGATGGGTAGTTATCAAAGGTGTAGAGAGCGCTAAGGCACGGGTTGTGAATGTTGCACAGGTTTCTTCAATGTTATTAGTAGTGCCTCCAACCTAACCAAAAGCAACAACAAGCTAAAAGCAATTCATGGACTGATCATTTGGATAAGCAGTGCACCAATGAATTTCAAACATGTCATGCATAATCTCTGCGTCTCTATATCACCTCCATAAACCTAACATAAGTAAACATACACAAAAGTGGAGGAGGAGGAAACCAAGAGAAAAATGGTAAATTATAGCAACAAAATGGATCATAATTGGCGTCCTATAGCCCATTTTCATGCAGTGTGGCTCATAAATGAGCCCTCAGGTTATGTGTTAAGTTTATTTTCAAACTTAAATATTCCGTATTACATAAGAAACCATGATTAAGAAATAAACAAGTTTAACTTGAAAACAATTTTGTTGGATATCTACTTGAGGTTGTTCTTTCCGATGTCATCTATTAACAGAATTGACAGCAGGGATTGGTCTAGTGAAAAAGTTTAGTCCATCATAACATGTTGAACTAAAATTCATATTTTTTTTTGGAAAATATGTCCATGTTTAACGTTTAACAATGTCATGAACAGGATTATCTCTAATAGTGAGATACTACTTGTGCCTATAAAAAACAGGTTGAGAGATATTCTTGAATAGACACTACATACCGAGGTACCAGCAGGTTTGTCCAAAACCACATAAGAGTCTGTCACAGCTATGATTCTTGATCTCCAATCAATCTCATAACACCTAATTAAAATACACTAAATATCAAATTCCTCAAAAACATACAAATAGTCCAAAATGCAATATATATTATTACCTTGGAAATCGTTTGGGGTTTACATATACTCTTAAATAGGTTCCTGCTTCTACAAACTGATCACCATTGGTTACACGGTAAGTCTTCTGTGCCTTTTGTATGGTCATCCCTTTGATGGACAATCTTTTTTGCAAAACTATTGGTTTAGTGGCTTCTTTGAATATCCTAATCTGCTCTTGAGGAGCAGTAGAAGGAGGCTGTGGAGAGACAAGAGCATAGTAAACAGCTCCAAATCGGATTAGTTCTGCAACAAACCTTCAAATAATGAAACTTTATCCATTTATCATGGCATATGATTGAAGAATATTGTCATGCTTATTGGTCATTGTTGAGAGATAAAGAATAGCACTTACGAAGGAGGAAAATCTAGAGTCTTGCAAATATGTTCTAGGACAGGACCATCTTCTGAAACAATCAAGTGTTCAATTCTTGGCTCACCATCATCACTTGATGAAAATGGAAGCAAGCAATCATGCTTTAAAGAACTATAAACAAGATAAAAGCTCAGTGAGAACCAAAATATCACACTCAATAGTGGGAATCAATTTCCAGCAACATTGAAACAAGTAATGCTAGTTAAATAAAATAAAATAAGCAATTCCTATGAGATAGGAATATGATTAAATTGACATGATTCAGCAACAATGTCCTGATGGTACAAATTCCAGATAGTTACAGTCCAAAAATATCGCAAAAACTTACTTTATTTTCATTTTGGGTGCAAATTTGCCTTGAAGTTTTCAGTTATCACTAATGTCGTTCCTAAAGTTTTTTAGTATTCAACCAAGCGTGGTTGGTGTAGTGGTTACCTCACTTCACCGCTTAACCAGAGGTCTCGAGTTCGAGCTCTGAGAATGCAGCCTGCCCCTTGGCCAGCACTTTACCCTTAAGTGGAGGCCCCGGTGCGGATCTGGATTAGTCTGAGCCCGTTGAGTTCCCCGTGACATTGGGGCTGGCCCAGGATACCGGATTAAAAACTCAAAAAAAAAAGTTTTTTAGTATTCAAGGTTACCTGAAAGTGTTAAATGGGACACTTTTAGCCCCTTGCATTCAAATGTTAATGATCAACATTAGTTGATGGGGCAGCATTGGAAAAATTGAATGTAAAAAATACTTCCACGCAACATTGCTTTTGAACTAAAACTTCTGGATTAAGTTTGCACATACCACTTCTATTTTCATTTTTATATTTTTTTGGTGAACAACAATTCTATATTTTATTGTTCCTTCACGTTTTGCCTCAAATAGTAATCTATTTGTCCCTAAATATAAGACATATTCTAGCAGGGAGTTTGTTTCTAAACATAAAATTTCTTTCTAATTTTTCTCAATGTATGCTCGAATTGATAAACAGACAAGAAAGAGAGGAGAGTGTGTATCAAAGTAGATAGTTACAATCATTTAATGATATCATATCATTTTAATTAACTTAACTTCCTTAATCTGACCAAATTAAGTGCCGAGGAATAAGTATTATAACTAGTAAGGAAAAAATTATGATAAAGAATGAATGTTAAAAGTAGAGAAGAAAAGTGAAAATGGAATGGAGAAGTACCCAAATAATGAAGAAGAGGAAGTGGGTGTGCAGGTAAAGTCAGAATTTGAAGACTCACTATGGCTAGCTATAGTAAGTGGCAGTGCAAGAGTGTTAAGTGGACAACAGCATTCAACGGTAAAAACGGTATGGTGATTATTATTAAGAGATGAAAGTGAGTTTCCAAGAGACAAGGAAACATGGAAGCTCCGGCAGCTACTGACAACCATAGAAGACGCCAACCTCATCCTCATCTATGTGAACGTAACGATATGACACATGAGTACAGTGTTCAGTGCATAGATAGGAAGATAAGTATGTAATAACGATAATATGGTTAGTTGTCATTGGC
This sequence comes from Mimosa pudica, assembly GCA_029929735.1. NCBI lineage: Eukaryota > Viridiplantae > Streptophyta > Magnoliopsida > Fabales > Fabaceae > Mimosa > Mimosa pudica. The sequence continues at coordinate 3,772,928 of JAKELP010000020.1, forward strand.
GGTCACTGTCAACCTATATAACTGGTTTGTTTATCTGATAAACCAATACAGTATATAGTCCTTATTTTGTATAGGTATGTATGATTCACTAACTTATTTTAATTGTTAATTTTATAAAAATATTCATTTAAGTCTTTAAAAAACTAGGACCTGCAGATTAATGTGTTTAGTAATTGATACCTAATGATTAAGGAGAAAGTTTGAACAAATATTTTGCTTTTTTAATCATCTATGTATTATAAAATATTTATCTGATAAATATATGATAAATTGTGATGGTATTTTATGAAACAATAAAAACCTTCTACCATTCATTTCTTTTTCCATAAAATTAATTAAAGAGATACTACTACACACATCATATCTAAGTACTACCTCCGGTCCTAAATATAGGACCTAGATAACTTTTATTTGGAGAGGTTAAGGTTGCAAAATAGTCTATTAAATAATGACATATTTGATATATTTTTAGATTATCCATTAGTTTATAAATAAAATAAACTAGTTTAAGGGAAAAAATTAGGTAAATCAATTTATAATTAACTTATTTTGCTTTTTTTTATGATTTTTCAAAAAAGTCAATTAGGTCTTATATTTAGGACCGGAGGGAGTAGTATATATAAATATTCTTTTTAGAAAAATGATAAATGTCTTTAACTATAAGATTTTGGGGTCTACAAACAATTAAAAATATATTATTAGTCAAAACTGTCAATTTCCTTTTAATGATAATTGGCATGTAAGGAGGTAAGGACGGAACTTCAATATTTCATGTTCAAAAATGGTTTCAACATGCCTATATATGAAACATGTGTTTTAAACAAATCACTCCAAGCTTAACAAACCGTGTTATAATTGCTACGACTTCTGCAGGCAGTCGTGAAAAAAAATTAAAAATGATTTATGGGTTTAGAGATGTTCTTGCCATGTGAGATCTTGAGGGAAAATCGATGAGCGATGATAAAGAATCCTTGAATCATTAAAACATAACAAAATCTGGGAGGGAGTTATCAGAACAAGTCTTTCACAAAATATACATTGCATCATTAGAAAAAACATGTAATTGTTGAACTAATATTTTTAGAGGCGTTTTGCTTTAGTTGATACCATGCATACATGTTTTTAAGGATTAAAAACAAAAAAATAAAAAAAATTGAAAAAATGTAGCGGGCTGACGGGCCAACCTACCAACCCGCCAATTTAGTTTAGAGTTGGCGTTTTCGAAATCCATTAAGGTGTCAGTAGCACAGCCCGCAAAATGTAACTCGTAACCCATGACAGGTCAGCTCACAACCCACAGGTTGGCCCATTTTTCCATCTCTAGTGTTGGGCCTCATAAGATCATATTCACCCAATATGGATTGGGCTTTTATAGGTGTTTTGCGTTGTAAGGATAAGTATATATTTTTTATTTTTTGAAATGGAAAATAAAACAGTAAAATAAAATACGCATCTCTAAAGTCCAAAAATTTCTATTCTTAAATAGTTTTGTCCTGTAATTTGAGTTTCACTTATGCTCTTTGTTGGTCGATGTAATTGCCAACTATGGGGGTAACAAAATTGCTTAATTTTAGGTGAATGTTATCGTAGAATGAAGCTATATATGATTTAAGTGATATGAAATATGCGAGAGAATTTGTCCAATACGATTGTGAATTACTATTATTACGTGAATATGCGCTTGTCATTAATGTTATAAGGAGGACATATATGTTTGGCCATAGAATGTTAACTTGTCATGATATTCTGCTATTTCAATTACATGATTGTTGGCCAAAAAATCACATGGCAGATTAATCCTAGAAGCTAAGGGCTTTCATTTGCGTCTGTATTTATCTCGTTGACATGCCCTCTGATTAACAATAGAACTATCATCCCACAGAAAATGTTAACGAGTATCCATATAAAACAAAACAAACCCTCCAAAAGAATTCCTGAAACATAAATATAAAGGCGAAAAACTGGCCCACAACACTCCTATATGAAAGGATTATAAGATGATCATATGTATGCAGTCTTATGTTTACAAATAGATAGACTATTTTTTTAAATAGAAACTAGATATCATTATCTCACAAAAAGATTGCAAACAAAATAAACCTCCAAAAGAAGGTCATCTTATCCTCCAAATTCCCGCCTAATGAATATTAGGAGGTTGTTGATTAAAAATAACTTACGCACAAGGGGAAGAAAAATTATACGCTCAATTGCACTTAGTTCTTTAAACTAATTTTCAGTTACATTTAAGAATAAATTTTGGAAAGAAAGTGTTTCAAGAAAAATTTAGAAATTAAATTCAGTTTAATATTAAAAGAACAATGATGGAGAAGGGAGCGTGAAGTTTAGGGGCCACAGGATTTAATGGGAAGTCTGACAAGAAAAAAGGGGAGCAATAGTTATTTATTAACAAGAGAAGAAAAGTCAAGGGCATCCCCAACGCCCATCTGCCACATATGCCACACTTGGCTATCTCAACTTCCTTTTATCTCCTCACATCCACCAATAAATTTATCTCTCTTTTTTTCCCAAGGGTATCCCACCCGCGTGGCAAGTGAGACTAATCTCTCGCTGTTCAAAAGTCCCATATAAAGGGTAGACAACTGACCTGTGAATTTGCTCCATACGCAAGAACTAGGGATCGAATATATATATAAGATCACTTTAGCTAATTTGGAGAGATTAAAGAAGACTAGTTTTCCAATGAATTAGAATTACATGATCTTCCCAGATTACCCCTCACTTAAATTTAAAAGATTGAGGGAGTAATTTACATGTAAAATGAGTATAGGGGTAATTTGGGCAAAACTTAAGAAAAAATAGAAAGTGATCTTATATTTAGGAACTTATCAACATTCTGAAAGTGATCTTATATTTAGGAACAAGGGAGTATAATGTAATTGTAAATCAAAATTATTTTATTGCCTTTATTGATTGATAATGACGAACATTGACGTACAAGTTAATTGCATTGATCAATAACTGTGTTATTAAGAAATAGTAATTTCAAAATACTTAATTAACACACTTCTTATTATCATCTAAATAAAACTATACTAACAATTGTTGCAAAATGCATTAACAAATAACACTTCAAGAATGTAAGGCATTTTTCGCAGTTAATTTAGTTCATTTTTTATGGTTCAAACTACGACAAAAACATGCTTTCCCAGTTTCTCTAATAGTGAAAAAATATAGAGACAATGAGTACCGTGAAAATTCGTGTGTTTTTTTATTGAAAAAATTTATCAAATTGTCAGTGATTCTATATGTGACAATTTGATAGGCTTTTATTATTTCTATTATTTACACATTTAGAAAATTTTATACGGATTTTAAAAAAAAAGACAAGTTCGAGAGAGAATTTAATTTGAGGGAGAATAGTAAGTAGAGGAAAGAATAGTGTAAGGAAATAATTATCAAATTGAAAACGTGTATGTCACCTGAAAAAATAAAAAAAAACAATTAGTAGATTATAAAGTAAATCGAATTGAATAATTAAAGATAATTTATATGAGAGAGAAATAAGTATACCATAAAAAAAGGAAAAATAAAATGATGATGAGCACATCCATGTGATCAGAACTTACACAGTGAATAGAAAGGAGGAGAAAAAGAAATGAAGACTGAAATAAGAAGGGAAGAGAGGTTACGTTATACTCCCTCCGGTCTCCGGTCCCTAATGTAAGAGCCCAAAATTTGAATGGTTTTGGTCCCTAATATAAGAGCTCACCCCATTTTCTCTCCTCATTTAATGCATTTTTTCCTACTTTACCCCTAACTCTCTTTCATATTTATTAATTGTTATGTATTTCTCTCTCTTAAAAGTACCATAATAAATATGGGCAATTTTGGAAATGAAGCATTAACTCCAGACAACCAACTAACATTCACATGTTTTCTTAAGAAGCTTTTTTTGGCGGCTAGCTCTTACATTAGGGACCGGAGGTAGTATATGAAAAATTCTGTAACAAAATTGTCACGGAAATGCATGAACTTTCCCAAGTAGTCCGGCAATCAGTGACAACATGCTTGTGCAAATTTTAAAAGAAAATAAAAATAAATCAGTCAAAATAAGAATTTTTTTTAAAAAAAACAACTTGTTCTGTTTAGAAATTAAATTAAAAATTAATTTTAAAAACTTTAAGATTAAAAATCAAGGCATATAAACACTCACATTTTTTTCAAAAGTTTTTTTGTCAAAACCTATGTTTTTTTTATCAGAAATCAAAACTTATGTTTGAGTTAAGTCAAACAAACACTCATGCTTTTTCATGATTAAAAATTAATTTTTTTCTTTTCTTCTTTCCAGCAGCTCTAAAGTTCAAATGCTCTATGACTATGCATAGCAATTGGATATATATAGTGGTAGCTAATGGGCCAAAGGATATGAAGATTGGGCTTTGGGCAAATAGGCTGACATGGAAAGAAATCATGGCATTAAAAAACAGACCGGCCGGTCTGACCGGGAAAACCGGGACCCGGTGGCAAGGCCGGTCCGGAAGGCCCTACAACCGGCCAAGCATCTCGGCTGGAATATTCCAGTTAGACCTGGCCAGTCAAACCGGCAACCGGGGCCCGGAACCGCGACCCGTCTTGCTTAAAAAACAAAAAAAACAGATCCTTTCTTTTCTCTACTACGCGGACGGCGGCCGTCAGCGGAGGACGCCGAAAACGAAGGGAGCAGTGAGAAGGAGTGGAAATTCGAAGTCAAAGGAGAGGAATGACTCGAGTGAGGATGAAGACCGAACGTGGAGGGAGTGAGCAGTGAGATCAAAGAATGGATTGATTGTGAAGAAGTGAGGGAGGATGAAAATGGAGTGAGATTTGGTGAAGATGATGAAGGAAGAAGAAGAAGAAGAAGAAGAAGAAGAAGAAGAAGAAGAAGATGAGGGAGGGAGTGACGGCAGCTGAATGTAAAGGGAAGGAGAGAAGATAGTATAATTAGGGTTTTGGTACAATTTACCATGTTGCCCTTCTATCTATATTTATAAACTTTCCATTTTAATTTCTTACCTTAAAACTAATTACAAAAATAATCTATACATCAACTTATGTATTTTTTTCTCCATATAATAATTTAAATTTCTAACTATTGCTCCTTTAATTTATAAAGAAATAGACATGTTAATTTCTTAAAAATATGGTTACACACTTACACATCAAATTTTCCTTAATTGTTGAATACTTTTATAATTTAATATTAATTTTAGTTTGTTGTTATTAATTATTATATATTTTTTAATTATTTTAATGTGGCCGGTTGAACCACCGGTTGACCCTCGGTTGAACCTTTAACCCTTGACCCTCTGCCTTAGCCGGGTCGACGCTCGGTCCGGTTTTTAATACATTGAAAGAAATATTAGGCTATATAGATGAGGAGTGGAGGAAAAAGAAGTATTGATCACATTACCACTATATATATCCAATTGCTATACATAGTCATTTCATTTGTTACACTCTCAAAATCCAATTGCTTCCAAAGCCCACTTGCTTGCTAACCTGAATAGAATATTTATTGATTTATCTAAAATAAAATTTCTTTGTCTTAATTCTAAAAAATAAGCATAAGTGAGATCGAAATTGCATCTTTAATCATGTTAATTGCCTCAATTAAGCACATAAAAATCATACAAATTGAAGGATTTGTCACACATGTACGTGTAAATCATTCCTTTCATCTTTCTCTTACTATTTTTTCTTTTTTAAAAAATATGGGATTAGAATTTATCAATTTTCACTTGAAGTGAAAGTGCGTTGATGTTGATTTTCTTGCATTATATGGTCTGGATGATCATTACATTATTCATGCTAGGGATGGTTTATTATTTTAGCGATATATATGCTGGTACAACATTATGGGAAAAGAATCACCATATATTTATTATCATTGCACTCGAGCTTAATTTTCTTTTATAAAACTCATAGGATTTTCATAGAAGCCTGTCAACTGTGAGGTAATCTCAAATTTTGTTCGAATAAAACAGACCCCAGTAGAATTAACTAATTATTGACTAATAAAGAGTTTACCATTGTGATTAATGGTCAAATATGTTTGCTCAGTGTACCAGGAGATCATGCATCTTGTTGAACATATTTCAAAACTCAAAATTTGATATGTTATAAAGAATATAATGTGATCAATACATGGCAAAAATTAAAGATTGTAATCAATATAAGGAGGATGGCGAAAAGTATAACAGATTGAAACGGTTGGTATCTAGCTACTTCCAAATATATATGACTGCAAGTCGGCCTGCAAGTAGCAAAGCATCACGGATTTGAATCGACGGTGAGCTTGCCAACTAAATCTTGTCTTGAGCTATGTATCATAATAAATACACACAGAGAGATAGATATTGTTAATCAATGGATCGAATAAGATAATGGAGTAGTTAAATTATCAATACCATAATTAATTAAAGTATTATTATTTCAGCTATAGAATTAAAAAAAAAAAACTTTCCCATTATAATTATATAGTGACACCCCACAAATGGACATATGTGAATGCATATGGAAGTTATGAGCATATAATATTATTTCAATAGACATTCATAAATGGGTAACATAAAAAACATTAATTTATAATATTTCTATCAATTTAACTAACTTTTTGGAATGAATATAAGGTAAACATGACTCATAAAAAGAATAAAAATAGTAATTTGGATTCGAACAAATACATACATATATATATATACATATATATATATATATATACACACGCACACATATATATTATTGCCAGAAAATATACATACATATTTTAATTGGTTATTGTATCTCTATGATTAGAAAAGCTCTGAGAAACAGATGTACTGCTAATAATAAAGTTATGAAGAAATATCACTGCATATAATAAAGCGGGAAGAGGAGCACCAGCACCACCTAACCAATTGAATGTCAATGTCCTCGCTTTGAGACAGCACCACTTAAGATGGCAATATACGATCCCTTTTTAATTAAGAGTACACTACTTCTAATAGAAAAATATAAAGGGGATGATATTGAATTGATGGTGTTAATACATAAAGTATATTATCATGACAGATTTATTATGATACTTAGAGAACTTCAAGCTAAGTCATGGGCCTACTAATTGATGAATGATAGTCTTCATCAAATTAAAGCAGCAGTTGTTCTGGTATGGACCTTCTAGAAGAATTCTTTCCAACCCTATACCTTCATCACCAAATTAATTTTCTTTCATTTCTCACCACCGTCACGAATATAAGTCATGCACCTTCTAGAAGAATTCTTTTGAACCTAATACCTTAGCTTAACGCCACGTCAGTTGATCAGGGCATTAGTATATACACATGTCGTTAAGTGCTTTCTAATGACGTTAATCAATTGATCAATGTGCGTCATTTTAAAATTATAATACTGGATTATAACTAATTTTCTTAATTTATATGAGATAACTAATTACTCCCTCCGGTCTCTAATGTAAGAGCCCAAAATTTGAATGGTTTTGGTCCCTAATGTAAGAGCTCACCCCACATTCTCTCCTCATTTAATGCATTTTTTCCTACATTACCCCTAACTCTCTTTCATATTTATTAATGCTTATGTATTTCTCTCTCTTAAAAGTACCATAATAAATATGGGCAATTTTGGAAAAGAAGCATTAACTCCAGACATCCAACTAACATTCACATGTTTTCTTAAAAAGCGTTTTTTTTGGCGGCTAGCTCTTACATTAGGGACCGGAGGGAGTAACTATTATAATTTAGTATATTGTCACTTGGGTTGCACAATATTCACGGCCCGCATGTGCTCTTTCTCTCTCCATAAATTAACTTTTTTTATTCAAGCTATTTAAAAGTTAATTTCTTTTGTTACTTGATGAGAAATCTGTTCAATGAAATTTATATTCTTACAAGTTTATAAATTCAAGGAAATAAAGAAACACCATAGCATGATAAAAATAAATTAAAATTATGTGTGACGAACTGACGATGATTGAAATCGGGGATTATAGCTTTTGACCAAAAAAAAAACCGGCGCATACTTCTGGATCAATATTTTGTTAAGCTTGAATAGAGTGATGATTAGTATTATTATGGATTTTAAGCCATAAGTTTGTTAATCATATTTCTTATAATTGATCAATTAGAGAAATATAATTACTCAAATTAGCATAACGTTATCTGAATGTAAAATGAATTTACCAATATTATCATACATACGGTTAACAATGCAAAAATATTATCAACATTAAGTTTACCATGAATTTGACTAAAAACGTTGACATGAATGACGAATGGACGAATTTTAATCTTAATCTAGTTGACGGTGGAGAGTTACATTAAAAAATGTAAAAAAAAACGCGTATCACATATATTAATTATTTATTGTGTTATTGAATTAAAATTCCCTAGCACTATCGTTATGGAAGTCCATGGACATCTTCCATTATTGCCTCCTATTAGCTGTAAGTACGCAACCTCTCCTCCTTAACATCGTCACCCACATTACTCAATCCCTCTACCTTCCTCTCTGATTCACTATTCTGTCGAGGGACAGAGCATTTTTAAGTTAATTAATAAATTAAAGAAGATGCCATGCTTCTTTTCATTCTCTTTTTTTTTTAAATTGTAAATAATCAATAAAAAAACATGACATATGTCATGTTTTTTAAATTTAATAATCAATAAAAACCGTTTACATGCATGTAAACGTTTTACATTTTTTATTCACCCTCCACCTTGAACGGCATTTAAATTAGTCCATTCATAGTCTATATTAGCATTTTCAAGCAACTTAACAACTTAACGGTGATGGTATTTTCCATCTCATTTAAAAGTATCATAAAATTACTTGTGTACTGAATATTATAAGCATTTGGTGTTTGACGGAATTTGTCTGAAAATTTAATTGTATTTTTTTTAATTTTAACAAACATGTAAGATATAACAAGTATCGCTAGTGAGTTGAGTCCCTAAGTACCTTTTTTACCTTTAAAGTACCTTATTAAGTATTTATGTTTTTTTTATCTTCTGTACATAACATCATGTAATAAGTCCATGACGTATCGATGAGCTATGTATTTGCTATTCAAAAAAGTGGCTGTCCTGTCACATGAATTTACAACGTTGTATTAAATTTTCTTGTATAACCTAACTACCATATGCTCACAGCAAAATATGAATATACGTATAGGGGATGCAGTGATGTCCAATCAATTTGTATGTTTATGGAGTATTTAAAATGCAAATAATCAATTTGTTTATATTTTAATATGGAATATATTTCCTGATATAATAATTAGTTTGGTTTAAAGTGATTTAGATTAATTAGTATAATATAAGATGTGTTACTTTATTCACTATTCAAATAAAATCAATTTTCACATTTATTGATTATCAAATTAGATAGATCAATTAACGGTCAAATATGTATCAATCTGGCACCTACATTTGTGTATATTAATGTGCTAAGTGCTTCTTACTCCACCAAAGACTTGCCCCTTTAGCTTATACTGCCTCCGGTCCTAAATATAGGACCTAATTGACTTTTTTTGGAGAGATTAAAGTTGCGAAATAGATTATTAAATGATGACATATTTGATATATTTTTAGATTATCCATTAGTTTATAGGTAAAATAAATTAGTTTAAGGGAAAAAATTAGGTAAATCAATTTATAATTAACTTATTTTGCTTTTATAAGGATTTTCTAGAAAAAGTCAATTATATCTTATATTTAGGATTAGACGAAGTACGTTATTATCATGTGATACTTTTGGAGATATCATAAAGATATTCACAACACAGTTTAAAAGAATATATATCCACAACACACATAATCAGGGTTGTCTTTTAACCCATATTCCAAGGCAGTCTTTGTTATGGGTACCCCCATAAATAAATACGATGTATTGCTACCCCCTTTTCCCTTTCGTGCTAGGCCAGCCTCGTCTCACCCCCACCATTCACCCACCCTACTTTAATTTCTGAAATTAATAATAATAGTAATAATAATAATATTATTATTATTATTTTTATTTATCATATGCAACTAGGGGTGAGCATGAGTAGGGCTGGGAAGGGCAAATACCGTACCCCTACTCGATACCCAACTCTAAGAATAAATTGGCGGCATTTTGTAGTACCATGTTCGGTCATGTTTGATATGAATTTTAACCATTTTGACATTTTGAATAAATTTGATAATTTAACCACAGTTATATATAGTTTTGGTAAAAAAAATTAAAGATGACTTGTATATATATAACACTGTGGCACGTGTATCTTGTTGGAAACCAGACTGACCTGAAGGACTGACAAAAAAAAAGATCACGGCCCAAGCAAAAAACAAAAGAGAAAAAAAAAAGTAGGGTGAATATTGAGATAAGTCTCACATCGAATAAATTAAGGATGAACTATGAAGGTATATATATGAGTTGAGTCTCCATCACATTGGCTTAAACTTTTGTGGTGGAATGACAAGACTCATATCATATGCTTTTAGGTTCTAAACTTCAACATATCTCTGATCATTTCTCTCTCCCTCTCGAGATGTACCTTTTCTCCACTAGAGGATGAAAGAAAAATAGAAGATGCATTTTAGTAGAAGTCACAACTGACAAGAGCGGGGCGATACCTACCATGCTAGCTAGCCAAACCATACCTTGGAACAAAGTTTACATAGATGATGCTATTGTCTTTGATATAGCTAGTGAAACGCGATGAGTGAGTGACAGCCGCTGGTTCTGTTGTTCTAGAATTTAAAATTAAATGCATACTATAGACTTTTTGTGTTCGTTGATGTTGTTGTGTTTGAAATTGTCTTTGCCGAATCGCGGTTTAATAGCTGTTCTTTTCGGTTATGCTACATTTCGTATGGGAACAAAAGGAAAGTGTAGAAGGGTGATTTTTTATTTTTAATGAAAACAATTTAAAAAATGGTATTTTTGCTTTTATGATCTGGAAATACTTGGTATATCTTACTATTCCAATCCAATAACATGGTATTAAGGCCTAAAAAATATACAATATCATGGCTAACGAACAAGACATCTCACTATAATTTTTTGTTCGCGTTAATGCTCAATTTTTAAATTGGGAATCCATTTTAGACAAAAATTGAAAACCCACTCACAGTTATCAGCTTGTCACGCTGAACAAAAACTTGAATAATAATCAGAGAGAATAATCTCTCATATTTATATCAATATATACGTTGAAAATAGATATACCTTAATTTATTATAACAATGAAAATATAATTTAATGAAGATGTATTAAAAATGTATGTATGATAGTATAGGTTTAAAGCGCCAATTAATGGCCTCCATAATACTTCTAATCCCTCAAATCACAACGACCCTATCCCACATGTGACCACAGCCATGGCAAACTGGGCATCTGTTAACTTTAAGAGCTTGACTAGCTCGACCTCAAGCCATATGGAAAGCTCGAGATCACCAGCCCGTACTTTGTTCCTTCGGTTATTTCACGTCTTCTCATGCTCTGTTTTCTCTCTCACGGCTTTGATGGTTATCCAAAATCCGACCCTTGATTGAGTTGTGGAGAAACAGGGTTGAGGGATGACATAAAAAAACGTTGAAGACTAGATTAATTGGTGACATGTGAGAATTTTTGTCAAATATATAACTAAAACGGTCATAATTAACCTCTATTGACTTGGGGGTGACAATGCTTCTGCTTTCATGTGAGATTGAGCCAAAAAAAAAAAACTTTTAGCGCAATGAGATTTTCCCGCACACTTCCAGCATATTTGCACACATCAATTAACCCAACAATATAAATATTAAGAAGTACTATAATTTCTAAAATGAAATTTTTGTCCAATATTGCCGATGCCTTACATACACTATGCCAGCATCTAAAAAAAAACACTTCCTCGAGTTTTAAATATAAGAGGCAACATGACAAATGTTTATGGTAAAAATAGAAAGAGGTAATGTGTTACATGAAAAGTCAAATTAAAAAAATGTATTATGTATATTTTGCATTTCTAGCCCTTTGTATATTAATTAAATGAAAGGAGAGAAATATTGTATGTGTATGTGGATAATAAATGAGTATGGGTGAAAAGGAAAACTTTATCAAATTTACCTATAATAAATGATTCCAACATGTTTTTGATTACTCCTTATTTTACATTGACTTCATACATATTTAGGATTTTTTTGGGGATTCATCAATGATAATTATATAAGTATTGGTAGAGCTTTTAAGTGAAAGTTAGGCTAAAAGATCATATGGGTTTAAATTCATTATTTTTGAAATAAATATGACAAATTCGTAGAAAAATTTGATAGGCATGTATCCCTCACTTGTCTACATGATTTGGATAGGTGAGAATAAATAATCTTGGTTAGGAAGGAGCAAGAGATTGAAGAACCAAAAGAATCATTGGAGAATACAACTTGGAGCTAGGATTTCATCAAATCGGAGGCTGCGGATCAAAATTGGAGAAGTTGTGTGCCCTCATTACAAGACTTGTCTTCTTTTCCTTTAGGGTTTACTATCCTATTGACTTGGACATGGTTTTTGTCTGCATTTGTGATTTTATTTAGATCATGAGTAGCTAAATATCTTGTCTACAATTTCTTTAAACCTCTATATAGATTGATTTTGTTAGTTCCATTTCTATTTATTGTTTAGTACAATTCTTTCTCGTATTTACTAAGCATTTATTTTTAACAGTGCTTGATCAACATTTTATATATGTTCAATAATTGAGATAGAGTATGTTGTTGTAAAACATAGGAAAAGCATGTTAGAGAGAACTTGTTGTTGATAGATAAGATATTCATCTGTCAAACAAACTACTTAAAAGTGCCCTCAAACAAACAAACACGAGAGGAAATTAAATTCACTCCCACTAATCCTTACTACGTACTCGCTAGTATAGTAGCTAGTTGCCAGCATGCTTAGTATTATTAGTACGTACCACCAAACAAACACTAAATGCCCTATAACTTTTTATCACTACCTCCTCCATTTTTTTCATTAAAAAAAACCCCTCTAACTTTGACTCAATCAATTGCCCTGCCCAATAAGAAACCATGGTTCAATTATAAAAGGTGTCATCATCCCCCATACTCTCTCCCATTACCACCTTCCCTTCAACAACACTACTTAAGAACCCATAACCACCACCATCTTCATCTCCATCACCAAAAACAATGGACCTCATAGATCTCCTCCTCCTCCTCGCCTCCCTCCTCTTCCTCTTCTACTGGTTCAACCGCTTTTCCACCACCAAATCCAACCCTAAAAACCTCCCACCGGGCCCACCAGGCTGGCCCTTAGTAGGCAACCTCTTCCAAATAATCCTCCAACGCCGCCACTTCATCTACATCGCACGTGACCTCCGCAAAAAATACGGCCCAATCTTCACCGTCCAAATGGGTCAACGCACCTTAATCATCGTCACCTCCGCTGACCTCATCCATGAAGCCCTCATCCAACGTGGGCCCCAGTTCGCCAGCCGCCCCGCCGACTCCCCCATCCGCCTCATCTTCAGCATGGGCAAATGCGCCATCAACTCCGCCGTGTACGGCCCCCTATGGCGAACCCTAAGGCGCAACATGGTCTCCGAGATGATCACCCCCTTAAGGATCAAACAATGCGCTTGGATCCGTAAATGGGCCGTCGAGGCCCATTTACAAAGGATCGAAAGTGAATCTCGTGAAAATGGATACGTCGAGGTCATGAGTAATTGTAGACTGACCATATGTAGCATTTTAATATGCCTATGTTTTGGTGCAAAGATAACCGAGCAACGTATCAAAAAAATAGAGATTGTTTTAAAGGATGTTATGATCATCACTCTCCCAAAGCTTCCTGATTTTTTACCTATTTTAACTCCTTTGTTTCGACGTGAAGTGAAGGAGGCTAGGAGGTTGAGGAAAACACAGGTGGATTTGATTGCACCATTGATAAGAAGTAGGAGGGCTTACGTTGAAAGTAATGGTGAGGTTAATGAGAATAATGAAATGGTGAGTCAAATCGGAGCTGCCTATGTTGACTCGTTATTCGGGTTGGATGTTCCGGGTCGGGGCAAGTTGGGAGAAGAGGAGTTGGTAACATTAGTGTCAGAAGTTATAAGTGCAGGGACGGATACAAGTGCTACAGCTTTGGAGTGGGCCCTACTTCATTTGGTAATGGACATGGGGATACAAGAGAAGTTGTATGAGGAAATTGTTGCATGTGTGGGCAAAAACGGTGTCGTTTTGGAAAGTGATGTTGAAAAGATGCCCTACTTAACGGCGATCGTTAAGGAGACTTTCCGGCGTCATCCACCGAGTCATTTTGTGTTGTCACATGCTGCCACGGAGGAGACGGAGCTTGGGGGGTACACGGTGCCAAAGGATGCAAGTGTGGAGTTTTATACTGCATGGTTGACTGAGGATCCGGATATGTGGTCGGATCCGGATAGTTTCCGACCCGAGAGGTTTTTAACCGGGGATGGAGTGGATGTGGATGTGACGGGGACAAAGGGGTTAAAGATGATGCCATTTGGTATTGGTAGGAGGATTTGTCCTGCATGGACTTTGGGTACGTTGCATATAAGCCTGCTTTTGGCTAGGATGGTTCATGCTTTCAAGTGGGTGCCCGCCCCGAATTACCCGCCTGACCCGACCGAGACATTTGCTTTTACCGTTGTTATGAAGAACCCTCTTAAGGCTGTTATATTGCCCAGGTCAAGTTAAATATAGAATTTATGTGGACGAGTTTGTTCAAGGATTATTGCTTCTGATTTTATCATGGTGATCACTTAAATTATTATTGATATATAGATTGGTTTAATTTACTATAGGGTTGAAATTAATGTGGCATGTTATTGTTGTTCACTCTAAAATAGTAACATTTGGATCACTTTGATGAGACGAAATTTGGAAGGAATAGAAAAGGTTTCAGCGTTTGTTATTAATTATGAATCTCTTGTTTTTCTCATTTATTTATTGTAAATTATGTTCTCATTGGAAGAATGTTGGGTTTGAATTTTGGTCTATTTGTTGACCAAATGTGTTTTAAGTGTATACCATGTGATTTGGCGTAAAATTTGGTTATGAAATCTCAATAACATCACTTCTTATGTGCTTTTTCATTCTCATTCTATTTTTTCTTCATCTTAAATACACAAATTAACGATAATGAAAAAATAACCATATTACTAGCTATATTTACTGTTGTGAGATGTGATGTTAGTAATACTATTATGATATGATAAGGATATGTATGACATGATATAGTAGTGTTCTGCAAACTTTGGGAAGGTAGATTAAATTCCCAGACTTTGAATTCAAAGCCTGAACACACTGCTTTTTGACTGGGCAGATAATCAGTGCATAACGTATAGATGAATGCAAAGTGCCGCCCTCTTATTGGTCAATTTTCGGATAGATTGTAAAATTATTTAATGATTTTTTCCCAAAAAAATTAGATATAAGGATTAGTGCCTGATATTATTATGCATGCCACAAACGGTATTAAAACGTTTGCCATCAACATACAAATTAAATCACTTTCAATCACCAACTTAATTGAGAAAGACATGTTAAATATTTACATGCTATATTCTAATTTTCTATTGTTTAAATTTGTCTCACACTTTTCGTCTTTCAATGCCACAACTAAGGATTAAAATCATACAACATGTATTGTTCCTCCCTCATGCTATTTAGAATGCCTTTTTAAAATCCATTTCTAATTCTTTTTTTAGGTTTTTATTAGTAGTTTTAAAGAATATTAGATATTTTATATATACATGTCTACACATAAACGTCTTAAAAAGAGAAATTATAAATATAGTTGGAGTCTAGTTCAATAAAGAATAATATTACAAGTCAACTATTTTTTAAAATAAATACAATATCTTTAACTATTTTTATTATGAAAATAAGTTAAGTAAATGTAATTTATATTGACATTATGTGAAGGATAATTTTTATGAAGGAATTCTGATGATTATTTGACCAAACGGAATACAAGAGAAAGTGAGAGCACACAGAGCGAATGAGCCACTGTCCAAGGAAGTGGGACGCCCACAGATCAGAGGGTTACCAGCTGTCTATGATCACTGATGTCTAATAATGAGAGTCATTGTCTCTACGTATTTAGGGTACGTATAGTATTGATTAACCAATTAATGTCAATGAATATACTGGTGGATTACTGCCTGGCAACTTAATTTCTCTTTAACTGAGAACAAACAATTTACATAGCAGCTGCAGCAATATTTAGAAAAAATAAATGAGAAAGACAGAAGGCCGACACTCTTTTTTTTTTTTTACTGAAAAGAAGGCCGACACTCTAACAATAACATATTCTGTGTTTTTTACAAACAACAAATGAAGAGCAGAAAATTAAAAATGGTCGATTTTAGCGGCACTCATATCGCCACTACAAAAAAACGAGTCATTCCGGCGCAACCATACCGGCGTTTTGTTCACAAACGTCTATATGAGACGCATATCGGCGTTTAGCGACAAAACACCTACATGAAAACACCAATAAATTTGGCGCACACTTCCCGCCTTTTTTCCCGCGTTTTCATATCGGCGTTTTGGGTACACCAAACGCCGATATAGTTTTTTAATTAAAAAAATAGGGGTCTCGCAGTTTTTTTGTCATTTTTTATTCAGAAAAACGTTTATAGGCGTTTCTGACAAAACGCCTGTCGGCGATTAAATAATATTTTAATCGCAAATAGGCGTTTTGCAAAACGCCTATTTGCATTAAGTGCATTTAATATGCACTTAATGCGCATATCGGCGTTTTGCAAAACGCCTATGTGCCAATAGGCGTTTTGCAAAACGCGTATATGCGATTAAAATATTATTTTAATCGCATATAAGCGTTTTCAAAACGCCGATATGTGGCACTGAAAACGCCGCCAAACGAACGCCTATAAAAGCACCGCCGATGTTCATTTTGGCGTTTTCGAAGCGTCAAAAAATCTGAGGGTCCCACAGAAATTCTCTCTTTTCTTTATCACTTCTTTTATATATTCCTTCTCCGTTAGATCATGTCTCAGCCTAACGGTAAAGCTCCCATAGACCCTGAAGAGCAGCAGCGATTGCGGGACGAACAGCAGCGATTGTGGGACGAAGAGCGCCGGTTAGAGATTGAGCGGCAACCTAATCCGCCAGAGGTGTTGCAGTACGCCAGCCCCCCTGTTGCCAGCACCCCTCCTGTGGCGCCACCTTGGACTCCTTTCGGGTTTGGTGGTAACCCAGGAGTCACGCAGGACGACCTCTGGAGATACTTGAACGTCAACATTAGCTACGAAGACATGCATCAGATTTTGAATGAGGATAGGGAGAGGGTGGAGGGGGAGGAGGGCGTTTTAGCCAAACGCCTATATGCATTTTTACATTAAATTAAAATAATGCATATGGGCATTTTAGCCAAACGCCTATATGCATTATTATGCATATCGGCGTTTGCTGAAACGCTGATATGCATTATTTTAATGTAAAAATGCATATCGGCGTGTGGCAAAACGCCTATATGCATTATTTAATATTAAAATACATATGGGCGTTTGCCAAACGCCGGTACGCACCTTTGTTCCCTATAACTAGCACCTCCCTCCTTCAGCAAAGTTGCTCATTATTTTCTCGTTTTCTTCTATTTTTCTTCTCTTTCGTCTCTCCTTCAATGTTGCTGTTGTTTTCATTTTTTGGCGAGTTTTGCTGTTGTTTTTTATTTCTTGGTTCTTGGTGATATTTTATTTTATAATGTTGATCTCTTTTTGATCTTATGGTTTTTCTTTTACAAATTGCTTGTTGTTTGATTTTATATATTTGTGTATAATGTACTATGAATTATGCTTGTTAATGCTTATGTTGATATATATTATTTTTTATGTGTATGTAACTTTGGGATTAATATATTATTCCTTATGTTTTTGAACATTTTTCTTCCTGGTATTAAACAATCAGGACGAAAAATGTTTTTTCTTTTTTTTTGGAAAACCCATGCAAAACGCCGGTTTATAAAATTATTATTTTATACCCCACACCGGCGTTTTAGTAAATGCCTATATGCATGAATAAAATAATATTATTTCCATACCGCACATAGGCGTTTGCAAAACGCCGGTATGCGTGAATAAAAATAATAACGCAATTAATCTCATACCGGCGTTTGCCAAACGCCGGTTGGAGATGGAGTAATAATTAAATAGTCCGCGTATAGGCGTTTTATTTTCCGCGTACACGAGGTAATAATAAAATAATATGCACATAGGCGTTTCCCCAAAACACCGATGTGCGAATAATAAATTATTTTGTTTGGATGCTCATACCGGCGTTTGCACCCTTGTGTAGGCGTTTGGCAAAACACCGATCTGCCGCATTCCCACGGCAAATTTTTAGGCGTTTTGCCAAAACGCCGTAGCGCCATTCCGCCGGAAAATTCCGCCGATGCGAGGCCCACAAAAACGCTGATATGGGCCCATTTTTTGTAGTGCGCATGTAAACGAAAGTGATCTGGATTAGATGAGAAAGTGAGGCATTAATAAAGGGTGGAATGAAGTAGCCATAATAATTCATTCGTGGATCGAGTAGATGGATGTGAAGTTATTGCTCACCTGCTTTGAGTAAATGGGTAGTTTGATCTTTATATCATGTATCCTATCACACACCTACAGCTGTTGACAATTTTTTTTTAAAAAAAAAATGGGGGTGCATATATTTTTTTCCTTTTATAAAATATTAGTAGTGTATCAGATTCAAGTATGGTCTGGTGATTTAATACAAAGTACTAATGAACCAGATTGGGTAGTGATTTAATACTACCTTATACTACACTGTTCTTTCAACATTATAAAAATTAGCATTACAATGTTTTGGGACCGCATTATAATAGATAAAATGAAAAGTCAAGGTAATAAATCTTTAATTTCCACTGTTTTCTTTGGAGAGTTTTAAATGCAAGGATAGGGAGCATACAATAGATGTAAAAGGGTAAACTTAAAAAAATTACATAAACTTTTATGAAGTACTCCCTCCGTTCTTAAATATAAGACCTAGATAACTTTTTTTTTAAAGATTAAAATTGCGAAATAGGTTATTAAATCATGATATATTTGATATATTTTTAGATTATCCATTAGCTTATAGGTAAAATAAACTAGTTTAAGAGAAAAAATTAGGTAAATCAATTTATAATTAACTTATTTTTTGCTTTTTTTATGATTTTTCAAAAAAGTCATCTAGGTCCTATATTTAGGAATGGAGGGAGTATATTATTTTCTTAAATTTGAACATTGTCGAGTGAAATTACAAAGAACAATCATTATATACTACCTTCGGTCCTATATATAAGACCTAATTGACTTTTTTGGAGAGGTTAAGGTTGCGAAATAGACTATTAAATCATGACATATTTGATATATTTTTATATTCTATATTAGTTTATAGGTAAAATAAACTAATCTAAGGGGAAAATTAGGTAAATCAATTTATAATTAACTTATTTTGCTTCTTTATAGGATTTTCTAAAAAAGTCAATTAGGTCTTATATTTAGGCCGGAGGGAGTATATTCTTTTTAATTTAGATATTCTAATTTTTGACCTTATTGAAGGTTATATCTACTCTTCTTTTAATCAATCAGATTTCTGGTGGTAAAATTATTATTTATGTTAAGAAAATATTATTAATTATTCTGGCAGTGATAAAACTTATACTTCATCTCTTTTTTATAAGAGCATGAAATTCACTTGCATTGAACCTTTTTCATTTGTATTGAACCTTTTTCATTTATGAGTATGTAATGTATTTTTACTAATTTATCCTTCTCAAAAATACAATCTATTGCCATACAATGAAGGCACAGCCGTAAGATTGACAATAATGTGTGTGTGAGAGAGAGAAAGTAGGGAGGGGGAACTTCATAAAAATCACGTACGTGTGTACGAGGGATAGAGTTCCATAAAATTTAGAAGTTTTCATCATCATCAAAACATAATTGTTAAAGCAGATTTTATTTAAAAAATTATGAATTACTATAGTGCAATTGCAAAGATCTTAAATAAAAATATATTCAACTACTTTGAATAGATTAATTAAGGATATTAATTATATGCAGTGTTTTTTTATAAAACACACCATATATATCATCTTCCCCTCCTTCATTTATTAGAGGTACCTAATCTTTAAAAAGTTTTGATAAATTTAAATCATATCCGTTATTATCTCATAATATATATCAAAATGTAACTTTTTTAATGCAGAATTCAATGGTATATATAAGAGAATTGCTCAAAAATTTTGGGGCAGAGTTCTCATTCCAATGGATGGGAATGTTATGTTTTATACTTAGGACTAAAACAAACTCTCTAGATCATATATCTAGGATATGAGGGAGTAATTTTCTAGAAGCATGTGGTGAGACAAATAACTCTCCTAATACAAGGGAGATAATTAAACAAGTTGTCCAATGGTCGCCATGAACGTTGTACAGATAATGTGTGTCTTCAGTTTTGTTTACAATTCTTTTCGTCCATTTTTTTCCATGCATATCTTCAAGCAATCTTGAAAAACTTTCCTCATATTAACAGAGTTAAATTTGAACGAATTTAATACCCTTCAAATTTGATATTTTCCAACCGAGCTCTCTTGGAAGTTTCTATGTACAGATCGGATTTTATCACATGTTCTCATTTAATGCTCACCAATATGCATTATTGACTGTTGTATTTTAGATAATACAGTATGAAATATGATTTCATCATTTTAAATTTCATAATTTTGATGCGCTGCAAATTTTTCGAGATAGATGTTTGTTTATTGAGAGGCAATTAAACTTTATTTTGAAATATATATCTTTTTTTTATGATTTCTTCTTTTATTTGATGATTTTTTTGAAATATATATCTATTAAAATAGAAACGAACTAAAAAATGTGTCATAAAAAACTTGAGTGATACAGATTAAAATAAGCATTACTATTATTATTACCAAAAATAAGAAAAACATTCGGTACTATTTCATTGTTAATAATAAAAAAGTGGAAAGAACTACAACTAATAACTAGGTATTAAATATAGGATTTTGTTAATGTCTTGGAATTCATACTTTTTAACATGATTCACTTGCTTTTATATACACTTTTTGGAGATTTTGTACTTATTTTAGAGACTAAACTATAGGAATGATGCATGACACTTTTGGTTGTACATTTGTTTCTTGTTTATGTCAAAGTTATTATTTTGCAAGGTATTTTTGTATTAGGAAATTGAAGGCAAAACATTGGAGAAGTTAAAGATGATTGAAGTGATGAGGAGCATGCTTGGAGCATCCTATTTGCTTGAGAAGAAAACAATTTTCATCAAAACAGAACTGTGCCACGGCATGATTCTAATGCAAAACTCTGTGCCGCGGCCCAAATTAAGTTCTAGCCACCAGAGAAAAACCATGCCGCGACTTAGTTTTCTACCACTGTTTTGTGCTGCGGCTTAGTCGCGAACAGAAATGTCAAAACGCACAACACTGAAATTTTAGGGTTTTAAAAGGCCAAAAACACATTGGTTGATCATTCTTGACTTCTGGGAGCACTTGGGAGTGTTTGTCTATGCTAGGGTTTGCTTTTTGGTGGGGATTGAGCTAGAGTTTGGAGTTGCAAAGAGATTTGGGCTTCTCTTCTTGGTTCTTCCTTTCCTTCTTCATTCTCTACTTTTGTTCATGTTTGTGTTAATGTATATTCTCATGAATTTGTTGAACATGAGTGGCTAAATACTTTTATTCTAGGATTATTTGGAACCCTTGTATGGATTAACTCTTGATACTTCCTCTTCTTACTTTGTGATTAATGTTATATATATGTTTATTTCACTCTAGCCTTAATGCCTCTAAATGCTTGATCACCATTTAGTTGATTTGTTCATTTGACTTATGACTTGAGAGAGCTGGGTTAAGTGTAGAACTTGAGTGGAATAGTGTGAGAACTTGAAGTTTGCATGACAAATGAATGATTTTGTTAATAAGATAGACATATACTTATTAGTCTCACATAGCCACATTAAGGTTGAAACTTAGAAATTGGGTTTTATTAATTGTGACAAGAGATTGCATGATTAATAGAATTAAACACTTGTTCTTGACTCGACGGAGCATTTACAAGTACATTGCGAACCCTAGGTTAGCACATATATAGCTATTAAAAGCAATTGTGAGAGGAGACATTTTAAGGTTAGGAGATACAAGGGGGATAAATAATCTTAAGTCCCCATTTACCCTTGAAGTTGGAGAATCACTTGTTTATAGTTTTTCTTATTTATTTTTATGGTTACCCTTCACATCTTGATATTTGAATCACTCAAATTGGGCGAGAGTGCGATAATCATTACTTGACCGGGTTTTGGAACTAAATCCTCGTGGGAACGATACTTTTCTTATCACTTTATTACTTGGCGCGACCCGTGCACTTGCGGTGCGAACAAATTTATATCCCAATCAGATCCCATAAGTAATTAAATTACATTGAAATTCTTGAGAACTTAAGCGATATTAAATGATTTGTTATTATCAATCCAATGAAGTTCAGTACTTCAATTAAGCTCTTTTTGAATTGTCAATGTTAAATTGTGGGTGATAACTATTTCATTAATTCAGCTCTTTTTATATTAGTGACAAGTGACAACTCATAGAGTTTTTAATAATAAGTGATTTAATATCACAAAGATCTCTAAAGACTTCGATTTGATGATTTTTAACCACATTATCGTATAATTAACTCCCATCCTCAAGATTTATTTATAATTTTCGCCAAAATTGTGCTCCCATTAAGTAACTAGTTATAGTTATAATCTTTCGAAAGGTATAGTTATAGTTATATTTATAGATAGAGAGAGTAAAAATTCATGCAAACAATCTGGGGTGTGTGGTTGAGTGACAAAGACTCATTCACCCTTAACCAATTGTCTGGGGTTCGATCCTTAGCGTTGGGTATGGAGAAACATTAAATCTCCCAGGCCAGCTGTCCCACCCTTTGAGGTGCCTACAAATCAGCGGGGATTAGTCTCTCACTTGTCGAGTGAGGGGATACCTTGATCATGGATAAAAAAAAAATTCATGCAAATAAAATTAATTGGCGAGTTGTTTTTCCTGTCAGACTACGACACTACGTAGCTTTTAGATGTGTTCATCGATTCTTATCATAGCCCTCAGGAAAAGTACTCATAATATACAGCGCCATTTCATTAATTACTCTGATATATGTTCATCGATTTTTCTTATGGCCTGGTTTAGTTTGTTGCACTTGTCTCTTTCTCTTTAGTTTTCTTCTCCCTTCCTTTTGTTTGTACCTTTAAGTTTTAGCTCAATTATATAAAAAAATTAGCTCAATCTTTTGATCGAATTACAGATTATTGATCACATAATTGTCAAGCTAAGTTGGACTGCTCATCAATTGGTGTAACATATTTGTCTTTATATTGAGGTCTTTACATGATAAAATTCTTAGTTGTAAACATATTAGTAAGTTAGTTTAAAAGTAGTCTTGAAGGAGTAATTTCTTCTTTAGTTTGTAACTCTAAACTTACATAAGCTAAAGCTTGTTTAAATAAATTAAAAATGTTATATTTTTAAAAATTAGTAATTTATTTAATTAATTATTTAATATTTCTAAATTAATAAATTGATAATTTACATTAAAAACTAGAGGTGGAATTTCATTTAACCATTCTACAAGGTGTTCTAGTTAAAGATCATTTAAATGAATAAACTATTGTGTTAGTATTATTTAATACAAGTACGAGTGTTCACGTAACAACACTTGAACTTATTGGGCTCACTATACACCACCGATAGAACCCTAGAAAGGAAGACTAAGTAGGACCGAAGGGAGTATTAATATTAATTGTACTATATAATTTATGATATTCTTGTTTTTGACCTTATTGAAGGTTATATCTACTCTTCTTTTAATCAATCAGATTTCTGGTGGTAAAATTATTATTTATGTTAAGAAAATATTATTAATTATTCTGGTAGTGATAAAACTTATACTCCATCTCTTTTTTATAAGAGCATGAAATTCATTTGCATTGAACCTTTTTCATTTGTATTGAACCTTTTCATTTATGAGCATGTAATGTATTTTTACTAATTTATCCTTATTAAAAAACAATCTAAAAGTGCCATACAATGAAAGGCACAGCCGTAAGATTGACAATAATGTGTGTGTGTGTGAGAGAGAGAGTAGGGAGGGGGAGCTTCATAAAAAATCACATACGTGTGTACGAGGGATTGAGTTCCATAAAATTAAGAAGTTTTCATCATCAAAAAATAATTGTTAAAGCAGATTGAATTTAAAAATTTATGAATTACTATAGTGCGACTGCAAAGATCTTGAATAAAAATATATTCAACTACTTTGAATAGATCAATTAAGGATATTAATTATAGGGTAAGGGACCTAATCTGCCCCCGAAGTAACCACCAAGGAGCGCTGAGCACCCTAAACTAACAACAGGCCCGTATCTGCACTCAAAGTAACCAAGGTGTTAAAAAACTACCCCGGTTTGACGGTCAACAACGTTTGACCGTTAGTATGCATATGTGGTCGCCACGTGGAGACCTGTTTTGCCACCCGGCGCCTTGTCATCGCCACGTAGGATAAGTAAATGTGGGTCCCACATTAAATTAAAAAAAAAACTTGTCATCCCCCACCTCCTTCACCTCCCTCCCGCCACCCCCACCCCCTTCACCTCCCTCCCCAGCCCCCCACCGCCTCCCTTACACCTCCACCACAGCCCCCCATCCCCAACACCACCACCTCGCGCCTCCACAACCCCAAGCTGGAAACCCCCCACCACCGCCCCCCACCCCCTCGCAACCTCCACAGCCCCCCGCCCCAACACCAACCAAATCTGTCGCCGTCGCCAACACCAACACCAACAACCCCCCCACTCTCTTTCCTCACCTCCCTAAAATGCTCTCCACCGTCACCAAACGCCTCTGCGACCACGACTCCGCCGTCAGATCTGCCTGCGTGGAGGCCGTCACGGCGGTGACGTCACACATAACAAAACCTCCGTTCACGTCCTCCTTCTTAACACCGCTGATGGAGATTCTTACGAAGGAGCAGGACGTGAACAAGCAGATCGGAGCTGCACTGTGTTTGGCGGCGGCGGTTTCGGCGGCGCCGGAGGTAGAAGTTTTGAGGAAGAATGTGATGCCGAGGTTGGGGAAGTTGGTGAAGAGTAGGCAGGGGGCTGTGAAAGAGTGGACGGGGGCGCGAGGCGGGTATTAGGATTGGGTGGCGGCGGCTGTCCGAGGCAACGCGCATGACCTCCACTTCCTCCCCACATGCCTCTCCCATGTCACTCTCTACGTCCGTACAGCCTCCACTCTCCAGATTCTCCTCCTCGCTGAATGGCCAGATTTGCAAGTGAAGTTGGTGGCGGCGGTGGTGGCTTAGGCAATCAAGCTTTGGATGTGAGGGAGGAGGGCGGCGGAGGTGGAGGTTGCAGGGAGGGAGAGTGGGGACGGAGGGAAGGAGAAGGGGAAGGAGAGAGAAGGTGAGGTGGGTATATTTTTTTATTATATGTGGGCCCCACATAAACACATCCTACGTGGCGCCAGGTGGCAAAAAATTTAACCGCGTGGCTGCCACATAAGCATACTAACGATCAAACGTCATTGACCGTCCAACCGGGGTATTTTTTAAACACCTTGGTTACTTGGAGTGCAGATCCGGGCCTGTTGTTAGTTCAGGGTGCTCAGCGCTCCTCGGTGGTTACTTCGGGGGCAGATTAGGTCCATTACCCTTAATTATATGCAGTGTTTTTTTATAAAACACCCCATATATTTGCATCTTCCCCTCCTTCATTTATTAGAGGTACCGAATCTTTAAAAAGTTTTGATAAATTTAAATCATATCCGTTATTATCTCATACTAATATATATCAAAATGTAACTTTTCAATGCAGAATTCAATGGTGTATATAAGAGAATTGCTGAAAAATTTTGGGGCCGAGTTCTCATTCCAATGGGAATGTTATGTTTTATACTTAGGACTAAAACAAACTCTTTAGATCCTATATCTAGAATATGAGGGAGTAATTTTCTAGAAGCATGTAGTGGGACAAATAACTCTCCTACTCATACAAGGGAGATAATTAAACAAGTTGTCCAATGGTCCCGCCATGAACGTACAGATAATGTGTGTCTTCAGTTTTGTTTACAATTCTTTTCCTGAGCAAAAAAAAAGTTTTGTTTACAATTCTTTTCGTCCATTTTTTTTCCATGTATATCTTCAAGCAATCTTGAAAAACTTTCATCATATTAACAAAGTTAAATTTGAACGAATTTAATACCCTTCAAATTTGACATTTTCCAACCGAGCTCTCTTGGAAGTTTCTACGTACAGATCGGATTTTATCACATGTTCTCATTTAATGCTCACCAATGTGCATTGACTGTTGTATTTTAGATAATACAGTATGAAATATGATTTCATCATTTTGAATTTCAAAAATTTGATGCGCTGCAAATTTTTCGAGATAGATATTTGTTTATTGAGAGGCAATTAAACTTTATTTTGAAATATATATCTATTAAAATAGAAACGAACTAAAAAATGTGTCATAAAAAACTTGAGTGATACAGATTAAAATAAGCATTCCTATTGTTATTACCAAAAATAAGAAAACATTTTGTACTATTTCATTGTTAATAATAAAAAAGTGGAAAGAACTACAACTAACTAGGTACTATAAATGAATCCAGAGGAACCAGTGAAAGAGTAGATGGATTCATTATGGTAATAATAATTAAAGGCTTGTTTCCATATTTGCTTGGTGACTCTATAGGTAAAAGAAAGTGAACCCATGATAAAGAAGAATGTGTACAGTAGTACACGCATGTCACTTCGAACCTTTTAATATAAAACTATCGCCAACTCGCCATCAAATTTACGACCAACATATATAAAAAAAAATTACAACCAACAAAAAACAAAAACTCGCCATCAAATAAAGATTTGGAACTCTTCTGCGGCCATCTCTTACTATCCTTCAAATGAATCTAAATGGAGACATAACAGGAATAATTAAGTTTGATGTCATTGGCCTATAAGATGTTACATTTCTATGTCTCGAATTTAAAACACATGGTTAAGTTAGAACAGTCTTAGCCAGTCAATCTAATCGTCGGGGTTGACCAAGTGCTCTCTTATTATATATGTGTGTGTGTGAAAGGAATACATGAAGTATAATATATAAAAAAGCTCAACTAATTCGAATGACACTGGCCAGGAAACTTAATGAAGCACATAGGTTCTTGACACAAATTAGAAGCTTGAGGATGATGAAGAGTTGACAGTAAATATTCCTCCAGTTGGTCTTGATTGCAGTGGCCCAGAGTTTGCTGTGAAGCAACCCACCAAAAAGAAGATCTTCCAAAAGTGGGCTGAAGTAGTACAACCGAAGATCTACCCATAGGATTAGCATGGTAGTTGCAAATCCAGCCCATAATAATAGTATAGCATATACTCCTAACATAGCCTGTATAAGCGCAACTGTTCCAAAATGCTGGGAAAATTAAAGGTATTGACATCCAATATAAGAGGAATTTTCCAGCTTTCTTGAACAAACACAAAGCTCCATGTGGATCTGCATGTGGTAGAAGATCCGGACACAATTAAAAACAAAAATCTGGTTCTATTACAGAAATCCCAAGTTAGCTCTAAGGGAAGAATATGATGTTTTTATACTTTGTCAAAAGACACAAACGCCCCTACATGCTAGCATTCAAAAGTTTAAAATAGAGTTTTAATTTTATCATAACTAATTTTTATTATTAAGTTAAGAATTTACAACTCACGCCCCTCTTTTTCCCATTAGTAATTGACAATAACAATGTTGAAAACCTTCCCTATGTAAATATTCAATTGACAAGACCAAAGTCAAAATTCATCTCATGTATGATCGACAAGTTAAGAATGAGGATTTCCAATTTTATCAAAGACATTAACAACTGTAAGTTTTTTTTTACCTCAATCAACAACTGTAAGTTAAGAATTTACAACTCACTTGCCTTTTTCTTCTATAAACAATTAATAAGGCTAATGAAAAACAAATCTCATAATATTAGCATTCACAAGCTCAAAATAAATTTTTCTATGCGAAAGGTTTAACTTTAAATGTAATTGACAACCCACTCTGTCCTCTTTCAAAAGCAATTGACAAGACTGATGTTAAAAATCCTCTTATACAGGCATTAACAAGTTTTAAACAGAGATTTTAGATTTATTACAACAACAATTTTCTATTTTAGGTTAATAAGCAAAACGTGCACGCATGTGTCTCTTTTTTTTTAGTCAAAATTACTATGAGTACATTTGTCTTTTAATAAGACATGGAAATGCCGTATTTTCCCTTTAAAACTGACTTGAGATTTCCATTTTATCTTGCCATTTCCAATTTGGGATGATTTTTTCTGATTTTCCTCTCGATTCTCCTACTGCTATTTTGCAATTTACACGATAGAAGATAAGGAAGGAAGCAAGGACAGGGTCACAGGGGCCATTAAGAAAAGAAGGTCACGTGCAGTACAGTGTCTCGTGCTGCTTACGTATGTCATGGCAGATTATGAGTACTCCTTTGTCTCAATTCCAGTCCCCAAATCCATGCAAAGATCTTCTCTCGTCCTTTTTATAGGAGTATATATATTGTTGGTTATATTCCTTTTTTTTTAATATTCGTGCTTATCATTCCCTTTCACCTATCCTGCTTTTATTATTATTTTTTAATTTTCCATATTATCCTTTCGGCCTTCTCATGCAACCCATTATTAAATTGGATTTTGTAGACACTTCATCTATCAGCTTTGCCTTACCGATATTACATATGAAATCATTACTTTTTAGCTATAATTTTAAGTTTTTTTTTTGGCTAACTCTATAATTTTAAGTTGACTGTGACTTAGTTCTGACATTTTGATTGGTTGAATACAGGTTTTAACTCAGTTCAAGCTTAACTGTTTTGAGTTATTGTGATTTGGTCCATTTAGTTTTAACAATTCTATAATTTTATTCGTATGGTTTAGAAAATAATGTGTTTGCTAAAGCTAAGGGCTAAATTTTAAAATATTTAATCTCTATGTATAGATGTAAAACGAGTCAAAGTTCAAAGACCAAATTAGTTTTTCATGTGTTTGATGTAGAATATATTTAGAGAGTTGAGCCTGGTTAAAAATATATTGCATGATTTTTTTAAAGTTATCTTTATTGCTATTTTCTCAACAATATATAAGAGAGTGAAGGGGAAATCGACGGAGATAATTTGATTATTTTAAAAAAATATAATATAATTACTAACTTAATCAACATTTTTTACTTAAACTAGTGGGGTAAATAAATAATGTAATTAAATAAATAAATAATGTTATTAAAATAGGAAGGAAAGAAAATGGACTAAAATGCATTTTGAAACCCATGATTTTGCTCAAAATGCATTCTCAAAATGGGTTGTCAAAAAGACTCATTAATGAGTTACCATGAAATCAATTAACTAATTTAAGGTCTCACAAAGTTGAAACTTTAAAGTTTAAACCAAATTTAGAAAGGTATATATGGATACAAAAAAGGTTTGGAAAATAATGGTGGATGGCATTCGGAAGAAGAATTTTCAATACATGGGGCTCTTCTTCTGAATCCGTGAGAGAAACACTCAAATTTAAATGGATAAGAAAGTTGGATATGAAATTGAAAAGACAATCTCAAGCATATACTACTATACAACTGTACTATAGCATATACTACTATACAACTGTACTATACAAGGACTTTTGAAAGTGGGAAAAAAAATACACGTCTGAAAATAGTCAGCATAAGAGGAACATTAATTTCTGTTAACGGAAAACAATTTGAGAGCCGAAAAAGGGGTCAAAAAAGATAAAAAAAGGTGAGGGAAGCTAAGAAGCAACTTGAGACGTGGGGGTCCAATCATACATGAAGCAAACAAAATAAAAATTAATTATTTGATAATGTTGGACAATCTATTTTTGTCCAAATAATGCATTTTCAACTTGTGATACGGACAATTCTAATGTTCAACACCCGACATTGTCACATCCATAAGTCATTCGTGAAAGCCTAATTCATCAAAACTTACATTTAGCATGATTTTTTTTTTTCATTTTTCCTTCTCTATGCTATCACCTACTTTCGCTCTAAAAATTTTGTTCTAAAACTTTTTGTATTTGATTGCATCATTAAATTCAACGTAAAAATAGTGATATTTTTATGTTACATGCAAAAAAATGTTGAGATTTCTAGTTTATATAATTTTTTTTAAAGATTTGATATTTTAAAATTAAAAAATACTAAATTAAAACGATTAAAAATTTGAAAGGCCATATATAAATTAGAAAATCTAACCGTTTTCACCTCATATACAAATTTTTTTTATCCCAAATGACATGGTTTTCATAAAATGACAAGAGGGTGAAGGGAAAACGTGAGAAGCCAAGAAGACTCTCATATAAAAAAAAAAGCATTGGTTTCTTGAAAAAAAGGGATACAAAAATCAATTTGATAATTGAAACTATTTTATCCCAAATGACATGGTTTTATTACATTTTTCCTTTTTATTTCTGATTAAAAAAGAAACTTTTTCTTTTTTATTACATTTTTCTTTTTTACTTCTGATTAAAAAAGAAACTTTTCTAAATCTCATGAATTCGTTAGCCTTCCTTTTTACCCAACTTGATGAATTTTTAAGTGGGGCTCAACCAGTTTCCACAAAGACACTAACTTTACACCCATCTTGTAAAGCTTCACATCATTGCATTACTTTCTCGAAAATAAAAGTCAATATCCATTACTCCTTACTCTATATACTCGCATTATAACAGCCAAAATTTGAATGATTTTAATCCAAAATATAAAACCTCACTTTACATTATCTCTTCATTTAATTCAATTTTCCTACTTTACCCCTAACTCTCTTTCATATTTATTAATGCTTATATATTTCTCTAACAGTATCATAATAAATATGAACAATATTAGAAATAAAACATTAACTTCACAAACTCAATCAACTTTCACATGTTTTCTTAATAATAAGTGTGCTGAAATTTTATATTAGAGATAAGAGGAGTATTATTACTTGGCCTTTGAAAGAAACAGACTTTTGCAGCTTTTGATTTCCTTGACCTATATATCATATATATGCGTATAAGCAACCCCATCTTAATCTTCATAGCTAACTTGTTCACTTGAAAAGCATTGAAAAATCAAAGAGAGAAGAAAATTTAGAGAGAAATGGATTGGTGGGTTTCAATGCCAAAGGTGGAATTGCATGCCCACCTTAATGGATCCATTAGGCACTCTACACTTCTGTCAGTGCTTTTTTTTTTGTTCTCATTATCTCTTTCTTTTCTTTTTTTTTTTGTTTTCATGAACCCCTTTATTCAAAGTTTCATTCTTTCTCATTTTTTTGCTGTTGCAGTGAACTTGCTCGTGATTTGGGTGAAAAGGGTCTCATAAATTTCGCTCAACTTGAACATGTTATCCTCAAAAGTATGCATAACATAACCATTGTTTTTTTTTCTTGTTTGGTAGTTTATGTGCTTTTTTTTACCAAATAAAAAGCTGGCAATTTCATGCCTAAATTGTCCTCTGACTGATTATGCAGCTTTACTATGGAAGATTTAATTTCTTGTTTTGGGGACTAATTGATGCACCCATTGAACTTTAATGAGTAAAGATAGTTTGGTGTGTACCAAATTGTTAGCTTTTTAAGTGCTACTATATTTAAGTAGGTCCAAGTTGATATCTGTAACGAAATTTGTAGTGTTTCTAACTGTTTTATATGTGTGAGAGTCTGTGTTTTATAGTTTGTAATTTGTACCACTTGAAGGAAGTTAAAAGGATAATTGAAGGGATGAACAGTTTGATTATGTTTCTTAATACTAAGGTTCTGATGGAAAAATATGCTTCTCATGATATTTTTTCCTTAGAATAAAAAAAATTTCAAATATTGTGTCTGGTGATCCATATTTACCCATTGATGTTGAAATTGTGGCCTGATCTTCTTGTTGTTTATTTGTTTCATGATTTCACTTTTGGTGATCCATATTTACCCATTGATGTTGAAAAACACAATGCTGGTGTGTTGTTTATGGCTTTATGAATACAGAGGATCGTTCATTACGGGAAGTATTTGAGTTGTTTGATCTAATCCACATTATCACAACTGATCACAAGACAGTCACAAGAATCACCAAAGAAGTATGGCTGCCTGTTTATTGTATAAAATTATAAATTATAATGTTAAATTCATCGCCTTTGCATTTGTATAATTATCATCCAAACTGCTCAGGTTGTTGAAGATTTTGCAGCGGAGAATGTTATATATCTAGAGTTGAGAACTACTCCAAAGGTAATGCAAGGAGTTTCTTTCTGAATTTGGGATGTACTTTTATGCGTTGAATACATAAATCTTCTTTGATGAAATAAAAATGTGTTATGAGTTCCATTCAGGAAAATGAGTCAATTGGAATGAGCAAACGCTCCTATGTTGAAGCTGTGCTGAAAGGTCTTAAAGCTGTCAGTTCAGTTGATGTGGATTTCATGCCTGACAATGAAAATTCTGAAAAACTTGTAAATGTTCTAGTCCCTACAACAAATCATAGGCATAATGTAAACAATAGAAAAAGAATTGCTGTTAGGCTTTTGCTGAGCATTGACCGGCGAGAGACAACTGAGGCAGCAAAGGAAACTGTAAGCTGGAACTCTTGGTTTATCTGGGCAAATGGAGAGATTTTTTGGAGTATTAATAGAGAGTTCATTTCTTTGCTTCAGGTCTCTCTTGCTCTGGAAATGAGGCATTTAGGGGTGGTTGGAATAGACCTATCTGGAAATCCATTAATTGGTGATTGGTAGCCAATCTGAACCATCACTTAAGTGGATTACTCATATCTTTTAAAAATGACGGTTAAGCTTAAAAATTTGTTTATATTTGCTTGTAGGAATACATATTTGCCAGCACTGAAATATGCTCGTGAACAAGGTCTTCACATAACCCTCCATTGTGGCGAGGTGCGTTCTTCGGTACCTTTCACCTAGTATTGTTGGAGTTTACCTGACTCCTTCATTTTTCCGACTTAGTGTTTTCAGGTACCTAAGCCAAAGGAGATAAGGGATATGCTTGACTTTCTTCCCCAAAGGATTGGACATGCTATTTTCTTGGAGGAGGAAGACTGGAAAAAACTAAAATCCTACAACATTCCGGTTAGATTTTGCTCCATATTCTTGTTTTATTAATAGTGAAGTTAAGTAGTAGCAGGTCATAGAAAAATATTTTAATGAGTACTATCGGTTAATCTGTCAAATTTCTTAAAATTCTTACAGATACTCTGTATAAAGCTTTTGCAGACTCCTAAATTTTCAAATATTTTAAAGGCCTGTTTTTATGGATCATTCTGTGTGTGCTTATTCTAGTTTTTGGTGCCTTGTGTAACACTTTCACTTAACTGTTCACAATGGTTTATGTTGATCATCACTTGTTGCATCTTTTCTATTTCAGGTTGAAATTTGTTTGACGTCAAACTTAAGGACATTCTCTGTTCCATCATTAGAAGTTCACCATTTTGGTAGGTTAACTTACTGATATCAGAAGATGATGATAATTAATTTGAACTAATAAAGGAAATTGCCATATGTTCAGCTTTACAAGTGTGTTTGGATTCACTGTCAGATATTGGCTGAATCTCTTGATAATTGATTTTAAAACAAATTTTTTATATAAAACTCAGATATATGCTTGGAAATGTTATCTGAAAAGTTATGAGTTTTTGTTGATGTTGTTAGAGAAATTTTCTTCTCGCTATCATAGTACAATATGTGTGGTAAAGAACAAAACATTTTTTTGCCTTAATATATCAGATTACTTTTTACAAAATGAAGTATGAAGGATGAAAGTTAGTTTTAGGAAATCCCAAGGCCAGACTTAGCCTAGTATAATGATTTTGTAAGGTTTTTTCTATACATTCGCAATACATAATTGAAGTTTTAGGAAATCCTGAGGCCAGACATAGTCTATAGTATAAGGACTGATGTTATGAATGGTTCAAAACTACAAGGACATAGTTTCTTCAAGTTAAAGTTCAAGGATTGAGCTGTAACTGAGTCAGAATCATAAGGGACTGAGTGACACCAAGTTCAGGCATAATGATTGAGTCACAATGGGATCAAAACTATATAGACCAAAATATAAATTTTCTATTAATTTTTTTTTTTGTATAAACTCTAGCTTCTCTTAACATAATACTCCTGCTGATGCAGTTGATTTGTATAACGCAAAACACCCTGTAACCTTGTGCACCGATGATACCGGTGTCTTCTCTACCAGTCTCTCTGATGAATACAGAATCGCTTCTTCTACATTTGGTAGGTCCTACTTTTCTGTTGCAACTAGAAAAATAGTTCTAAGTTCAATCAATATCACTCTACTGAATGTTTTGCTTGGTTTTGCTATTTGACATAGGGATTGGAAAGAAAGAAATGTTCGAACTGTCAAAGAATTCTGTTGAGTTCGTATTCGCAGATAATGGAGTAAAGGAAGAGCTAAGAAGTATTTTCAATTCGGCAGCTAAAAGTTATGATGTATAAGCACACAATTTCATCTAGGTAGGGATTTGTATTCATGTTGTATATGACTAGTTCTTTCTATCACTCGAAAGAATTTTAGCAGTAAATCCTTCTGCTTTTAGCTGTTATATTCTAGAATTACTTTGGAACTTGGTGAATTTTTTGTCTATTCATGGCTTTGCCGTACTATTTGAGACAGTCAATGGCTCAATGCATTAGGTACATGTTTTTGATTAGTTGCAATTTTTGCTTGTCCTTCATTGAGCCTCATTTGCATTAGGCCAAACCTAGGTTGGACTAAAAAAGATGCATGTCAACTTGTTTTTTGATTGATACTGGTCCTAAATATAGGACCTAATTGACTTTTTTTTTTAGAGATTAAGGTTGCGAAGTAGGTTATTAAATGATGACATATTTGATATATTTTTAGATTATCCATTAGTTTAGAGGTAAAATAAATTAGTTTAAGGGAAAAAATTAGGTAAATTAATTTATAATTAACTTATTTTGCTTTTTTAAGAATTTTCTAGAAAAAGTCAATTAGGTCTTATATTTAGGACTGGAGGGAGTATAATCTTTGGACTTTGGACCCCTAAATTTCAAGTAAAAGGTTTTGGTTCTTAGAGGGGCCAAATGATCCATATTTTAATTAAATCATAGTGATTGATATTTTAAACAAAATGAAATTTAAGGGATGAAAACAAAAATGATGACATACTTGAGGCACAAAGGAACAAACATTAACCTCTATTTTGTACTTTAACTAGACGAGTATGCACTAACAATATGTTTGTTAGAAAAATTGCACTCATGACCTCCCACATACTAAAAAGCTTTCATATTATTAGGTTAAAATCGTTTGGTTATAATTGTGTGTCTAGGCAACTAGACATAATATATAAAATTCTTGCTCATAATTATGTGGCTAGGTAACTCAATTAATAGGTTAACAACTTAACACCATGACGGTCATAGGAGACTTTGGATCTTGAAGCATTGGACTTTTCTTTTTAGAGTTTTTCTTTGTTCAACTTCAATGTGAACATGAAGGCTTTCTAAACTTTAGTGGATTGCCTGAATTAGGCAAAGTCGGAATTTATTTTGGGTTGATACAAACTACCAAAAAAGGGAAGTTCTGGGTATTGCATTACAATTTTGAACTTTTAGTAAAGAAAAGTAGAAAACTCTTCTAAGGAAGGCCTACACAAAAAAAAAAAAACTTGCCAGTTAAAGACCAATAATAGCCATTCCATTAAAAAAAACAATGACTTCAACCCTTAACAAAAATAAATAAAATAAAAACAGAAATACTTAAATCATGGCGTGATATCTTCCAATACCAAAAGGAGGCTTTTATATGGTCTTGAGAGCGACGTCTGACCAAGAGAATTGTATTTGATGGAGAATGACATGAATATGGTCAAAGCCCATGAATATATTATGTAAAAGATATAAAAAAATTGATAATGGAAGAAACGATGGGAAAAATCCCCCTTAAACTTCAAGATATGCTTATAAAACGTTTTAACTAGATTTGGCGATTAAATATATGATCTCATTCATGAAATAAACAAATTTATAAATAAAAAAAGTTATGGCATTAAATATAGGACAAAACGTAGGTGAAGTTATACACACACATATAATATCAAGTTTTCTTAATACACAAGACTATACATTTTATTTTTTCATATGGATTTATTTTTTTATCGAATTTCATATGGATTTATGATTAAGTGTTTTTGGCAAAAAATGATAATACTTCATAAGATGCCATGTAGCGATGTGTGATAGTAGAATTTACCATAATTGAAATTAGGAATTTAGCCTAAATATTATCCTTGGATTTATTACTTTGCTCAAATGGCTATGAATTCAAATTTTTATATGAGCCATTCTTACTTTCTTTGCCATCAAGATAAAAAGATGAAAGTTGAGGCCTTGTAAAATGTAAACTGGTCACACTAAATTTCTCTCTTAATTTTTTTAATATACTCAATCCAATCCTAAATATAATTATTATTAAAATGAAGTGTTTTTTTCTAAAACACCTTGATTACCTTCCCTTATTTCCTCTTCTATCTCTAACTTGATTATTATTAAAGGATTATTATTAGAGGAGCACCAACGAGGATAGTTTGGATATAAGTTAGAATTAAGTTTTACATTAGGACAAATATTAACCCCAAAAATAATTCTTATATTTAAGATCAAATCAAGTGACTATAAAGTTATGATTTCAACCCTTAGGTGAATATAGTAAATACATGAATTATTGAAAAACAATGAAGATATAAGTGTGTGATATATTTCAGGAGCCAAATCTTGTATGTTTTCTTAATTACAGCTATCATCTAGATTATATAGAATTGGACCCATCAATTGTGGGTTTAACCGGCGAAAGGGTTGAATATTTGACTATATTGATGCGTTTTTTATTAATGAGGAGTATCACTAGGTTGTGATTCTAATTATAGTGCTTGTAAATGCATTTCTTCTACTCAGTGAAGCCAAGCAACACCTACATATGTATACAGAAAGATGACTTGTTACGAGCTTTGCCCTTAGATTGTGGGTGAGCTCAACCTTTTTTCTCATATTTCTATCATAAAATAAAAAAGATTGAAGTTAACTACTATTAGGACAATTTCATTGTATTCTTATCATTAATGATTTGGACAACAATGGTTATATGGAAATTGAAAACGTGTAAAAATCTCCCTGTCAAATTCTTTTCAAGAAATTATGAAAGCTAAGGCTAGCTCCCTCCACTTTCTTGGTATGTATTAACGATTTTGTACAGATTAATATAGCTAGGTACTTCTCATCACATATGCAGTTTGTTATTAGATTATATAATATTCTCTTTATTTCTATATAATCGGATAACATTTTTCTAAAAATGAGTTAAAGTCAGATAAAAATTATAAAAGCTTTGAAATAGACTCTTTTTTTCTTCCAAAAGAGTTGTGTCCAGTAAAGAAATATGAAACCAAAACTTGGGTAGATATCCTAGCACTCATTTATGAATGAGTAAAACTAATAACTATGAAAACAAAATGAAAGATAATATGTGGAAGAAATTAATACATAAGTGAAATTATGGTGAAAAAAAATACATAAGTGGAATGACACAAATACATTTATTACTCAAATAAAGTCTAATAATATACGACATTATATAAAGTACACACCATTCAAGAAAGAAGACTTGACATATAAACATAAAAGGAGTAGTTTATAAGTCACACTAACTAATTTAGAGAAAAAAGTTCATACAAATCAATTTATAAATAGTTCATTTAATTTTCTCACAATTCTCTAAAATTAATATTTAGATCTTATATCAAGAAATGAAATAGTAATAGAAAAACCAACACATAATTGATCTAGCAATATACTATGCTTTGCTAAATTCCTTTAAAGTCTCGAGTTTGAATTCTAGATGAGACACTTGTGTCTAGTAAAGAAATATGAAACCAAAACTTGGGTAGTTGGTTGCTAGGATATCTAACCTAGAAAAAAGTGTTGATCACCAATTGATTTTTCTAGCGTCTTTAGTATTCTAGCGTCTTTAGTAACCGACTAATTCAATCCCTAGACATGTAATCCCATTTATATTGAGGAAACCCTACTACCTTCAAATAATTATTACACCTGGATAACTATAGCTCAAACTCAAAACCACTTAGTAAAATAGTAAAAAATTGGAACAATCCACACCACAACCAACATCCAATATTTTTAAAATAATAAATCAATAAGCAATAGGAGGGAGTATCTAACATTCGAACTATTTATCACCCCTCAACCAAGCGTGGTTGGTGTAGTGGTTACCTCACTTCACCGCTTAACCAGAGGTCTTGAGTTGGGAATGCAGCCTGCCCCTTGGCCAGCACTTTACCCTTAAGTGGAGGCCCCGGTGCGGATCTGGATTAGTCTGAGCCCGTTGAGTTCCCCTTGACATTGGGGCTGACCCAAGATACCGAATTGAAAACTCAAAAAAAAAAAAAAAACTATCTATCACCCCTCACCAAGAGACCAAAACACCAACCAACAATAGAATAGTGACCACCCCCCATTTTGCCCGCCAAAACACGTCTCACATCACAGTTACTACCCCCAAACTCCATCTAGAAGGCGCATCTTAAGCATTTTTGAATTATTTAAGTTTTAAACAGAAAAACAAACTTTTGTTCCTTCTTTTCTTCACTTTCACTCTCTCCCTTAACAACTCCTAACCCCTAACTCAAAAAAAAAAAAAAAAAACTCCAAACTCTTTTCATAAACTTCAACTCTTTTGCTTCCCAATTTCCCAAATCCACATTCAAATCCCTAAAATCTTCACAAATCCCCAAACCCTAATTTCACAATTCCCATTCCTTTTTCCCCAATCCACTTCCCATTTCTCAATTCAAGCCACCAACAATGATCACAACCTCGTAATTTCCGAATGCCAGGTCAATTCCCAACGATAATCTCCCCTCATTCACGTCACCACAAGAACAATAATGTCGTGGGGATTGGGCTGGAAAAGGCCCTCAGAAATTTTCCACCTTTCCCTCAATTACGGCACAGAGGAGTCCCCACAAATCGTGGGTCGAACTCCGATTCCGTGTTCTTCGATTGTGTCGCAGGAACAGGAAGAAGTGGGGTTTCGGATTGACCTAGATTGGACTGCCTATGATGAGGAAGATCAGGTTGCATTGAAGCTGCAATCTCAGCTCATGGTGGCTTTGCCTATGCCAAGAGATTCAGTGGTAGTTGAATTGAAGGTTGATGATGAGAATGAAAATGTGGTTTTGGATATGAAGGTTGTGAAGAGAAGAGAGGCTTTGAAGGGTGTGATGATGAGTAAGGCTGTGGGGTCTGGACAGCAGAGTGATGGGATTGGAGTGTTGATTAGGTTGATAAGGTCTAATTTGTCTCCTTTGATGCCTTCTATTGGAGAAGGGGTTAGTGGTGGTGTTGGTGAGCATTGGAGGAGTATTTCTTTGCTTAGTATTTGTGGTTGTAATTTAACGGTGAGTGGATGATAATAGCAAGATGTTGAATATAAATATAAGATCTAGTTGACTTTTATTAAGGAAGTCAAATAAGTCATTTAATCTTTGGTCTTGTTTTGATCAATAAGGCCAAAATAATTTATTGCTAAGTCTGACAATTGATCGAATACAATGGCGTGGTGTGATCTATGTAGTGGACCCCACCTAGTTGGGATAAGGCTTTGTTGTTGTTGTTGTTGTAATCTTTGGCTTTATTTATAGAGTAGAGAGAAGGTTTCGTTTGGTTATTTTAGGAGGCACTTAGTTAAATTTTCCATGTGAGTATACGATTTTATTCTTGATTTATTAGATGTTGACTTTGTGAGAAAGTTGGAAAGTTTGTCAATTTCAAGGCATTATTAATGATTTTTAAGATTTTCTCTGGTTTGTGTGAAGTATGTTGGAAGTGCCTTATAGATAGGATCAGGAAAGTATTAGATTATATGTAAGATAAACTGGTTTAGGGGAAAAATCCAGACAAATCAATTTATAAGTAATTCAATTAGTTTTATTAGGAATTGTTTTTAAAAATTTAACTAGGTATTATGTAAATTTAGGGATGGAGGACGGATTAGCTTAGGGGAAGTTTTGAGTGTTAATGTTATGCTTGTGTGTGTGATCTATAAACCTTTGCAATATTCGGAAAAGAAAAGAAAAGGTTCCTTTTTCTTGCTACATTAATGTTTATTTGTGCTGGATGTTTTATTGAGGAAATGGAGCATAAGGATGGATAAGCGCTTAATAAGTTTACAACTTCTGGCATTTGAATATTAGCGGTGCTTCTTTCCTAACGTTTCTTGAGTAGCAACATGTGTGGTTTTGATCACCCCTCTCCCTCCACCCTCCTTGAATGTTCAAGAGGACTTTGGTTTCTATTTCTAGTTTGAACTTGGAAGTGAGATTGAGTTGCATTAGGGATAGTTTTTAATCATTAAGTGCATTACTCATGTGCAGGTATTTCCTGTAGAGCTTACTCAATTGCCACAACTTGAGAAGCTTTATCTTGACAATAACAAGCTCACATTCTTGCCGCCTGAGCTTGGTGATCTGAGAAGATTACGAGTGCTAAGGGTTGACAACAACATGCTCGCCTCGGTACCTGGTGAGATTTTCTTGTCTTGATTTCTGCCTCGTGAGAATGGTAGTCTTTTGTCTTGATTGGAGAAACTATGTTATTTTCATTTTTTGTGAAAATAAGTACACTGAGCATCCATGTGGATACAAATCAATTTTTTATCTGCAGTTTCATAAGATATGTTTTCCATTTGTATGATTGTTTTAGTACTTTTCAGCAGTGGAGCTCAGACAGTGTGTTCAGTTGGAGGAGTTATCACTGGAACACAACAGACTTGTTCGACCTCTGCTAGACTTCAGGTTTATATCATTAGGAAACCTTGCATTGATTAATTTAGATTCCATGTATTCTTTCGTCTTATTGTTATCCCATATTTATGGCAGGGCTATGGCCGAACTGCAAGTCCTTAGGTTATTTGGAAATCCTCTCGAGTTTCTTCCTGAAATTTTACCCCTCCACAAACTTCGTCACCTTTCTCTTGCAAATATTAGGATTGAGGCGGATGAAAATTTAAGATCAGTGAATGTGCAAATAGAGGTTAGTGTATGACAAACTAACATGAATTTTCATTGCCATTATTTTTTCTGAAGACAGTAAATGTTTAGTAAAGCATGTCTTTTCTGGTAATTGCAGACGGAAAACAGTTCTTATTTTGCATCTAAGCATAACCTGAGTGCCTTCTTCTCTCTTATATTTCGATTTTCTTCTTGCCATCACCCTTTGCTAGCCTCTGCACTTGCAAAGATAATGCAAGACGAAGGAAATAGAGTGTTTGTTGGTAAAGATGAGAATGCAGTGCGACAGCTTATCAGTATGATCAGTAGCGAGAACTGTCATGTGGTAAGGTTTATAATTATTGACATCATAATGCATTAATTTGATTTTCCATCCCATGTGGTTGTGCTGATTCTTTATTTTTTTTAGGTTGAACAAGCTTGCTCTGCTCTTTCTGTTCTTGCATCGGATATTCCTGTTGCATTGCAACTTATAAAAGCTGATGTTATGCAACCTATAGAATCAGTTCTCAAATCTATGGGTCGGGAAGAGGTGATGTCTGTATTGCAACTTGTGGTGAAACTGGCATTTATATCTGATATTGTGGCTCAGAAGATGTTGACCAAGGATGTGTTGAAGTCACTAAAATACTTATGTGCCCGAAACGATCCAGAGGCAAGTTGATTAATCTTCTTTTTTCCTTTGTTAGATTGGTTGCCTTGTGTTGTTAAGGACTATCTTTCTATCATCTACAGGTACAAAGGCTTGCTTTGTTGGCTATTGGGAATCTGGCCTTCTGCCTGGAGAATCGATGTATTCTCGTTACTCCTGAAAGCTTGCGAGAGCTTCTCTTGCGTCTGACGGTTGCTAACGATCCACGTGTGAATAGAGCTGCAGCTCGTGCTTTGGCAATTCTTGGTTTGTCCTTAAATTTGTGTCATCTTTCTTATTTTCCCTTCATCTTCATATATAAACTTTGAATGTGATTTGTGAATATTGTCATAAATCTGATTAATGTTCATGTTTCTGCATTCTGTGTTTTGTAGGAGAAAATGAAAACCTTCGGCGTGCAATAAGAGGGAGACAAGTGGCAAAGCAAGGACTTCGCATACTATCAATGGATGGGGGTGGAATGAAAGGTCTAGCTACTGTGCAAATTCTAAAGGAAATTGAAAAGGGAACTGGAAAGAGAATACATGAGCTGTTTGATTTAATATGTGGCACATCAACTGGTGGGATGTTAGCTGTTGCTCTTGGGATCAAGTTAATGTCTTTGGAAGAATGTGAAGATATATACAAAAATCTTGGTTAGTGCTGCTATTTTTATTATCATCAAATTGTGTATTTTCTAAGAACTAGTGGAGTAAATTTTTAAATGACTTTTTGGATCAGGGAAACTTGTATTTGCTGAACCTATGCCCAAGGATAATGAAGCTGCAACTTGGAGAGAGAAGTTGGATATGCTTTACAAGACTTCATCTCAGAGTTTTAGAGTTGTAGTTCATGGATCAAAAGTATGGAATTCTTTCTTTTGGGTCGTTGGATTTTCGCAAGGTCTGTTAATATTGCAGTATTTAGTATTTCCTGCTTTGCTCGGAAGCTTGCGGCAGGAATTCTAAAAAGAAATGAGATACTTCATACAATACCTTTTAACTTGCTGATCACGTGTCATGATGTGGTCTCAATGATATGGATTCCCTATACTGCTTTGGTGTAAAATGCTTGCTTCAGAATACCAATCCTTTTTGGCAGTGTAGCTTATGCATATGAAACATTTATCCCCCCACCCCCCCCTCAAAAAAAAAAAAAAGAAGAAGCTAGTGGTTATTTTCCAAAGAGTTGTATGTTATTCTGTGCCCTAAAAGGAAACGTTTTGACTTATTGTCTTGCAGCACAGTGCAGATCAGTTTGAGAGGCTGTTAAAGGAAATGTGTGCTGATGAAGACG
Organism: Mimosa pudica; assembly: GCA_029929735.1. Taxonomy (NCBI): domain Eukaryota; kingdom Viridiplantae; phylum Streptophyta; class Magnoliopsida; order Fabales; family Fabaceae; genus Mimosa; species Mimosa pudica. The sequence goes on from JAKELP010000020.1 coordinate 3,816,081, forward strand.
GGGATCTAATGATAGACTCTGCTGTGAAAAATGTGCCTAAAGTTTTCGTTGTATCAACCTTGGTGAGCATGATGCCTGCACAGCCTTTTATATTTCGTAATTATCAGGTGAGAGGCCAAGTTTCTTGTTGTGTTTATAACATTGTATGGATGTAAATTAAGTTTATTGTTATCCCTATATTGAATGTAAAATATTTTTTGGCCAAGGAACTAGGCTGTAAAATCTTATGTCTTCTTGGCTGTTAATGTATTATTTTGTTACAATCTTTTCTTTCTTACTTTGATTTGCTATATGCAATCAGTATCCTGCTGGAACCATAGAGGTGCCTGTCGCTAGTGCAGAGAGTCCAGGGGCCAATGTGATTGGGTCACCGACAATAGGTGCTCAATTTGGCTATAAGCGCTGTGCCTTTATAGGAAGTTGTAAGCATCAAGTGTGGCAAGCTATCAGGGCCTCATCTGCTGCCCCTTATTATCTTGATGATTTCTCAGATGGTACTCTTTCTCTGCCATTCTCAGCACTGAGTTTCTTGTATTTAGAGCTGTAATTTTTCCTTTTTCTGTAACATTTATTTACACATGTTTTGTCCTGCTATTTTCCTTAAGGTGTCAATCGCTGGCAAGATGGTGCAATAGTGGCAAACAATCCTACAATTTTTGCCATCAGAGAAGCGCAACTTTTGTGGCCAGATACAAAAATTGACTGTTTAGTTTCAATAGGGTGTGGTTCTGTACCTACAAAGGTAATTGCCCTTCTCTCTGTTAATTCTGCAAAGAAATTTCTGGTTAAGTTGTATTATATGGATGCTATCTTCCTGAAAGCAGTAACAGTATTTTCTATATTTGGAAAGAGATTAAGGTCTGTGATGGTAATGCTAGCACTACTATTGATATAAGAAATCAATATGGAAGTGACTCAGTAATTTTGATTTGTTGTTATATGTTTGACACTACGGCTGTAAGTTAAAGAGTAATTTAATATTGTATTTTGATGCTGCTGTAGTTGCGAAGAGGTGGTTGGCGTTATCTAGATACAGGGCAGGTGTTGATCGAGAGTGCATGCTCTGTTGATCGAGTAGAAGAAGCTTTAAGTACATTGCTCCCTATGATTCCTCAGATACAATATTTTCGTTTCAATCCAGGTATGATGTGAGTTTGAGTGTGAAAAGGAAAAAATCTCTCTTTTTCACCCAACCAATTCTGATCAAATTAGGTTTAATTATTTTCTTATTTCTAAATTTTTTTACTTCTTTTAAGAGAATTATCTCTGGCAAGTATCTGTTTTTGGTATGAACTTTGACTCCAGAACCCTGATCAGTGTTTTCTGGCTTGTTTTTCAGTTGATGAGCGTTGTGATATGGAGCTTGATGAGACAGATCCAACAGTTTGGAAGAAGTTGGAAGCTGCAGTTGATGAATATATGTTAAGGAATAATCAAGAATTTCGGAATGCCTGTGAGAGACTGCTTCTACCTTTCCAACATGAAGACAAGTGGCCAGAGAATTCTAAGGCTAAAGCAAACACTAAAGAGTTAAATGAGGGTATTGCTGCTGATAAGTTGTCTATTTTTTTAGTGTAAAATATTTTACTTCTGGTGACCCCTAATTAAATTAGAGATCTTTACCAGGTGCTAGTGGCCCCACTTTAGGGTGGAGACGTAATGTTCTACTTGTTGAAGCTTCACAAAGTCCAGATTCTGGCAGAGTGGTGCACCATGCCCGAGCGCTTGAATCATTTTGTGCTCGGAATGCAATTCGATTGTCCCTTATGCAGGGTTTGTCTGGGAATGTGAAGACAACTCCAGGAGCATCATTTCCAACACCATTTGCATCACCTCTGTTTGGGAGCTTTCCATCAAGTCCACGTGTATATAGTCCTAATATTGGTCAAAGGATTGGACGAATTGATTTGGTCCCATCTTTAAGTTTGGATGGTCAACCAGGAAAATCTTTTGCTTCACCTCCAATATCTCCTCGAGGACTTAGACAGCTTTCTCTGCCGGTCCAATTGTTGCATGAGAAATTGCAGAACTCTCCACAAGTGGGTGTAATACATTTGGCTCTTCAGAATGACTCAGACGGCTTAATTGTGAGGTACTTGCCTCTTTATATTCTAAAATCATTTTCATTGGCTCTTGTTCTTTTTCTCTATGTGGATGGTGGAATAATATTGATGTTTTTTTAGCTGGCACAATGATGTTTTTGTGGTGGCTGAGCCTGGAGAGCTTGCTGAGAAATTTCTCCAGAGTGTAAAATTGAGTTTATTGTCAACAATGAGGATCCATCGCAGAAAGGGTGCATCTCTCCTTGCCAATATATCTACTGTTTCCGATTTAGTTGCTTTCAAGCCTTATTTCCGACTCGGAGGCATTGTCCATCGCTATTTAGGCCGTCAATCTGTAGTATACTATGCATCCTTCTCTTCATGATTTACAGCTTTGATTTTTCCTGTTTGAATTAATAATCTTTTGGATATTGATTAAATTTTTCTTCTGAAGGTTATGGATGATGATGAAGAAATTGCATCATACATGTTCCGTAGGACAGTCCCCTCTATGCATATAACACCTGATGACGTTCGAATGATGGTAGGTGCTTTGCTTCTGTTTGATTTGATATCCAACCTTTTTATCTCTGAAATTTCTGGAGCTTCACCCAATCTATAAAACACAGCCAATGTTATTTTGCTGCTTTACATCTTTTGTTTCACTTTTAATCTTTTTTGAATGAGGTATGATATTGATTGCTGGATTCTACTAGAGTACTTATGTTCTCTACAATAAGTGCTGGAAGAATGTATTGCACCAGGCCCTCTTATTTATGACTTGATAATTGATATATCTTTGCCGACTTCATTCTATTTTGAGGAATTATTTGAATTGCGAGCATAGAGTGACACCTTGTATTGGTGTTGGCATAGGATATAATTTGATCTCATCTATGTTGTATTTATGTTCTTGATTAACTTAGGTTGGAGCATGGAGAGATAGGATCATTATATGCACAGGGACCCATGGACTTACTCCAGCTCTTACAAAAGCCTTTCTGGACAATGGTGCCAAAGCTGTTATATGTCCTTCAAGTGAACCAAAGGAGCCTCAGATTACATCCCCTGATGTGGCTTCTTGGGAGGCGAATGTATTGGAGAACGGGAGGTTTGAAATTGGAGAGGATGATGCAGATGATGCGGAAGACGAGGATGAACCCATGAGCCCTTTAAGTGATTGGGAAGACATTGACAACGACAAAAACTTGGATCGGAATTTGTGTTTTTGGGAGGACGATGAGGAAGAACTGTCACAATTTGTGTGTCAGTTGTATGATTCCTTGTACCGGGAAGGTGCTAACGTCAATGTTGCTCTTCAACATGCTCTCGCCTCGCATCGAAGTTTGGGGTACGTGTGCCATCTCCTCACCACACAGTAATCTGTTAACTTCATCTTTACAGTTTATACATATACAGACGAAAAGCAAAAGCAAAAATAAAACAGAGTATGGGGGTGTTAAAGGAAGGGGGACTTGTTTATGTTGATATGAGTTATAGTGGATTTTCAATTTTGAGGCATGGACATCATATATGTATCTTATCATCATTGATTGATGACATAGAAATTGAATTAGTTATTTTCCCCCCCAGTTATACTGCTTAGTTCAAGTTTATACCACATGGATTTTTCCCTAACAGTTGAATAGTATACTGTTGGATTGTAAATGATGTACGCAAAACTATTGGCAAAGCCCCTCAAGCTTTTGGCATGTTCTCTCTTTTGAATTTCAGTTTTACAATCATACCTCCCCAATAGTCATTGTTGATCATGGTTTTCAAGTAAGCACTTAATGAATTTACAATTGCTGATGATTATTGCAATACATACAGCCTCATTGTTACTTAAGCCCTTTAAGAGCTTGTTTGAATCAATCAACGTTTAGAAATAATTTTTTTATCCCAACTATATTACACTGAGAATGGATTAGAATTATTTAGTATTACTGTGAATTATAATTAAATAGTATTTATAAAATCAATTTGACATGATGATGTATTGAAAAAAATCAGTTTTAGAGTAAGTTTACTCATTCATGACTTTTGAAAAATCGTTTGATTCTATAACTATCTCTAAAACACATTTCATTATCCTACTAGCTTTTTTTTTTGCACTGACTACAATTTGTGTCTTACTAATAAACGTTAACACTTTAATGAAATGTTGTTGTAATAAACGTAAAAACTGAATGCCATACTGTAGAGTAAATAAATAAACCGAACCTTTTTCTTTTTCTTTTTTGAACTGACAATGGTTTTGGTTGAAAAAGAGTGGATCAGCCAAAAGCACATGTGCGTGGTGACTTCAAGAATTAGTAGCTCTTGTTTTGAGATTCTGTGCTAAAGAAAGGAAATGTGGACAATTAATGTTCCTAGCAAGATTCAGTTTCCACATACCATACCATCTTTTGACATTGTTTGAGACAGAATTATCTATGACGGTCTTCATTTTAATTTAGATGACTAATAAAAAATGACATAAGATTATAACTTACAAGTATAATCATACAATTGTATATGTATTTGTATTTGCTCGTGAGTTTGTAAGGATAAATTTCACCATCAATTGATTTTGTATAATCCAATTTACCGCATTAAAGTTGGAATAAGTACATTGTCGGGGCAACCAGCAATCTTCCACTGACATGGTAACTGTTTTTGGAATTTTCTAACTATTGAATCCCCTGACTTCAATAATTGGAGTTTCAATTTCCTATTCAATTACTGCCAATGCCAATTCTCCATTCATTTCAATCACTTGTAAGGATGAATGAACGTGCAAAAAGTTGGCCTTTCATGAAAAAAAATGCATCATATTCTCCTTCAAATATTTTTTTTTGAATAAAAGTAGTTTAAAGTAAAAGAATATTAGGAATATGAGCAATTAAGAAAAGGAAAACACAAGGGACCACATGCCTCAAAAGCACTGAACTCCTCTCTCCCATTTAGCCATGGCATGAGGCATGAAAGGTGGATACACATTACATCACGAGACACAAATCTGAGTGTTTCTAAACATTTCAATTTTTTAGATTATACTGATTATTAAAGGTAAATTTCATCTCTGAATTTATTCTCCTAGCTCCTTAGTGAAAACGCATTACACTTTAAGTTTATTCTCCTAGCTCTTTAACGAACACACGATACTTGTTTCTATGGATTACTATGTTACTTTATTTCATTATCTACTTTAAAATATAAAAATTTGTTTCCTTTAATCAACTCATCAAAAACTACAAGAGGTTCTTAAGTGGTCAATTTTGTGTGAAAATAAAAGTGATTTACGAATTATCACATTTCTAATATAATAAATGTGGCTTATAATAAGGATTTGAGAGATAAAAATTTGCTTGTTGACTGTAAATATAGGATCAACCAATCTACTTGTGTGTAAAGTAAGCAAAGGAGTATGTGACCTGAGAAGTCAAAAGGGCATATAAAGTGAATTTCATACATTGCAATTTACAAACCAGGAGGAATTTCATGATGATCGTGTCTCTTTTTTCTTTCCTTCTTTTTTCCCCAAAGATCCAAGCATGATTGGCAATTTCATGCTTTCCATAAAGTGTTTTTTAGCCTCTACTATTTAATTTACAATAGTAGAAGATGAGCTGGGCGTGATGCACTAAATAGAACATGTATAATGAACCCATCATCACAGCAATACCCCCCCCCCCCTCCCAAAAAAAAATAAAAATAAAACGAACCTTTATTTTGTATGGAATCATCTTTTTAAGGGATAGATAAATGCATAACTTTACCTATGAACAAGCTTAAAAATATGATCCCCAAAACCTACAAAATACAAGGAGAAAAGCTCAAGCCATACTATATATTAAAATGTTTTTTTGTCAATAGAGATTGGTCAATTTGCTAAGAAGTTAACTCTTAATTCTTAAAGTCTTGAGTTCAAATCTCACTATCAATGTAATGACTTATGGATGAATAACATGTGAACGGGTAAAAATTCGTGGAAGCATCGAACAACAAAAGCTAGCTATTGTGATTGGAAACTAAGACCTTATAACATTATTTTGTCAAAGAAACATTCTCGACTTGAGACTTATGACAACATACTTTAATTTGATGAGTACTATACCCAACTCATAAATTTATACCTTTATAAAAAGGGTCAATTCAGTTCTAGTTCCCCCTTGGTGAGAGTATTGAGGAAGAGAATATACTAGACAATCTTACCCCTACTTTATGCGGAGCCACGGAAAGCAAGCTTACCGATGAGCCAAACAGACCTTTCATAAGCCAACAAGAAATATGCAGTATAAAAGCTGAGCATGCTAAACAAAAATTGTTTAGATTTACTTCAATGGCAACTCCTCCTCCAGTGGCTATAGGAACCAGGGGCACAATAGGATCTCTGGTGAGGAAAGAAATTGAATACTTCACCATGTTTGAGTTAGAGAGACGAGGATGTCATTCACAAAGACAACAACAACAACAACAACAACAACAACCTGGTACACAACATGTGGACCATGTTTCTGCAAAAGGTTTCTCTAGTTGCAGACCCAGTTTCTGGCTTTCTCTAATGACATGGAAGAGGAAAAAGAGAAGATTGTCATCAAATGGCTTCCTACCCAAAATCTGTTCTGTCTCAGAAGTAGTAGAGACCAATCATCTAGACAGAATCCCAGGTTTCAGCTACAGAATCCTCAGTAATGATATCAACCACTTTGGAGACAGCAAAGATTGTGTAACATGATCTGACATGATGATATTGAATATTGACATGATCTCTTTCTTTAGTTTCCGATGGAAACTTACATGATATCTGTGAAAGTAACTAAGCAAAGGTGAATTGTATTTTTCCCTGTAATTTAATTTTTGCTGTGGTTTTATATCTAAAAAACCAGTGTTGGAGGTTGTTGTGGATATTCTGCCAACAAGAGAGAGATGTTTGTATATCAATTTGGTCTTCTTTACTCTTCTCTTGTTCTCTATTCTTTAGATTCTACATATCAAAAGGAATTGTTAAGTTTTGTTACAACATGATGTTAACCAAAGAGCAGTACAGAACCACACTGATCATCACCAAAATTCATTTTTTTATATATAAATAGAACTACAATACCACCTCTCATCTTAAAGATAGGAGCTGGATACATAAATCATTTTTGTCTCAATTTTAAGATCTCAATTCACTTGGTCTCCCAAATTTATAATTTTTAACTCCAAAGTAAATCACTATGGATTAGATACAAGATGTTGTAATTACACATAATAAAGAGGTTCCCAACAAGAGGTAATTACATTGCATAAGATTCAAAAGAATATTTTAGGGGAAAGGAATACACATATATTACAAATGACTAACTCAACTAATTTCCTTAATACTCACAAATTAGTAATTTCTCTCACACATTAAGGACCGTGGGAAGAGAGTACAACGTAGTGTGCTGTTCCCTGCAACACTTTTTGTTCATTTTCTTTGTACATCAAGTTTTTGTTCTGAGTAACCCGTGTTGTGTGATCAGTTGCTACAATGGTTGATTTTCTTGATTGTCTACACACTTGAACTCCCAGACCTGTAATGTTTATGATGACCACCTAAACTTGGACTTCCATCCTTGACATGTTGATTATGACCTAAACTTGAACTTTCAATTATATGATGTTGATGATGATGGCCTAAACTTGGACTTCCATCCCTGACATGTTGTTGATTATGGCCTAAACTTGAACTTCCAATCCTGAGATTACTGTCTAGACGTAAGCTTTGAATTCTAAATGATTCAACATGGCCAACAAATTTAATAGATTCTCTTTTGATGTTATCTTCATCAATATCTTCAGGATTTATTCTTGGCAGTGTTATGTGCTGAAGTGCTGATACTACATCACTCATTAAAGGTCTTGTGTCTGCTTCTGCTTGCAGACACATGGCTGCCACTGCAAGTGCTTTGAATGAACAGTCCCTTCACTGGGAAGTTATCCTTTAACAATGGATCTGCCATTAGTGAAAACTTCTCTCTGTCCTCTAGCAGTGGTTGTGCCTGTAACAATAACATTTTGTTCATAAGGTGGTGTTGGAAACATATAACGTTATGTACAATGCTTTAAATTTCTCATTCCAATCAATTTTCACAATAACTACCTTAACGTTAGTCTCATACAATACATGAAGTTTGAGAAATGAGTGATACTATTTATGACTTATGAACATTGTAAGTCTTTGAATTCTTTGTGTATCATGATCTTTCAGATGGTGATTTTGATTTAAAGTGTGTGATTGGTAGGGAGTTGTGTAAGAGATTATAGGATGGCATGTGAGGTAACAGCTTTAGAATAAATCATACTCAAACAGCTAAAAGTGAATGATATATGCAAAACTTTATTTACTTTTTAAATTGAATAAAGCAACAATTTGGATCTCAAGTTTAATATCCCAAATAGTAGAAGGGAAAGTGATTCTACATCTAGAAGAATAAAAACTTAGAAAATTTTGGATTACTTTAAAATATTTTCACGTCAAGTAAGAAGAGAGATAGATAAAATGATAATCAATATCTGTTCATTATTATATATATTACTCTCACAAAATTGAGAAATGCTCTTCTCTTATCTATTCTCTTTCCACGTGATATCTAGTTCATAAGACTGCATGATTACACAAAAAGTATGGATTATAAGGAAGGATTATGAAATTAAAATATACTTGCACACTAAGCAAGATGGAAACTAACAACATACCCAGTCAATAAGGTTTTGCTCTTCTTCAGCTCTAGCAGTATCATAGACTCTTCTTCCGGTGATGATCTCCATCAACACGACTCCAAAACTATAAACATCAGACTTTGTAGTAACGTGACCGGTCAAAGCATACTCAGGTGAACAATAGCCAAAAGTGCCCATCACCCTGGTGGAGATATGATCCTTTCCTTCTTCTGTAGGTCCCAACTTGGCCAGCCCAAAATCTGACAGCTTTGCATTGAAGTTCTCATCTAACAATATGTTGGATGCCTTCAAGTCTCTGTATATAATGGGTGGATCTGCTTCTTCATGTAGATACTCCATTCCTCTTGCTGCCCCTTCTGCTATTTTCATCCTTGTTTCCCAATCCAGTCCCTCCTTACCTTCTTCTAAATCTGACCAATGTAAAGACACATATGAGTTTGTTTAGCATGGTGTTTAAGAACAAGAAAAGCATATACATTATTTATGTTTTAAATCAATATTAAAAATTGACTTCTTTATATAGTAGTGGTGAATGAGTGGTCAAGTGGAGGACTAAATGGAGAAAATAAGGATAACTGCTAATGTCTTTTTTCAAATTTGCACATGTTATAGTCCCCATTCAGATGTCCTTGTAGTGTAATCCTAATGTATCTACTCAATGGAATCAACATTACAATTTCATGATGTAGTTCCCTTAAAACAGCCTTTTACATTAGAATTATATGCATGTAACAACCCTCTTTCACGTGATTGGACCAAAATGGCCATAAGAGATAAGACTATTTTGAGTACCATTATATGTGTGTGTACATATATATATTACCTAGAAGGTGATTTTCAAGGCTTCCATTAACCATCAATTCATAAACCAACATCCTCTGATCTCCTTCAGCACAATAACCTATGAGCTTCACAAGGTTGGGATGCTTCACCAAACTCAATGTTATAACTTCTGAAAAGAATTCTCTACTTCCTTGCAATTTGGTCCTGTCCAGTCGCTTCACAGCCACAGCCTGTCATCAAACATTCCAACACAAACAAACATTAATTGCTTCACAAAACTATATGCGTGTGTTAAGAAGCAATTATATCAGTCTCATATGATACATCTATCTCACATACATGTGTACACATATTACTCCCTTTGGTTCTAAATATAAGACCTATTTGACTTTTCTTTTGTGCAAGTTAAGGAAGAAAATTAAACCACTAAGTAACATATGATGCATGTGATTAGAGTATACATTAGTCTATCATTAGAATAAATTATTTTTAGAAGAAAAAATTATTATAAAGATTTTAAAATGTTTAATTAACTTTTCATCCTTAATTTCTTCAAAAAGTAAAAACAAATCTTATATTTATATTTAGGAGATGAAGGAGTATATTTAAGTGTTAGAGAGGGAGAGATATATACCTGATCAATGCTATGTATATATCCCTTATAGACACTGCCAAAACCACCTTCACCGATCAAAAAGTCATCACTAAAATTATCAGTTGCAAAGGCAAGTTCTTGAACCGTGAAGACTTTCACATTGATCTTCGCTGTTCCATATTTTCTTATCTCTTCTGTTATTTGTCTTTGTCTTCTGCTACCTGCATTTCACCATGCACGTCATTGCATGCTTTTAATTACACACACACACATATACAAATATAAAAAAATTATCATTTTTACGTACAACTTTGCTTATTAATTCATTTTTTATTATTTTTCTTACTCTATTCTCTAATATGCTGGGCACATATTAAGAGTTTGTGCATCAATAAAAACATTGAAGAACATCGTTAAAAACTGGGCTTTCATGATTTAAATTTGATCAATCAAAGGAAGACATAAAAACTTTGATAAGCTGGATATTTTTTTAATACTGCATGCATTGCATCACACGATTAAATCTTCTGATTACTTCACGAACGTATATATATGTAACTCTTCGTGTCTTTGTACAGAAAGTGTCAGGGAAAAATAAGGAGGAGTATTTATTATTTTTTTAGGTACCTGATTTGGAAGAGAGGGCCCCAAGAAAAGATTTGACTGTGGATTTCCTGGAATAATGTGCATATTCTTCAATGGTATCTGGATCCCTTTCATGTTCATGCTTATGGCAACATGGGAAACAATAATACATTTTTCCTTCTCTAATTTATCTGGTAGTATATACGTCACACTTATGAAACCTTAAATTTTATGTGTTTATTATGAAACCTTAAATTGTATGTATATGTCTGGGAAACCACAAGATGATGGGTGATGAACAAGATTTCTGATATCCATATATAAATAGATATGATGTTATAGGTTTTAAACATCATATTGAGAAACTGTTATAACTTATAAGGTTTTGTTGGGGCATATTGCACTTGACACCTGTGTTTGTTTTAAGTCGTTGGTTGCCAAAAGTGGATGCCAATTTTTGGTTGCCGTTTTGGGTTGTTTCATGTTTATTCTTCGATTCTTGTTATTAATGTTAATTTACAGGATAGAGGTTTAGCTTGTTAGTTTATTCAGTTGTCTGCGTAGCAATTACATTACCATGTTATATATAGTAACAAAATGTAGTTATGTATGTCCAGTTATTATACTAAGAATAAAATACGTTTGTCTTCCCTCTATTTTACTTTTTTTTTATACATGTCTTCCCTCTATTTTACTTTTTTTTTACCTGAACCCTCTATTTTACTTCAATTATAGAAATATCTCATCTATTTTAAAAACGTATATTATCCCCCGCATAATTAATATATATTTTATACAAACCCCTCTTTCTCAATTTCTTTTCATCCATCTAAACTGTTACTGGACTATATATAAATATAAGTTTGACTTTTAGACTTTGTTTAACCAAAATACCTTTTTTAAACATAAAAATAATAATGATTTAAACATTTATATTTGTTCAAAAATTTATTAAATAAAAAATAATTATCACACTCCTTTTTTAGCGACAAAATATATTTTCAAAAGTTTTAATAATATATCATTACTTATTTAAATTAAATAATAATATATTTTATTATTGATTTTTTTAAATATACCCATTGAAAATATTTATGTTGATTTATTTTAAATTACTAAATCATATTTTCAACAATAATGTTTAGTTCCTATAATTTTGGGGGATTACCACTTAACTGGGATCTCAAAGTGATAAAACGTGATTGTGAAATTTGATGTCTTGCCATCAAGAGTAGAAAAAAAAACTATTGACAAACACATTTGTCTGAATTAACAAGTTAAGGTGTTTTTAACTTTGGTAAAAAAAAAGGTGTTTTTGACAATTGTTGGCAATTATAGGTTCGAAAGAAAAATAATACCAGAAATCTAATCAACTAAGAATCGTGACTGAAGTATGATATTCCTGAATGAATTATCATGTAATAGGATTTCTGATCTGATTTTGCATACCAAAATAATACTCGAGGGCATGAACCAGCTTGCAAATGGAAGGGTAAATATGGCGGGAGCCAAACTATTTTCAAGCAAGTGACTTTCATATATCTGAAATGTGACTTTCATTTTCAAGTACCTTGCAGAAGAAAATGTTCACTTCTGTTATTACAACAGGCTTAGGTGGCCTGCAAGTAGGGGTGGGAATGGTCCAGGCCTGGCCTGGTCAAAAAATGGCCTGGCCTGTGGTATAATGGATCGGCCTGAGCCTAGCCTGTGGCCTCGACTAGCCTGACTATTAGCCTGTTAGGAGACCTGATTAATTAAACATACTCAATAAGAGGTTTAGAAATATGAATGGTGGGTAACATCATTTGAATGAATGCTTAGAGAATGTGCGACAATAAACACACTAGAATAGAAGATGATATAATTGTGATTTTATATTAAGAATTAATAAAAATAACATCAATTAATATAGTAACATAATTTTTTATTTAAATAAATATTCTTTAAATTCTTAATAGGTCAGCCTGATAGGCTAATAGGCTTTTTTCTCAAGCCTGAGACTGGTCTGTTAAGCAAAACAGTTCAAAAGAAAAAGCCTGGGTCTGGCCTGGATATAAGGAGGCCGGTCCAAGTCATAGGCCCCTGATAGCCCCGGCCTGGGCTATTCCCACCCCTACCTGCAAGGTATGTTTCTAACGCTTAACCATTCATATATTCAAACTATTAGGCTCCTAATCCTAATCCTAGTTAGTTCCTTAGTATTTAAGGGCTAAGAGAGAACAAACTCTGACTAACTTTAAATCCTTTCAATATTATGCTTACACAAACAACAATTTGACATAAACCAAAAATGGTTGTTCAAGAGCTCACATAATACATGAATCTACTAAGAGTAGGTAACTGAATTTGGCTTCATACCCACACTTATCATCCCATCAAGCAAAGCCTTTGCTTCTGATGATCTCTTCAATATACAAAGACTCTTAATCCTAGCATTATATGTGCTTAAACCAGATTTAATCCCATATTTCTTGATCAAGTCCAAAACTTTCCACACCTCATCAAACTCCCCCTCCTTATAACACCCAGCAATCCATGTAGTAAATGTAGTGGCATTGGGTTCCACATTCTTCCTATCCATCTCAGCTAATACAGAATACACAGAACTAGACTCAATAGACTCGTAAAAAGTTTGTCCAAAAAGACTTGGGAAGAATGCAACAATTTTTTACTTAGTTTTGGTATATCCAAAGGTTGAATTATGAGTGATTACTGAATCGGGATGTTCAAAAAGAACAGAAACCAACAATGGAAGAAAGATGTCATCTTTTAACCAAAGGGTTTAATTTGAAAAATAAATTTCCTTTTTCTCCTCTCCATTCATGCTTGTGATCCATAATCAAGGACCATACATACCAATATTCTTTATATCATACCAATTTTATCAAATGTCCTCAAAGGTGATTTGTCTTCATTGAAGCATGATATATATTGATGCAGATGGGCATTGATTCTTCCGCAAATAAACATGATTATATAAGCAAGAAACACATAAACAGAAAAAGAATGGATGCATCATTAGCTAGTAACAGTTGCAGGTAACCACTTGGTGTAAAAAAGTGCCCTAAATCTAAGCCCCCAGAAATCTCTCCCATATCACCTTCTTCCTCCAGGCTAAAAAAATCCCTCCACGGAAAAAAAAAGGAAAAATAAGATCCTACAAATAATAAACCATAATTATCATTTCCAAGCAGCATCACTGTGCATTGTCAGAAGATTTCACTCAACTTATCAATGCTTCCAGAAATGATAGCAGGAAGCAACCACTGAGCATTGCAGTGCCAAACCTGATAGGTTGAGTGCTCAGAATATAGGCCTGGCTGGATAACTCTAGCAGGAAGCATAGCTATTGAATCGCATATTGGTTTCAATTATGCTCATCATAGAAGTTGATCTTTGACCAACGACAGTTAAGATTTTAAGGCTTATCACTAATTAATTAGTTAATGCTTCAATTAATTTTAGCAATAGGGTTTTGCATAGAACTTCTCAAGAAGGTTGTTGTAGACAACTTTTAACCACATCAATGTCCTAAAACAGGTAGTGTATGATATATGTGTAGAGGGTTCTACTCTAAAATCTAATTTCAAATGCAAAAAGCAACTTGCAAATATATCTACTGTATGGAAAATTAAATCCCCTTGCGTTACAACCATGCAACTCTACAAACCACCTTCATTGCGTAAAATTAACCGAATGATTTGTTATAAGAACCATTTGATTCACAAATTATTAAAAGGCATATTTTTTCTGTTTTGCATGTTATACAAATCAATAATTGATGTTAACTGAACTCCTCCATTTTAAAGCAAGGAGATGTTCTGTCATATTTTAAGGGGTGCACCGAAACCACAGAAAACTCTTAGTGCATTAATACAAAGAATACATTTCCAAGAAACAAATGCCCCAAGACATCATCCTTCTTCACATGCCTACGAACACTAGACACACAAAATTATGCTCCAAACATGTAAGCCACTCTATACTGACTTACTCTGTTCAAGAATGGACCAAGTAGTTCATATGTTAACAGACTGCTCATGAACAGCCATTTAGTCATCAACTTAAAATATTAGTATTGAAGCATTAAACAACATCTCACTCTTATATCAAAAGGTTTTTTTTCTTATGCATGCCACAGTTTTCAGAAAATGAAAAATATTGCCTATGACTGTTGAAAAGAAATCCTTGTATAGAGATTGCAACCTGATCAATCAAATATAAAATAAAAGTCTTTAATAATTCATACACCAAAAATCAAATAATATAACATATCTATCCTTGAAAAGAAAAGGAGATAAGCTTATATTGCAGTCATACATGGGAAAAATAAAACTGGAAACATAGGCAATTAACATTCTAGGTAACCTCTCTAGAAAGCATCAGGTCTTATACAGTATCATCTGAAGTGTGAACTGATAGGGAATTAGAGGTACCTTACTACCAAAAATATACGAACACTGTAAATGTGCGCAGTAATGATAGTCCTTGGGAATTAAGACTCTTCTGTTTCAATATCTAACAGGTGCAAGGCTTTCCACATAATCGAAAATACTCGCACTATAGTAATGGCCACTGCCAAGGCCATGTTCAAATGGAGGGATAACAAACCGTTTACATTCATTGGCGATGACATCGATAACATATAGGTGTTTTGCATTCCTCATATCAAACTGAACGGAGACAATTTGATTCCTCCAAATGACCTTAGGATATAAGTTGGAATCAAATTTGCTAATATACTTTTCACTACAACTCCATCTCTCCCCAGATGAACCAATAGCTCCCTCCTCCATCACACCAAAACAAACAGAAAAACGTCCAGAGCACATGGCGTTTTCATAAAAAATGATTGCAAGTTTGTCATCATACACCACAGGCTTCCCTACTCTACTTGTAAAAGCTGGCCATGGTATCACAGTAAAGACTTCAGTTACTAAGTCAAAAGAAACTATCACAAAAATATGTCTATCCTTCATGTTCTTTGTGCCCAGCCAAAATATAACTCCATTACCAGTGACACATTGACCAGAAATACAAACATCCTTAATGTTGTCAAATACTATCTCTCTCCAACAACCACCTCTTAGTGAATAAACTCCCACTTCACAAATGTCACAATCAATGTAAAGCATCCTCACCATCCTGAAATCATTAATCATATGACTAAGCCCAAATCCAAAATGCCATTCAAACCCTGAATTCAAATCACAATCATAATCCAATCGTGAAAAACCATCACCACTCACAGAAAGTTGTTTGATCTCTCTAGTTGCAGGGTTCCAAAAAATGGGGTCAACATAATTATGAGCCCAACGAACAAGACATATGAGGCCATTGCATGAAGCCACAATTTCAAGGCTGTCTAAGGGACCCACCAAGGGTGGAAGAGGAAAGTCATGAAATTGCATGTTGCTATTGAAGGAGAACAAGTGGAAACTTGTTGTGTCATCACTAAAATGTGGTTGGATAAGAAGGGAGGAAGTTTGATGATGATGGGTAGAGTGGTGGAGGATGAAAGATGGGGTTTTGATGAGATTGTTCCATTGTTTACAAACACACTGAAATCGCTTCAAGGATTTCACGGGAACACACTTCAGAATGTTGATCGTTATTTCTTCGGGAAAGAACAGTGTTTCGCCATGCATAGCCATCATCGTAACTCTCTGAATATGTCGTACGATGAAGGAAGGGTTTTATACTTTTATTAGTTTATCAAAACAAATCGCTTTTCCTTTCCTTCATGTTTTGGCCCAATAGTATCTCTCTAGGTTTTTTTTTTTTTTTGACAAAAAGTATAGGTCACTTGGGTCTGGGGGCTCATCAGGGTTGGGGCAGGCCTCCGGGCACAAAGAGCGCTTACAGAGTGTAGCTGAGTTGGGTCCCGGGGTCACACCAGGGCCACGGTAGGCCTCCGAGCTCAAAGAGCGCTTACAGAGGTACTTACAGAGTTACAGATCGCTCACTAATAAGGCTCTCACATCGGCAGGATTCGAACCCACAATCACATAGTTATGAGTTAAACTAACTGCACCAATCTATGTTGGCATATCTCTCTAGTCTCTAAAGTGGCATAATCAAGATTTGCTTAGAGACCCAAGTTATATAGGGATTAAACAAACTTTTAGTCACTATAATTTTAAAGTTGAGGATTTGGTCCTATAGTTTCTTTCACTTAATAGATTTAGTTCTTGTAGTTTCATAAAGACCAAAATATGACATTAATGATGTTAAATATGATTATGTGGTACTCCCTTCGGTCCCTAATATAAGAGCTAGCCGCTAAAAAAACGTTTCTTAAGAAAACATGTGAATATTAGTTGGGTGTCAAAAGTTAATGCTTCTTTTCCAATATTACTCATATTTATTGTGATACTTTTAAGAGAGAGAAATACATACATTAATAAATATGAAAGAGAGTTAGGGGCAATGTTGGAAAAAAGGCATTAAATGAGGAGAGAATGTGATATGAACTCTTATATAGGAACCAAAACCATTCAAATTTCGGGCTCTTATATTAGGGACCGGAGGACTATTAACTCCGTTAGTTTTGACTATGTGACTTAATGACAATAGAGTGTGTGCTAGAAATAATAATTCAAGCTGGATAATTTATATTTATTTATGAAGGAAAAAAAATAAAAAAAGATTGTCTTCATTGAAGCATGATATATATTGATGAAGATGGGCATTGATTCTTCCGCACCGCAAATAAACATGAATATATAAACAAGAAAAATATAAACAGGAAAAGAATGGATGCATCATTAACCAGTACCAACCACTTGGTGTAAAAATAGTACCCTAACCCACCCATTGTCCGCGGGTTCAATGGCGAGGTTGTTGGATTTAAAGTGTCTAGTTGTCCACTTTGGCACGGATTCGATTCCAGGGAGTGACATTTAGCTGTGTATTCATCGCGTCACTTGGGGAGACATCTCCGTAACCAAGGAGAACCGACGATGGAGTTAATAGTTGGCTCTATTAGCCTTGTTTAGGTGATCTGCCCTTGGATTGGGTTAAACCTAAACCCCTTCCTAAAATTTTGTAACAAAAAAAAGAAAAAACAGTACCCTAAATCTAAGTCCCCACAAATCTCTCCCATATCACCTTCTTCCTCCCAGCTAAAGAAAAATCCCTCCACGGAAAGAAAAAAAAAATAAGATCCTACAAATGATAAACCAAAACTATCATTTCCAAGCAGCATCACTGTGCATTGTTAGAAGACTGCACTCAACTATTCAATGCTTCCAGAAATGATAGCAGGAAGTGACCACTGCGCATTGCAGTACCGAACCTGATATGTTGGTTGATCAGTTCAGGACAATTCTAGCAGGAAGCACAGTTCTTGAATCGCATATTGGTTTCAATTATGCTCATCATAGAAGTTGATGTTTGACCAACTAACCAAAGTTAAGATTTTAAGGCTTATCACCAATTAATTAGTTAATGCTTCAATTTGTATATGAAGTACATTTGACCAGCATATAAAACTTATCCAATTAATTGTAGCAATAGGGTTTTGCATAGAACTTCTCAAGAAGGGTGTTTTAGACAACTTTTAACCACATCAATGTCGTAAAACAGATAGTGTTTCAGATATTTGTGTGTAGAAGGTTGTACTCCAAAGTCCAAAATCTATCAAATGCAAAAAGCAACTTGCAAATATATCTTCTGTATGGAAAATTTAATCCCCTTGCTTTACAACTATGTAACTCCACAAACCACCTTCATTGCGTAAAAATAAACAAATAATTTGTCATAAGAACCGTACCATTTGTTTCTAACATTATTAAAAGGCATCTTTTTTTAATGTTCAGTTAACAAATCAATAGTTAATGTTGATTGAACTCCTCCATTTTGAAGCAAGGAGATGTTCTGTCATATTTTAAGGGGTGCACCAAAACTTCAGAAAACTCTTAGTGCTCTAATACAAAAAATACATTTCCAAGAAACAATTGGACCAAGAATGGACCAAGTAGTTCATTAAATAACATCGCTTTTTTATATCAAAAGGTTTTTTTCTCATGTATGCCACAGTTTTCAGAAAATGAAATATATTGCCTATGAGTGTTGAAAAGAAATCCTTGTATAGAGATTGCAACCAGATCAAATATAAAATAAAAGTCATAAATAATTCACACCAAAAATCAAATAATATAATATATCTATCCTTGAAAATTAAAGAAAGGGGGATAAGCTTATATTGCAGTACAGTCATATATAGAAAAATAAAAATGAAAATATATATGTGCAATTAACATTCTAAATAACATATCTAGAAAGCATAAGTCTTATATGTAGTATCATCTGAAGTGTAATTAACTGATCGGAAATTAGAGGAACCTTACTACCAAAATTATATGAACACTGTAAATTTACAGAGTAATGATAGTCCTTGGGAATTAAGACTCTTTGGTTTTAATATCATCACTAATAGGTTCAAGGCTTTCCACATAATTGAAAATACTCACACCGTATAATTCAGGGGTAACAAGCCATTTACATTCTTTGGCCTTAACATCCATAAGATATAGCTGTTTTGGATTCTCTATTCCTAAATCAATGGAGACAAATTGATTCCTCCAAATGGCGGCCTTGGGAAATAATTTGGAATAAAAGTAATTGCCATTGTCAAAATACTTTTCACTTGAACTCCATCTCTCCTCAGATGAATCAATAGCGCCCCCCTCCATCACACCAAAATAAACAGAAAAACTTTTAGAGTTTATGACCTTATCATAAAACATAAGTGCAAGTTTGCCATCATACACCGCAAGCATCCCATAATCACTTGCAAAAGCTGGCCATGGTATCACTGTAAAGACTTCAGTCACTAAGTCAAAAGAAATTATCACTGAACTATATTTATCATTCGTGTTCTTTGTGCCCCGCCAAAATATAACTCCATTACCAGTGACACCTACACGACCTACACTACGAACAGAAATATCCTTAATGTTGTCAAATTCTATGTTTCTCCAACACCCATCTCTTAGTGAATAAACTTCAACACCACAAATGACCCTATCAATCTGAAACATCTTCACCATCTTGAAATCATTAATGATATGACTAAACCCAAATCCAAAATACCAATCAAATCTAAAATCCGAAAAACCATTACCATTTACAGAAAGTTCTTTGATCTCTCTAGTTGCAGGATTCCAAATTATGGGGTCAACATAATTATGACCCCAACGAACAAGACATATGAGGCCATTGCATGAAGCCACAATTTGAAGGTCCTCTTTGGAACCCGTCAAAGGTGGAAGATCAAACTCATGAAATTGCATGTTACTATTGAAGCACAACAAGTGGAAACTAGTGTCTTCACTAAAATGTGGTTTGATAAGAAGGGAAGAAGTTTGATGGGTAGAGTGGTAGTGGATGAAAGATGGGGATTTGATGAGATCGTTCCAGCGTTTACAAACACATTGAAAACACTTCAAGGATTTCACAGGAAGATACTTCAGAATGTTGATGATTATTTCTTCAACAAGGAAGGGTGCTTCGTCATTGATAACCATCTTAACAAGAAAAGAAACAAAGCTTGACCTTTATCTTGTACAATCAATAGGTAGGAAGGACCGTAGGGTTTTTTTGATACATATGTTTTTTATATATATACAAAGGAAGGCAGGGTTTTAGTTTACGTATGTTTTGGCTCAGTAGTGTGCATGTGTATGTGTCGCACCTGAAACGGTCAAACCTAGCAAGCTAAGCTAAGATTGAGTTTAAATCGGATCCTGATTTTCTCACAAGCGCATTCTCTCCCTCAGCCTCCAATTCTAACTGTTTAAACAATCCAAAAGCTCAAATATTAAATCTTTTTAGTAGATTTAATTCTCTCAATTTCAATAAATCCCTATAATTGTGCAATGGTTGTACCGTTGATGCCATGAAGGAGAAATTATTGGGTTTTAGATATGGAATTAGTAAAATA
The DNA here is from genome assembly GCA_029929735.1 of Mimosa pudica. Classification (NCBI taxonomy): domain Eukaryota; kingdom Viridiplantae; phylum Streptophyta; class Magnoliopsida; order Fabales; family Fabaceae; genus Mimosa; species Mimosa pudica. The sequence goes on from JAKELP010000020.1 coordinate 3,836,725, forward strand.
AATAAACGAAACAAAATCACGAACCAGTTAATATTTTAATTTGAGGTTGATAAAATATTAAAAATAAAAGTGTTGTCAAACAAACACTCATAACTTTTTCAAAATAACTTTTTAAATAAAAACATAGGTTTGAGGTAGAAAACCTAAGTTTCACCCGAAGTTATTTTTTCCAGCTTTTTCAAAGTTATTCTCTAGAATCCGAGCTTTTTCACCTTTTTCCTGAAAAGATATTCTCCAAGAGCGAAATCAAAATAAACTTGTATCTTTCTACAGTCCCGTAATTAAGATCTGCTGAGAGACCAAAGTTTTTATTTTTACATTCGTTGAATAAGTATTTTGTTCTATGAAAAAAGGTTCACTAGTATTTAATATTTGCTCATGGTTTGAAGAAGGTTGTTCAAGTGTCTTCCCCCCTTTCGTAAAAAATGTTCGAGCTTAATCCCTAAGAATTCCTCATAATCTGGGCGACTTCATTACTTGGTTCTAAAAAATGTCTCGTATCTTTTACACCAAAAAAAATATTTCAAAAACCAATTTAATCATCAATAATCATACAATCATCAATCGGTTAATCAAATATATAATTATAATCCTTGTATCAAGTATATGATTAATACATGTTGTGGAAACAAAGATGAATGAATAGTCCGATGATTGTTTCATTGATATGATATTATATTTATAATATACGAAAGCAAGTTTCCTAAAAGAAAATGAATTTCTCGTACAAGTTCACCTGATAACGATTCTAATGGTAACATAATATTCTTCTACTCTAAATATTTTCTAATACTATAAATCATAATTATGACTAAGATATACAAATAGTCTACTAATACAAAATAGAAAATATTAACATTATTTTCATAATTTCTAACACTCCCCTCAAGTTGAACTATAACCAATTTGACAACAAATCTTCATAATCTTCATTTTTCAAACAAATCTTCATTTTTTTAATCTTTTCAATTGATCAATTATGTCTCCAATGATGAGATTTCTCTACACAAAGAAGGATCAACGAACATAACCACAAGAGAGACTACATAATCATGTGGGTCCACCCCACTAAAGAACAACTTATACCTGGAAAATGACCATCTAAACGCAAACAATTTTTTATGAGAAATGCGTTCGAACAATGACCTAGAGCCTCGTTCAGTTCGTTCAGTTTGCTTCATGCTCCAAGCAAATTTTCGTGTTGCTTTTTTTTTTCTTGCCAACAATTTTCTTATTGCTGAGTTTCCAACAACACGAAAATGCCAGAAATCTAATAAAAAAATAGGAAATAAATTATTATCATATAATATGACTATCCTCCTCAATAAATTAACCTTTTTTGTGCATATCCATATCACCATAACTATAAGCCGACTCACACACCTGTCAAAACGACAACACAGCACGCGTCGTTTCGATCTTCTTCTTCTTCTTCCCCACAAAAAAAAAAAGAAAAGAAAAGTCTAAACCCCTTCAACCTTCATAGCCTTCATTCTCCAAAGCCTTCAATCTCTCAAGAATGCCTCAAAAATGTTCCCTTTCAGGCTTCTAAACAACCTTTCCCATAAAACCCACCTCAAAAATCGAACCTTTTTCACATTATCCACCTCATCTTCTTCCCATTCCTCCTCTATTTCTCACCCACTTTTCAATAACAACCTTCATTATAGATTCTTCCCTCTTTTTTCGAAATGGGTTTTCATTCCTTTTCAGAAAGGTCCTCTCTTTCTGGCTTCTCCGCCATGGAAGCTGTCTCAGTCTGCGACGCCTTTGTATTTGCAGGGGAATCGATTTGTGAGACAAAGGGTTCAGGCTTTGAATTTGAATCTTAATAATTTGTTGCTGCTTCGTGAGAGGACTCGGTTTTCTATTAAATTGTTGGATCGTGTTGATTCTGATTCTAGGGAGTTTTCTGAAAATGGTGTTTTTGATAGCTTTGTTAATGCTCCTAATTTGATCTCCTTTGGTAGAATGGTTTCTGGCCCTGTTCTTGGTTGGTACGTTTACTAGACCCTTTGATACTAAATGGAGTATAAAGCTTATTTACCTCATTTGATTAGATTAGATTAAGGATGTCAGTTAAGTTAAGTTAGCTAAAATCACTTGATGATAATATGGCTAATGCACCCTAATCATCTAACCTTTATTATATTTAGGATTGGAAAGTAATGTTATATTATTTTTTGGATCAAGCTCATTAGGTCATTTAGGAGTGGAAGAAGTACTTTCTTTTGAGTTTAGTTTCCATTTATTGCAAATTTTTTGGACTTGGAAATCTTGTTCTTGGTTGGATAGAAAGTGACCTATTGGTGGATAATATATCCAAAGAGTTAGTGAATGATAGAGCACAATGACGCCGGATGATCCATGTACCCTACCCCACCACATAGTGGGGTATAAGGCTTTGTTGTTGTTGGTGTTGTGGAAATCCTGTTCTTAGTTGGATAGAAATGTGGTACTGCCTTGTACATGAGAGAGACAAGAATAGACATAACCCTGAGATCATTAAAGCTTTTGAGGGAAACAGCTGAATGGACTGTGAGCAGATGATAGAAGCTTTGCTGATTGCTTTTGTTCCATGTAGTCTTTATTGAAAATTTTCCTTTTCTTATGTTTGAGTTGATTAGTTTAGGCCTTCAGTAATGAAATGTTGATACCTATTTTGTTTGTGAATGCGTGATGACAAAAAGAGGCCCTAATTGCACAGTAAAATCTGTTGAACTTTTGGTTGCTGTTTATTGCTTGTTTAAGTATTCTTTCGTTTGTGTGGTAATTTTGTCCAGGATGATCACAAACGAGTTTTATACTGCATCGATGATAGGGTTAGCCATCTCTGGTGCAACTGATTGGGTATGGAAATAGCCTTTTATAAGAAAATATTATTGACATTGAAGTGGCCCACACTCTATAGAATATAAGTTACTAACATCTTTCTCTTCTCATACATTCCAGCTGGATGGATATCTTGCTAGGAAGATGAAAATAGATTCTGTGGTGGGTTCCTATCTTGATCCTCTTGCGGACAAGGTACAAATTATATCCTCCCCTTCTAAGTTCTGTGTCATTTCACTTCTGAGGTTGCAATTTTTCTGGATGATAGAACCAACATTCGGGCTTTATGGCAGGTACTTATTGGTTCTGTTGCAATTGCAATGGTACATCAAGATCTATTGCATCGTAAGTATTTTCCATTGAAATGATTGTTGTATTTTCCATCAGTTAAGCTGTGAGAAAAAACACATTACCCTGAATCCCTTGACATATTAGTGAAGTATTCTTTCTTGTTTTTGTGCTTTGAAGCTGGACTTGTTGGACTTGTTGTGTTCCGAGATGTCTTCCTTGTTGGTGGTGCAGTATATTTAAGAGGGAGCAGCTTGGGGTGGAAGGTAAGAACGACGTGGTTCTCAAATTTCCCTTTATGCTTGAGAAATTGTGTACTCTGTAGTTCTCTTATGGAAAGCTGATTTATGTTCTCCCTCTTTCAGTGGAAAAGGTGTGGTGATTTCTTTAACCTTGATGGGAATGGTCGTCAAAAGGTTGAGCCACTCCTTATTAGCAAGGTAAGCATATTTGGATGTTTAGACTTGTTGTACAGTGCATAGCTTTGCTCATTAGCTAGGGAGATGATTATATAATTCTAGTTCACATCACCGCTTATCATACCGGATTTATTTCTTATTGCTAGGATGAACTTTTGATATGCATCAATAGAACATTGAATAGTTTTACAGCCTTAGATTCTGAATTCCCTGCTAGATACATTTACTAGGCAGATTAACTATTGGAGTTCGGTATCAGCACATGATTTGTTGACTGGTGTATATATATTAGTATACTTATAAAATGCAACAACGTTAGAATTGCGATTGAGCCCATTAATCCATTATGTGATAGAATAATGAAGAATTGGAATAATTAGGAACTAGACTATTCCCTCAATGAAAGGGTGGCACATGCACAAGGCTAGAAATGGTGGGATTTTTTGAAGAATAGATGTAAGCAGTTTTATCTCACAAGTGAAGAGGCTCTTCAATGTCAGCAACCTTTAATGTATTTTCTAGGCTTGGCCTCACTATTGTTTAGAGTTTGTAGGTTTCTTGAGCTGGATTACAAATTTATATACCCCCATCCCATGTCCCATTCATGAGAAGATTAAAAAATGACACTGCATATTCAGCATAAGGTGGGCATGAGCATAAAGAGCGGTTCTGTAGTTTGGTTTTAACGATGAATGTCGACAGGTTAATACAGTGTTGCAGTTGGCATTAGTTGCTGCAGCTCTTCTTCAACCAGACTTTGGAACTCCAGAAACACAATCATACATTACGTATCTGAGGTAATTATTAACCAGAATTTTAGTTTGCTTGTGCTCTCAATCCCAGGAAGTATTGCTAGATTTAAAGTTGTGCTTTTCAATTGGTGCAGTTGGTTAGTAGCTTCAACCACAGTAGCATCAACTGCAGCATATGGAGCACAATATACACGGAGCGCTGTTGCATCAAAGTTCGTTTAGTTTGTATTTCATGTAGCTTACCCTGTGAAGGCACGTCCATTTCTGTATGAAAGTGTTCACAGTATGATGCTAAAAGAAACCGTGCATCGAGTTGTTCTGTTGCAGTGTCATGGCAGACAGAATATTTTGTTTTGTTCTGTCATTTTTTCCTTGATATCAGCTCATTGATATTCAATTGATGCAGGTATAATAAGAATAGAGAAGGATTATGTTTGATAAAGAAAAATATATAATCCTTGCATTCCTATGAAATTATCAACCTGTTACTTCATCATCAAGCATGCCACTACTAATTCGCTCTTGGACTAGGCAAAAGCTTTTTTACAATGACAAGGCACCATTTTCCATCCATCAAATTTGACGAATGCCTCTCAAAATATATGCTTTTAAGTTATAAAATATGGTTACATGCCTAGCCCGAATTAACTTTAGTTCATAATGAAAATTACATGAAACCTCCGTCAAATTGAATTACGAGCTAGTTTGAAATGATGATCAGAACATTCAAAATCAGCCTTTTAAAATAATTTACCCATATGGGAAATGAGATTTAAAACAAACTATGGCCTCCTGATCATCTTAAATCCTGGTTTATGTGTTGAATAAACTATAACTGAAAACTTGCAGGAAAAGTAACTGTAATACTCTTGGGCCCAAAAAAGATTTTTTGAAGGCATGAACCAGCTTGCAAATGGAAGTCTATTGACAACAAAATATAGTCAGCTAAACCATTTTCAAGTAACTGACTTTCATCCATTCGAAATGGTGGCTTGCTTTCATTTATTTATGAATGGAAGGATATGCATTCATTCAAAGTATCTGTACAAAGGCTATGCTAGCCTGTCATTACAAAGGCAATTAATCAAAGAGAAGCTCCTTTGAGTACTATGAACTATGGATTTAATCTGGGAGATTATACCAGCAATTGTATACTAGGCATTATCAAAAATCCTACTATTCCTAATTTCCCACAATTTCCATAACATAGTACACAGGCCCATCTTTCATAAGACATCTAATTCAGATGTTTTCAGAATGGTTCCTAGCCATAGTGCGGGAGCAATTCCCAAAAAATCTGTATACATATCCATGGGAAGGACTTTCTTCCAAAAAGAGGCAGCCAAAGAACAGAATTTGGGGGACATGTGCAATATCCTCATGTCCCTTGCAAGTTTTCAGTTACTTGAAAATGGTTTAGCTGACTATATTTTGCGGAGGAAACAGACTCAGAAAGAGCTATCGTATTCATTACCAGAAATTGAAAAACAAATAAGTATACAAAACTGAATGGAAGAATATGATATAACATAGACTTTTAGCAATACATCAAAAACCCAAGTGTCAAAGAGGAAAAAAAACTACATGATCATACCAATTATTCCTCAACCAACTCATCCAGATATAAATCTTTCACACTATGAAGAGTTGGTAGATATTTGGAAGATGCAAAGCCTAGAGAACTAACCTATAACAAAACCAAATCGAGATCATTCCTGCCACCTTTCGTCTGATAATTAATTTTTCCAGATTTCTGTTTCAAGGATCAAATGGTTATTCTACCCCAAGCGTTCACTATTGAGGCAATCCAGCTTCAACTTCATTCCAATTATCAATTTTATTCGGGAATTTCTCCTTGATTTGCTTGATCAGATCTTTCGCTTCATCGACCTTCGAGATGCTAACCAGCCCATTCACAAGCGCTTTCATCGTCGGGAAAGCAGGAACCCGATCCTTTTCCATGCTTTCTTTCGCAATCTCTAAAGCAGCATCAAAATCCCCACTCTTACACAAAAAGTAAACCAAGGTAAAATAACGATTACTATCCCCCTCAATACCTCTCCTTTTCATCTCCACAAACAACGCCTTCGCCTCCTCAAACTTCCCCTCCACACAAAACCCATGAATCAACTGCGAATACGTAACCACATTAGGCTTCCTCCCCAATCTCACCATCCCATCAAGCATTTCCTTCGCCTCAGACGACCTCTTCAACATACACAAACTCCTAATCCTAGTATTATACACACTCAAACCCGGCTTGACCCCATGCTTCCTCATCAACTCCAAAACCTTCTCCACCTCATCAAACTTCTCCTCCTTATAAGACCCAGCAATCCAATTCGTAAAAGTCGTCGCATTCGGCCTCACACCCTTCCTATCCATCTCAGCCAACACAGAATACACAGAGCTAGCCTCACCAGACTCACAAAAAGACTTAATCACAGTATTATAAGTCTCCAAATCCCTCTCAATCCCATACATCTTAGGAAACTCAACATAAAACCTATTCACCTCCTTATAATTCTTCACCAAAACACCAGCAAACATAAGAGCATTCAAAGACCTAACACTTCTAGCAATACCCATTTCATCAATCTCCTTAAAAGTACGAATAGCATGGTCTAACATATCAGCCTGGCCAAAAAGAACAATAGCATGAGAAAAAAACCTCTCGTTTTTAAGATCAGGACGTGATTTGAGGTCGTCGAGATATTCGCGAATGGCTTCGAAGTGGTGGAATTTGGCGAGGCGGTTGACGGCGAGGGAGAAGGCGAGGCGGTCGACGTGAGTTAACGGCGTTAGGGAGGCTTGACGGCAGATTTGGAGGATGGTGTGAGGGTTTTTCTCGGACTTGATTAGGGAGAGTGCGGTTTTTGATTTGGCGATTGAGGAGAGGGGTTTTGTGGGGTCGGGTGAGAGGAGTGTGGAGAGGTGGCGCGTGTGGAGGGAGTGGCGGAGACGGTGGAGGATTGACATGGTTGGAGATGGAGAAATTAGGGTTTTACAGAGGTTTAGGGTTTATGGAATTTATGAATTGATGAAGGTGGTGTGGTGGTGGACTGTGGTAGTGAGTAGTGACTAGTAAGGACTGAGGAGAAATAAAAAAAAATAAGAATTGCAAGGAAAATTAAGACTTAATACTGGAAAAGTCTTATAAACTTTTCATATTAAAGTAGGGTCTCAGGGACCTTACTTGAATAAACTCCAAATATCGAAAGATCATTTTGCCCCTCATTTTATTCCTTCTCTGCTCATGAGCTTGTTACTCGTGGTCCATTACATTGTCATACTAACTCATTACGTCTTTATTTGTTGCTCATTAACTCGTCAGAAAGTTACTCATGAACTTGTTAAACATGCTAATGAACTTGTTATTAGCAGTCCATTACGTTGTCACACTAGTTCATTACCTCGTTATTTGTTTCCCATCAACTTGTTATTTGTCACTTTTGTATGTTTATAGTATGAGGGGAAAATGGTTTTTAGGTATTTAAAATTTTGAATATATTAAAGTAAAGTCCATAGGGACCCTACCTTAATATGGGGAGATTTTGGGACCTCTCTTGTATTAAGTCCTTGAGGGACCTTATACTAATTTTCCCTAGATTTTGTATGGATATGGAATATGGAGTTCTTCTTCTTTATTTATTTATTTATTTTTCCAAGAGAGTTTTTCTTATAGTCTTTATTATTTATTACAAATTGTATAGAATCCTAGTTAATGTAAGCGGAGAAAAAAGTCATTGGAGTTCTTTGTGACAGGAAAGTATCGCATTGATATAAGATTAACAATATTATATGGTAATGTTGGGATGTGAAGAGACAACATAAATATAAAATTAGGATAGCTGAAATGAGGATGTTGATACTTAATATGAGGGAGAAAACTTGTGTCTAGTCATTTACATCAAGTTCATCCATTTGGCTAATAATAACATGACATCTGTCCTAGTAAACATGTCAGCAATGTCATTTGAAAATTTCCATCTTTGGGAGACAATTTCCGTTTGTTTCTAACTTTCGTCATCTTTCTCTTTTGGAAACTTATTCTCATTAAAGAGACCTGATATCATTGTTATAAAAAAAATAACAGAGAGATTTGATGCCCCTGAATTCACAATGGATAAAAAAAGTTTCCCCTTCTCCTTTGTTCTACCACAAAGCACACGCAGGTCGGCATTGAGGTGTGTTTTCTCCCACTTCATGAACGGTAGGATGCCGATGAAGTATTTTGGATTTTCCCCTTCGTGGTCGGCGGGACGTCGAGGAAGTCAGCGGCAGCGTGTGTGGTTTTAACGATGGTCCGCGGCTTATGTATGTGGTTTTAACGTCGGGTTGGCGGGTCTGGTGGACTGGAGTAAAGCTTCGTGTGTGTGTTTCAGTGGCAAGTTGTAAGCAAGCATATTTTTTGTAAGAAGGTGCAGAGTTTCCAAAGAGAGAGATGACGGAAGTTAGAAACAATGATATCTCTATAAGCAAGCATATTTTTTGTAAGAATGTGCAGAGTTTCCAAAAGAGAGAGATGACAGAAGTTAGAAAAAACGAAGGGGCATCAAATCTCTCTGTTATTTTTTTTATAACAATGATATCAGATCTCTTTAATGAGAATAAGTTTCCAAAAGAGAGAGATGACGGAATTTAGAAACAAACGGAAATTGTCTCCCAAAGATGGAAATTTTCAAATGGCATTGTTGACGTGTTTATTAGGACAGATGTCATGTTATTACTGGCCAAATGGATGAACTTGATGTAAATGTCGGAAACAAGTTTTCTCCTAATATGAATGTGTGTTCATATAAAAAAAAGAATAAGGTTCATAGTCATCGTATACGATAATGTTTTGGAGTAACTCCCATTACGTAGAAAATGGTAGAAAATCGTTTGATGTGATTTGAATATGACCAAAGAAGACCAATAAATGTGCTAGCGAGGAGAGTGTGCAAAACAATTTGGAATCCAATTAAAAGAAGAAGAGGAAAATTAAGGCGAACGGTTGGGAACTTATAGAACATGTCTTATTGGTGAATAATATATTCAAAGAGTTGGTGAATGATAGAACACAATAACGTTGTATGATCCATGTAGTTGACATCATATAGTAGGATAGAACTTTATTGTTGTAATCCAATTCTCACAAACTAAAGGTTGGTAGTTGGGTTATTATATATATATATATATATATATATATATATATATATATATATATATAGATAGATGTTTGAAATAGAAAAAGAACCATTTGATCGTAGTAATTTCATATATGATCATTTAGTGTATTGTTCAAAATGTATAAAGGTAAATATGAATAAAGAGTTAAAAATGCCTTAGATATTTTTTTTATATTTGAGCGGCTAACAACTATTGGCAGTCGCCAGAGTTTTATCGTTGGCCACCAACGTCATTGATTATTAGAGTTCTAATGTCAGTAATTCGTACTAACAAATTGGTAATCTTGAATTGTAAAATTCATTTGCGAAACATGCTTAACGTTCCATGTCATTAAATGATATAAATATTTTCATATGTGCAAGAGCAGGTACCTTGCACTTGCATTTCCATCAAGTTCTTTGAACAAATTCTAATTAATTATGGACAACAACCTTTTTTATCAAAGGCAATCAATTCCATAATATCGGAATCTCCAACAATTTTCTCTTCGGGTGGGTCATTCTTCACAGGCTTTCCAGGCCCGATCTGTTATTTCACTTCCTTTTTTAACCAAGGCCCATTCTCCAATTCACAACTAAAAAATAAAAAACGAAGAAGAACAATATAATTGGCTCGTGAGTAACACGCGCCCCATGATTGGCCATCTTCTGTCATCTCACTCATGAAAAACAAACAAAACAGCCTATGAAAAAACAAATCATCATTTCATTTGTTCAGAGAAGAGAAGAGAAGAGAAGAGAAGAGAAATGGCTGAAGCAGTGGAAGAATGGTACAAGCAGATGCCTGTGATCACGCGCTCTTATCTCACCGCCGCCATTATCACCACCGTTGGTTGTTCTCTCGAGGTTTACTATTAATCTTTCTTTCTTGATTTTCGTTTAAATTAAGGATCTTTAAAGTTATTTTCCTGATTTTTTTAAATGGGTATGATGCAGATAATATCTCCCTATCATCTGTACTTGAATCCAAGACTGGTGGTGAATCAATATCAGTTCTGGCGTCTTGTTACTAATTTCTTGTACTTCAGGAAAATGGGTAATTACTAATTTCACTCTTTCTTCTTTATAACACTGTTATGCTATTCCTTCAATTGGAGGCTTCATTCTTTTGTAGATACTCCCCGTTTGACCCTAATGCTTAGCAAGAGAAGTAGAGTGGGGATGAAGGTATATGGTTAGGGTGGATTGGTAATATCATCTGCTAATAACTAAATTAACTGACATCTTCAATATAGTCAGTCATATTAGGAAAAAAGGATCAACTAAGTTCTACTTCTCACTTGGTAAGGGTGCTGTGGAAGAGAATATACTAGGCAGCATTACTTGTGTTTTATGTGTAGAGGCTGATTTAAACCCACGACCTCAGATCACATGGCAAGCGAGCTTACCGTGGAACCAAAACGGCTCTTCAATCAAATTAGTAAAGTGGTCTTATATTTAGTAATCGAGGGATTACATCAATTTAAGTTCTTAGTTACCTCAGCATTTAGATGTTTTTCGAATTTACAATGGCTTTGTTTATGTCAATGGGTTAGGCTGGGCAAAATATTTAGCCCATTATTGGTATGTTCAGAGATAATGAGTGAGATGAGATGACTGATGGTGGGTTAAGATCCAAATGTCTGTGCTGCCAAACAAGTTTTGTGCACGCTTCCATGTGGTTTAAGAAAAGAAACATCTACTTTTGGTACCACTTCATTTTGTATTATACAAGTATTTGTATTTATGATTGTTTGTGATCCAGTTCTGGTAAATCATATTGAGTTTTGACTTGAGAGCAAGTAAATGGAAGGTTTTCTGCCTCTTTGGATGTAGCACAGTTTGAGGCTAAAGAAACTTGTAGTTGAAAAGTCGGTGAAATTTCGTTGTGTAAATGTAGCAAATAGTGATAATCAATTCTGACTACTAACTCAGATTGCATGGCATATCCCTGACTTTCCTGTACGGCATGACACTTAGCCCTTTTGCCTTTGATCATCCTCGTTAAATAAGAATACTCTGCATTATTTCTTTGAACGGATCATAGCAAAATTCTTACGCTTGTTCATTTTGCTAATGTATGTTGTACATTTTTAAGAAGCATAGTACTGGTAAAGCTTTCATATTATTGACTTGTGCTTGCATCACATTATCTGATAATTGGACTAGAGGTGTTACACCACGCGTCATATTATGCTTGACCAGGTTTTTCTCATTTGAATTGCAGACTTGGATTTCTTGTTTCATATGTTTTTTCTTGCCCGATACTGCAAGCTTCTTGAGGAGAATTCATTCAGGGGGCGAACTGCCGATTTCTTTTATATGCTCTTGTTTGGCGCCACTGTGTTGACTGGAATTGTTCTTGTTGGTGGGATGATACCTTATTTGGCTGCATCATTTGCAAAAATCATATTCCTCAGCAACTCATTGACATTCATGATGGTCAGCAACATTCACTTGTAATTTTGTTGTTGACAGTTGACACTTCATGTTTGCATTCCTTCTAATGTTTGAAAATTTTAATTCAGGTTTATGTTTGGAGTAAACAAAATCCCTTCATTCATATGAGTTTCCTGGGCCTCTTTACTTTCACAGCAGCTTACCTTCCATGGGTATGTGAACTCTGCTGTCTATACATTATTGGACGTGTTTATTTGATTAATGCTTTATACTTTAACCGAAGATTTTATTATTGAAGAAACCTGTTCTTGAAATTCTATGCAGGTTCTCTTGGGATTTTCTGTCCTTGTTGGTGCTAGTGCCTGGGTTGATTTGCTGGTGTGTTTACTAATCTCAGAAACTGCTATCATGACACATCACACAAGCACTCACATTCTCTCCGAGAAATATGGAACATGAGAATTTTTTTTACAACTCAGAATTCATATAAAACAGATATAAGTATTGACCAACTTTCAAATCACATTTCAGGGAATGATTGCTGGCCATGCATATTATTTTCTTGAGGATGTCTATCCTCGGATGACTGGTCGCCGGCCCCTTAGAACCCCCGGATTCATCAAAGCACTATTTGCAGATGAGAATGTTGTTGTGGCACGGCCAGGCAATGTCAGATTTGCTCCCCCAGCAGCAGAAGAAATGGCACGGTGATTGGATAGGCTTTTTGATAAAGCTTTACTAATTTGAACTGTGAAAATAGGTTGTGAACAGAGAATTGGTTGATCTTGTAAAATATAGATGTCTGCAATTTCTAGTCCCACACCTTTTTATGTTCATTTGTTTGTAGTTATCATGATTCAAGGTGTGTAGTTGATGGCTCTTGTTCTATATCAATTGATATATATTGATAGTGTAAGATAGTCTTGGGTATTAAATATAGTAGTAATAAGTTGAGAGATTAAAGAAGCAAAATACTCTAGGAATATGATGCAGTGAGGTAAAATAATTTATAAGTAACTTAGTTAACTTTTATTGAATTTTCTATAAAAGTTAAGTATGTCTTATATTTAGCTGGTAAAACCGGTTTTATATTTAGGAAATGGGGGCAGTAATTTTGAAGAAAAGATTCTCAAGCTCAAATTCTCATAATCAAAGTCGGCATGAGCAAAGGACTCCCTCAGATCTTGTGTTTTTTTGCCAAACCCTCCAGCCATTTTGTCTTAATCTAACATCTCTTAATTATTGTTGGTGTAACATAAATAGAAATCATTTAAAAGAAAAAAAATTAAAATTAAAATTATATCTTATATTTGGGAGATGGGACTAAAAACTACTCTTTAAATTATACTCCCTCCGGTCCCTAATGTAAGAGCCCAAAATTTGAATGGTTTTGGTCCCTAATGTAAGAGCTCACCCCATATTCTCTCCTCATTTAATGCATTTTTTCCTACTTTACCCCTAACTCTCTTTCATATTTATTAATGCTTATGTATTTCTCTCTCTTAAAAGTACCATAATAAATATGGGCAATTTTGGAAAAGAAGCATTAACTCCAGACACCCAACTAACATTCACATGTTTTCTTAAGAAGCGTTTTTTTGACGGCTAGCTCTGGAGGGAGTATCTTATAGGAGTATTTACGAAGACTTGTGTGATTTGATGATACTGTCAGTGTGGGCACACTGAAAACTAGAAAGTTAGTGACACTCATCAATGTCATATGTGTTTAAAATTTATATCTAATTTCATCATGTGCTGATTTTTCTCTCTCTCATTTTAATTTATATGACATTGATGATGACATCAGTTCACTGTGCTTGAGAAAATTACCTTCCTACGGGGTTGGTAAAATAAATATGTGAAGCATTTCGCACTACTTTGCAACAAATTTTTACTCTTAGTCCAAATAATGATTACTATTTTGGTATATCCAACTGTTGAATTATAAGTGATTACTGTGTCAAAGGATTTAATTGCTTGCCATCCTTATTCAAGGGCCAACCAATATTCTCTATATCATACCAATAACAGCACACGTCTCCAAATGTGATTATTCTTAATTGAAGTATGACAAGTATTGATGCAGACGGGCATTGATTCTTCCGCAAATAAACACAACTTTTTTTGGACGAAAATAAACATAACTGCATTGAAGCAAGAAAGTATAAACAGGAAAAGAATGGATGCATCATTAACCAGTATTGCAGGTAACCGCTTGGCTAAAAAAACAGTCCCCTAAAGCTAAGACTTCCCCATAAATCTCTCCTATATCACCTTCTTCCTCCCGCCTTAAAAAAAATCCCTCCACAAAGAAAAAGAAAAATAAGATCCTACAAATAATAAACCAAAACTATCATTTCCAAGCAGCATCACTGTACATTACACATGTCACAAACTTTGACGGTTTGACCAATAAACACATAAATGGTTTGACAAACCTTTGGCTGGACACTTCAAGTCTTCAACTGCATCTGCTTCTCCTGCTAAGCTTCATTGACATCTAAGATCTAACTAAAAAAACCTCTCTCTTTTTGTTTTTTTTTTTTTGACAAGAGCTAGAGAACCATTAAAATGATATATCTAAATAATGGAAAAAGAATGGAATAAGATCCAGGATGCAATATGGTTAACATATTGCATGATATTGGGCTGATATTCTCTTGGGAGGCAATTTGCGAAGAATGAATAGGACTAAAGCTGAAGGCAGGATCTCTACCAACTGTACTTGTAAGAAATAAAGTCACATATGTTAGTATCAAAAAAATGGTGGTCTTCATAACAAAAGGAAGTGCCTAATAGGATAATATATATACCAGATAGTAGATTAAGTCCAGAATCGGATGATTCATTACATCTAGAGATGCATCTGTATCAAATGCAGCTAGAAACACCTGCATGTGTATTGACAGAAGTGTTTTGAGGGTAAAAGTGTAATCACCAAAAAAATTCATGAAGAAGAATAATGAAATTCATGACATTAGTTTTAAACCAACCATTATGCATCGTATCAAAAAGCAGGTGAAACATATCACAGTGACAGATCCAACCTGCATTGCAAAGCCCACTTTTTATCAACATAACTTGAATTATGTTTGTTAACATTTCCTATATGACCATATGAAATATTCAAGCACTAGCCTTTGGAAGAAAATGAAATACACAGGCATTTAGATAATCAATTCTTTTTTTTTTTTGAAGCCACAACAATTTCTATCAGCTGTACTCAGAAGGAAGTGCACATACCTCATTAAGCTTCTTCCTTCTCCCTTTAGATTCAATAGGAAAGCGTTTCAGCATGAAAAATAATCTATGAACAATCAACACATGTTAGACAGATATTGAAAAGTTCCCCCACAAGAATGACAAAAGATGAATTAGTTAATGGAATTGAGACATTAAAGCTATTTCTAATCCACAACATTTCAGCCAAAATGAGGCCTCACCTTCCTCCATAGATCAAGAAGCCAAGTGAAGCCATAAATGATACAACTGAGCACAAGAAAAACAAATTCTATTAAAAAGGTCTACATTATTGCTAAGATCATATCAAGTTCAGAAGAAAACATAACACTGCAGTTGAATAGAAAGCTAACCTGCAATAAATATCTTTCCAGCCATTTCTACAACTCTGTTTTCATCTATCCAGAGGAATATCCAAAGACAAACCTGAATGCCAACATATTTTTATCACAATCATTAGCCTTTTTTTTGAACTGACAATCATTAGCCTTACTAAGGATCAAAGAGCATGTTCCTTTTTGCCCAAGGAACAGTGGTGAGATTCATGCCTAGCTTGACATGAGTCTAGGAGTAACTAAACTTGTAAGCCATAGTACCACCCAAAACACAGACTACTAATATGCCAATATTTCAAAATCCAACAGAAAAAGTGTAACATAAGGCACAGATATAAGATATCATATTCCCCCAGTTCCCTAATAATTATATGCCAAGAAACTTTTAGACATCAGAAAATGTCTTGTCTTGAAACTGTTTAGTAGTATGGATCCTATGTTTCAGTTGGGAAGTCATTATGTGTATGTTGGAAGTAACTATGTTTGGAGAATAAAAGAAGATAAGATAATTACCTGGATAAAATATATGGCACCATTTATTGCAATATATAGTATCCTGAGCCTATCAGTCGGTAAACTCCTTGCCTGATTATGCATTGTAAAAGAAATTAGAATTTCCCTATTCACAAGAAGGATGAACTAAAAACAGTTTTCTATGGATATGTTAATATATATAATAACTTTTAAAGGGGGACTTATGTTATCAACATAAGTGAGGCTCATATAGATGATAGCAAAACAAGCATAGGATTTAACACAACAATTGACTTGCCTGGTGATAAATTTCTGCCCAAAAAAGGACAAGAAGAGTATATGTTGAGAAAAACAGTAGTCCGGGCAGATCCATTAGCACCAAAACCAATACCTGGTCCAAAAGGCAACCACTTTGTTAGAGCTCATGCCTTTACCATCAAGGATGTGTTTGGATCGCGTTATGGAAAAGTTACTTATTTTTAAGTTGACTTAATTTTAAGTAAGATTGAAAATAAGTCAGATTGTGTAATGAGATTTATGTTTGGATTATCTTTGAAAAAAGTGACTTATTTTCCATTTGACTTAAAAACATTTTTGGATGATTTATGAAATAAGCGGCTTATTTTTTGATATTACCCCACCAATCACTTACCCTTGAGAAAATAAGCTGCTTATTTTTTTGAAATAAGCTCAAAAAATTGGCTTATGAAATAAGCAACTTATTTAAAATAAGCTGGGTGAAAAAAAGTCCAGCCAAACATAAGAAATAAGTCAAATTTTTAAAATAGCTCGCTTATTTTGCTAAAAAAAAAGTCTAGCTAGACACACTAATAAAAGTCCAGTCATACAAATTTCTATCCAACTCATCAACTATAAGAACATAAAAGAGATGAAAAGCCAACCCTCGGATGCAACAGAAAAACTTGATGGTGAAATCCAAAGACAACTGCACGCACTGCAATAATATGAAAATGGGAAGCAAGAAATGAGTAAAAGACCTCAACAAACACACACTAGCACAGATTGTTCTAAAGGCCAATACTATAAATGGAACCTCACCTCCATTGACAATGAAGTTCATCAAATGGAAAATTTTTTGTGTAGTCCAACCATATTCAGGCACTCTTAATTCAATTCTTATCAATTGAATCTGCATCATATTAAAACCAAAAAGACAACATAGGTAACCCGGCCAGTGTGGAAAACAGTGATCATAGACTAGTTAAGCACACTTATCTTTTACATACAGGGGGAAAAAATAATTGAGCAATCAATTTTCGGAAAAATATAAAGTAAAATGTTAGAAACTCAAGAAATGAACAAAGAAAGTAGTTTATTATTAACTTCGGAACCGTCTATTATTGTCGCTAGACACGTGATCAATGAGAGTGTCGACAGTTACCTACTATTCTTCTAAGCTTAATCTAGATAGAGAAAAAACATAACTTGGAAAATAATGGAATCCCAGTTCATAATAGTACACCTCAAGTTAACATTAGCAAATCAACCAGTAATTGTGAGAGTTACATAAAAAATCCAGAATCAAGTACAAAGTTACAGTTAAAAAAATGGAGCTACATAGAGCCAGGCTAGTAGGTATCTAAGTTAAGCACAATTAAACATTATTTATTATAGCTAAAAGAAACCGATTAAAGTAATTTTTACAAAAGAACAGTGAACATAATCAAAGACAGTCACATTAGAAATCAAGTTGAAACAATTTGAAATGTACATCATAGAAAAGTACATTAATTAATCAGTCAAGAATGTATACATACAGGAGTTGATAACATAAACCCACTATTCCAAATAGCTTAAATAAACAAAAAACAAAAAAACAAGCACAGAAAACAAAAACAAACTAATAACATGTACCAAAGAAGAGATATATATTACAAGTTTTCAGAAGGAGATCATTAAAAGCCAAGAACACAAAAATAAAAATTGTGTGTGTGTGTGCGTGCGTGCATATGTATGTATAGAGAGAGGGAGGAACCAGGGCGACTAAGGAGACGAGAGAGTAAGAAGCACATAGGAAGTAGAAAATGGCGTCCTGCCAGAGAGAAGAGTCGTTGACATCATCCCACCAGTCAGAGAGGAGAAGTTGAATGTCCATGAGCATGGCAGGAATGATGATTCTCATTTGTGAGAAGAGAGGAAGAGGAAGAAGAAGATGAGAATAATGAAGGAACTAACAGAGCTAAGCTAAGCTAACTCCTCTGAGTGAGAGAGAGAGAGAGAGAGAGAGAGAATGAAGGAGGAGTCTACCAGACAGTCCAAGCAGTTAAGACTAAAGAAAGAGAAGAATGAGTTTGTGTTTGTGTATTTGTATGCGCGCGTTATGTGGAGTAGTATCAAATTATATGTTTCTATGGGGGCACGTGAAAATGTTTTTTATTCTACTATAGTAGGATTTACTTATATTTTTATAGAATCCTACATTCCAATTATCAAACAAAGAATCTACGTTCCAATTATCAAACAAAGAATCCTACATTCCAAGGAAAGGAAAGAAAGGTGGATAAGTTATTTCTGAGTTTTTAATATAAGATCTAACTTTAATATAAGCTAACTAAATTATATCCTTTCTCCTTTCTATTTCATTCGATTCTAAATAAAATGCCTATTTGACTTTTACTATAACCATAATATAACCATGAATTTAATTATTTAGATCTTAAATTATACTCTCCCGTACTAAATATAAAACATATCTAACTACTTTTATTAAATTAATAATGTTATTTATGCTAATTAGTATGGTACGGTTTTTCTAAATCATCTCAATCATCTTCTATTATTCCCTCCTTACTATCTTAATTGATTATTATTGGAAGTACACCATTAAAGATGATTTAAGAAATTGACAAAACATTGAATCATATCATATACTTCATCACATTGATCATGTTCACGCTTTTAAGAGTTTTAAAAAAATTAAACATATGTTACATATACTTAGATTAAATTTTAGTTTATAAGTTAAATAAATTAGATTAAAAAATATAAATAATTTTTAAGTAATTTATTTTAAATTAATAATTTCTCTAAATAGGAGATTTAAGAGGTGGTAGGAGTAATAGCCTAACTACTTCTCCTATGCTTTTAGTTTTTACTTCAAAGGCTCCCGCCTTTTTCAAGTTCCCAACTAAGATTCTACATTGCGAAACGTCAAGGCGTCACCTAGCAAACTTGGTTGGTGGAGGCCATTTAGTTTTCCCTCTACTCCTTCGCTTTCTTTATTATTATTTCTCATTTATTTTAATAATAAGGATAATTCTTTTTGTATTTTACTAGTATAGTACCATGGACAAATAAAATAATCTAACAACATTTTTCCTCAAAGTTATATTAAGTTGACGAAATTTTAATCAAAACTCAAATGATAACAGAGAGTGTGAGAAAGAGACAGAGATACAATTAAAATTAAAAGTAGTAATAAATAGTATTACTTCCTCTAATAAAGTGTGCACATTACAGATTTAAAGAGATTGAGGAACTATTTAATTATACATATACACACAATAATGTGTTTTTATTGAATTATATATTAGTTTGTGTATAACCCACTCAGGCAAATTAATTTGAAGAAAAATATTATACTCCCTCCAGTCCTAAATATAAAACCTAATTGACTTTTTTAGAAAATCCTATAAAAAAGCAAAATAAGTTAATTATAAATTGATTTACCTAATTTTTTCCCTTAAACTAGTTTATTTTACCTATAAACTAATGGATAATCTTAAAATATATCAAATATGTCATTATTTAATAGCCTATTTCGCAACCTTAACCTCTCCAAAAAAAGTCAATGAGGTCTTATATTTAGGACCGGAGGTAGTATATAATAAGGGTAAAAGTCATTGTACTATACTAGTACTATATTAAGGGTAAAATGATTATCCGTAATATAAGAGCCCAAAGTTTAAATAATTCTGGTCTAAAATTAAGATATTATCTCACATTCTTTCCTTATATCAGCTATTTATTAATGTTTATTATTTTTCTCTCTTAAAAGTATCATAATAAATGTGAGTAATATCTCACATGTTTTCTTAAGAAGCATGTTTTGGCGGTTGGGCTCTTATATTACGGGCGGGGGGTAGTATAACATAAGTTTCTCATGTTATCTAAAAAGGAGATGAGGAAGTAGTAATAAAATAATTTAACGACAGATGCATAAAACAAATGTTAACATAAATTTCATGATTACAAATAATAAGGTTTAATTTGTTACCTAGCAGGAGACATACTTGAATATTTTAGCAAAGCATCTGTCTATATCTTATTCTTGGACTATATATGTTGAATTAAAGACCAAGTAGAGTTAATGTCTATTTCTGATTTAAGTGAACATTTCACTTAATTTATCATTTTAACGTGAAAAGGAAAAAGGAGAAGGAGACGCCTTTATCCTGAAGAAATTGAAAATTTAACAAAACTATTTAATAAAATATTTTTGTTAGTTTCATGATATTTACTGTCGTACTATAAAATATCTAAGGTATGGATTTTACATTTTTGTTATTTAATAATTTTACTAAAATATAATGTTATATCATATATGATTTTAAATTCTAGCATGAGATTTTCTCTTTCTTAAATACAGGACTACTTTCAAATTTCAATTTATTCATAAATATAATATAACTTTCTAATAGTGTTCAACATTTTTCAAATAACCTAATTATGCTGATCAACAATAAACAAACAAGAGAATGGAGTGGAAAAGATAAAAATATATAGTTAAGCTGAATTAGTAATATCATGTGTCAATTACTAACTTAATTAATATTATTTAATCTAATTATTTTATATAAAATGGTCTTATATTTAGAAACAAAGGGAGTTGATGCCTAACACCAATTGGACTTAACAATAATGCCCAAGCATGACTCTCTCGCATAGCTATACAAAGAAGTGACAGCAATATAAGCTTAATTATAGATACACGTATGCACTTGTCTAACTGAGGATAGGAGTTAACACATTAAATGTAAAATTATGTGGCACAAATAGTAACTACATTTAAAGCCACAGAAAGGTGCGAGTGCGGTGCTATATTATTTATATTAATATCAAAATAGTCATGTGTAGGTTCAATGAAGGCCATATTATTAAATAGTACAAAGTTTTTTTTTATCAAGAAGCATATAAATTTTATTAAACTAGAAAATTACAATACAAAATAGGTCTGCAAAAAGAAAAATACATAGAAAACATAAAAAGATAAACATGGATAGGCTAGGAGTGAGCCGCCGCCGTCGCAAAAACCCTATCAACTTCTTCATCTTTCCTTTATGAGAATTTGTGGGTAGAAAAGAACCGTCACCGGTAGAAAATCCATTGAGTAGTGGTTGTAAAGAACCATCCCAAAGGATCTACACCTCTTCTCTGCAATAAACCAATCAAATTGATTTTCAAAGAAGCTCCATGAGTAGATCTCATAGAAACAAACATGCCCACAAAACTAATACATAAAATGAAGATTGAGTAGAAGAATTTTCTCTTATCGTCGAAACTCCTGAACCAATTTATTTGAAAATGAAAGAAATATAAGAGCAGACCAATGAAAGTGACTGGCGCCCCGACATGAACAGGAGAAGGAGATGCCGATGAAAAAACTCGTACAGCGACGAGAAAAGAGATCTCACCACCACCCAAAAAGTTTGAGAGGAATTAAGGGGAGAGAAGATAGAGCCAACTAGAGAGTCGGCCCTAAATAGTACAAAGTTAGTGACAAATTATATTGGGAAAATCCCAAATAAATCTCTCCCATTACCAAAAGGACAAGTGAAGAACCTAAACTTTCAAAAGGATCATGAAGGAACCAGCACCTACCTGTCATTTTAAAATTGGGTAAAGGTGTAAAAACGGGTTCAAACTATTACGCTAGGAGCACGTAAATGTAACAAATATTTTCGGGCTCAATTTTGGGAATGAAGAATAAATATTGATGCAATATAGGTAACGTAGTTTGACCGACATTGACCGTTAAAAGCTGACGTGATGGGGGAAATAAAATTTTTTCCTGAAGTGGCGTGTTTATGTGACAATTATTTTTCTGAGTGTGTGGGCCCACATTATTTAAATTAATAAAAAAAAAATGTATATTTTTTTTATTTTTTCAAAGTTTGCGAAAAGACAAAATTGCTCCATCCTAAAACACAAATTGCGAGAGGAGGGTGGGTATTACGGTGGGTTTAGGGTGGGGTAGTAATTTGTGTTTTAGGATGAGGGCAATTTTGTCTTTTCGCAAAATGTTAAAATGACAGGTATGTGCTGGTTCCTTCATAGTCCTTTTGGAAGTTTAGATTCCTCACTTGTCCTTTTGGGTATTGGGAGGGATTTATTTGGGATTTTCCCAATTATATTACTCTGTGCAATCCCACATAAGATATACACATATGACATAACTACATTAAAAAGTTAGTTAAAATTGATTAAATTCAATTATAAATATAAAACTTATTTACTTAATTTGATTAATTACATCAAGAATATTAGTTAAATCTGCTAAAATAACATGGTATTACCAATATACCTCATTCATCTACCTTTACCCTGACCTCCTTCTCATATTTATCAATTATTAGGGAGCATTGGGAAGGATAATTTAGAAAAAAATAAGAATTAGAAATAGGTATTTTATTAAAGATTACAGGGAGTAGTATGCAATGAATGTATTTTATTTAAAAGGATACTCTTATTCATGGAGTGGGTGAATGCAAAAGAATGGGTGGGGAAAAATGAAAAAAGAATGTGTTGGAAAAGTTGAAAATACCTGCAAACACAACTTTGTTTTGACAAGCACATGCAAACACAATGAGTATGTTAATTAAAAGAGAGAATGAAATTTATATATATATTGATTCTATATGATGGAAGATCCTATAATAGTGAATAAAAAAAAGAAGATCCTATAATAGAAGAGGCCTTTGATTATTCAAACATGAAATCTTGAATCCAAATCTATACAAATAAAATTTATTTGAAAAAATTAGTTTTAATTGAATTTAACAATATTTAAAATATGATCCAGATATTGATGTTGTACAGAGAGAAATAATATTTATCTATATATGTGCTAGTTAATGGGAGCAAAAATGAAAATAGTTGATTAAAATTTTAAGCAAATACAAAATGTAACAAAAACAAATCAGTCAAATTCCAACATACAAGAACATACAGTATTCCAAAACGGACTTTTTTTAAAAAGGTACCTTGTTAGTGTTTCCAAAAAATGGTCTCATAAATAAATAATGAAAAACATGCCTCCAGTGATATAGAGTGATGTCTTCTTCCCCAGCCTCCCAAAGAGCCAATATGCAGGAGGATCAAAGAAGAATGTGTCGAATTCAGGACAACACTGGCCAGTAAAGCTGCTATCGTCGGTAGCGGCAGTGGGAATGGGAGGAGAGGGGCTGGAAGAAAATGTGATGCAGGAGGGCAAGAGGAGGAGAATGAAACTGATCACTGGAGAAGACGTTTTTGATATCCTAGGAGGAAACCAAGAACGTCGTGGACCTATACCAAAAATAAATCAGCATTCCAGTAAGGGTTGATCATCCTTATGGTGTCTTGTGACTAGGGTTGTAAGAGACGGGTACTCTTCTTTTCATCGATCATCCTTTTCTCTCATCTTATCTTGTCTTTTAGCCGATCCGCCCACGTTAATCTATCATTTGGTATCAGAGCAATAGCCTGCTAGATTTGAAGTTTTATTTTCTCTTTGTTTTATTTGTTATATTGTTTTTGTTTTCTAGATTTTTGTCATATTTTCTCATCCACTTCCTTTGTTTCTTCTCTTGTTTTTAGTGTTCTTGTTTTTTTTTTCCATTTTATCTTCTTCCACCACTAAAAAAAGGTGAAAAAAAGAACCAAAAAGTTATAAGGAAAGAATGTTATATATTTGTTTTTTTCTTCTTCCAACATACTATATATAAGTTATACACATAAGATTGAAGAAAAATGTTTGAATTTAATTTATGTATTTTGTGTCATATTTTTATCAGTGAACTGATCGGGGCAAAATTTAGCACTTTTATTTAAATGTATTATTTATTGTTATAAAAATATAAAAAAAAGGATTGGAGGGGTATATCCTATTGTAACTTATGAATCATGCAGCTTCAAACCCAAAAAATCAAAAAGCCTCGTGTAAACATGAAGGAAATGCATCTGTCATCCATCAACGTACGTGCGCTACTTTGGTGCGACCTTCTTCAAACCAAAGTCATATTATAATGGCTCCAAAACATGGAATCGGACAAAATACTACTCCATCCGTTCCTAAATATAAGAGCACTTTGACTTTTTTGGAAAATCCTAAGAAAGCAAAATAACAATTTAATCATAACATATTTTAAATATTAGTATATCATATGTAGGTTCATAAGTCAAATAAACTAGTTTAGTTAAAAAATTTGGGAAAATCAATTTTTAATTACCATATTTTGCTTTCTTAGGATTCTTCAAAAAAGTCAAAGTGCTCTTATATTTAGGAACGGAGGGAGTATTTAGTTAGTTAAAATCCAAGCTCCATATTCCCACAAAAAAAAAAATCCAAGCTATAAGTATCGAAATCCTGGGTATTTCAGCTTATGTTTATTTTGATGATTACATACATCTTATACAAAATGAAAAATTATCATTGTATCAATCATCATTTTAATATACTCCATTTGACCCTTACTATAAATCTCATTTGATTAATTAATTTAAAAAGATGAATTATGAATTCAAATTAATTACTTTCAAATTTATTTACTCAACTTATATATAAACTAATATATAATCTAATGATATTCATGAATGTTTTATAGAAATAACATATGTATAATATAATTAAGCAACTTATTCAACCTCCTTGACCTTCTCATATTAAATTAACTGCTATTATATATATTATTATTATTATATTATGAAGTAGTAGAGAATATATCATACATACATGCATTGATAATAAGAAGTCACTTCTCAGTGGACCCATCGAACAAAATGCTAGTTAAATTAAATTCGACTCCATTGAATTTGAAGTTTATCATAACATTCAAAATCTTTTGGATCGAGTTGCAAATAACGAAAGTTTCATTTATTTTGACAATTACATGCAATGTATAAAAGATGAAGCATTATCATTACATTTATCCGCGGCTTAACACACACACACATAGAGAGAGATCAGCATCATCTATCTATATGAGTCAGTTTTCAGTAGACCCCTTGTTATTAAGTAGGCATGGTGCGTGGTTCAACTGTCCACATGCCATGCCTGGTAAGTGGAAATTAGAAGAGTGGATATTGGATGCACACGTGATTAGGCTCAGCATTCTCTATATTTAGCAAGTAAATTTGAGATTTGGGTCGGCAAAAAAATAAAGTATTTTGGGTCTTTTGTGTTTGACCTATCAAATTTTAAATAAAAAATTATGTCAGATGGTAGATATATAGCACTGCTACAGTACAAGACACAACCGATTGCTTTCAACTAAAAAAATATTAAGAATGATGCAAGTTATTGATTATTATTGCTAGATCAGATTATACTGCATCAACATCACGTTATGGTTCAAGGATTAGGACCCAATTAATTAATAGCTTAGCTTTCTTGTAATTCTTCCTTTAAGGCGCTATTTTTGGATTCCATGCAGATTTTAGTGTCCCTCCACTCTCCACGTCCACATAATGCTTCATTGTCTAACAACTTGCATCATAGCTTCCTGTTACATTCAAGCTTTAAATTGATGAGTCACCCCTTATTATTTTACTTTATTTTGATGATCTATTTAATTCAGTATATATAAAATGAACCGCAAAAACAACCCTTCATTCTTCTACATTCTTTGATCAGGTTCGAACCTTGTTATGAGATTATGCTCAACTAAGGTCGCCATTCTTCTACATTCTTATAGCGAATAATACTATCCATAATATAGTTATACAGTAAGTACTCAAGTTTTAAAGCTCCAACTTTCAACTAATCATCAACCGAAATCAAGTAATGAAGATAGGTAATTCATTAACATGTTTTAAAAACTTTACTCGTATAATAAGTCACATTTAAACATCAATCGCAAAGATAAAATTCTCAAATAAACATTGATTATTCTACCCGTGACTTATATTATGAACTAAATATCCTTTAAAATTGTGTACTAGAGGGTATTATTAGCATAAAAACTTTGACCATGTGAAGGGAGTATAAAATTTAATTATAATTAAAACTGATCATGAACTGAAGGGAGTATAAAATTTAACTAATAAAAAACGGACTGTGATTATAAACATAAAACATTATATTAATCTACGCACTGTCTTTAAAATTTATAATCCTTTAGGTCACCGTTATTTTAATTTTTTTTGCCAGGTTTAGGTCATCCTTATCGATGGTATATATATACAATTTTTTTTATAATTTAATTTTAACTGATAATTGGCATACTTTATTGATCATAAACTAAGCACCCGAAACTCCCAACACAAGTGTCTTTTTTTAATAATCAAACTCAAGACTCTAATAAGAGATCTAACGGGCATAGCTTTAAACAACAATATGTTGGTATTTGTAGTGTGTTTGTGTAATAATGTGGCTCCCTCCATCCGATAATAATTAGTTATAATAATTTAGAAAATCCAAGAACAAAAATCTATTAAGTTTTTCTTGTCATAAACAGACCCTTGATTAATAAAAGAATTATATGATTAATTTGAAAATTTTAAATAGAGAAAATAAAACATTTCTGAAATTACAGTATATATTACTATTAGACATCTCTGAAATTAATACTCATGTGTATGTGTATCACATGCAACATATTATATTATGTTTATGTCTTTTATTAGTACGAGAAAAACAATAAATATGAATACTGTAAATGAATTCTGATCGGTTAACTTCTTTATTCTCCTTATCTTATATTATTAGTCAACCAGGTTTTATAAAGACTACAATTACAAATAGCTTAGTAGTATAAAATGAAACATTTAGATGTAATGTGTAAGTTGGGAGGGAGCTAGTGAATGGTTTACTGGTCACGTGCTGTCATTTCAAATTTGACTGCGTGTGAGGAAGTTCATTCAACGAAAGAGCTAGGTGGGACTGTTAGCTATACGTACCAATGGAGGTGAGGTGTGGCCTATTATATAAATGTGGCGAATTGGTCTTTGACATTCAGCTGCCTTTCTTTCATTACTGTTTGAATGACCTTTTTCACGCTCTAATCTCGTTTAACTTCTTCTTCGTTCCCCCTAATAACATGGGTCCTACCGTGGTTTTATCTACCTCCACTCTTCCATAGCTCTGATTTTTTTATTATAACAAAATGAAATGATTTTTCTAAAACATCCTAATCATTATGTTAATTCTTTTACTCTGTTAGGTGCGATTCAGGAAAATGATAATAAAAATTAAAAACGTGTTTTATATTTATGATTTTGATCACTTCCCTAAATAAATCTTATATTAATAAAGATAATGGGAAGTAATATAATAATAATGCCAAATTATTGACATACATTCTGAGTGTCCATATATGTATACCTTTATATGCTCATTTTTTTTAACTTGCAACAAAAATTAGCCCCTATCACGATGCAAGTACCTGCTTCAAAAGCTTCTTAATCTCTACATGTACAACACGTTTAAGTCACATTATTTTTTTCCTTTCCTTCTTCCCTTCAAAGTTCAAAGCGATTCATAATATTAACTCTCGAACCCCAAAAGTACATGCAAGAATATTTCTTTTTTATGCAAGATTTTTTTTGTATGTTCAAATAACTCTTGTAGTTCTATAAAATTATTTTTTAGTGGTAGGTATAATAATACTATTTAAGTTCAAACTGCCTACAACAACTTTGTCGCTCTCACATCACATTTGCTGTTTGTGCAAGGTATAATAAGAAACCAACACTACGCGAAGGGACAAGCTACGTAGTCGTCGGGTCAATACAGTGAAATTACAATATTGTTTATTGGTGGTTCTTCAATTTGGAGAATATGTGTGCCCTCATGATATGAAGTTATGAACTCCATTATTTTACGTTTAATTCTTTATCTTTTCCTCCACACATTCTATTGTTATCTTGAATGTAATTTATTTGTCATATTCTCACCAATATTTTTCCATGCATTTTTTCCATGTTTATTGATAAGGGGATTATTCGAAAGCTTATATTTCTAACATGCTCATAATTGCTTTTAATTAATTTCAATATTTTTCTTGATAAAAGTAAATTAAATAACTTATAATATGAGATGGAGGGAGGGAGTATACATGATAATAATGTATATATATTGAGTACTTTAAAAATGATTAGACATTCATTAACTACCAAAAGTCAGAACAGTATCCATTGCAACTAACAGACACAAACAACAGGGAAACATATTCAACATCAGAATCGCAATCACGCAACAACCACACTACGTTCTCGTGTATGAGCGAATTGGCAAGCTCCTTTCAGTCACAGACTGCCTTGTATATATATGTCACAAAAGATGATTAGATGATGATGACTGCAAGGCCAGATTGATATTGTTTTCTTGGGAGACATACTTGACACACACACATGTAACAAGCCTGCCTTGTATATATATGTCACACACACATGTACATGGATAGATGATTGAGTAATGTTATCAGAAGTAATAGTTTAGGAGCTCTGATTATTTGGAAGATTACTGTAAAATTTTTTTATCTTGATGGTAATCGAAATATAACAATTTCGTCCTCTACCACAATTTTCTTGCAGCTGCTATTAATTTAATGTATTAGCAGTCAATGTTACCTTTAACATTTACTGCGAATTTTGTTCCCTTTTCAATACATTCGGATATAAACTCCTCCTTAAAAAATTTGCAAACAGTATCAATGCTTTGTTACAATTCGTCCCTCCAACGTTAGTCCATATCAATTAAGAAAAAGACATAGTTTGAAATTTGAAGGGGCGAATAACTAAAACATGGACAATTTGATGAAAAATTTTTAGGTGAATTAAACCTAGTTCGCCATTTCATTAATTTTGTCAATCCTAATCACACAATCAAACACATAGGGTAAAATGAGTGTATAATTTTATTTCAAAAGTAATATTGTATACGGATAGGAGCTGAGCTCTGATTATTTGAAAGTTTTCTATAAACACTGTTAACAAATTTTGTCCTCTACCACTAAAAATATTTAATTTATAACTGTCATTAATTTATTGGCGGTCAATATTACTTTTTATATTTTTTGCGAATTTGTTCCCTTTTTACCACTCTTGGAGCGAAATTCCAAAAAAAATAAAACTTCTTACAACTATTAATCTTTTGTCTAGTGATTACTTTTGAAAGAAAATTGCAGCTTATCATGCATATTTTTATTACTATTTGTCCCTCCAACATTAGTCCTAATAAATTAAGAAAAACACTTACCATATTTTTCTTTTTTGAGAGATAAAAATTCGTGGTTTGAAATTTGAAAGATCAAAGTATTAAACTAATAAAACATGGATGATTTTAAGCTACAGAAAATTGAATTAACCCATGTATTTACACAACCAGTGCTTAGAAAACATTATAACTGCACACAAAGAAAACATTATAACTAGTTGCCCTCTTGGTATGTGAAATTTAAAAATTTTACCCTGTATTTACACAACCAGACCTTTACCCTTTTCCAAGGCTTGCCTTCTTCCTCTCTTTACTGCACAAAATTAAAGACCCCTCATCTCGTACGTCAAGACCAAATCATCAATATTGCTTTCAATGACACCACCACCATTTAAGAGGAGGACTCCATTAAAATTATGTGCCTGATGTCTTCCAAACCTAAACTTCACTTAAATAATTTTTTCCAATACAAAATAAATAGCCTGGTCCTATATATAATGGCCTAGCCAAACCAAGTTCCTTTTATTCCAAATCCCCAAAATCAGCTTGAGTTCCACAGATTCAATATATATTTAGCCATTTTATAGCAATGACAGAGCCACAATCCACTTCAACATCTAGGTTACAAGATTCCCTTCAAAATCTCTCAAAATATAGAAATGAACCTTCAATTTTTTGGCACGCCTTAACTTCCAAATGGCAGAACTTATACAAGGAAATACTAGGTTTGAGAAAGCTAGAAGCTTCATGAACCATCTCCTCACTAGCAGCACACTCAAATGTTTCTTATTACGAGAAGGCCTCGATTTCTTTTATTAGAGTTTAGACAAGGCATGCTTAATATGCCACAAATTTAAAGGGCACATTTTGTGTCACTAGAAGCCTTATGCAGGGAAGCCATACATACATACATGCATGCAGACACACACACACACACGCACACACGACCTTAGCTTGAACTCAAACCACTCACAGGGATACATTCATTTTCACGCCCTTCTCCCAATTGCTTCAGTTGTCCATATGTAACTTATATTTTCCTAGATATCATATATTTACACGCTAAGACCCTAAAAATGTAGAGAAACGAAATGATGAAAGATGCATGGGTGATGGTAATGAGTAAAATTTCAAAAGTGGAGAATAATGCTGGTAGAAGGTAAAAAAAGGAAGAAATCTGTAAAGCTAATCAGATATAAGGAGAGAATGTTGGTAGTTATGATCATTAATAATTAATTTCACCGATTCATTGAAATAAACGGGCATATATATTGAACTCATTTAGCTTAGTGAACAAATTAATGGGCTAATGCATAGCATAGCCCAATTGGTATGTTGGCTACATTAATAAAATTAAGGTTATTAAGTTTGTGTCCTAAGATTCCAATTGCGTTTCACTTTTGATCGATCCTTACAGACTTGATTCGGATTAAATTGAGCCTAACTAATTAGCTTTTAAATACTTGATGGTTTGATGCAAAAATGTAGCACATGGCATTACTCTCTTCATTTACAAAGAGACTAATGCCATCTACTGTCTTATATATCGGCTTGAGTTGTAAACTTGCCACAACATGAATCCCCCTTTTAGCATCAATTGGACCAAAATGAGATTTATATAGCTTATTGTAAAATCTAATTATTCCAGATGAAGCTAATTTTGTTAAATCAGATTAACGCTGTACACGTAAAAAGATTTGACAGACTGAACATTAAAGATAAGCATGGTAAAGTTAAGAGGAATCTAACTTTTACCTCTAGTTCCTGATAAGTATATGAATGCTTTTTGTTGTTAATATTTTTATTATCAGAACTTTTTGTTGTTAATATACCTGAATGGTTTAGTAGAAAATCAAGCTGGTATTTTGATGAAAGTGGGTTCTGCTAGCTAGCTTTATTTTTTGTCAAATACTTCTGCTAGCTAGCTTTAAATATACATAATGTATACGTATTAATAATTCCTTTTTGTTAGAAAATAGGGAAGAAAATATAGAAGGCTGAGATTTGAACAAGAAAAACTGAGAGCAATCTTTATTTATTTCAAGCTTTTTGCCATATATTTCAAGCTTTTAATCCATTAGTAAGAGTTACAATAACAGAATAAATGTACATAAATGTGACATAATAACATTGGAAGGTTACGTTATTAATCATGTGAAACTTTTTTCTGATAAAAAAATCACGTGAAACTTTGAAATGTCTCATTGGTGTGAAAGGGTATGGACATCTAAGTTCTAAAAAATTGTTTTTTTGAACTCACTACTCAACATTGAATCTTAATATTAAAAGTATTTGAATATTCACCCCTAACATATATTTACACACGAAAAAATAAATATAAATATTTTAAATTTATTTATTTATTTTAAACTATATAATTGAATTATATTATCAACCAATAATTGAGTTTTGCAATATATATCAATTTTTTTCCGCTTGACCTGATTCATTATGAATTGTTGTTAAAACAAATACTATTAACCGAACAATAATAAAGTAATCAAAACACTAAATATATTTTTTATCAGAAAAAACACTCAATATCAGTTTTCAATAGTACTTATTTAGAGAAAGTAGTACTTCAAATTGTGAAAAGAATAATTTAAACCAGAAGACAATAAAAGAAGAATAATAGCACTTATTAATATCATTACTATTTTATGAAAGCTACTTAATATAAGTATAAAAAATATCAGTAATATATTTTTTATTTAATTTAAATAAAACTGAAGGTGTTCAAATTTTCAAAAGAATAAAAAAGATCAGATAGTATGATAAATGGGTCAAACCGCTGCGTCAAAATTTTCTTCGTAAACTATAAAGACAAATGAGTAATTAGTTGAGTTGATAAATAGACTACAACCCCCGTGAGGATAAGAACTTTAAATCCTGAGAAGCGCTCTCATTGGGAGAGGGGACAACCTTACCTATGTAGGCACTGAGCAACGCTCCTACCCTCGAGTTTGGATCAAACGCACGCGGTGATTAACTAAAAAAACAAATACTCCTTCATATATTGAGAAAAAAGCAAATATTGAGAAAAGCCTGAAAGTCACGTGCCACACACGTGCCCATGCCTCCTTCATAATATTCCGTTATCCGCCACATTTCAAATTCAAACAAACTCCAACAGACACTTTTTCTTCTTCTTCTTCATCATTCTCATTCTCTCATTTTCTCCCACCACCCTCCAAAAAATCCCACCTTTTCCCCAAAATACCCCTCCAAACCCCAAACCAACCAAAACCCATATCCCCAAAATCCCAAAAATGGACACCAATGATGAAATTCCATCTTCATCTTCTTCAATTTTCAGAGACATTTCAAATTTCAAAACCCCAAAACGCCCCTCCAACACAAACCCTAATTTCCATTCCCCTTCCTGCTTCTCCTCTTCTCTCCGCCATCGCCCTTCTTCTTCGGTATCAGCTCGAAGAAGCACGACAAAGAAATCAACCGTCGCAGCGAGAAAACTCAAGGCATATGAACAAGAACAAAGTAAATCTTCTAGGAAAGCTCAGATTAAGAAAGTTCGATCGCTTAAATCACTGGCCAAGTCAATCACTGTTTGGCTTAATTTCTTATTTGAATGTCCTGCTACTTGTGGGTGTGAATTTTCGATTGGAGGGGTTAAGATTGGAAATGTGGATTGTGAAGTGGAGGGTATTAAGGGAAAGAGGGATTTTGGAAATGGGGTTTCAATTGGGGTTGATAAGACTTGGCGTACTCCGAAGAGACAGAGAAAAATGTGGTCTTTGAAGAAGGAAGATAGTGTTGGTAATGGAAATGAGAATGTGGCTTTGGAATTGTCAAGTTCTGTGTTTTTGAGCTTGAGGGAGTCCTTGGAGGATGTTTGTAGTTTTGATGATTTGAAGATGAGAATGGGGGTTTATTTGAGTTTGGGAAGTTGTAAAGAGATTTTTGAAGTTATGAATCATGTTGCAAAGGTTTGCTTTTTTTTTTAAAAAATCTCTTGTTTTGCTTTAGTTGGTGTGATTGGTCAGTAAGTTAGGTAATTTGAATAATGGGTTAATATTTTAGTTTTTATAAAGTATTTCAATTTATTCTTAAATATAAGATCACTTTCTATTTTTCCCAAATTAACGTTAATAATGCTTATCAATAATGAACAAACAAGAGAGGGGGAAATGGGAATAAAGGTATTTGCTTAGGGTGAATTGGTAATATCATGTGTTAATAACTAACTTAACTAACATACTTGATCTCCTCAAATTAGGGAAAATGATCTTATATTTAGGAACGGAGGGAGTACATGGAAGCTATAACGGATATATTATTATTTTATATTCTGTCATTCACATTTGGGTTTTAGAAGGCTTAGGATATTGAGGGGTTTACGCTGTGGGACAAAACTTCTTCTTGTTGCTGTTGTTGTTATAGTTTAAGGATGTCGAAGGTATTGCTAACTATGTTATGGATACTTAAGATATAAATTAGGTGATCTCAATAAGATATTTAATATTTGTTTTGAAAATATACATGGAAGCTATGATGGATATATTATTATTTTATATCCAGCCCTTTACTTTTGGATTTAGAAGGCTTAGGATAATGAGGGCCCTACCTTGTGAGACATAGCTTCTTCATGATTATGTTATGGATGCATAAGAGAGTGACCGAGCTGATATCCACCGCATATTGTTTGAAACATACTCATAGTTGATTTGATCTGAACATTGTGCAGTTCATGATTGATTAGAGATGAATCTTAATTCATGGTATACTTGAACATTTCACAAGACTTAACCTTTATGGGATTGATTGAATTTTTTTCAATTATTTTATGATTTGTTTGTCAGAATATTGATGATGGAAGGTTGAAGTTGAAGCCACATTGCCCCATAGTGACAGATCTTGGATTGAAAACTAAAGCCATAGGAATTCTAATGTGTTATAATCCTATTTGGCTACGGATTGGATTGTATATAATTTTTGGAGGTGACTCTTTGGTGCCTAACGGGGATGATGATTCTGAACAAGACACCACATTTTTGAAGATGGTTATTGAGAAGCAATTTTTCTCTCATGTGGCTTTGGCAAAATCATATGCTTACAACAAGATGGTTGATGGCATATATAGGCCAGGGTACTATGAGAAACTGGGGAATGTGATTTTAAAGAGAATTTTATTGCTTGTGCTTACTCTTGATAGAATCAAATCTCAGAGCAGCCTTTCACTTAAGTATGGTATTGATGGGTTGGATGGTGGTTCTCCTTTATTGTTCAAACTGGATTCTTGGATAAAATCAAGTGGTCAAGTCATTAGTGGTATATCTTTCTCTATGCACCAGTCTTGCTCCCACTTTCTGTTAATGTCTTCAATATAAATGTCATTTAACTTTTCTTTCCTCTTGATTTAAACCAGAGTTCCTATCATCAGAGGTAATGCATGGAGAAGGAAATCTTCTGGCTCATTTAGTGATAATAGGTTATAAAGTATCTCATCATCAGGTTAGTGGTTTATATATTTAGTCAAATCCCAATGGCTCTATAATCTGTGATTATGCCTTCTTACGGACAATTTTGATAAGTTGATGCTGTGCTCCATTATTGTGCAGGGGCCACTTGTCGAGTATGATTTCAAGGTCAAAGATTTATTTAAAGATCTCCAAGATGGGTTAAAGCTATGTAGAGCTATACAGCTCTTGCAGCATGATGCTTCTATCCTCACGGTTGGTTATCTCATATTTGTGTGTGGAATTAATTTTAATTCGTTTGGTTTTTTAAGTGCTACTAGTCTGGCCCTATCTATAGGCCAGAAAAGGAATTTTCGGTCATATTTCTAAGTCACATGATTAAATATTTCTTATAAATGTAGAATTAACCCTTTATTTATATTGTTTTGTGACTTTGTAAGTTTAAAGTTTTCCTTAGTCTACATGAACATATTAGTCATATGTGTGTGTGTGAGTGACCAAAGGAGTATATGATTTCAATGTTGCCATCTGATTATGGATTTGGGGCATCGTTGTGTGGACAGAAAATTGCAGCTCCCTCAGATTCTTACAAGAAGAATTTGGCCAATTGTGTTCTTGCCCTTCAATACCTCAAGCAAGCTGGTGTGTCACTACATGATGAGGATAACATGATGATTGTAGCAGAAGATGTTGCCAGTGGTGACAAAGAACTTGTTCTCTCATTGCTATGGAATATCTTTGTGCACTTGCAGGTGCCACATGAACCTTGAATTTAAAATATTGCTGCAATTTGCTTGATTTAGGATTTTATTGTTATTATTATTGTTGTTATTATTATATTTTGTTTTGACAGAAATTTATTTAACTCCCCCTTGTCAATGAATTTGCAGTTGCCTCTTCTGGTTGATAAATCAAGTATTGTAGAAGAAATTGGTAAAATTCGTGGACTTGGTGTGGTATGTCTCACTTTAGATCAGGTTCCTATTTTAATTTAGACGTGAATATAAATAAATACATTTATTCATATATTTTCTTAAGAAAAAACTTCTATGATAGAGCATTTACTTTTTTTTTTTTTTTGGCAAATTACAGGATACCAATAATTGTGCAAATTCAAGTTCATTGGAGTTACTTTTGAATTGGATTCAGGTATTGTGTCTGTGATATACTTTAAAATTTGCTTCAGCAAATTTCAGCAAATTTGCTTCCTTATATTATTTATCCGCAATTTGATTATGCTGTGTTGCCTTTTCCAGGCAGTTTGTGAAAATTATGACTGTAGGATTGACAATTTTGATTCATTAGTGGATGGAAAAGCTATATGGTGCTTACTTGATTATTATTTCCGGAAAGAACTTCATAATTCCTGCTTATTGAAGGTAGTAAACCTTATTCTTCATGAGATTACTGTCAAAACTTCATTATATAGAATCAGTAGCTTAGTTTTTTCACCTACAGGAAGTCAATATGAAAAGTGGCAAGGAATCAATAATGTCTATCAACGATTATTCAGATGCAGTATACAATTTTATTCTATCTCAGAGGTTAACAACACTATTAGGAAACTTTCCGGAGGTAAATATCCTAAGCAGTGAATTATATCTTCTGAAGGGTTAGACTATATTCTTGGCAGATCTAAGAGTTGAAAGAATTTGATAGATCACTGTTTTTGTGCAGTGTGTTAACAACAATGAAGTTTTGAGATAATTAAAGTTGAAAAAGGACGTCTTTTTGTAGATGTCAAGAAGTGACTTCAATGTAAAATAAAAAAAATCCCATTTTTATTACATTGATAATGGTAATCAGTGGTATGTTATTTTACAGGTACTTCAAATAAGCGACCTACTTGAATATAATGGTCCTTCCAGTGAACGAAGTGTAGTGATATTGTTGGTTTTCCTTGCAAGGCAGTTATTTGTCAAGAGAAATGTGGTAAAATGAATTTTAGATTGCTCTTACATCTTGCTCATTTGTCAGAACCAGTTTCAGTGCTCATAGTGGTGATAAGCTCTTGGTGCTCATCATTGTGATGAACACTGAAACTGGTTCCCCATATCATATGAGGGAAATTGTGTAAAAACATCTTTCTTTCTTTCTAGGATCAATTAAATTTTCATAAGCTCCTTGGTTGTGAGTGCCAAAGTCAG
The DNA here is from genome assembly GCA_029929735.1 of Mimosa pudica. Taxonomy (NCBI): domain Eukaryota; kingdom Viridiplantae; phylum Streptophyta; class Magnoliopsida; order Fabales; family Fabaceae; genus Mimosa; species Mimosa pudica. The sequence goes on from JAKELP010000020.1 coordinate 3,873,575, forward strand.
CAGCGGAAACACTGGAGGATGGAGCAGTGTCTTTCTAATTCTGGAGCAGTACAAAAGCCAGATGCTTCTGATGTGCATGAGAATGAAGGTTGCATTATTGACTCTGTAGTGGTTAAGAATTTTGTTGTTTATGCTAGTCATTTAATTATTCGTTAAGGAATTTGATTTTCATAAATGCAGTAATGCATTACTTTGGCTGAAATCCTATTAACAACTGAGTAACCATTCACCAACTTAGTACCGCTTTATAACCTTTCTCACAGCCGCTTGTTTCTCTTTATAAGTTAGTTATGATGTGCTTTAGTGTAATGCATGGTAATTGGATTTGCTGTTGAGTAAACAGCATTTTGTCTCATTTTTATCAGTAATGTGGTGGTAAAATGACAATTTCCAATTTTTATCAGTATATTAAACTTGAAACATGCTTCATCTTAAACTTGTTAATGAGAATTTTAGCATGTTGTTGAAGAAAATGGTATCCAATTTCTAATTTCTTCTTTTCACACACACACACGCGCGCGCACACACATCCTTTATTGATGCCTGATCATTTGTCAAGATAGATGCTGCAACAAAATTCAAGGCCATCCAGGCTTGGTGGCAGGATATGGCTGAAAGAAATCAGAAATCTTACATGAAACAGGCTGTGTGCAGACCCATAGATAGCAGCGCCAACATCAAAAGAGGTAACTCATGAGTTGCTGAGTCCTTTTCCTTGTTATGCATCGTTATACATATCTACTTCAACCCTTGAAAGAAATACATATCTGTGTTCTTGAGAAGTGGATTAGCTTCCCTTTTTCTCCCCTGAAAATGACTCATAACGTAGTTACATAAAGAAGCAAGACTAAGTACATCAGCTATTAATTTATGTGTTTTCTTTATTGGATCACTAACTGATATAATGTCTTTGTTTCTTTTATCGATTATTGATTTGACATGATTCCAGAAACTGCTGCCATAACAATACAATCACATTTCAGAAGATTGCTTGCTTGTCGCATGTTTCTCAAAATGAACAATGCTGCCTCTCTTTTGCAAACTGTCTTCCGAGCTTGGCAAGAAGCGAGGCAGGAGTCTTCGTTCACTTTTGTCCAAGGTCAAAATTTTTCAAGTGGTATGGTGCTAAGTAGCCTTGTCTTTTGAATATTTGTACGTAATTTGATTGAGTACTCATGGCTTGTTTTGCATGTTCAATTGTGCAGCAATAACCAAGAAGTCAGAAACATATAAGAGATATGCTATGTTCTTCGTTCATAGGCACTCTTTTTTGAAGTTAAAGAGGTCTACATTACTTATCCAGAGAGCAGTAAGAAGTTGGCTCTCTTGGAGGCATCAGCAAGGAAGTAGTACACTTCCTTATCTGAAGGCTTTAGATCAAGAGGCTGCTGCCACTATTGTTCAAAACTATTTTCGTGGTTGGATGGCACGGTCTAGATATAATCATATGCTTGATCAGAAAGAGAAAGCTTCATATTTGTACTCACAAAAGGTTATGCTTGAGGTCCAAACAAAAGCAGCCATCAAGATTCAGCTTGCTTGGAAGAGGTATATGTGCTGCAAGTCTGCTCAGAAGCACTTCTATGCTATAATAATTCAAAGAAACTTTCGGAGGTGGCGACTAAGAAGAATATATTTGAGTCAGATTCACGCTATTTTGAGAATCCAAAGTTATTTCCGAATGTCAGCAAGTGTAAAGACTTTTCAACGCTTGAAAATGACATCCAAGGCAGCCATTATCATTCAGTCTTTCACACGTGCATGGATTGCACGGAAGGAAGAGAAGGCTTCATACTTGTACCAACAAAAGGTTTTGCTTGAACTTCAAACAAAAGCAGCCATCAGAATTCAGCTTGCTTGGAAGAGATATATGTGCTTCAAATCTGCTCAGAAGCACTTGTGTGCAATAATAATTCAAAGCAATTTTCGTAGGTGGCGGTTGAGAAGTATATATTTGAATCAGATTCAAGCAGCTTTGAGAATCCAAAGTTATTTTCGAATGTCAGCAGCTGTAAAGACTTTTCAACGCTTGAAAAAGATATTTAAGGCAGCCATTATCATTCAATCTTTCACACGTGCATGGATTGCACGAAAGGAGGAGAAGGCTTCATACTTGTACCAACAAAAGGTTTTGCTTGAACTTCAAACAAAAGCAGCCATCAGGATTCAGCTTGCTTGGAAGAGATTTATGTGCTATAAATCTGCTCAGAAGCACTTCTATGCAATAATAATTCAAAGAAACTTTCGGAGGTGGCGACTGAGAAGAATATATTTGAGTCAGATTCACGCTATTTTGAGAATCCAAAGTTATTTCCGAATGTCAGCAAGTGTAAAGACTTTTCAACGCTTGAAAATGACATCCAAGGCAGCCATTATCATTCAGTCTTTCACACGTGCATGGATTGGACGGAAGGAAATGAAGGCTTTATATTTGTACCGGAAAAAGGTTTTGCTTGAACTTCAAACCAAAGCAGCCATTAGGATTCAGCTTGCTTGGAAGAGGTATATGTGCTGCAAATCTGCTCAGAAGCATTTCTGTGCTACAATAATTCAAAGCAATTTTCGTAGGTGGTGGTTGAGAAGAATATATTTAAATAAGATTCATGCTGCTTTGAGGATTCAAAGTTATTTTCGCATGTCAGCAAGTGTAAAGACTTTTCAATGCTTGAAAAAGACGCTTAAGGCCGCCATTATCATTCAATCTTTCACACGTGCATGGATTGCACAGAAAGAAGAGAAGGCTTTGTATTTGTACCGGCAAAAGGTTTTGCTTGAACTTCAAACAAAAGCAGCCATTAGAATTCAGCTTGCTTGGAAGAGATATATGTGCTGCAAATCTGCTCAGAAGCATTTCTGTGCTACAATAATTCAAAGCAATTTTCGTAGGTGGCGGTTAAGGCAAATATATTTGAATCAGATTCAAGCTGCTTTGACAATCCAAAGTTATTTCCGGATGTTAGAAAGTGCAAAGACTTTTCAACAGTTCAAAATGACATTTAAGGCAGCAGTCATGATTCAGTCTTTCACACGTGCATGGATAGCACAAAAGGAAGCTTGTGCACGTAGAAGTGGCATTGTTGCAATTCAAGTAAGACTTGATGACTGTTGTATTGTGAATTTTTTTTCCTTTTGTTTGCTTGACCTTCTTCTACATGGCAAATAACATGATTGGTTATTGACTTATTCCCTCACTAAGGCAGAATATATACTGATCAATGATGAATTGGTTGGTGCAGAACTGCTATTTACATTGTAAATGTTTTGTAATGGCTCAATCAAACTTTTAGTATACTTTGTCCTCACTAATATATTTAGTTCAAATCAGTGGATGAAGTTTGTCTTTTTTTTTTAATGATTTTCAAGTTTAAGTATAGATTTTTATGGTGTGCTATTGAATGAATCCAGAGGCACTGTCGTGCTTGGCTTGGAAGAAGGAACTTCATTAGACAAAGAGGCGCTGCAATGAAGATCCAAAGCATTATTCTTAGCCTGAAATATCAGAGGGCTCTCAAATGTCAGAAAGATGCAGTGTTGCAGATTCAGCGTTTTATTAGGGGGTACTTGTCAAGAAATAGGCTCTTAGGTAATCCATTGGCGTTTCTGCATATACCCTTCTAATTCTTCCTTTTAGCTAACATTTGCATGATGTACTTGTTGCTTAACTTTTTCTTAATATGTGATTTCTACATATATCAGGGGGTGCATGTGAGAAACACGATATGATTCTAAACGGTTGCGTTTTGGGATCAGTTGGTCACCCTAGTTTTGAATCAGAACTAGAATTGCGTTCAGTTCTAAAATTGCAGCGATGGTGGAAGGGTTTCTTGTTACACAAGTTAAGAACAAAATCTGTGATTATAATCCAGTCTTGTGCTCGTGGCTGGCTTGCTAGGCGAATGGCAACTGTTCGTAGACACCATGTTGTTGTTATTCAAGTACGGTAATCTGATTGCTTTTGTAAGCCATGCTAGAAGTCTATTGCAAGTTGTTTGCTGCAAACATGCACATTCTCTTTGTATTTTGAGTTTGCTTCCCAATTCATTTTAAATATACTTTCAACGAAAGAAAATTTATTGGGATGCCTATAGAATGCAAGACTAGATTTAGATTGTGAACGTTGTCCTATTTTTATTGATGTCTAGTATGTCCTTTATAATACAACTACAACAAAACCTTATCCTCTAATTGGGGTTAGCTAAACGTGGGGTCGGCCTATATATTTAAGTCTAGATTGTAAATGTTGTTCTTTTTAATAACACTTCTACATTTTTTTTAGTCCCACTGGAAAGGTTACCTTGCTCGAAAAGAGTCAAAAGAGCTGCGAGACTTGCGTCTGAGAATGAAGGAGTCTGCCAGAAATGTGGACGATAGCAAGCGCCTCATAAACAGACTTCTCGTAGCGCTTTCAGAGCTTCTTCACATGAAGAGTGTCAGTGGTATCCTTCATACTTGTGCAACATTAGGTGAGAACAACAATATCTTATTTTTTAAGGAATTAGATTAGCTCTATAAACTAGCTTGAGTTGTTCAGACCTGTTTGAGTATGACTTGGTACAATAAAATTTGCCAAGGTCTCAATTTCTTTCATGTGTTGTATTTTCACAAACATGAAGACAATACTTCAACTATTTCCTGGGTTTTGTTTTTGAACTATAAATGTTGAAATAGTAGTGATCTTTACAAACATGGCACTAACTTTCTTCAAGTATGTTGCCTAATTCCCATTTGGCATACCATGTGCAAAGTTGCCGTTTAGAATTGATAGAGGCACATTTTAATACTGCCCTTTAGACACACACACACACACACTTTTATCATAGAGAAATTCTTGCATGAACCCGGTGCACCATATCATTTGTGGTCTAGCCAATCACAAGTAGACACATATTATCTAATGTGACATTTTAATTTGACGTGGCACCCTAAAATAGGAATTAACGGATAAAAAAATTTAAATCTTATGTTTTCAATGTTTTTTATTTTACAATGAAATTAAAAAGGTTTTCAAAGTTAGTTGAGTTATTTTAGGGTGCCACATAAAATTAAAAATTCCACATCAGATAATATGTGTCTACTTGCGATTGGTTAGACCACAAATGACGTGGTGCACCGGGTTCACGCAAGAATTTCCCTTTATCATATGAGATTATCTAAATGTTACATATAATTTGGCCTAATTAAGAAGTCATCTTGTTAACTAGATTATTTTAATCTTCCTCACAGATGTGGCTACAGAACATTCTCAGAGGTGTTGTGAAGAACTTGTCGCCGCAGGGGCTATTGACAAGTTGCTCACGCTCATTCGCTCAGTGAGCCGAAGTATACCTGATCAGGAGGTTCTTAAGCATGCTTTGTCAACTTTGCGAAATCTAGCTCGCTACCCTCACCTACTTGAATTGCTGATTCAACGAACTGGTTCTATCCAGGCAATTTTCTGGGTATTACTAAGGTATGTATAACGATCTTGTATCGGTTAACATTAAATGTTGACAAGAGGATTGTTGTCTTGTTAGTTGTCCAAAACATCTTAAGCTTTAACCTTTTGAATTCTCTGCAGGAACAAGGAGGAAAGCTACTTTATTGCCTCAGACATTCTTATGAAGATATCTTCAACTCCTAAAGGTGTTGACTTGTTACGCAAGTTACCTGCTCTAGTAAAACGACTGCATGCTCTTGTTGAGGACCTTACACGGAAGGCAATCTTTGAAAAAAAGTAAGAAATAGGGGAAAAGCAAGATTTTATTGTGAGACTTTTCATTAAGAAAGTTAACTGAAATTTTGTCAAGAACAAATGCTTTAGCTCATCAAATGTTAGGTGGTTAGGAACTAACTGGGAACTTAGATTATACTTCTAATTTCTCTGATCTGTTTGCTTGATTGCAGAAATGTCAAATCTCATAGTGCAACAATGAAAGAGAATAGAGAGAGGAGATTGAAGGAGGCTGCTGGGATTCTCAAACTGATAACAAGTGCCTAAAGTGTACTTATGTTCAACAGTTGGATATTTTGTAAAGAACTGTGCCTTCTTCTTCCACGGATTTATTCTTTGTACATTTTGTGGATTTAATCATTGAGGTATCTAGATGATTTATTTATCAGTATCATGACTAATCTTCTGCTAAACTAATTATAACATTTGAATATCCAATTGGAAAGGAAATGTTAAGTGTATGTGATTTTATTCTAGTTGTAATAACTCTCTCCACCCATTTAAAATTGTTAAGTTAACATTTTCCGTTAAGTTAAACTAACGGTGTTAACAAAAAAGGATTAAAAGTGTACTTTCAAAACATAAAGGACTAAATTGAAACTTGATGCAAACATAAGGGACCAAAAGTATACTTTAGCCTAACAAGTAACAACAATTGTTAATGGGTATGTTGCTGTTATTAATGACCTTGATTGTCTTTTTGAAAATTTGATTTCTTTACTTGTCCTTTTGGAAATTCGGAGTTTTTTATTTTTCATTTTCTCTTTAATTTAAAATGATTTTTTTATTATGTTTTAGTATATATCTATCTATTATTATAATATATCTATCTCTTTATTTTAGTTGTTGTCACCGTAACTCTGATTCGACTTCAAATCGGACCTATAACCCTTAAACCAACTTCACCAATCACCATGCATAGACGATACCATAGCTTGCTTATGACTTATTCCTTCTTATCCTTATTATAAGTCACTATAACTACATATAATTTAGGGTCCTTAATATAAGTCACTAACCGCCGCATTAAATGTTTTTCTCTTTACCCCTGTTATTAATGAAGATTTAAAATTGAAAATGTGAAACGCAACATTTAAAGAAGGGTGAAGTTAGAAAAAATGAAAATTTTAACATGGATTTTAAGACGTGGCCAACTACCATTTCTTGGTATGTGAGAAATGTGTAGTTAGTGACTTATAATAAGAATCGGAGGGAGTATTAATTAAAATTGAGAGTTGGGGAAAATTTCAGTTCAAAAAAATATACAGAGGAAAAATGAATATTATAAGTCATTTTATTGGTGTGGATGGAGAGATTGGATACTCCACGGGAAAAGAAAAATTAATTAGAATCCAACACTTCAAGTACAACAACAGGTAGAAAAAAAATTGATGAAGAGCTCCCCTAAGAAATAATGAAATAATTTAGCTTATTATTATTAGTAGCATTAGAAAGTACTATTTGAATCATTTACAACAATCACTAGCGTACAACAAAGTACTATTTGTGTTATTTCTTAAGCGGTAATTACATAGCTCCTAACTTTTATCTGAACAGTGAGTGACACATAATTTTACAAAATAACGAACACGAGATTGATAATGATGCCCTGCAATCCCAAAGAACAAAATTGTTGGCTAACTTACTAACTTGGTTAGTTGATTGATTCTGATAAAAAAACTTGATTGATTGCGTGGCAGAGATAAAAAAAATTCCCTTGCATGATACTTGCAGCAGGTATGTCAAGCAAAGATAGAATAAACAAACGACCGAATAAAAGGATAAGAATTTATGCTTCACAGGCAAGTATATGAGAGAATATCAGCCAGCTCTTGACATTGTTCAGGGTCAAGTCAACCAAAGAATGGATGATTCTTCATTTACTTGTTTAGCCAAGAACTCTTTTTCAACTAGACTGAACATCACCGTCAAACGTTGAATAATATTTAACTTTTTCAAGGGTAAAATGAGAAGAAAAAACAATTGAAGTCACAGTTGGTGTCTTTAAATAAGTACTAAAATTTTTTTATGGTGCGTTTTTGATAAGATTAGAGGGATCACATAAGTTCCATTGTTTATATCTTTTCCCCAACTACAACCTTTCTCATTTTAATTATTTTCTTTGCTAGACACAAAACACTCTCCTATTGGAGCTTAATGAGAACACATGTATAAGTCACTAATCGCCTAAATTGCTTAATGAGAACACATGTAAACAATTAGTTGGATATTTGAAGTTAATTCTTTATTTTCAATATTATCTATATTTATTATGATACTATTTGAAGAAATAATGAACAATCATAAATATGAGAGAGAGTTACTGGCAAATAAGGAAAAAACACATTAAATAAAGAGAAGATATAAGGTGAGTTCATACTTTAGACCAAAATCATTCAATTTTCAAATGATATACTCCCTCCGGTCCTATTTATAAGTCACCAATCGCCTAAATTGTACATACTTAGGAATAGAGGTTAATGGAAGTTGCATCATTAAATTGGTTTTATTTCTTTTGCCTTTTCCATTTTTACCCCTCCCACTTTTATCACTATGGCTCACTTCCTTTTCTCTCTCTTCATTAATCCTATACAAGTGTCCTTTTCATCTTCTTTCTCTTCTCATCTTCCAATGTTCACTTTCCAATGATAAGGGTATATTGTGAAATTTTAATAAATAAGTTAGTTAGTGGAAGTTGGTGACTTATATTAAGGACCAAAATTTAGAGGAGGTTAGTGACTTATAAATAGGACAGGAGGGAGTATTACCAACCAAGAGTATTGTCCACAGTCCCATATAAACATTCATTTGAAAATATATAGACCTTAATTCATTGCATGATTTCAATTGGTAATAATTAGTAGGGTTAAACCAACTTTTGGTCCCTATAGTTTAGTATGATTTGGGTTTTAGTCCCTGAAGTTTAAAAGTGGAGGTTTTAGTCCCTATAGTTTAGATTCATTTTGGTTTTAGTCCCTATACTTTAAAAGTAAAAGTTTTGGTCCTTCAAGTTTCATCTTGTTCAAACAAATGGTCCCTATAGTTTGACAAGGATTTGATGATATCAAATAAGCTGACATGTCAGCCTTAGTTGTGATGATGTGGTGAGCTTACATGGAAAGGAAATTATAAATTTATAATAAAAATGATTATTTTTCGTTAAATAAAAAAAGAAAATCTTTTTGAAGAGAAAAAAATTACAATTTTCTATACTAATCCATCTTTTCCCTTCCCTCTTCTGCATCTGCATTGCCAAACAATCTCCTAGCTTAAAGTTCTCAAAGTTCAATGTATCAAAAAAAAAGTTCTCAAAGTTCTTGTTCAAAATAAATAATACTAGTATTAATTTGTTGCTGTCCATCCTCATTTCTCACCCATCAAACATGCTTGTCAAAAATAAATAATACTCCTATCATCATTAGAAAATGACTTCTTCCCTTCCACACGGAAAATCAAGATCGAGAGATCCAACCCATGAACATGTACAGGTGTTTCGCTTCCACCAGGACCAAATCTGGAGGTGATGTTTTTTTTGTTCAAATGGAGGTGATGGTTGAATGGAATTTTTCATTAATCGTTTTCAAAATAATTAACAGTTTTAAATTACTATCTATTTATAATTTCTTTTCCATGTAAGCTCACCACATCATCACAACTAAGGCTGACATGTCAGCTTATTTGACATCATCAAGTCCTTGCCAAACTATAGGGACCATTTGTTTGAACAAGATGAAACTTGAAGGACCAAAACCTTTACTTTTAAAGTATAGGGACTAAAACCAAAATGAATCTAAACTATAGGGACTAAAACCTCCACTTTTAAACTTCAGGGACTAAAACCCAAATCACAGCAAACTATAGGGACCAAAAGTTGGTTTTACCCTAATTAGTATCTTGCATCATTAATTCCATGTTAAACTGAGAAGAATATCACCTCTTGATGTGCTTCAAAATCATGAAGAATAATGAAACCTTGAAGCAAAATTTGTAGTTATATGATTGATTTATGTATCAAAACCAAAACTTAATATATGTCGGCACATACACGAACCCCTATGGGGACCTGCCCTCGTGCATTTCAAAAGAAGTAATTCTAGAATAGACAAATTTTTTAGGCCAAATCTCCAGAATAGACAATTTCAAGGACTATGTTACCACACTCTTAATTCAGTAGTCACACCTAGCCAATCAATACGACTAAGCTGGTAGGCAATAGGTGTCATTTGTTTCAGATGAGTTTGCTGATCAATACTACTATGTTATCACACTCTCTTAATTCCACGAAGCAAAATGCTATTAAAGACGTAATTAGAACATCTGCAGGTTGGCAAGTAATTTTAGATGGACACAAACATAATTCCACGTTTATTCTAATAGCAAAGTAAAGAGGAGATAAATAAGTCAGGGTTTACACCAAGAAACACAACAAAAGAACGGCAACAGCATCAAGTAAATAAATCTTGTCCATCACAGAGAGAACTGAGACTAGAAGGGGAGTGGGGTCTTCTCAAATTCTCAACTATATCCTCCTGGCTGTTGCTGCTGCTGCTGCTGTGGTTGGTAATTGGGGTACCCAGGATAGCTTCCATACATGTTGGGATCCTGTGCAGTGGCTGGAGCATAACCATAGTTTTCGTACCCCTGACCATATCCGTAATACCCAGAAGCACCATTCCACTGGTTTGGATCTGCCTGAGTCTGAATATTTATGCATTGGTCAGAATCAGACGCATTTAAGCCGAATTGCGATGGCAAAATAATGAAAGAAGAAACTTTTACTAACCTGTTTGTTTGCAGGACTCCGGCCCCAAGAGAGACGGACACTCTGCCCACCCAATGTTGTTCCATTCAAGGACCTCAATGCCTCTTCCGCACAGCTCCTAAAGCATTAAAAATCAAGACACAAATTGTAAGGCAGGTAGGGGCATTGAATTGACGTTGCACAGAAACTCTCAAACAAATTTTCACCTGTCAGCATATTGAACAAACCCACAACGCTTGCCTGCTGGAATCTTAACATGAACTAACTCCCCATATTGGCCAAAAACTTGCCTAAGATGGTCATCCGTTACATTCGGATCCAAATTCCCAACAAAAATCTGCAGTTCAAAAATTAGGTCACAACAAATGCAGGGAAGAAAGCAAAATAATCCATTTTGCAAAGAAGTACGCACAGTTGAGTTATTTGGATCATTCTCATTTTGTGCCCCTTGAGAATTCTGATATGAAGCTGCATGACAAAAGCAGTTATGGCGTAGAACAATGATTGTGTAAACACATGCAAAGAAGCAAATCTTGAGAAACACCATGATAAAAAAAATTGATGACTACATCTAGTTGCAAGCTTGCAATGAAACGCTATGCAAGCTTACAAATCATAAATACTGGTCCTAGAGAAAGGGAAATAACAGCATGAATGCAGAGCAACTTGAGAAGAAACACAGAACAATAAGCTCCACATGAACACCACATTTCATGGGAACACCAAAAAATAATCAGCGTAAAGTACATTTACAAAATAAGACCACCTAATCAACCATGACCAAATTATCTATACTTAACAACCATAGAAGATGCCAACACACATCATTGATGTACCTTAACTTTACATCTATCTCAGACTTTCCACGCCACAAATAAAGAAAAAATATATTAAACTTGATATAAGGATTAGCAAGAAGCTGAGAAGACCAAAGTAAAATACTTGTGCAGGCCAATAGAACTTGACAGGTGAAAATAGCAAACAGGAAGGAATATAAAGTGAGTTTTGATAGCATATTGTTGCCTACTAATGATAAGGGCAGAATGGAAACAGAACCTAAAAATCAAGAGAAATATAAAATCACATAATTAAAGAAACAACATGTCTGTGAATTATTTCTGGCAATTGAACTCTGTCTGCAATAGCACTTAAAGTTATTTTTTCATAGACTTAAGACTGGAAAATGAAATCAGTGTGACTGGAATAAAAATGATGAACAAATGGGAAGAGAAAAGGGTATACAAGATACAGCTTACAACAGAGGACTGCAACAAAGAAAATAAAATGATGTCGAACTCTTCTGACACAGCGGATAAAATTAAAGGAACGAAGATAAAGAATGGCAGACTAAAGAAAAAGTATTTAAAGCAATTGTGCAATGTACTCGGCTAGAACTAACCAAGACAATGAACTGAAAGGAATAAATTTAAATGAACTGAAAAGAGAAGGTATCCAGGGTCTGTGCTATGTAATTTGATAGAAGGTAAAGAACTGAATAGAATAACTTGAACTGAAAAGAATAGCTTGGAAATTGAAGACGGAAAAGAAAAGAGACCAAAAATAATGGGCAAGACATAAACATGAACTGACCTACACAAGGCCATGCACTAAAATGGTAACCATTTCAGCCGATGAAATCAGTTCCAGGCTCCGAGGTGACAGAGCCTCTCAACACCCTGCTTTGAGACAATAGGAGTTTTATAAGATTTTATAATTTACAACTAAAGAAAAATTTACTTAGCCAAATTTTTAAACGAATTACAGGAAGAAATGACTGCGGACTGCATATCCTCAAGAGCTTAACTGTAATGCAACATAATTCACCATGTACAAGACACAAGAGAATCAAAACAACAAAACTTGAATAAAAACCACGAAATGTCAAATAATTGCAAGAAGAGTCGACCACTATTAACATCCAAAGAAATCCAGTCAAATATACTGCATAAAGCACGTACAGCACACATTTAAGTTAAAAAGGGAGCACCTTTTGGCTGACTGCCAAGGTTTTTGTTGGTGGCTGGTCCAATCCGCATGGGCCTTGATGAACACAACACACCTTGCATCTCAGTCATAGCTCGGAGTTGTTCACTTTCCTCCCCAAACCTGACGAACCCATAACCCTTTGTTCTCCCAGTGGTTCTATCGATCACAACTTTAGCACCTTTAACAGAAGGGTACCTTGCCCGAAAGGTCTCCTGCAGCACGTAATCTGTAACATCTGCAGATAAATCCCCAACGAATATGGTGTAATCCGGAGTATCATCCTGCCGCTTCTCACCGGAACTAAAACTTGCCCAGTTCAACCTATAGGTTTGCCCACCATTTGGCATAATGGTTCCATTGAATGTCTGAAGGATCCTCTCAGCAGCGGCGCGAGTGTAAAATTCAATAAATCCATAACCCTCAGATTGATTAGTTTGCTTGTTTCGAATAACTTTGACTGAAGCCACCTGCAAACAAACCACCCTCCTTCAGTAACCAAAACAAAGAAAACTCCAAAAGGTCTATCAATCGAAAAACAATAATGCCCACCAGATTTCTACACAATGCAAGCACAAAAAACACCTTATCTACAGACAAGAGGAAACCCCCATGAGGTACACTTTAAAAAAACCCCAATCTAGCAGCTAAAATCCTAATTCACTACACATCAAAGACAACATAAACTTAAAACCTAATTCACCCAAAATCACAGTACATATACTCATCTCCACTACACATCAAACACAACATACAACAACGACAACAACAAAGCCTTATCCCACAATGTGGGTCGACTACATGAATTATACGGCGCCATCATTCTCTATCATTCACCAATTGGTCACGTTCTATAAGTTCCCTGAGAGTTCCTCTCGGTCTCCCAATTGTTTTAATTGGACTCAAGTTATTTGGTCCATTCCACTAGCCTCACTGGCGCATCTATTGGCCTTCTTTACTAGGAGCCACTCCAATCCGTTCTCCTATATGTTCATCCCGAATCTTATCGACCACACATCAATCTCAACATCCTCATTTCAGCTTAGATAACCCAATTCACACAAAATCACATTGCATACACGTATATATCTCAATTCTCAACTACACATCAAGCACAACATATCCCAAAAATGAAATCGCATATACCGATCTGCACTAAAAACATGAAAGGCAAAATAATCTAAACAACATGAGATGAGGAAGGGTAAAAGAGTAAATAATAATAGACCTCTCCGGAGTGAGCGAAGCAATTGTAGAGATAATTCTCGTCCATCCAGAACTGCAGGTCGCCGATCCACAGCGTACGGACCTCCTCGGCGCTCGCGGGCGGAGGGGCGGCGGCGGCGGCGGGGAGAGAGTGATGCGGCGGAGGATGTTGTTGGAGGGAGGGGGCCCACATGGGTGGGGCCTGAGGCTGAGGCTGAGGTGGCATCATCATGTACGGATGCTGCTGCTGCTGCTGCTGTTGTTGAGGAGGGTATTGTTGTCCATGATTAGGTTGCATCATCTTCGATCTCAAACAAAGCCAAGATCCAAAAACAAGAGGTGGCTTTTTTGATGAAGAGAGGGTTCAGCTACAACAAGCCAACCCTAGAATGGAATGCTACCCTACACGCTACACCCTACAGCCTGCCTCTCAAATATATACCCTTATCTTCTTCTTTTTTTTATATAACAAATTGGGCTCACCCACGATGCGATGCAAGGCAGGGAAAGTAACGTATCACCATCTGGCCTAACCCAGCGCCGTAGCTTCAACTGAGATATTGTTTTACGGTATGCAACTTGCGCTACGCGAATATGTCTCTCCAAGCGCCGCGATGAGGACACAAATAAGTGTCACTTCTCAAGATCGAACTTGCGACTAAGTGGACAACCCGACACTCATTGTTCAATCCCGAACTTACGGGACGATGGGTATGCCCTTATCTTCTCATTATATACATTTACTATTATTCTCTCTTTTATAAATCTCTTCCACCATTCATTTCTAAACGCACACTCTCCATGCCGTTTTCTTCAATAATTTATTGTATCGAGTGTTGTTTCACTGTTCACACACTTCACAGGATCAATAGTAATTTATTATTATATTCTTCATCTTCATTGCATATTTGTTTTTCATTCTTACTTATTTATTAGATTTTATAATACAGTTATTTAATTATTTAACTACTCCTGAGTGTTGCTTGTGAAATCAGCTACCGAGAGATGATTAATATACATGTGGTGGGCCTGTTTGCGTGTAGCTCTGACTCTCTTCCATATAACCTGCAGTTGGTAATCTTTTGTGGTATATCCAATGGAACAAAGAAGAAACCTGTGGGTACAACCCCCTTTAACCGCAGATGTCTTGCTATTTAGATCTTCTATAGCTCTGCCTTTTAACTGCATCTACACTTTCTTTCTTTCTTTTTCGCTGTTATCTTTCTTGCTGAAAATACAGTCAATGTAGGGAGCTCAAGAGGTGGTTTCTGTTGCTGCTAAAAATGTCGTTTCAACCCTTAGTCATGGAGGATGTTTTGTGTTGATTATTTACATGGCAAGATTGAAAATGGTATTTTGAAACAAGTTATTATGTGTTACCCGCTTGGGAGGCTTGGTCCAATGCAAGGAATGAAACAACTTCAGCTTGTGGTGTTTAATAAGGCGGTATGTTTTAACTGAAGATTTCAATTAGGCGATTTATTTACATGCTCTTTTTTTTAATGTTGTGTTATTTGTTGATCCTTTCTATGTTTGTATTATTTTCCCTCTTTGTTTATCGTCAGTTCCATTGTCGACTTTTGGATGTTGACAACAAGCGAGTTTTGTCCAGGTTTAGTTTTTATTTTAGGGAGGATCAAACGCTTTGTATTGGACATTTCATCATTTGCAAGTCAGCCGATTCAAATGGTTCTAAGGTTGATCTAAAGTTGCAAGTAATGAAGTTGTTAGTTATTGTGCTATATAGTAACGAAGTTGTTGATGCTCTTAATGTTGGTTATGATTATATAACATGTATGTACCCTGTAATTTCATGTTGTGCGGATAATTAGTAGAGTTCTTCCTTTTCATTTAAATGCTTGGCCTCTTTCTTTTCTTCCTTCCTATTTTCTAGGGATGAGATAAGTGATATGGTTGTGTTCATAATATAAGTAATAGACTCCTTGCCTAGTAGGTGTCAATGTTTCTAGGTCTTTTCTTTTCAAATTTAATGATCAATCTCTTACTTTTCTTCCATGAGCTGCATAGTCTGGGAAAGATATGCGATGCAAATTTGTTCATTTCTTCATATATACATGAAGATGTTTCAGTGTTCTTTCCAATCACATTCAATGTGCAGTCGGTCCCTTGCAGTGGCTTCAATTTTTTATGGACCACATTCAATGCTCTTTAGATCGATTCAATGTGACTTCAATTTTTTATTAATTTTATTATTTTAATGTTTACTTGCTACTTCATTCTGGACTTCAAATTGTCACCTTTAATTTCTAAAGAACGGAGAACCTTTATGGAAAATTTAATTTGTCTTTATCATATTGATAGACCCTAAAATTCATTTTCTTCTAAATTTTTATATAGTTGTCCGTAATTCTCTAATAAATATGGTTTTGAAGATATACAAGATTATAACAAGAGATTTTGGTCATTCTAATAACGGAGTCTTATTTAAATAACCTTAAATCGAGTCTTTTGAATACCGGTGAAGTATCACCATTACATTTATGTGAGTGTCTGAATAATGGGTAAGTGTTAGCATTAAGATTTTGGCCAAAAAAAGTGTTGGCATTAAGATTCTTCTCCGGAGCAAATGAAGGCAAAAATTGGATTAATTGGTTTTGTCCATAGAAATAATGGACTCAATCGTATCAGCATTATGTTTACTCGAGTCTTTGAAATGCGTACATGGCACTGGTGACTGTGATTAAAATTCAATAAACTATTTGTTTAACTTGTCAGTTTTATCATTTAATTGTTTTTATATTTATTTATTGTGCCAAGTTTATTTATGGTTATTATCTTTAAATTTATATTCTTAATATAGAGAAATATAGTTGTGCCTATGTGTGTTTTTTTATCAGTAGTGTCTATGTGTGTGTTGTTGTCTTTATTATTTTGTTTATTTTCTAATATTACTCATATTTATTATGATACTTTCAAGAGAGAGAAATACATAAGTGTTAATAAATATGAAAGAGGGTTAGGGGCAAAATAGGAAAAAACACATTAAATGAGGAGAGAATGTGAGATGCTCTTATATTAGGACAAAACTCATTCAAATTTTTGAACTATTATATTAGGGGCCAGAGGGAGTATCATCGTGACTTGTCATATTAATCAAAGTAATTCTACTCGCGCTGGCCGCGGGGGTATATGCTAGTTTCATGTATATATATACTACTCCCTCCGGTCCTAAATATAAGACCTAGTTGACTTTTTTAGAAAATTCTATAAAAAAGCAAAATAAGTTAATTATAAATTGATTAACCTAATTTTTTCCCTTAAACTAGTTTATTTTACCTATAAACTAATGTATAATCTAAAAATATATTAAATATGTCATGATTTAATAGCCTATTTCGCAACCTTAACCTCTCCAAAAAATTGTCAATTAGGTCTTATATTTAGGACCGGAGGTAGTAACATTTTATTTAATATCACATACATTTTGTCAGTGTTGTCAAACTTGTGATTTGACACTCTGATTTTACTGTTTTTACAAAAATAACTAATAAAAACGTGTTAAGAGTCATTTAAAACTTTTAGTGGTTGAAAGTTCCATAGAAACTCATGTGTTTACATTGTGAATTCATTGTTTTTATGTTTTTACCTTATAGAAAATTGTGTTAATTAGCTGTTAAACTTATTTTAATTATTTTTAATTAGCCAAATTCGATGAATTCATATATAAATTTTTTTGTTGAGATTGATATAGTATGAATATTGATGTATTTAAATTTCCTATCTACGTTTAGAATACATTCAAGTTGAGTTATTATTATTATTATTTGTATTTTTTGTTTAATTATATAGAAGAAACACTTGTTTATTAATAAATGTAAGTTTTGACGAATTCACCATTCGAGTTAATGATTCGAGCTCGAGCTTACCTACTTTTCACGAGTTTACTAAAATTCACGAGTTTGACAACTTTGCATATGTTATGATTAAGATTAAGTGGCCAGCTTTCTAGATTTCTTCACCAAAATGTCATGTGTTTTGTACTAGGCAATAGTCTTTCTATTTCTAGTTCCTGATTTTACATATTAAGTTATAGTTGTTTTTTATATTGATTTCATGTCATTTAAACAGCTTAGACCTGGAAGAATGGAATTTGCTAAGAGTGAACACAAGTGCATGAATTGTGATTTTAACTTTCGTTTATGTTGTCAGTTATTTGTTGCATAGGTTTTGATAGTTGTTTTCTGGAGAGGGGAGATTCGTTTAAGCATACATTTCTCTTTTAACATTCCATCTTTCACTTCATAAATTTTCCTTCTTTTACACTAATGCATATATTACCAAATCATTAGCAAAAAGTTTACTCAAAAATTCAAGAAATAAGCTTTTGATTCAAATTTTATACACACTAGTGCACTTATTTGAATTTGTTTAATCTTAACTAATTTTCCTTGATCATAAATAAGTTTCCATGATTTATTAGGCATGAAAACGTAACCCATTAAAAGCATATAAATTTAAATGTGTTCCATGAAACGAAATTAATATTTTAAGAACAACTTCCAAATTAGTTTCCTTGATCATCTTTTATTTATGATTGTTGTCACTATCTTTTTTTAAAAAAAATCTACAAATTTATATTTCATGTAATATTTTCATTTTGAAAAAACTCAATGTACATTTTAATTTTAAGCAAAAGAGAAATATTTTAAATAGTGAATGATAAAAAAAATAAAGATAATAGACTGAAACAACTAAACTAAAGTAAATAAAACTAGAGTTGATATGTGAACCAATGGCATACTGAACGTGTTAATGCATAAAGAATTATGGCATGGATTTGTGTGTACGCAGCACACATACAATTGAATTCAAAATATCATTCATCGTCAATGATAGATTTTATGGTGATGTAATATCCCTAATTCCCTATATCTTCTCAATCTAAGCATATAAGTTACTAATAGGTTAATATTCACTACTAATAAGTTTTCCAATAATATCTAATATGATATGAGGAGTCTATTGTTAGGGTGGGGGTTGAACTGAAAGGGAGACTCTGGAGTGTTTTGTGTGCTTTGCTTATTCTTTTATTTACGGAGAATTTGATTCTCGGGCAATTTGAATATTACACGTGCTATAATTAATTTTTTTAGATATTCTGAAAATATTTTACAACTTTTTTTTTCCAGAAAAATATTTTGCAACTTTCTACATCTCCCCTTTCAATCCTCTTTTCATGGACTATAAACATGTTATGATAAACTATTTTCTTACCTAGATCAATTAACTTCATTATAACCTATCAAAAATTTGTGTGCATATTTTACAATTGATTTTATATAAGGTGTAATCAAAAAAATTTTACAATTGATTTTCTTCTCACATTTAAAAATATCCTAATTCTATTCACTTATATCAAAATAGTCACATGTATTATATCAAAACAGTCATATGTATAAGTCTCTCATTCACTTCAAATGTCTGAGGGCCGTTTAGTTGTGGGAAAGTTGGGTAAAAAAAATTAAAAATGGAAAGTAAAATGATCCAAATCCTATAAAAATGTTCTGATATGACACATTATTTCAAATAGGGGATAATTAAAATACTACCCTGGCTTAAAATCGATTTTAAGCAAGGGTAGTTGTGTAATTGTTCCATGTTAGAAATATGTTTTGGTTACCCAAGGGTATCCCTACCCGCGTGTCAAGTGAGACTAAATCCCTCGTTGTTCTGAAGTACCATATAGGAGTAGAAAGTTAGCCTATAAATTTGTTCCATTCGTAAGAGCTAGGGATCGAGCCCAACCACTTGTTTAAGGGACGAGAGTATTGGCAACTTGTCATGTTCACATCAAACAATAATCCATACAATTTAAAACAGTGACTTATATTAAAAGAGACAAGTTGTTGCATTGTCGGGCAGCTGAGGCTGTGTCCATAAAAGCCACTTGCCTTCATTTTGCCCAAACCCTCTTCTTCTTCTTGTGGTTGGACCTTCCTGTACATCCAACATGATGCAACCTAATCATGGACAACAATACCCTCCCCAACAGCAACAGCATCCGTACATGATGATGCCACCTCAGCCTCAGCCTCAGGCCCCACCCATGTGGGCCCCCTCCCTCCAACAACATCCTCCGCCGCATCACTCTCTCCCCTCCGCCGCCGCCGCCGCCGCCCCTCCGCCCGCAAGCGCCGACGAGGTCCGTACGCTCTGGATCGGCGACCTGCAGTACTGGATGGACGAGAATTATCTCTACAATTGCTTCGCCCATTCCGGCGAGGTCTATTTACTCTTTTACCCTTCCTTTCTACTCCCTCTGCTCCTAAATATAAGACCTAATTGACTTTTTTAGGAAATCCTATAAAAAAGCAAACCCTTATATTAGTTTATTTTACCTGTATAATCTAAAAATATATCAAATATGTCATCATTTAATAGCCTATTTCGCAACCTTAACTTCTCCAAAAAAGTCAATTATGTCTTATAATTAGGAGCGGAGGTAGTATTTCATTATTATCTCTTTGTTGCGCCAATTAGGTTTTTTTTTAGATTATCTTGCCTTTCATGTTTTTAGTGCACATCGCTATATGCAATGTAATTTTTGGTGAATTATGTTTATTTTTGGCACATGTTGTGTTTCATGTGTATTTGAGAATTGAGATATATACGTGTATGCAATGTGATTTTGTGTGAATTAGGTTATCTAGTTGAAATGAGGATGTTGAGATGGATGTGTGGGCATGCAAAAAAAGATAAGAGTTGGAATAGCAGTATACACGAGAATGGATTGTAGTGGATCCTATTAATGAGAACATGGTAGAAAATGTTTGAGGGAGTCGGACATGTCCAAAGAAGGTCGCTAGATGTGTCTTCAGTAAGAAGAGTAGACCAAACAACTTGGAGTCCAATTAAAAGGAAAATGGAGGCCATGAACTCTCGGGGAACTTGTACAACGTGACCTATTTATGAATAATATGCCTAAAGAGTTAGTGAATGATAGAGCACAATGGCGCTATGATCCATGTAGTCGACCCCACATAATGGACAAGACTTTGTTGTTGATGTTGTATATTGTGTTTGATGTGTAGTGGAGATGAGTATATGCATTGTGATTATTGTTGAATTAGGTTTTTTGTAAGTTGTCTTTGATGTGTAGAGAATTAGGGTTTTGGCTGCCAGATTCTGGGTTTTTATAGTGTACATTATGGGGTTTTCTCTTGCCTGTAGATTAGTTGTTTTTTGTGCTTTCATTGTGTAGAAATCTGGTGTACATTCTTGGTTTTTGATTGATGGACCTTTTTGGGGTTTCTTTGTTTTGGTTGCTGAAGGAGCGTGATTTGCTTGCAGGTGGCTTCAATCAAAGTTATTCGAAACAAGCAAACTAATCAATCTGAGGGTTATGGATTTGTTGAGTTTTTCACTCGCGCAGCTGCTGAGAGAATACTTCAGACATTCAGTGGAACCATTATGCCAAATGGTGGCCAAGCCTACAGGTTGAACTGGGCAAGTTTTAGTTCCAGTGAGAAGCGGCAGGATGATACTCCGGATTACACCATATTCATTGGGGATTTATCTGCAGATGTTACAGATTACGTGCTGCAGGAGACCTTTCGGGCAAGGTACCCTTCTGTTAAAGGTGCTAAAGTTGTGATCGATAGAACCACTGGGAGAACAAAGGGTTATGGGTTTGTCAGGTTTGGAGATGAAAGTGAACAACTCCGAGCTATGACTGAGATGCAAGGTGTGTTGTGTTCATCAAGGCCCATGCGGATTGGACCAGCCACTAACAAAAACCTTGGCACTCAGCCAAAAGGTGTGCCTCCTTTGAACTTAAATGTGTGCTGTATATGCTTGATGGAGTATATTAGACTGGACTTCTTTGGATGTTTATAGTTGTGGACTCTTCTTGCAATTACTTGACATTATGTGGTTTTGATTCAACTTTTATTGTTTTGATTCTCTTGTGTCTTGTACATGGTGAATTATGTTCCATTACAGTTAAGCTCTTGAGGATATGCAGTCCGCAATCATTTCTTCCTGTAATTCGTTTAAAAATTTGGGCTAAGTAAATTATCTTTAGTTGTAAATTATAAAATCTTATAAAACTCCTATTGTCTCAAAGCAGGGTGTCAAGAGGCTCTGTCATCTCGGAGCCTGGAACTGATTTCATCAGCTGAAATGGTTACCATTTTAGTGCATGGCCTTGTGTAGGTCAGTTCTTGTTTATGTCTTGCCCATTATTTTTGGTCTCTTTTCTTTTCCGTCTTCAATTTCCAAGCTATTCTTTTCAGTTCAAGTTATTCTATTCAGTTCATTGCGTTCTTCTATCCAATTACACCGTACATCTACAATAGATACCTTCTCTTTTCAGTTCATTTAAATTTATTCCTTTCAGTACATTTTCCTGGTTAGTTCTAGCCGAGTTCATTGCACAGTTGCTTTAAATACTTTTTCTTTAGTCTGTCATTCTTTATCTTGTTCTTCGCTCCTTTAATTTTATTCACCTAGACAGAAGAATTCTATACCATTGAATTTGTTTTGCAGCAGTCCCATGTTGTAAGCTGTATCTTGTATACCTTTTTTCGACCCATTTGTTCATCTGTTTCATTCAAGTTACACTGATTTCATTTTCCAGTCCTAAGTCTATAAGAAAAATAATTTTAAGTGCTATTGCTGACAAAGTTTAATTGCCAGAAATAACTCAGACACGATGTTGTTTCTTTTATTATGCGATTTTATATTTCTCTTGATTTTTAGGTTCTTTTTCCATTATGCCCTTATCGTTATTAGGCAACAATATACTATCAAAACTCACTTTATATTCCTGTTTGCTATTTCTACTCGTCAAGTTCTCATGGCCTGCACAAGTATTTTAGTTTGATCTTCTCAGCTTCTCGCTAATCCTTATATCAAGTTTAATAAATTGTTTTCTTTATTTATAGCGTGGAAAGTCTGAGATAGATGTAAAGGTAAGGTACACCAATGATGTGTGTTGGCATCTTATGGTTGTTAAGTAGATAATTTGCTCATGATTGATTAGGTGATGTCTTATTTTGTAGATGTACTTTACGCTGATTATTTTTTGGTGTTCATGTGGAGCTTATTGTTCTGTGTTTCTTCTCAAGTTGCTCTGCATTGTTGCTGATACTTCCATTTCTCTAGGAAATATGCAGTATTTATGATTTGCAAGCTTTCATGGTGTTCCATTGGAAGCTTGCAACTAGATGTAGTCATCAATTTTTTATAATGGCGTTTCTTAAGATTTGCTTCTTTGCTTGTGTTTACACGATTATTGTTCTATGCCATATCTGCTTTTGTCATGCAGCTTCATATCAGAATTCTCAAGGGACACAGAATGAGAATGATCCAAATAACTCAACTGTACGTACTTCTTTGCAATATGGATTATTTTGCTTTCTTCCCTGCATGTTTTGTGACCTAATTTTTTTGAACTGCAGATTTTTGTTGGGAATTTGGATCCCAATGTAACGGATGACCATCTTAGGCAAGTTTTTGGCCAATATGAGGAGTTGATTCATGTTAAGATTCCAGCAGGCAAGCGTTGTGGGTTTGTTCAATATGCCGACAGGTGAAAATTTGTTGAGAGTTTCTCTGCAACGTCAATTCAATGCCCCCACCTTGTAGACGCAGCCTTACAATTTGTGTCTTGATTTTTAATGAATTAGGAGCTGTGCAGAAGAGGCACTGAGGTCCTTGAACGGAACAACTTTGGGTGGGCAGAGTGTTCGTCTCTCTTGGGGCCGGAGTCCTTCAAACAAACAGGTTAGTAAAAGTTTCTTCTTTCATTATTTGGCCATTGCAATTCGGCTTAAATGTGTTTGATTCTGACCAATGCATAAATATTCAGACTCAGGCAGATCCAAACCAGTGGAATGGTGCTTCTGGGTATTACGGATATAGTCAGGGGTACGAAAACTATGGTTATGCTCCAGCCACTGCACAGGATCCCAACATGTATGGAAGCTATCCTGGGTATCCCAATTACCAACCACAGCAGCAGCAGCAGCCGCAGCCGCAGGGAGGATATAGTTGAGAATTCGAGAATGCCCCCTTCCCCCTCTAGTCTCAGTTCTCTCTGTGATGGACAAGATTTATTTGCTTGATGTTGTTGCCCTGCTTTTTTTGTGTTCCTTTGTGTAAACCCCTTGACATATTTATCTCCTGTTTACTTTGCTATTAGAATAAACGTGGAATTATGTTTGTGCCCGTCTAAAATTGCCAACCTGCAGATGTTCTAATTACATCTCTAGTATCTTTTGTTTCGTGGAATTAAGAGTGTGATAACTTAGTATTGATCGGCAAACACATCTGAAACAAATGACACCTATCGCCTACCAGCTTAGTAGTATTGATTGGCTAGGTGACTACTGAATTAAGAGAGTGTGGTAACATAGTCCTTGAAATTGTCTATTCTGGAGATTTGGCCCCAAAAGAATTGTCTATTCCAGAATTACCTCTTTTGAAATGCAAGAGGGTAGGTCCCCATAGGGGTTGGTGTATGTGCTTACCCGTTGAGTTTTGGCTTTGATACATAAATCAATAATTTTACTACAAATTTTGCTTCAAGATTTCATTATTATTCATTATTTTGAAACGCATCAAGAGGTGATACTAACCGCACCATTATTTGTTCTTCTCATTCTAACATGGAATTCGCGAGGCAAGATACTAATCAATACTAATTGAAATCTTTCAATGAATTAAGGTCTGTATATATGTTCAAATAAATGTCTATATGGGCTGTAGACAACACTCCTTCTAGCGTCTATAATATGTAATCAAAAAATTTGAATGATTTTAGTCTAGGTCTTTATTTAGTGCCTTTTTCTTTATTTGCTCATAATTCACTCATATTTTTTAAGTTAACATATTTCTCTCAATATTATTATAATAAATATAGACAATAATGGAAAAAAAATTAACTCCATATACCCAACTAATTTCTTAAGGATTTCTTTGTAAGTGTAGTTAGACGGTTGAACTCTTATATTATGTTAGAGGGGTAATCTATCTCCTATAGGAGTATGTTTGTGTCTAGCAAAGAAAATAATTAAGATGAGAAAAGTTGTAGTTGGAGAAAATATAAACAATGGAACTTATGTACTCCCTCTAATCTTATCAAAAGGGCACCATAAAAAATTTTAATACTTATTTAAAGGCACCAACTCTCACTTTAAATGTTTTTTTTTCACTTTGTTCTTGATATTATTGTATGGTTAAAGTTGAAAAAGTTAAATCATTTTATCAAGTGTGAAAAAGTTTTGTTTTGTTCCTAAATATAAATCAGAACTGCCCAAGGGGGCGTAGGCCAACTGATAAGAAAGGGGAAGGTAAGACACCGCGTACCCAACAGGTCATTGGTTCGAACCCTTGGGAAGTCGTTACCCCCGAAATGGGGAATCCCGGCGGCGACTTCGGATTAGTTAGTTTCCCGAAGGGGGGCCGGACACCGAAGACTCTAAACAAAAAAAAATATAAATCAAAACTGCTAGAAAATTTGAAGGTTCGAGCTGAAAAAGAGTTCTTTGCTAAACAAGTAAATGGAGAACCATCCATTCTTTGGTTGGTTGGTTGACTTGACCCTGAATATTGGCAAGAGCTGGCTGATATTCTTTCATATACTTACCTGTCAAGTATAAATCGATCAACCCTTTAGTGATTCTATCTTTGATTGACATACATGCTGCAAGTGTCATGCAGGGGAACTTTTTTATCTCTACCACGCAATCAAGTTGTTCAACCCAAAATTTTATGTTGAAAGACTGGCCATCTCTCCTGCAAGTTGCAACTAACCAAGTTAGTAAGTCAGCCAACAATTTTGTTCTTTGGGATTGCAGGGCATCATCATTATCAATCTCGTGTTTGTTATTTTGTTAAATTATGTGTCACTCACTGTTCAGATAAAAGTTAGCAGCTATGTAAATACCGCTTAAGAAGTAACACAAATTGTACTTTGTTGTACGCTAGTGCTTGTTATAAATGATTCAAATAGTACTTCCTAATGCTACTAAGCTAAATTGTTTCATTATTTCTTAGGGAAGCTCTTCATCAACTTTTTTCTCGTGGAGTATCAAATCTCTCCATCCACACCAATAAAATGCCTTATCATATTCATTTTCCATCTGTATCTATTTTTGAACTGAAAATTGTCCTCCACTCCCAATGTTAATTGATACTCCCTCCGGTCCCTAATGTAAGAGCTAGCCGTAAAAAAAACGCTTCTTAAGAAAACATGTGAATATTAGTTGGGTGTCTGGAGTTAATGCATCTTTTCCAAAATTGCCCATATTTATTATGGTACTTTTAAGAGAGAGAAATACATAAACATTAATAAATATGAAAGAGAGTTAGGGGTAAAGTAGGAAAAAATGCATTAAATGAGGAGAGAATATGGGGTGAACTCTTACATTAGGGACCAAAACCATTCAAATTTTGGGCTCTTACATTAGGGACCGGAGGGAGTAAGTCAAAAGAAAGCTATAGGTATGGTCTATATGCATGGTGATTGGAGAAGTCTGTTTAAGAGTTATAGGTCCCATTGGAAATCGAATCAGAGTTAGGGTGACAACAAATAAAATAACTTAATTTTATACTCCCTCCGTTCCTAAATATAAGATCACTTTGACTAATTTGGAGAGATTAAGGAAGACTTTCCAATGAATTAGGATTACATGATCTTCCCAAAATACCCCTCACTTAAATTTAAAAAACAAATAGGGATTTGAGAGAGAAGTGAGGGAGCTAAGAAGTATAGGGGTAATTTGGACAAAATTTGAGATAAAATAGAAAATGATCTTATATTTAGGAACTTATCTACTTCCCCAAAGTGATCTTATATTTAGGAATGGAGGGAGTATATCATACTCCCTCCGGTCCTAAATATAAGACATAATTGACTTTTTTGGAGATATTAAGGTTACAAAATATGTTACTAAATTATGACATATTTGATATATTTTTAGATTAATCGTTAATTTATAGGTTAAATAAACTAGTTTAAGGGGGAAAATTAGGTAAATCAATTTATAATTGACTTATATTTTTCTTTTTTAGGATTTTTCAAAAAAGTAAACTAGGTCTTATATTTAGGACCGGAGGGAGTAATAGATTATAATAGATAGAGATATTCATATTTGAAACATAATAAAAAGTCATTTTTAATTAAAGGAAAAATGACAAATAAAAAACTCAGAATGTCCAAAAGTACAAGTAAGTAACTCAAATTTTCAAAAGGATAATCAATGGTCATTAATTAACAAGAGTAGCATACACATTAACAAAATTGTTGTTAATGGTCCTTGATTGTTCTTTTGGAAATTTTAATCCCTTACTTATAGTTTTAAACATTTGAAGTTGTTTATGTGTCATATTCCCTGTTAATATTAATGAATGACTTTATAAAAAATATATTAGCCATGGGTTATAAGTAGCTATAATAACAGAGTTATTCGCCAGTTTCACATTCGCTCGCTCTTCAGGTTCTTGATTTCTCTCTTCAAGTTCTTGATTTTTCTCTTCAGGTCCAATCTGATTCCTTTTATTTCGTCGCCTTTACTTCTTTCTTTCCATGGATTCAATGAATGGACTGTGATTGTCTGTCATAAATTTATCTTCTTTCGTCAACTTTCTTTTGCGTGTGTTGTTCACTCTCTATCACTGTGTACGTACGTATGTATAGAATGAATACCAATGAGATGAGTTTTAGTTTGTTATGAGATTTACATAGTTATTGATACTAATACTCTCTCGTGTTTTCAATGACTACATATGTTAATAGATAAATTTTTGTGTGAACTCGGTGAATCACATCATTGTTGTATGACCAACCTCAAGTAGACACATAAGTTTTGACGTGTAATTTTTAATTTGATGTGGCACCCAAAAATAAGATCTAACCGACACAAAAATTTAAATATAATGTTTTCTATGTTTTTTATTTTAGGGTAAAGGTGCAAAAATTAGTCCAAACTATTACGCCAGGAGCACATAGGGGTAACAAGTATTTCCGGGCTCAATTTTGAGACTGAAGAATAAATATTGGTGCAATATAGGGAACGTCATTTATGTTGACCGACGTTGACCGTTAACCGCTGACGTGGCGGGGGAAATGAATTTTTTTGCGGGCGTGGCATGCTTATGTGACACTTTTTTGCTGACGTGGCACGCTTATGTGTCGCTTTTTGCTGACGTGGCACACTTATGTAGCATGCCGCGTCAGCAGAAAAACATTTCCTCCGCCACGTCAGCTTTTAACAGTCAACGTAAACGGCGTTCCCTATATTGCACCAATATTTATTCTTCAGTCCCAGAATTGAGCCCGGAAATACTTGTTACCCTATGTGCTTCTGGCGTAATAGTTTAGACCCATTTTTGCACCTTTACCCTTTATTTTACAATGTAAATAAAAGTGTTTTTCAGAGTTAGTTGAGTTTTTTAGAGTGTCGAATCAAACTAAAAATTACACGTCAGATCATATGTGTCTACCTGTGATTGGTGAGACCACAAATGACGTGGTGCACCTGATTCACGCAAGAATTTATGTGTGCATGCATGCATGCATGATTTGATATCAATTGTTTGTTTAAGTTGAGTTTATATATGGTGTGTGTGTATTGATATGCCTAATTTCTATGGTCACTGTATTGATATCAATTTTTTGTTTAAGTTGGTCACTGTATTGATATCAATTGTTTGTTTAAGTTGAGTTTATAAGAAGATTGTTGGAAATTTTACGGTTGTGTGCCATCATGTGACATTTGTGATATAGTTGTTAACGTGGATGATCACTGGTTGGTTCTTTTTCGCCCATATAAAGTCCCCATCCCCGGAAAGCTGACGTCTCGGCGGCTTCACTCTACGACACTTCACTCGGTGCTTCACTCGACCTCTTTGTCGGTCAGAACCCTCCGTAAGTAGCCCTTCCTGATAGGTCGACAAACGGCTCTGATACCATTGATGAGACCTAAACCCTTGGAGAGCCCATCCCCAAAAGCTAGCTGTTAGGGAGGGAGAGCCAAGAGCTTAAATACCACACCAAGCATCTCATTCTACTCGATGTGGGATTTCGCCCATACAAAGTCCCCATCACATTTTTAACCTGGGGTAGCATTTTTAACCATTGACATCTTCAAAATAACTTCTTATGCAACTTTTCAAATAATCTTTGTAAATAGAATTAAGTACACATGCATGTTTGCAAACAACATAAACTTGCAGCTTGTCTTACAAGAGTGAATCTCACTTTTCTTGTAAGGCACATGTCACTTGTACAATATAATATTGATTTTTAAAGTCGTGGCAGTGGCATGACGTTAAATCCAGCATAGCAACACTTTCTCAATAATCTACCCACGTCATAAAAAAACAAAAATATAAAATGAGTCCACCTCTATAACTGTCACACCTAGCAGAACCAAAAAAACCCAACCCAAGCGGGCAAAGAAAATTATTACCACCCAAAAGGGCTAGACAAAGGCCCTCATAATTCAGCTAACCTTCTTATTGAGAAGGTGTTGAGATGAGACAACTGAGTGTGATAATACAGTCCTTGAAATTGTCCATTCTATCTAGAGTTACCTCTTTTGAAATGTAAGAGGGTAGGTCCCCATATGAGTCGATTTATGTGTTATTGTGCTGACACGTTGAGTTTTGGGTTTGATACATAAATCAAGGTTTCATTATTCTTCATGATTTTGAAACGCATCAAGAGGTGACATTGACCGCAGTATAATCTATTCTTCCCAATCTAATATGGAATTCAGGAGGCAAAATATCTAATATGGAATTCAGGAGGCAAAATACTAACCAACACCAATTGAAATCATGCAATGAATTAAGGTTTGGACATGTAACTCCCGAAATATAAATATAGATTAGTGATAATAAATATTTATTCAAGACCATGACGTTATTTGGTCAAAAAAAAAGACCATGCCATTAGTAAATTAAAAATCATATCAATGAATTATGATTATTTTTAAGGAATTTAATATCAATTTTCTTTAGAAAATTTAAGAAAAATAGTTATAGATTAAACTATCAATTGGAAATTTTATAGAAGGTACTTTGAAGTCTAAACATCATTATGGTGAAAGGAAAGAAAATATGTTATCAAAAAAAAAGGAAGGAAAGAAAATATTTGCTCAAAAAAAAAGGAAAGAAATTATATAAACTTATGGAAATCAGGATTCATGCGTACAATTCATCTTTAATTAAGCAAAAAATAAGAAAGTAAATAAAAATTAAAAGAAAGGGCAAAATGGGCCATGGAAAAACCTCACTCCTCCTCTCTCTTGAGAAATTCTTGTGTGAACCTGCTACACCACGTCATTTGTGATCTTTTTTTTTTTTGATACAATAAAGCACTAAACTCATAGCATATTATGTGGCATCTCTTGTCTAACTTTAGCAGCAACATGAGCAGGCACTTCCTTAAACTGTACAACTCCAGCACCCACTGTCATCGCATATCTTGCGAGCAAGTCAGCAACACTATTCCTCTCTCGATTACACCACAATATTTGGACATCCCATGCACGCCTACACAAAGACAGAATCTCTTCCATCTCATTTGTTCCATTCCCATCCATCTCACGGTATTGCTCAATATCTTGGACAAGTTCAAGACAATCAGATTCAAGTATGAGATGTCTAACACCAAACTCCCAGCTCCACTTTAATCCCATGAGAATAGCCCACCGCTCCGCTACGTAGCAGTCTCCTCTTCCCATATTGAATAAGAAGCCTCCCCTCACCTTTCCTTTATAGTCCCTCATAACCCCCGCACACGCCGATGCTCCTCCATCCGGGTTACATGCTCCATCCACATTAACCTTCACATATCCTTTCCCAGGAGCTTCCCATCCATCAATATCCCTACCACGGTTCAACCCATGAGGTATACACTCCCCACTCCATGAGGCACATGCTCTAACTTTAGCAATAATAGTTCTAGCTGTTACCTCTCCATCATTAAATATCTTGCTATTCCTTGCGAGCCATAATTGTTGACAAGTTAGGGAAAATACAATTTGCCACGGAATATCATACGCTTTAAATTGGGCCTTAAGATTCCATTTCATCCAATTTTTTATTCCTCCATAACTAAAAAAGGTAGAGCAATACCTTCCTGGTACCATTAATAACCAAACCTCTGTCGCCTTATAACAGTCTCGAAGAACATGTAAGTCGCTTTCAGGAAATCTTGCACAACATCCACACTCATCTAAAGTAGTTATATCACGCCTAACACGTTCCATATTTGTTAAAAGATTACCTCTACAAGCAAGCCACATAAACATTTTGCATCTCTGTGGCACATTCAATTTCCACACCTTCCTCCATTGTCATTCATCTCGCCTGCTATTATTCTCCACCTGGCTCATATACGCTGATCTAGTAGAAAAGTCCCCAGAAGCGGTATACCTCCAACTCGGGGAATCCTCCACATCCACATGAAGTCTCTGGTATAAAATTGTACGTACCATATCTGGTGTTAAGTACGGTACAAAATGATCTAGATTCCATTCTCCATCCTCAGTAATAACATCAGCAACTTTAACTTCCAAATACTCTTCTGGAAGATTATTTATAACCACCTCTGCCAGTTTAATTTGACCCGGAAGCCACCTATCTTCCCAAAATCTGATAGAATTTCCATTCCCCAATTGCCAAAAAATGTCATTCTGAACTTTTGACCATATATTCTTCACTCCTTTCCATACTTGAGATCCCGCTCTAGACGAATTTATATGTGGCATCACCCTCAGTCCGCACCCATATTTCTCCCTCATTAATTGAACCCATAAGGCATCCTTTCTATTAATTAAACTCCACCCTAGCTTCATCATAAATGCATTGTTCTGTAACTTAGCTTTCCTTAATCCCAACCCTCCTACCTCCTTCCTCATGCACACCTTATCCCAAGAAACCAAGTTAACCTTCGATCGAGCTTCACTCCCACCCCATAAAAATTTTCTGCAGCGTTTATCAATTTCATTGCATGTTGATGAAAGTAAAGGCATCGTTTGCATATCATATGAAGGTATAACAGACACCACCGAATGAACCAACGTGTGACGAGCTGCACTAGACAGGGTATTTGCCTTCCATGATGACAACTTCTTATCCATTTTCCCCAAAATATACTCCTGAGATCGCCTCGTAACTTTCTGATGAATCAACGGAACACCCAAGTATCTCCCCAAATCAACACATGGGCTAAACCCCATGAAATTACTAATTTCATTAACTCTGGTGTGATTAACATTCTTGGAGAAAAATATCCTGGATTTCATGTTATTGACTTTCTCCCCTGAAGCTGCACAAAAATCATCTAAACAGGCCTTGATAATAGCTGCCTGGTCCATATCTGCTTCAGCAAACAACATCAAATCATCGGCAAAGAACAAGTGAGAGATACATGTCCCACTCTTCTTTAGCCTAAAAGGTTTCCAATTATCCTCTTCCACCTCAGTCTGAATCAAATGAGCAAATTTTTCCATAATTAAGACAAAGAGATAAGGAGATAAAGGATCTCCTTGCCTTAACCCTCTTGACGGAGAAAAAGTTTCGCCCTTTTCACCATCCCACATAACTTGTAACTTAGCCGTGCTGAGACACCATTCGATAATTCTAATCACATTAGAAGGAATCTTTAATTCATCTAGACACTTCAACACAAAATTCCATCTCACACGATCATATGCTTTTTCTAAGTCAATCTTTATGGTCATAAATCCCTTCTTCCCTTTTCTATTCCTCATGGAATGAATAACCTCCTGAGCAACAATTATGTTGTCTGTTCCTTGCCTCCCTGGAACAAAACTACATTGATTTGGGGATATTATTTTCGGCATAACTCTCCTCAAACGGGTAGCAATCACCTTTGTCAGAGTCTTGTAAACAACATTACACAAACTAATTGGTCTAAAATCCCGTATAATTTCAGGATAATCAGTCTTAGGAATCAAGACAATATTAGTTTCATTGACACTACTAATCTCCTCCTTATTCTCAAACATAAGATCAACTTTAGATAAAAGAGACATACCTAAAGTTTCCCACTGGCTTTGGAAGAATAAGGGGTTTAATCCATCTGGGCCTGGAGCCTTCATTGGCCCCATAGCAAAAAGGGCTCTCTTCACCTCCTCCAAACTTATCTTCCTTCCAATAGATTGAATATCTGCCTTCGATAACTCAGGAAACCGGTAACCGAAATTCACTTTTGGCATCACATCGTTGTCATCCATATATAATGACGTGAAAAAACTTGTCCCAATCTGCCTTATCTTCATTGGGTCATACTCCCACTCTCCATCATCTCCTTTCAATGCCTCTATACGATTTCTTTTCTTTCTACTATTAGCCATAGAATGGAAATATCTCGTATTTTTGTCTCCTTCATTATACCAGCTACATCTAGATCTCTGAAGCCACATAATCTCCTCCTGAGCTAAAACCTCTTCCAACTGGCCCCACACATTTTCCCTCTCCCCCTCAATACTACTATCAAATTGTAATCTCTCAAACTTTCTATTAATCGAATCAAGTTTCCTTAACAAACTTCTCTTGCGCTGATTAACATTCCCAAAGACCTCCTTATTCCATTCCTGAACATTCCCCACAAATGACATAACATTCTCATGCCAATTTCTTGACTCAACCCAAGATCTTTTGACAACTTCATTAAAGTCATCATGGGTTACCCAAGGGGCAAAAAATCTAAACTCCTTCCTCCTCCTTATTTTTACCCTTCCCCCTTCCATTCTCAACAAAATAGGGCAGTGATCAGATTTAAATTTGGGTAAATGAACAGCACTTGCCTCCGGAAATTTCAACAAGCATTCCTCATTCATCAACACCCAGTCAATTTTACTATAACATCCTTTCCTTGCCCAAGTAAATTTTGGACCTGCCGCTTGTATCTCTTTCAAACAAGAATCAGACACCCATTCTCTGAACCATTTATCGGGAGGAGCAACATTCCTTGCATTAGATAACCGGTCATCATAATTAAGTGTAGCATTGAAATCTCCACAGAAGCACCACCTAGCTACACCAAAATTATCAACCCTCTCCAACTGTCTCCACAATTCACGTCTTCTTTGTACCTGTGGACTCCCATAAATAATAGAAAGACCACACTCATTGCTAGTGCCTCTTTTTATTATTCCATGTAACACTTGCTCATGCTTCTCCACAACTTCGAACTCAGCCTCCTTCTCCCAAAAAACCCAAATACCCCCACTAAAACCTAATGACTCAATGATAGCTACCTCATCAAAGCCAAGCCTTCTTCTCATTTGTTCTGCCTTATCACCCTTCTGTCTTGGTTCTAAGATAGCTATTAGACTCAAACTGTACTGACGTCTAAGTTCTGTAAGAAGCGGAGTAAGCGTTCTCCCCCCCGCTCCTCGTGAATTCCAAAACAAATAATTCATCATTATTAATAATACTATTTAAAATAATGAACCAAACAACTCAAGATTTTAGCACTCTTCAAACTAACGACTTAGTCGTAGTTTCCACGCCCATCATATTGTCTTGCACAAAAGAAAGAATATTCTCCCTAATTTCCAAAACTCCTTGCCCCTTCTTCGAACCTGGATCCAATGGATTATCAGCATACTTCGAAGGCCCAAATGATGTATCCTTCACCTCTCCTTGTACAACATGGGTCTTTTCAGCCTTTGATTCCATTTGTTGCTTCATTTTCGGCCCCACAATCACAGCCTTCTCATTGACAACATTAGTCTCAAATTTTGCAATCCTATTTTTAATAGCCACGTAATCATCCATGGGATTAGGAACAACTTTATTCTCTTTCTTTTGACCCATAACCTTCGGCACATTCACTTCCTTATTTATTGACTTTTTCAAAAAAACTTTAGGCTTGAGGTGCGTATGATTTGTTACCACCGTTTCAGGAATATTATGATTGCCCTCCTCATCATTATTTGAAATATCTTCATGATCAACCCCATTTAAAATATTATAACGAGATCCCTTAAATTGTGGAACTGAATTTGCACTTTCTCCCCTTATTCCACGCATCTTCCCTTCACGTCGTCCGCCAAACCTCCCCTTCCAACTCCGTTGAACCACCATCCAATCACCATATTGCTTCTCTTCTTCCCCTTTCTCCGGCAACACATCATGAGACTGCTCCTTACCATCACTTCTATCTTGATCAATAATCATATTAGAAGCAATACAATGATCCTTATCATGCCCGTACTTGCCACACGCAAAACAAATCAAATGGAGGCCTTCATATTCAATCCTCTTTTCCACTCCATTAATCATGATACTCGGCAACAAGGGCTTAGTTAAATCAAGCATGACACAAATACGAGCAAATCTACCTTTAGTTCTTCTCAAGGTAGTGTTGTCGATTTTTACCACTTGACCAATTTGATTTCCGACTACATATAACATCCCCTTATTATAATAATCAAGCGGTAATTGGGAAATGCGAACCCAAGCAGCAATCTTTGACACTCTCTCCCCTTCTGGATTAAAGTCTGATCTCCATGGTTGAACACTAATATAATGATCAAAAATGAGCCATGGCCCTCCAGCTAAAGCCAAGTCATAAGTTTCTTCCCTCCTACAATTAACCAAGAAGAACCCTGAGCCAATATCAATCGTATCAACGTCACCCCATAGTTGTTCAAGCTTCTGTATCATAATCTCCTCTCGAACATTCATTCCCAATACCGAAACAAATAGGGATCGCTTCCATCTCCTAGCCATCCTCTTGCGAAGCTCCTCTGAGACAATGATATTAGGAACTTTCCCGGACCTATCAACGGTGATATCCTTCTTCCACCCCTCATTCCTCCACCATTCCTCATCTTCTTCATCCGTATCAATCATCCTATCATCAACCTTAGTACAAGCCTCTTTATAAGAACGGATGGGTTTAGCATCACCCCCTTTCATTTTGTCATTAGTCATCAAATCTTCTACTCGTGGAATGAGAGATCGTTCATTAGAACTACCCTCAGCTTCATGCAAATCATCTTTGGAAGACTGCACTTCTTCCCTTTTACCATCCTTCAGCCCCTCAGTACCTCCTTTGTCCACCAATGAATTGACGGACCTCTCCCTGCTACGTGACCGTTCTCGTTCCCTGCTACGTGGTCGCTCTCGTTCCCTGCTACGTGATCGCTCTTGTTCTCTCATAGCGTTCTTGATCTTGTTAATTCTTGCTCTCGTTCTTGATCTTGTTTCACTTTCTCCTTCGAATAGGTATTGTTTCACTTTCTCGTTCTCAGGTCGGTTCCATTTCTATCCCTCGGCCTGTCGGGTGACGTCATTTGTGATCTTACTAGTCACAAGTAGACACATATGATCTGACGTGAAATTTTTAATTTGAAGTTGCACCCTGAAAAACCTCAACTAAAAAATATTTTTAATTTGAATTTTTAATTTGAAAAATATTTTTATTTAGAATTTAAGATAAAAAATATTGAAAACATGAGATTTAAATTGTTTACCTGTTAATTCCTATTTTTAGGATGTCCCGTCATATTTAAAATTACATGTCAGATCATATGTGTTTTCTTGTAATTGGTCAGACCATAAATAACGTGGTAGACTAGGTTCAAGCAATAATTTCTCGTGGGTCAAAAAATTTTTGTAGTAACTCGGTGCACCACGTCACTTGTGCTCCAACCAATAACAACAAAACATGTAAGACCTCATATGTAATTTTTAATCCGATGCAGTGTCATAAAAATATTAACTAATTAATAACAATATTTTTTTAATCACTAAAATAAAAAACATTGAAACATGTCATTTAAAATTTTTTTTAATGTGTTAATTAGATTTTTTTAGGATACCAAGTCAAATTGAATATTTCACCTTTTTTCCAGAGGATACCTAAGACCTTATATGTTTAAAAGGGAGAAGTAAATAAAATAAGGCTAAAGTATACTTTTTAGTGCCTTATGTTTGCATAAAGTTTCAATTTTTTTTTATCAAAATCAAGTTTCAATTTAGTACTATATGTTTGGAAAGTACACTTTTAATTTTTTTTGTTAACACCGTTAGTTTAACCTAACGGAAAATGTTAACTTAACAATTTTAACTTAAGTGATTATTTTCTAATGAAATTGGACTAAAAATGATAAATTTTGAAAATATAAGAATATTTACACTCAAATATTTTAATCTGAACATTCTTTTCAGTATTTAATAATCATTTATAATTAAAAAAAAATACTAAGTGTATTTTCCAAACATAAATGATTAAATTAAAACTTGATCCAAAATAGTGCTTTGGCGAGGTTAGAGTGTGTTTGTGTGTTTTTTTGAATGATTTGTTTTTCATCACCTGCGCCGTCGTAGGTTACCTCACCGTCGTAGCCTCGTAGGTTAGCGTGTGTTTGTTTTTTCAAATCATTAAGGTTTTAGTAGACATTCATTTTGGGGATGAAATTTCTGATAACTTGTTCTCAAATGGCCATAATTGTTGTTTTTTCACTTTCTTTTATTAATTTTAGTCTGCTTTGGTGTAGTGTAGGGATAAACAAGAATAATTGCTGCAAATTTTAGTGAAACATTATGATCTCATAGTGATTAGTATTAAGTTTTATACTTCCTTCTCTATTGTATCCATCACTGCTTTTGATTCATACACATGTGTTCACAGCCATTCTGATTCACTTTTGAATCACAATTCATGAAACATTGATTTTTTTTTTCAGGTTAAACTTAGAGGAGTTTCTGTTTGTCTTTATTTATTCAGCCTAGTCCATGTATTGAAGTTGAGCTTCTTTAATTTTTGGGAAATATACACAATGTAGATATACCCCAAGAAATTTGCCCAATTGTGATTGATTTCTCATGGTTATTTGGTTCTTGTATCTTATTGCCCATAAGGTGTTTGATCATTGTCTTGGCTGAAGAAGGTAATTAATTGTTCTGTGTAAATGGCAAACAGCAAATATGAGTATGTGAAGTCATTTGAGGTTGAGGATGAGGTCATGTTTCCTAATCTGATTCTTGTTTGGATCAATGGTCGTAACTTTGCAAGGCTGTCCAAAATTCATGATTTTGAGAAGCCATGGGATGAGAAAGCTCTTCAGTTGATGAACTCATGTGCTGTTTCAGTGCTTCAAGAGTATGCAGACATTGTTCTGGCATATGGGTTCAGTGATGAGTTCACCTTTGTCTTCAAGAAGACCTCCAAGTTCTATGAAAGAAGAGCTAGTAAAGTGTTGTCCATAATCACATCTTTCTTTGCATCTATGTATGTAAGTAAGTGGAGTGAGTTTTTTCCTGAACAGGACTTAAAGTATGTGCCTTCCTTCCATGGAAGGGTTATAAATTGTGCATCTATTGAGGTCCTTCAAGGGTATCTTTTGTGGAGGCAAAATATCTGCCATGTTAAGAATCAGTATGAGCAATGCTTTTGGCGTCTTGTTAAACGAAGAATGACTGAGAGGGAGGCACAGAATTTTTTGGAAGGTGCTGAGAAACATGACAAAAATGACCTTTTGTTTAATGAGTTCAATCTCAACTATACCACCATCGAGCCTATATTTCGTCAAGGCTCGTTTGTTGCAAAAAGTACAGTGGAAGATATTGTGAAGTACAAGGAGAATGGTGATCCCATCAAGAGGCTAAGGAGAAAGATAGTTACGGCTCATTCAAAGAAGATAGCTAGTAAAAGATTTTGGAATGATAATAGTACCCTAGTAAAGGAGCTCGGTGGGTTTGTGGAGGAGATTGATAATGTAAAATCTGAGTATGTAAGGTCCTTTGAGTTTGACACTAAGTTGATGCCATTCACATGGATTGTGGTCAGAATTGATGGGTGTCATTTCCATAAGTTTTCTGAGGCGCATGAGTTCGTGAAGCCGAACGATGAGAGAGCTCTTAACTTAATGAACTTCTGTGCAATGGCTGTGTTAGAAGAGTTTCAGCCGGATGTAGTATTTGCCTATGGGGTTAGTGATGAGTATAGCTTTATTATCAAACAAAGTAGCAATTTATATCAAAGGAGAGCCAGTAAAATTGTTTCTGCTATAGTGTCATTCTTCACATCTATGTATGTAATGAGATGGAAAGATTTTTTCAAGGAAAAAGATTTGAAGTATCCCCCTTCTTTTGATGGAAGAGCAGTGTGCTATCCAACAAGAGAGATTCTTTGTGACTATCTTTCATGGAGGCAAGTGGACTGCCACATCAACAATCAGTATAATTCTTGTTTCTGGAAGCTTGTGTCTTTGGGGACAAGCAAGAAAGAAGCGCAGAATAATTTAAAGGGAGCTCAGTTACAGAAAAGACTTGAGGAACTGGAGATTGACTATAATAGTTTGCCCATCATGTTTAGACTGGGATCCTCAGTTTTCTGGAATCGGGAGAATGAAGGGTGTTCTGAAAGTCTTAGAAAAGTCAATGTAGAACATTGTGATATCATTGGACCAAGATTTTGGCTAGAAAACCCAAACATCCTTGGTAGGAATTGATATCAGTACTATCATTATTTTATAAAAAAAATCAGGCCTAGTCTTTATAGTTTTTTACTGGATTATTAATCAGGATTTTAATGAAACTATATAGATTTGCAATTTCTTTATTTTATCTGGGCCATGGTTTCAAGTCATATATAATAAAAGATCATAGTGTTTTAGTTGGCAGTGCCTTTGGAAATACTTAGATCAATAAACATTATGCTGACTCTGTCATATCATGTATGGGTTCTGCTTTCTCGTCTTAAAGGTTCATAGAAGGGTGTTTCCCCTCAGTTGAACCTTAGAGAGGCTTTTCTGTTAGTTGTATTATGCTATATAATGTCTCTTAGAAGATTTAGTTAGCGTTATTTTTAATTATTAGGAATACTTAATAAATTAGTATTTATATATAATTGAATAATTTATTTAGTTTTATCTCAAATAAAGCCTACTAACACTCATATGATACAAAGGATGGTAGGTAGTAATTTTTAAAGTTGACACAGGGAGAATTCATAATTATAGACAGTTGGGAATGACACCTAACCGAAAAATTGATGAATATTTGGTCAATTATGAATATTTATTCAATCATGGATACATAAGCATGGCATTCCATGCTTACCCGTGAAGGCAGAAAGGAAGAACTGCAAATGAAAATCCATAAACAAAATCTCTGTTCAAAACCAGATGGCTCTATAAAAGGAACTGAGAATGGTTAATAACTCCTAGATATACCAAGTTAAAATGCAAAATATGTGAACCTATGCATTTAGCAATCCACAGAAAAGTGAAAGGCTACTAAAATTTCACATCCAATCTAAGGGTAAAGACGTCTTCCTACTTGCAGTAGTAAAACTGGATTATATAGTTCAATTAGGATTATACAATTATCAAAGACTACTCCAAGTTAGTATACAAACTGGTTGATCAGTGAAATAATGTTTTAATGGCCTAGAAGCAATTCAATTGAAGCCGACAATTCAAGCAAAGAGAATCTCATGTTCATTGTAGGTAGTGCTCATATAAAAAACAATTTAAGGTTAACTCTTTTGCTACATGGAGTTCTCAGGCCATGATTCCTTTGGGTGCTAAGTTTAATATACCTAATGTTTTCTGGAGGGGTTGGTTATATATAGAATCAAGGTAAGACTTTGACGCTATTTTTCTCCTGTTTTGAAATGTTATGGTTACTTTTGCTTTTAAAAAAATTGCACAGACATTTTTGTACCTCAGCCACAATCACATGTGCACCTTAGCCTTTAAAAAAACACTAGACATTAACTAATCCTCTTATCTCTAGAGGAACTGATAAAGTATTCATCTCACAAAACCAAAGTATACATAAAATAAAACAAGTTCTTTGACTTTTGATCTGCCATTTCAAGAGTCTTGATACCAAAAGTCCAAAACTACCTCAAATGAATGCTTCCTGCTGTGCTGGTGATATATTACACTAAACGCAGTGTCATTCATGCCATATTTATCAACGCAACTACCTCTACAAACCACCCACATGCAAATTATTGTTTATAAAATAAGCAGATACATTAAATAAACTTCAATTATTGGGGTCAACGTATGAAATTTTATTTAAGTGAACGATATTATACAGATAATGATCCCATATTCCCATATATTATTAGAAGTTAGAACCCACCCTCGCGTGCATGATGCTCTAATCTAACAGAATAAATTAAGGGATCCTAAGTTTGTGGACGTAAATGCCTGCCTGAGACAGTTTCTCAATCAAAGCTTACGCAAATCATGTTCAATTGGTCACTATCTTATGACAATTTGTCAAAAATTTATAAATAAGAGAATCATTATATGGTCTCAGTGAATGAATCTAATCACTAAAAAAGTCTTACAACGCATGACCAACATGCAACGACAATTTCTAATATAAAAAATGATAATAGGTCCAAAACGTCTCCTAGTTATGGAACTTTTTGATAATGATATTCATCTATTAGGAGGTAACAATGGGTTACTCAAACTAAATGAATATAATTTAGTAGGGATTTACATGGATAGTTCTTATATGAAAATTTGTCACTGTCTTATAGGCTATCTTGTGAAATAGAATAAAGAACATGCATGCTCATGTTTCCTAAGGAAGTTTCTATTTGATGGTAAGTGTCTAGCTTACATGGTATGGATGAATCAAATATACATTTTTCCATCAAGTTTTATTATTGTTTTATTTCATACTAGTTCACTTATTTTCTAATATATTAGAATACTCTAAAGCAAATTGCAAAACACTCAAAGAGAGCCTATTCTCTACTATAAATATTACTTTCAAACTAAGCTTCATTTGCTCATTCTCACATCATCTTTCTGTGTGTTTATCAAAATATGGCCAGTTTATTGAAGAAGCCATTGGCATATTCAAAGATGGAGAAGGAAGATCCAGAAGAGAGAATTCACAGGAGAGCCCAGTTCTTGATCTACAAAACTTTGGAGAAAGCAGATCCTCAAAGAAAGAGTACATCATGTTTTGGAGTGAGAATCTCAAAGATCAAAGTCAAGATTGGGAGGAGAATGAGAAGGATGAGAAAGAGAATTCTTCATCACTTGAAATCATGGAAAAAAATGTGTGGAGGTAGAGGAAGACAAGCTTGTGCTATCAGCCTCCCTCCTTTGTTCAACTAATATGTCATCACACCACTCTTTCCTCTTTCCTTTTCTCTTTTTCTTGGAGCACACGTATCTTTCATCAAAGATGATCATATTTGAAGGGATGTTGGACACTAAATATGATTTGCCTATACCTATCCATATAATATGTACATTTTTATGAGCATGCAACCGGATATGCACACTTTTTCTTTAACCCTTTAAGTTTATGTCAATAACGAACTTTCTGTAGTGATGTCCTGTAAGAATTTAGAGACAATAAGAAACTTATGCACTAGAATTTTCAGTTTGGTATTTAATCAAAACAGAGGTTTACCTTTCCACTTTCCCCCTCTTTTTTGTCATATGGAATTCATGGAAATTAACCTCTTATATTTATTTTTAGTTATCATGATTGCTGAGTTATTGGCACTTTGTCAATAGTTTATTATGTCCTATGACCTGTGATGAGTTTTTACATTTGATTTATAGGTTCAAACCGCAAAAGGTGTGATGTGCTGAGGTTATATTGGCACCTTTGTCCCTTTATTACGATTATGAGCATGATTTTATCTTGCCCAAATGAGTTGTCTCTTCAAATATTTGAGTTGATTGGCCAGATCATCCTTGCATGAAAGTATCATGTCACATACTACATCATTTAGATAAAATGGTAAGACTCAAATCCTGAAATCAGGAAATAAATTACTGATCTAGAAACCTGAAACTCATTCAAATTTCAAATTCAACTGTCCAGTTTTATGATATGAAATATGAAATAAAGTCTTTCCAACAAGACACTGGTGACCACTTTGCCTTCATTAAATGCGTACATGAGTAGCTGGCGACAGATAGACCTTTTTTAATTCACTATAGCGACTTGCAATGCTATGAATACTATAAATTTTGGTCGGCCAACTAAATCCTGCAAATCAGATTACTTAGAGGCAATGCATTTGATCCCTCAAACAAGAGACTTCATCAAAATAAAGAAATTCACACTAATCCACAAATAATGCACAACACACTTCTTCCTTCCTTCTAGGAACCACTCAAAGTAAAATCTTAAAGGCCTTGAGCCAACATGGTAGAGTACATTTGATAAAAAAAAAACATGGGAGAGTAAGAGTACACTTTAGGTGTAATGATATATGTGGACCATAAGCACAGTCACATTCTGCAGTGTCATACCTCTCTGAAAGCATAAATGATGAGGATCCAACTTCAATAAGCAATGCACTTTGAAAACTTTAACTATCTCACGTCTCCTTATAGAGGTAAGAGGTTAGATCAAATTCAGGAAGATGAAATGATTTTTGACCTCATTGGGATATTGCACTACAGAATATGAAAATAATAATAATAGATGGTTACAATAGCTTCTTCTACTCAATACAGGTTTGTGTCTCAATCTCAATGAGTTACTATATAATCTATAATTCTCTAAGCTTCCTATATACAGTTTTATTACACAAGCATGCAAAAATCATGAATTAAAAATATCAGAAAAAGATCTCTCTCCACAGCAGACTAATTTTCTACTACCAAAAATTGT
The DNA here is from genome assembly GCA_029929735.1 of Mimosa pudica. Taxonomy (NCBI): domain Eukaryota; kingdom Viridiplantae; phylum Streptophyta; class Magnoliopsida; order Fabales; family Fabaceae; genus Mimosa; species Mimosa pudica. Next base: position 3,916,867 of record JAKELP010000020.1, read on the forward strand.
CAGAGTTGGATGACAATTAACCTTGGATTAAACACCCACCCAATAATAACTGTACTTGAAGAAGGACTAAGAAGGCTGCATTAAGCAAGGAAGTCCTTGTAATTAACCACGAATCATAAGGAGCATAAAGAATGCGAAAAGCATAAGAATCAGCACATAATCACTTTGGAGACCTGCAAAAAAACCAGAAAACAAAATGTCAAGGAGGAATGGAAAAACAAGACCACCAAAATACATCTGTAGATGTCCACATTTTGGGTCCTTAATATTCATTTATATCAATTTGTTTCCTCGAAAAATGTGTGATTAAGTCATTTGGGTTGGATTTTGTCACATTGTTAGCTTACAAAAAAATTATTGACCTCAAAATCAAGGACTTCATTAGGTTACTGAATAAATAAAGCATTGAAAGGTGCTCTTACAAGTTTGACCATTTGCTGCTGCAGGAAGGGCAGGAATGTTGACAGCTGTAGATCCAAAGAGGTTAAATTAGAAGTTAACAAAATATATAAAAACATTGAAGAACAATGGATTTAGAAGTTTTGGAAAAATTAAAAATTCTACAGAATATTACAATAATTAAATATATTTCAGGAAGTAGTGAAATAATTATAGTTCCTCTAAAGAGTTGTGAAATAATTAACACTCTTCAAAGAAAACTTCTCCATGTCTACTCCTCTCACCCTCCTTAAAAAAGGAATAAAACCGGCAAGGTTTACTGCTCAAAATTATCTATGCTTTCTACATGTTAAACGTACTCTTATTGCATGCTGAAGTCGCCACTTGAGATGTAGATGGCCAAGGCGCCGGAATATTGTCATTTAGATCACAATTGAAGCTAATCCCAGTTGTCTCTAATGTTAAATCTGAAGGCAAGCTAGGTAGCAGACATCCAGCCTCTGGAGAAAAATGAAGCAATTCACATCAGTATAGAATTCTATACACAACTTTACAATGAACACTTCATCAAGTCCGGAATGCATTTTGAGCTGAGCTTAGGCAGCCCAAGCCATTCCAAAATACCAACATGCTAAGATTTATTAGAAATAAAGCACCGTAATTTGAATAAGTTACCTTGAGTATTAACTGAAACATCCACAGAGTTGAATTCCACATCATGTTGAATCAGTGGGATGATAAGAGAAAAAATAGGAAGATCAGATTAATACACAAACACATAAAAGTTAAGTCTTAATGGTTTGCCAATCAATAGAATTAGATAATTAAAACTAACCTTGAAGAGAGAAATCTTTAAGACTAACGTGACAGAGACTAAAAACATCTTCAGTAACATTTGATTTCTGTAGTTTCATAGCAAAGGTCTCTGCACAATCCAAAGCTTGTAAGTTTGTGATGAAACTCTGCCTTTGCAAATGAGACACGTATACTTCCATGGCATCGCAGCATGATGTTTTGTTCTTTATCCCATTTCCACAAGCCTTGGCAACATGCCTTACATCCGTCAAAACCAGTGGGCAAACTGAGGCAAAAGACAAATATAACTGTATAAGGTGAAGGAATTGAGCACTACAAGGGTCTAAACTCCTCATACAGTAGCATTTATGATTCATAGTGACATTAAGAGTAGCAATAAGACCAATTCAAACCATTTAATGAGCCAACCAGTACCCACCAAAATCACAAATTAAGGACCATTATACATGCTTAGAGCAAAAGGAAAAAGGATATTCAAGAGATTTTTCTTAATAAAAGAAGACAAAATGTAACAATTCACATGCATAAGTGAATGATGACATTCAAATGATACTCTGACCATATTTTTTTCCAGCAACAATTTTTCTCCAAAAGCTGAACTCATAAGTTCTCAAAGAGTCAATCACATGTTGATTACATCTTTTATTAGGACAATGCACCCTCAACTCAAAATCTATATAATCTTTAGCGTATCGATCTAACATCTATCCTAGCTCACCTTTGTTGATATTGCAATTAGATATTCCTCTGAGAATTTTCTTAGCATTAGAAGGATCAAGCTCACTAGAAAGCCACCGAAGTACAATACTTCTACAATCATTGATCCGAGTAGAGTGCTCAGGTAGGATGTGTGACCCATCTAAACCCAAGAGATCAGAACCTTTTGATGCAAGTTTTGTAGCTGCTTCTAATATAGCATTCTGGCAAATTTGATTGCAGCATTCTTTAATAAGATCAATTTTCTCACAAGCAAGAAGAAGCTTAGAAGTATCCACTATGTCATGAAACTCATTTACGTCTTTGACCGGGCAAGATGCTTCAGTGAGATTTAAAGAATGAATTGAACACATCTTTGTCAGACTATGTGTGGCACCTTGTGCAAACAAAATCTGTTTTGCATCAGATAGGCAATATCTAGAAAGAGTCCTGTTCAAGGCAAGCATGTCTGTATGCTTGCTAGATTGCCCAATGAGAATAGAGAGAGTGGCTTCCAGCTGTGGACAACATATTATATTAGCTGCCAATGGTCCAAAACTTTCCAAGCAATCAATTGCTGTCATGCTCATCAAGCTATCTGCAGCAGTAAAGTTCCAAGGGCAAAACCCTGTAACATATGGTTACATATAAGTACAACAAGAGAGAGATAATCAACTGCAACATGTTACAGATATTTCCATTAAAGTCTTAAGATTCCAAATTATCACTGCAGCATTTAGAAAATAACCTGATAACTTAGGTGTAGAGGTGTTGGTAAATGGAGCTAACGGTGAAGGTGCAATGAGAGGAAGAAGAGGTTGCGGAGCACCAAGAGGTGGGATTTCAGGAATCATGGGTGGGATCTTAGGAATCATAGAACCCACATGGCTATCCATTTCTATAGAATCTTGACGGAGATCTAAGATACTGCCATGCAGCTCATGTGCTCCAGTACCTAACACATGATCAGGGAAAAAAATATCTTGACAAATTGGCAAGGAAAATAGCATACATAGAATCATTAACTTATTCATAGAAAAGTGTACATGTTTATATTTTCTGACATCTTAGAATAAAAAGTAATACAAGTCATGAATCAAATGCTGGATTTTGCGCATCAGAACATAGCTCATAGGCAAAGGGATAAGCAAATTCCACTTAAATCAAATCATAGCTACTAGCCGTTTCAGCATAGATGCATGTCAATAACTCATGTGAATATATTGCTCACAGTTGAAAGCTTTCAGAATTTGATTTGGTTTTCTTTCCCAATGGTTCATGTATCACACCAGTGCCAACCAAATCATTTCTTCCAAATGGCAGGGCAAGAGAGATATGTAGACAAGTTTATAGTTCAAACAGAAAAGCTTCATATGATTGGCGCTATATCGTTATAGATATGAGATTGATGGACAAAAAATGCTAAAAGAGAAGTTTATTGAGCTGAAGCAGAGGACAATAATCACAACCACAATAAGGCTAAACTGTTCACACTCAAACTCCAAAAAAAGTAAAAGCATTCATTAAAGCAGGCGCACTAATTGATCTACCAGAAAAGTTTAAGAGTAAAAGGAGTGCGCTCGGGTAATCAATGTTAAATTTACAAACTCAAGGGCCTGGCTCTTCCATTCAATAATTTGTTTAGACTAGCACACTGGAGATGAACACTCCACATGAAAGGCTAAATCGAGAAAGCAACCATAATGTGATAGTGAGTAGTAATCATTTCAAATTTTCAGCAATGTAGGTAGCTTGGTTAAGAGTTTCCATTTCTCACAATGTTGCTTATTCAAATGGAAACAAGTTCCCACCCCAAACTACGCAAAGCATGATAACTGTACAGTCAGCCAGCAGTAAAATGAACATAAAGATATCTAACTAGATATGTTGATATGGTAAAGACATTGACAAAGAAGTTTTCTCCACTGTACTATAATTACTCCCCAACAAACCCTAACTATAGTTACTCCCTAACAATCCCTCTTAACCATACTCAACATAAGACCATAGCATATAAAAGCTAAATCCAGAAATCACATTAAACAATTATTCAAAAATGCAAGTGAGTAGAGTTCAACTTCAAGTAACTCCAAATAAATGATACTTCTTGAAACATCTTCCAACACATACCAATGCTAATAAGTTCTAAGAAACAGTTTCCCAACACAAACAAAAACAAAAAAAAAAGCCTCTTTTTTAACCATAAAAAACAAGTCTTTTGAATATTCCCCAACATACATAAGCTCAACCATAGTCCAACACATCAGAAACCAAACAGATCACAAGAATTAAAACAAAACACAGCAATCAATCATAAAGCACTAACCTTTAGCAAGCAGAAACAACAGTACAACAATGAAGTGATTAAGCAACACCATTTCCTTCATGCCCACCACAACTTTACAAAAACAAAAACCCAGAAGGACAATACCAAACAAACTCAGAAACTTAATGCAAAAGGCTCATAGTAGGTACCAAAAGAAAAAAAGAAAAGAAAAAACAAAGGCCAGCTAAAATAGAAATGGCATTGAATATGAGTTAGAAAAAGTAGTTGAATGTGGAAGAAAGAAAAAAATAGTGAGAAGGAAAATGGAAAACTGGGCACGGAGAAGCCATGAATGAATTCAAAGTAGGTGGGGACTAAGTGGCAGGCTCAGTAATAGCTGTTTTATGAGAGAAGAAGAAAAAGTAGGCCCCACCATCAAAAATTCAGCTCACAATTCAGATACAAGCTGAGCTAACAGCATTAACACCATCATCAACTCACACACACAAAATCTCACAACCCCTTTTCTAAAGACTCAAACTTTTTTAACTCTGATGTCATTTCCAAGCGATTTTCTTTCGCGCGTGTACGACACGCGCTTCATGGTGTTCGTACTTGTGGTGCAGAATTTAAGGTTTTTTTTTGTTTTGTTTTTAAGCTTTGCAGTTTTAGAAGATTCTTCTTGTGCACTGTAACTTGGCATTACATCAATAATATCTATGTTATATTGTTATTATGTGTGTTTAATTTATAGTTAACCAAAGATTATAAAACTTTATTACGCTGTCCGTTCCATATTAGTTGAGAGTTGAGACATAGATCCAATGTTTTTCGATTTCTTGTTTTATCCTTGTTTGACTTTTGAATTTTAATATACTCATATGGATTGTGATTTGTGATCCTATCAATAAGGCATTTTTAAAGTTTAGACATAGTTTCATGCTGAAAACCTTAAACTATTAAATCTACATTAAAATTTAATTACTTTTCCAACTTAACCCATACTTAATATTGAATGCAACACGTGACATAACGCTATAAAATATTGTATCTGGTCTACATTGTAATTACGATTATATAAGTATCAACCATTTAACGGGCTCTGGCAAAAAAAAAACAACCATTTAACAGGATGCAAGTAAATATATTAGCTTGGTGTCATTTGTTGTAGGTAGAATTAATGTAGTTTTTCAATATTACATTTGTATCATTTTATTTTATATATTCACTCCATCATATCCAGATTTTTAAAAGTCTCTAGTATTTTTGAAGTATCTCTAAGTCTCTCCTTATTCTCATCGTTCTTTTCATTCAATGGCTCACAAGTTGACACCTATAATATTGCAAAATATCTGGTGTGTACATATTCTTGTGCGGTTGTGCCAGTGGCTCACACTCCTCCCATATCATATAATATCAAACAAGGTAGATATTTTGTTTTATCAACTATTTTTCAATTAATTTAATTGTTTTAATAATGTGAACTCATGTTGTCCAAAACAACGTGAACTTATGTATATGGCTCAAGTTCAATTTTGAGTATAATTTTTTGAATATAAGTCCTCTTCAAAACTATAAGATGGAATTTTTTGAATATTTTAATTTATAAATTAAAAGCAACTATCCCTTTATTATACATGAGTGATGAGGACTTATAGGGACCCTATGAATGAAGATTACCAAAAATGTGCAATCAATTTTGCATTGGTAATCTCTTTTATCAATTTAAGCGCAACCAAACAACTCATCCATTCAGTAATGCGATGAAGATTACAATTGCACTCTTACAATGAGTCTGAAACCAAATGATGAGTCATTTAAGTTTTTTTAGTCCGTGTGAAACGTGACATAAGTGACTTATAAATATGATAAGATGAGTAATTCTTAATTAATGCTCAATCAATTTCACCTCAGAAGTATAATTCCTATCCTTATGCCATGATGATAGAATACGTAAAATACAGGCAATGAGGCAAAGCATATATACCTCCAAATTTATTATTGGTTTAGCGTATGGCCTTACTTTTACTTTTTCTTTCTATGGACACTTGACTTGACATTAGCACAAGTTCTTATGTCTTTATGAATTATGCAAATCGAATGTTGGCATTATTATCATTCCCCGTATTGTTCTCTGTTAAAAAATGTTATAGAATTTTGACTAAATACTCGTATAACTTTTGAAAACAGCGATTCGCTGCGTAGGAATCTTCATCTTGCTGTGAGAAAAATGAAAAATGAAAAACGTATAAATAATTTTTTTATTTTCATCATACTCGTATAAATAATTTTTTCCATTAATAAAGAAAATTTTTCTTGTTGGTAAACAAAGTTGAACGCGGATTCAAATCCGTGGATTTCTTCAGTCAGGATTTACAAGAAGCAATGGGCTTTTTTTTCCTTCTAATGAGTCATATGTTCACAAGAAGGGCCATGATTATATTAGTTTTCTTTTTCCTTATGGGTCTACAAAAGCCCTAAATAGTCAGTATAACCCAAAGAAAAAGTCTCCATAAGCCCCTTTTTATATCCTAAATTGAATTAATTGCTCGTCCAAAAAACTTGTTAGGCTTTCATGTAATTATTTTTTTTTATTGAGCATGTAATGATATTTCAATTCGCAACATATAACAATGAGTGTTATGTCTGATAAAAATAATTACTTTCCAACAAATTAATGTTTGAATTTCAATCAGGACTATGTAGTATTGCTTGAACAATATTGTTTTTTCACTTAAAAGGAATGGAAAAACGAGAGTAGGAAAAGAGTGATGGAGTAATTTACTGTGATGGAATAGAAGAGGAATCACCTCGTTAATTCATCATTTTTATTTGTAGTGTAAATGTAAAGCTGCCCTGATTGGTCATTCTATACAATATGGTCCATTACCTTATACTTCTATTAGATTTCTTTTTTTCCCCGGTTTAGGTCTTTATAAAACCTAAACTAGTAGTGATGAACCAAAGAAAATGTTTTAGATGAGCCTTTTTTTCAATCGTAAAATGAATTGCTTGGTAAGGCCGCCCAAGTAACTTGTTAGGCTTCCTTGACAGAATAATATTTAAATTCTTATTTGAAGATATTCTCACTTTTTTTGGTTAATTACCGCTCAGTAATCTAGCCCCTATTGGCAACCGACTAATAATCCGAACTCGAGGGATAGGAGTATTGCCCACATAAGCAAGATTGTTCCCTCTCCCAATGAGAACGTATCTCGGGATTTGAACATGTGTTCTCATCCTTACAGGGTTGTAATCCACTTACCAGCTCAATCAACTACCCATTTTGGTAAAAACCTTCCTACTTTATTGTTCATCAATGACTAAAAGAGTACTTCTCATTTCAATTATGGAGGAGAATTCAATCTTGTTTGTTAAGGGGAATGATTTCATGTTCGCAACGAGTGGGAGATTCACTTAATCGTATGAAGTTTTTCGTGGAAAACATCAATGCCCAAAGATTGCGCTGAAATTGCCATAATTTTACCACTCCCCTTGTATTTATCACGTAAAACATGATGACTTAGTAATTGTTAAGACTTAAGATCAGAGTATTTGGCTCAGGTGGGTGTATTTGAATTAGTATGTGTGACAGGTATATTTAGTAAAAAGCAGATACATGACTGGGTATCCTATATAATTTTATTTATTTTATCTTGTCTGTCAATCATCTTGTGTCTAGCTCAGTATCTAATCTCCATATACATCAGTTACATTGAAAATCTTTCCTTCAAACCAAACGAGACCTCAGTTAACCATGAACTTATGCTTGCCAAACGGTGTTCAATCTTATAAATAACATCAACGTTTCAGTTAGATAGTACTACCTCCATTCCTAAATATAAGAGCAAATTGACTTTTTGGAGAATCCTAAGAAATCAAAATGAACAATTTAATCATAACATATTTTGTATATTATTAGATCATATATAAGTTTACAAGTCAAATAAACTAGTTTAGTGAAAAAATTTGGGAAAATCAATTTTTAATTACCTTATTTAGTTTTCTTAGCATTCTCCAAAAAAGTCAACTTGCAAGTATTTAGGAACGGAGCGAGTATATATATAGGAGTATCAATCATATGTTCATAATTCTACACCAAGTAGTGTCGAACACAAAATCGATAGGATGCAAACATATTAAGATAAAAGAAGACTCTACAATTATATATGGAAACCTCTCAAAAGAAGTAGTAGATTAAATATTAATTAATAAATCTTGATTGTAATTTTGTACAAGAAAAATCAAAGAAGGCATCTAAGTAATGAAAGGATTAATCAAGCTCAGGAATACTCTGAAGTACAGGCCTCCACGGCTTATGGTGAGAGTAATTATGATGATCTCTAGTACTTAACAACCGAATCAAAACTTGCTCCGCAGACGAAGAACCTTCTCTTCTTGATCCATTATTTCTCCCCTCATTCTTCTTCCCTAAACTTCCCATCAATTCCTTAAGCTCCTTCTTAGTAATCCTTATGGTCACCTTCCCTTTATTGTCGGTATCATTATGGCCATCAAACGAATATTCTCTCACCTTCTCTCCCAAAAGCTTTTTCTTCTCCGGCTCCACCTCCTTCCATGCTTCACCTTCATCAAACACCTTACTTGTTCTCGTCCTCATTGATCCCCAATCTTCGCCGCCCCACTCCATCGCCGATGGCTTTATGCAACAATTTCCCATATATATGTAACTAAATAATTATATAATGAAGCCAAATAATGAAGGAATGATAGATGTGGGTGTATATGTATGTATGTGTGTATATTGAATTGTATGAAATGTAGGAATGAGAGAGGATTTAGAGGTTGGGGAGGTTTTGGTATATATAGGGAGGAGGAAGGGGGTGTGAAGTTGGGCTTTGTTGACCAAAGACATGTGACGATGCCGTGTGGGACTTAGGTTTGATGACATATGTAGGAAATCATCAATATCAATTATAATTTTTAATAAGAGGAAGGTGGGGATGCCATTGATTTTGTCTTTTGTTTTTGAGTGTGAATCAGCATCTTTGGGGGGTTTGGGTTGTGACAAAGTGGGTGTGAACATAGATCTTGTGGAATCTTGGACTTGTTATATTTGTGATTCCTTTTTTACTTGTTAGTTTGCATGTAGTGTAATTCAATTCATCATAGCTATTTACTTTAAAGTGTTCCTTCTTTTTGCAGCCACCGTTTCAAGATTTACCTTCATCATTTACTATTTTACTTGTAATGGTACTATTGGTTTTGTTTTAGCTAGTACGGTTGTGAGAAATTAATTTCGATTGCTTAAATACCATTTAAGTAATTTTTTAGTACGGTTGTTAGAATCAAGTAAGAAAGAAAGGTAGTGGATGAGAGATCAGAGAGGAGGGGACGTGAAACAAAACCAAGGTAAATTAAAAAAATTGTTACATATAATATAAATTATGATCAAAGCCCATATATAGGATAAAAATTTGTATTCATAAGTTCAACTATGCTGATGCTTGCAAGATAAGAAGAAGAAGATCGAAGCCTGGATGCGTTGTACATAATAATGATAATGATTCCATGTTGAATGTATAAGCTGGATATAGCTTTATCCCTAATAATATCTAATGTTGAACCTGTAATCCACTGTGTGTCGGTTTGGTGGTTGAATGCACATGCAAGTTTGTCTCACCCTAATAGATAATCGACGCTTCTTGAACCTTCTTCATAATTATATACACATATATGTCATATTTAATAATTAACATTCATCTATATATATGTATATGTGTATATATATATATATATATATTATTGCATCTATCATTAATTAATTTGCATGCATATATGTGTGAGACACCGACTGAGTTTCCCCGACATTCAGGTCTGTTCTGTGCGGTGGAATAACCAATCGAGTATGCATACTTTTTAATTTATATTTTTTTCTCGAATGATTTAAAATGAGAAGGTAGATATCCAACTAAAACCCCTCTTTTACAAGAAGACAGTTAATTAGTATATCACTATTTTGGCTATCCGCATATCGAACCGTTTCTTCTATCGATGTGGTGAAAAGTTCAGATTTTTAATCATAAAACCACTCCCACCCATTATATTCGTATATACTCTTTCCGGTCCTAAATATAAGACATAATTGACTTTTTTCTCAAAAATCCTTAAAAAAGCAAAATAAGTTAATTATAAATTGATTTACCTAATTTTTTCCCTTAAACTGGTTTATTTTACCTATAAACTAATGGATAATCTAAAAATATATCAAATATGTCATCATTTAATAACCTATTTCGCAACCTTAATCTCTCCAAAAAAAAGTCAATTAGGTCCTATATTTAGGACCGAAGGTAGTATAATGTTTTGAATTTGTCTTATGGCTGCCTCTCTAAATATCACTATAATACTGATTTGGTTAGGTGATTCGCTCGAGTAAATATGGGCGATGTTTTCTTATAGCTAGAGTTGGTAATTAGCACACTAAATCTGAGAAAAAAATTTACAAACTAATTTAATGACACGACCGAGTCACGCATCTCCTAAGTGCATGAGCAAATTAAAGTCAATTGACTTCGTATTTATAGTACTGATATAATTCCACCTAAACACGAGTGAACTTGTAGATTTAATTATAAATCCAAGTATTTTTATTAATTATCATTCTCATCTAACTACATTAAGCCTTCAATATTCTTATTTCGAAAGGAGGTCTAGCTAAATACATCAATTATACCACGTTTCCATATGCTTGCGCTAAAACAAAGTTAAACCGATAGAGGAGTATAATAGAGGAGTATATTTCAATTTGACAGATCATAATATTACACTCTAGAGTCTAGATTCATGCAAGAATTTCTCCATTTTGAATTAATGTTGGGAAATCTGGTTCTAATTAATATATTACTCCCTGATTCCCTCCGATCCTATATGTGAGAATATATACTTATTATGCGCGCGCATACACACTCTTTTGATCATTTGTCACATTTTTCTTAAACTATATATTACTAATAAATTAAAGCTCCTAAAAATAATGAATATAAGAAAGAGATTGAATGAGGGTAATAAAAGATTGTGGTTATGGTTTTTTGATAATATCTTGTGATTTTAACTAATTTAACTAATATTTTTAATAATTAGTTAAATATGTCTTGTATTTAGGGATTGACATAGTATTGTTTTGATTTGTCTCATCATGTCAATGTTTTTTTTATGATTTGGATAAGTATGATGGGTGAGCCAGATATATTTCTATATATATTGCTAAAATTTCCACTGGGTTATCTCGCGTCATCAATCTAGACCATTAGAATAATTCAATCGCTACAAAAGAAACTGATGAAGACAAGTAACTGCAAATTCGTCATGAGCCACGTTGGCCGCCTCTGAAATAAGTTTTAGTAGTTTTCATGTTTGCAATTATCTTCCAACCGATTTTCCCTTTTCAAATGATGAGTTACATATATTTATTCATATCTAACTAACTGTATATTTCAGTTAAAAAATAACTGTAAATAAATATATGATTATATAAAGTAAATGCTGTATGTTAAAGATTACTATCTTTTTTTTTTTTGAACTGAAGTTAAAAACTACTATCTGCTAAATTAGATTTATTCAAAATATAATAATAATTTCAGTTTTATCTCTTTGCAATAAGTGAACATAAATTGTTGTTGTCAAATTTTTTTCATATATCTGATGTACTCTTTGCATCTTTTTGCATTTTTCATGGAAAGCGCATCATTTAGTTGAAATATCTTTGAATGTGAAACTGCCACTGTTGAACATTCTTATGAGTTATATGTGCACGTGTTTAGCTAGCTAGTCCATTTTAATAATTTTATTTTTAATTTCCTTATATGCTAAAAGAACTTTTTAAAGTTTGTCCTGGGAGTAAATTAAAGTATTATGATGTCCATATGAAAAAAAAAACTAAACATGGCTTACATTGAAAATTGATATTTTCCTAGAGAAAACGTAAAATTGAATACTAATATATGACTTCTGATAAAAAAAATGAAATCAAATATATGGCTATTATGAACAAGATCAACTACCTTATTTATAATTTATAAATTATAAATAGCATGATGCTTTTATATACGTATTTTTAAATTTATAATTGTTCAATGGTTCTTTTATATGCCCTTATACCTCAACTAACTAGTAATTTCAATAATCTAAGTAACATTAGAGAAGAAACCCCTTCTTTTTTCCTGTTCAATTTTAATAACGTTACGAAAAATGATTTCGTGTAATAGTTCTATATACGATCGATGATGATTATTTTCTTAATTAATATTATACTCCCTCTGGTCCTAAATATAAGACCTAGTTCACTTTTCTAGAAAATCCTATAAAAAAGCAAAATAAGTTAATTATAAATTGATTTACCTAATTTTTTCCCTTAGACTAGTTTATTTTACCTATAAACTAATGTATAATCTAAAAATATATCAAATATCTCATGATTTAATAGCCTATTTCGCAACTTTAACCTTTCCAAAAAAAAAGTCAATTAGGTCTTATATTTAGGACCGGAGGTAGTATGTTCTTATAGTTAATTCTTAGTGCCAAGGGAATCCCTTTAATTTTAAAAAAAAAATTGCAGATAAAGTGTTATGATGGAATATGGCTTCTTCTGCTTGGCTGTATTTATAAAATATAATATCATAACTCAGAATGTTATTCAACGAGATCTTTTGATGAAAGGTTTACCTCCAAGCATGCATGACTATTGATCGAGCACAATAATACCGTGTGCTCCATGTAGCCGATCCCACTTAAATGGGATAAGGTTTTGTTGTTGTTGTTATTGTAATATCATAACTCAAAAGGTGCAAAAAGGAGATTTTGATTGTATTTATTTAATAAGATAAATTTTTTATATGACTAAATTATTGGGTGGGATTCAAATATTATTGGTTTCAATTGAAAATAAATCCTTCAAAAATATTTTTTACTTTTACAAGTCCATCTTGATATCTCATGTTTAAATAGTCAGAATCCACTATATAATTTGAGTATAATGTGTATGCATATGTTGTCTTAGTTTTTTACTATAAAATATGATTATTTTTACATCATTAATTTGTACATAAGTGTTAAAGTGGTGTTATAATTAGGATTGGAGGGACTATATTTAATTTACTTGTCAAAAGTTATTATGATTAACATGAAACCACTTTAAAAATGAGTTGTGAGTTACATAAAGTCATAAACGTTGAATATATATATATATATATATATATATATATATATATATATATATATATATATATATATGGATCTAGAATTATGCTGTGTACTAATATATTGTGTTTTAAATTTGTCAAGTATCCAACAAGATCTGACTTATTTGGTGCAATAATAATCTAATGACATAATCCACTTTTGGCCTGAAGTGTAACAAATTAACTCTATATATGAACGAATAAGAAATTAGTAAGAGGTAGAAAAAGGCATCAAAATGAAAAGAATTAATTCACAATATTCCTTTCCCTTTTGGTGTCGCCATCCACATAGCCGCCAGTGAAATCATCACATGGAGCATACGTAGCTAGCTCTTATCCATCATATATGAGGCCAACTTTTTTTTTGGCCAATGTATAAAGCCAACTTGACTTGTGCGCGCGCGCGCGTGTGTGTCCAATAATATTATTACGTAGGGTATTTCTGAAAATCCTAGGATAAGTACATGCATGGGAAATTTAGAGGGAAAATTAATTAGAGGTCCCCCACAAGGGAGTTAATACTGGAAAAATCCCAAAAGTTGAAAATATTAATGTAGGGTCCCAAGGGACCTCACATTAATATATTTGAAAAGTGAAAAGACAGTTTTGCCCCTAGTCTTAAAAAAAATTTACCCCTCCTCCCCCACCCCACCAGCCTCCCCCCCTCCAGCCCCACCCTCCCCCCCCCACCCCACCCTCCCAGCGACCCCCCCTCCCCCACCCACCCTCCCCAGCGCCCCCCCCTCCCCCACCCACCTTCCCCAGCTCCCCCCCCCCACCCCACCCTCCCCAGCGCCCCCCCTCCCCCACCCACCTTCCCCAGCTCCCCCTCCCCACCCCACCCTCCCCAGCGCCCCCCCTCCCCCACCCACCTTCCCCATATATGATGGATAAGAGGGGGGGAGCTGGGGAAGGTGGGTGGGGGAGGGGGGGTCGCTGGGGAGGGTGGGGTGAGGGGGGGAGCTGGGGAAGGTGGGTGGGGGAGGGGGGGCGCTGGGGAGGGTGGGGTGGGGGGGGAGCTGGGGAAGGTGGGTGGGGGAGGGGGGGCGCTGGGGAGGGTGGGGTGGGGGGGGAGCTGGGGAAGGTGGGTGGGGGAGGGGGGGCGCTGGGGAGGGTGGGGTGGGGAGGGGGAGCTGGGGAAGGTGGGTGGGGGAGGGGGGCGCTGGGGAGGGTGGGGTGGGGGGGAGCTGGGGAAGGTGGGTGGGGGAGGGGGGGCGCTGGGGAGGGTGGGTGGGGGAGGGGGGGTCGCTGGGGAGGGTGGGGTGGGGGGGGGGAGGGTGGGGCTGGAGGGGGGGAGGCTGGTGGGGTGGGGGAGGAGGGGTAAATTTTTTTTAAGACTAGGGGCAAAACTGTCTTTTCACTTTTCAAATATATTAATGTGAGGTCCCTTGGGACCCTACATTAATATTTTCAACTTTTGGGATTTTTCCAGTATTAACTCCCTTGTGGGGGACCTCTAATTAATTTTCCCAAATTTAAAACAAACCATAAGTATGAATAAAATATTCATAAAAACCTTACCGGCAAAATTATTAAATTGTTCCTTCTCCTTAAATATTGACTAGTTATTTTATCCAAATATATTATATAGGAGTATATATTTTAATCATGGTCGATGCAAAATGAATAAGATTGAAATTATTAAATTATGGTATTCAATATTCAATATCCAAAATAAGATCAGATTTTAAATTCCAGATTTTCCAATTTGAATTTTATAATTACTTTTTCCATTCAATGCTTAGAATATGTCTTCAGGTATGTATCAAAAAGAATATGTCTTCAGGTTGGCTCTTAATAATAATTTGGTTGGGTAATATAATACCCAAGCATATACAGATGTGGTGAATCTTTCTTGTTCAGTTGGTGAGCCTGAAAGTATCAATCACCTTTTTTTATGAATTAAAAACGCCAAATATTTTACAAATTCATTAGTTACATTTCTTGTATAAGCAGTGTCAATTGACTTCGTAGCCGATAATATAAACGTATAAATGTTAGACAAAAAATGTAATAAAAATATATTTTAGACAAAAATGAATGAATTAATTTTAAATTAAATGCATCTTACGTGTATTGTATCAACTAAAAATATGAACTATACTTTTTTGAGAATTTATACAATTTATGAGCGGTAGTAGACCTTGTAAATAGCTTGTTTTACATTTTGTTACATGTATTAATTATGAATTATGATTTATTATATTCATTTGTAATTCTGACTAGTGCCGTCCTAATGGTTTTAATATCCTCCATTTATCTTGGAGGAAAATGTTACTTGAATGATTGAAATCAATGTCGGGAAATTTTGTTAACCAGCCGTGTCAGCCATCTTTAAAATATATTCCAAAGTGAAGGCTCTTACAATACAAAACGATATTTGCTGGGCTTTTAAAATAAATAAAAATTTTTTTGGTGATGATAGTTCCTCGAGTACAACTTTCTAGACATTTAAGAGCATTCATCCTATATTTAGGTGTATTTGAGTTTCAACTTAACTCAACTTTCATCATCCAAAATATTTCAATTTTAAAGAAATGATTGGATAGATAACCAAATAAATGAATATGATCTAGGAAATAAAGGATAATACTTGTAATCATGCATCCAAAATTCATTTTTTTTTGAAAAAAATGAAAACATTATTCATTGGTCACCTTACAACCCAATGACAAAACACTCTTTTTGCAAATAAGAAGTGAGCTTGGAATACATGTTATAAATGTATGTAAATATAATATGTAACAGGTTAGAGGCTGTAAAAGCACACATAATTAATTATCTATTTTCTTCCAATTCTTTTCCTTGAAAAGTTCAACAGCATTCCTTAAAGTCTCATCCTTCAGCACGAGGTTTCAAAATAAAAATGGGAATACTAAATAAGCAGAAGTTTTTTTACAGCAAAGTTGAAGGCATCTCTCCAAAAACAAAAAACAGAAAACACAATGTTATGCCTTCCTTGTCGTACGTGATCCTCAAATAAAGTTCAGGGCCACAATGTTATGCATATTAATTAGCAAATTTCCTAGTAAGCATATTTCCTTACAAGAGAATTGGATGCTTGCATATTAATTTGAAATAATTAGCTATTTTCTCGCCATACTTATCAACAATCTATCTGTGGTCCACGATTTGTTTTTTCTTTTAAAAAAAATAAGCCGTCAAAAGAAGGTGACATTATATATTGGACTGGGCGAAAGTAGCTAGAACGAATGAGATGACCGGGTATGAATTGTTCTCATATATTTACATGTCATTCTCGTTGGAAATGGAATCTTGGACTTTGCCCTTTCTTTTACATATGACTACACGGTGATCAGTTACTAAATTGCCTAATTAACTTTTTTATGAAGGCTAAACAAACCTCCATAAAAATAATTCTAACTTTTATATGAAAAGTAATTAATTTTTATATAAATTATTTGTTTTTTCAGCTATGATATTCTAATGCATGTATTAAAAATCATTCATTACGATACAACTGCTGAAGGTACAAATAGTTCATGTGAGAATACATAATTTGGGAATAGAATTATTTACTCATTTATATTATAATACTAATATATTAAATCCTTACCTCATCACAAATAGTTCATGTGAGTATACAAATTCTGCCATGAACACTTATTGTTGTTAATGGACCTTTATCTTCTTAACGGAAGTTGCCACATCAGAACAGTTTCAGGCATATGGCATCTTATGTGGCATCAAGATGCAATCTAATAATTTTATGGAAATTACATAGTTTTTACATAATGGTTAAATTTTCATTTCATTAATTAATAAAAAAATCAAACCCTTATTATATCCTCTTTTAAATCGTCTTTCCCCGTGGCGCCCTTCCTTTCAACTTTCAAATTCTTATTTTGAACATGATTATTCTTAGAGGTGTGCATCAATTAGTCGTTGCACCAAACATAGGATGAATCGTTATTTCTCTTAATCATGGAATTGATAAAGTGGTCAAATAAGGTTAGGGATGACACAGTCTTTGAATTGGTTCATAGATTATGAACTCGGTTCTTGAAGCCAATGGGAGAAGAAATGTGTGTGTGTGGAGGAAATGAATCGATAGCAAAAAAAAAATTTGAGAGTTAGAGGAGTGAAAATTCTGGTACTAATAAAATTGTAGGTCTACCACAGCCACTGAAATCAACGCTAAAAGCCTCAACTTCAAACAATACATGCCTTCAATGCAAAACATGCACTCCTACAATTTCATATTCCAATTCACCAACATCTTCACTAACTGGGGATAACATTCATGAAAGTCAATTTGTGTTCAGGGAAGTTTTTAATTATTACTCGCCGCTCCAT
The DNA here is from genome assembly GCA_029929735.1 of Mimosa pudica. Taxonomy (NCBI): domain Eukaryota; kingdom Viridiplantae; phylum Streptophyta; class Magnoliopsida; order Fabales; family Fabaceae; genus Mimosa; species Mimosa pudica. The sequence goes on from JAKELP010000020.1 coordinate 3,934,561, forward strand.
TTCTAAATATAAGTTTTTAATTATTATTATCTTAAAGCTAAAAATTTGGATATTATATTTTCCTTTTCCCTTTGTCATTTATATGAGCAAGAAAATTTTAACCTTGAGCCGGGGAAGTTGAGAATTGATCTAATTATCTTCTGAAGGATGAAGTTGATTCTTAATTCTATTGTGTTTTGTTTTGTTTCTTATAAAAAAAACAGAGAGAGAACTGAACTAATTATGCCCAAGGAATGCACATGGTGCTATTTATGCATCACGAAAGTATAATCCAATTGCATATCTTTCTCGAATTAATATGGGAATGCTAACTTCTATGTTTGTTTTGTGGATTTAGCAGTAGTTGCATTTATGTTTTTTTTAAAAAAATAAGCCTCTGTTTTCTGATAGACGATCATACACGGTGGTATTTGGAAAAAAAAATTCCAAAATGCACCATCTGATAGATTGCTTTTGCAGCTTGAGGTCCAGCTCAAAGCATAGTCAATATCTGAGATTCTAGTGGAAGAATATACAACAGTTTGCTCTATGCTAAGATCTAGAGAGTGGCTTCTATAAAGTGGTTATTTTCAATTAAACCAGATGTTAATATCTCCAAGCTGCTAAGGAAGAGAAATTTATAGGAGCAAACAATTCGATTGAGTCAAATACAGCAATTAATATTAGCTAACTAAAATGAAATTATTTAAGTTATTGGAGGAACTAAGTACCTTTTTTTGGGCAAGTCGGCCATATAGATGGATGGAATATACTCCCTCCTCTGGTCCTAAATATAAGACTTAATTCACTTTCTTTGGAAAATCCTTAAAAAGACAAAATAGGTTAATTATAAATTGGTTTACCTAATTTTTTCCCTCAAACTAGTTTATTTTACCTATAAACTGATGGATAATCTAAAAATATATCAAATATGTCATTATTTAATAACCTATTTTACAACCTTAATCTCTCCAAAAAAAAGTCAATTAGGTCCTATATTTAGGATCGGAGGTAGTATTATATTATTTTGGGTAATGGACCTAATCTACCCTCCAAGTAACCACCCAGGAGCACTGGACACCCTCAACTAACAACAAGCCCATATTTGCATTCGAAGTAACCAAAGTGGTTAAAAAATACCCCGAGTGGACGGTCAATCACGTTTGACCGTTAATCTGCCCATGTGGCCGCCACGTGGGTTAAATTTTTGCCACGTAGGATAAGGGTAATGGACCTAATATACCCTCCAAGTAACCACCCAAGAGTATTGGGCACCCTGAACTAACAACAGGCTCATATTTATACTCAAATTAACTAAAGTGTTTAAAAAATACCCCGAGTGGACGGTCAACCACGTTTGACCGTTAATCTGTCCATGTGGCCGCCACATGGTTAAATTTTTTCCATGTAAGATTTGTCATGTGGGGCTCACATATAATAAAAATACAATTTCCTCTCATTTCTCTTTATCACTTCCAAACAGCCCCACCCCCTCCCCCAATACAACCACCGACCCACCCCCAGAGGGAATTGTTTTTTATATGTGGGCCCCACATGACATAACCTACGTGGCAACAATTTAACCCACGTGGCGACCACATGAGCAAATTAATGGTCAAACGTGATTGACCGTCTACTGAGGGTATTTTTTAACCACTTTGGTTACTTCGAGTGTAAATATGGGCCTGTTGTTAGTTTAGGGTGCCCATTGCTCTTGGGTGGTTACTTGGAGAGTAGATTAGGTCCATTACCCTTATCCTACATGGCAAACATTTAACCACGTGGCGGCCACATGGGCAGATTAACAGTCAAACGTGATTGACCGTCCACTCAGGGTATTTTTTAACCACTTTGGTTACTTCGAGTGCAAATATGGGCCTGTTGTTAGTTCAAGGTGTCCAGTGCTTCTGGATGGTTACTTGGAAGGTAGATTAGGTCCATAACACTATTATTTTTTTGTGAACATAATATTTGTGAAATGTCACAATAAAACGGATAACACAATAATTATCGCCTTTTTTTGTTAGGTAAACGAGAAAAGTGTGATGGGGCATCTGTATAAAAAAGAGGTGTGATGGGGCATCTTATCCAAGCAAGAATTTTGGCAACTCTTTCTTTTTAGAATTCAGGCCTAATGGGTCGGTAATTTTTGGACCGCATGGGCTTCTTTAAGGATCAATCTATTACCCTGCTGTTAACGAGATTTAAACTTTGACCATTTGTTTGACTAACTCAACGCACAACGTCATCATATACTCATCTCTTCCAGGAAAAAACTCCTCTGTGAATGATCAATTTCCCGTATTCTCCCCAGTAAATCATGGTCAAACAATTGGATTTGTTCCTGAGCTGGACATTTTGGCCTTCCATGTAAGCTTGAAGAAGATTGAAATAGCGAGGATGAATCATGTGAAGATTTCCTATATGGCTCGCTTGGTTGGGAGAATGTTGGGCATAAAATTAGAAATGAAAAGTGAAATGAACACTATTCTATAAAGTGAAGTGAGCCCTATTCTCATGTGGCACATTTCTGACAGGGGATAACTTTCTGATTCACTTCTTTCAATGACTTAGCTTCCTCCTCAAAATTTCTTTTCAAATAACAACTTATCTTTCTGGTGCTTCACATTCCTCTCTCCAATTAAAAGTTTACATCAAGAAATGCATTGCATGCCTATTATAGGAATATATATCAGTTTCTCATGTGGCTATATGAAGTCACTAATCACCTAGTGTTAGTCAAATCCAATTCCAATATAACCAAAATCATTCCCCTATCTTCCATTTCAAGTAAAGATCAAACCTTCTAAACTATATGAAATCATAAAGCATTTGCAGGAAAAAAAGCTTTCTTTGAGAGTCTAAAATATGGTATGATAAAGGGGAGCAAACTCTCTTTGTGACTTGGAAACTAAAAGAATTGAAAGTTTGTTAAAAAATATACACACAAATAAAACTCAAATAACAAAAAAGTAAAAACAAACAAATAACTTACTTTTTGGTTATATACTCCTTAAATTCAGAACAAAATACGAGAAGAGGTCTTTGCACTTTATCCTGAAATCTTTATTTTTATAATTTTTAAATTTATCCTTTTCAATATCTTTTTCATCACCAAAAAAAGATAATGTCAAAGGCGAAAACACTTGTATGCTTCCACGTTGAGTCAATAATTTTGAATAGAACATACAATTGCTACTAAAAAAGTAGTTTAAGAGAAAAAATGCTTAATCAAACTATGAAAGTTGTATAATTTTTCTGTACTCTGCATATTTACAGCAGTAGATTCTATTCAAATTTCTTTGACTCAAAAACATGTAGAGTTAACAAAGGTGTATCAGTTATTATTATGGTTTATAATGAGGGGCAACAAATACTACTTAGTATATACAAATATGTTACATGGAAAAGAAAAACCTATTCAGAATTTGATACCATTACTTCAAAAAAAATTATGTAGGGTTAGATACCAAATGTGGAATTTGACACTACTACTTAAAAAAATGTGTGTGGTTTGATACCAATAGTGCAGTGGAAGACCATAGACACTTTAAGTTCATGTGAATTCTTATATCAATACTTATTAATTTGATACCATTACTTATTGAATGTTCTCCGTGTCTGTAAAATATTCAAAATGTTGGCTCATGAGTGCCTCGTGTTGGCCAATGCAGGGCCTAAAGTTTTCTCCCTCAACGCAAGAAAGTGGTCCAAAGATACTCATCGGTTTCTCATGTCATCCGTTGAAGCCGAAAACGTTCATGCCTGCTACACCTTAAGAATGATCGATATATATTGTTTTCGAAATCAAGAAAGAGGCTTAAATATGCTTCAAATAGCATGGAAGAAATCATTGGCATTGACGGCATGTGCTATTGCCGTAATGCATTTTAACGGCATCGGCGGCTCACCTCAAAGTTGAAATCCTAAGGAGAGCGTTGATTTATGTGACAAAGCATAACTGAGAGAAAATGAGGATTTTCCAAAAAGCCTATTAGTTTTTAAATAAATCAATTTATAATTAACTTATTTTGCTTTTTTAGAATTTTCCAAAAAAGTCAATTAGGTCTTATACTTAGGACCAGAGGGAGTATGATAGCATGAGACTATTCATTAATAGATTGTGCAAGGCTTTCAATATTTTATAGTAGTGGGAGAAGTTATAGGCTTCCAAAATTCATTATTATTCTAATTGTGGACAAACAATGACTATAATTTTGCGATGTATGTGAAACTCCAAACGTTCTCTACATTTGTTTGTAGTATGACCAAAGAGTCCACATTTTTCTTGAAGACATGCAAATTACTTTTCAAAAGATTAAGACCAAAATATATGGTTTTGTTATTAGAGATAAAACATAAGTAGTCATACTATCTTGCACAATTTGTGCAAAATTACCAGAGAAGAAGACCTAAAAGTCCATGTACATTTTAATCGTCTATTAGAAAAGTAGAGGCTTAGTTCAAACAAAACATATATAAATGTCAATTCTGCTAACTTTGCATAACAAACAGAGAACTTAGCACTCCCATGACCCATAGTATAGAAAGACGTAATAAACAATTGGATGACGAGTCCGCATTCATTCAATGCTAACTGCTAAGAGCATATCTTAGATCTGGATGCTAATAAGAAAAATGGAAAGATATTCCTTATGTCCTTTTTTGTTAATATCTTAAGTTGGAATCATCTAGCATTGATATATTTTCTTCCAGTAATACAGTATAATGTTCTAAATTAATTAATATTACGAAAATATCATAAGTTGATTAATACGCCCCAGGATCAGGCTTTTTTATAGCTTATTTAATTAAACAGGCCAGACACATTGCCCCTTTAAAACTCTTATTAGGACTGACAAACATTAAAATATATACTAGTAACATTATATTTATACCGTTAATTCATAATAAAATTATATGTGTGTGTGTATCTATGTATCTAAGTTTTTGTTTATCACAACAGGCCTTTTAACAGACTTCATTCCAGATCTAATATGTGAACTGGCTAAACTCTGTCATAGAAAAAGCCTATTATATGCTACAAGCCATGTTAGGCTAATGAACTACACCACAAGCCAGACTTATTCATGACTACTCAACCTGGATTGTTTCCACTCTAACTATGAATGACTAAAAAATACTTAAAAAGATGGATACAATAAAATTCAATATTAGAATACCAACCATTGCTAAACATATTTACTGAATACATATCAATCTAAATAAATTATTAAACGCAAAATTAAAGAAAAAAGGAATGGTCCTCAAATCCCCCAAAACGATACAATTTTGGGGGATTAGCAAGCCATGCTATATTCGCTTAGCATGGCATGAGGGCCCAAAAGGAAAATAATTTTGGGAGTCATTTTCTATCTAACTATTGGTAAAAAAGCTTGTATTTGTGGGTTTGTACTTGGCATTGGAAAACAGGCCATCTATTTACAAGTTCGCCCCTAAATGGGAGTCGGCTTGTTTAGGTATCTGCCCATGTCATGTCAATTTCAACCCAATAGAAAGAGAGTGGGCGTTAGTAGATTAATGTACACCATTTCCTCCTCACTCCAAGGTCCAAAGTCCAAACACAAATTAAATCATAATTTGTTACTGGATGCATTGTGTAACTCATGACTTTCTATGTGTATTACTTTAACTAATTTTATTAGTTACAGATGTTAAGTATTTTAGGTCATTACCAAAAAAATTAAATCAATTATAATAATATGATATTACCAAAACACTCTACCCACTCTTTATCATTTCCACCCTTTCATTTCTTGTTCATTTACTATTGAAGAATATATTGATATGGTGGATTTTAGCAAGAAAATTGAAAAATAAAATATAAATATTTCTCATATCTGGGAATAAACTTGATTTTTTAAATATAGACGAATGAAACAATATTCTTAACATATAAAAGATTGGAGAAATGTTTTTCATTGAAATCTCTCTATAAGAAATACAAATATATGTTTCATTGATGAAGGCTATAAAAGTTCCTATTAAATAAGAGATGTACTTCCTTCCCTCTTAGATATAGAACAATTCCAGTTATTTCACACATATAAAAGTATTTCAATTTTAAACTTTTACAAGAAAATGACATTTACCTTCAATTTTAATTACTTTTTTTAATTATACATGTGGCTTAGTTCTTACATCAGATTAATATCTTACATTAAACAAAATAATAGCATAGCTTTGAAAACCTAATTAACGTCAGAGCATGCCCATGGGAAAGAACTACTAGTTTTGCTTTGAAATTTATCAATTTAAAATTCAAATCAAAATTGCTGAAACTATATGTAATTAAACAATTAATGTATACCACAATAATCAGTGTCATGGTGATTATCATTGCAATGATCATTGGAACTGATTCCTTATATCATGAGGCGAGTGTATGCATTTATATGATGATCAAGGGTGATGATGTGAACTCCAAAATCTAAACTATGTGTATTTAATTTTCATCTTAAGTTTTGTTTAATATATATTGTGATATATTATAAATTGAATCACAGAAGTATATATGTGAGAAATAATTATAGTGGATGGTGAATAGATAAGAGCAAATGAATGATTGAATGGAGAATTGGTTGATGGGGCCATGGGGCTTAATAATGTAGGATTAAAGTTGATTAAGAGAGGGAGGTGATGATGTTCACCCATAGCTAATTGTTTTAAATGGCAAGTTGGCAACATAAGAGTGTCATGAGAACAGAGCTAATAGGGACAATTACATCGGCATATCATTATTTATATATTCTATTATATGCCAACTATATCACTCACACTGTTGTCGCTCATTAATAGCAAATGAAGAAACTTTTTACTTCATGATTGCCCTCCAAATGTTCCTTCTCATAAACCAGATAATGTAGTACCATTATTTGGTGATTTTTAACGTAGAACCAAATGTATTTACTATTTCAGTGTATGCTTTCTAATTTTATACATGGAAAAATTAGTATAGATTATATTATTATTTTTCTTTGTGAGATTGATTAGTTTTGACTTTTGACACACTATTTATAAATAATATTTTGTGTTTAATGAAGCTGATATAAGATTTTCAATCTTATATTATGATGTATGGAATAAGTTTAAAAAATTGAAAACTTCCTAAAAATTATTTCCATCATAGTCCAAGTTCTTGTTTGGTTTCCTTTTTTATACTTAAATAAATTTTGATTTAAACCTAAATTTCAAAGTCAGCGTAGATAAACATTCGAACTTTTTTTTAGAATAAAGAGCTTTTTGCTTTCAAAATCATAGTTCCGGTTAATCTACCCAAACACCTCTAAGTTTTTGACAGATAACTTTTAACTTTTAAAACCTATGTTTAGGAGTAGACACCTTTTGTTTATCTATAAGCTACTTTTTTTCATCATTTTGAGAAATTGTTTTCCATGATCTATTATCCTTTAAAATCACTTTTACCATTTTTTTTCAAAAGTTATTCTCCTAAGACTAATCCAAACAGTTGCTCTCAACTACCTCAAACTTTTATAATTGAATCGGTGAATCATCAATATATAACATAAAACTCTTCCATCAAAATCACTGTTCATAAGCACTGTTCATGAACAGTGATTTTGGTGGAATATTATATATATTATTTTGAAATTTTTTTTTTACAAAAAATTTATTATTAATTTTTTTTGTTTTTTTTTAAAAAAAAAATTGTTTTTTTAAATGTATTATTAATTTTTTTTTTGCTTTTCTTTTAAAAAAAAATTTAAATTTTTTTTTTTAAAAAATTATTATTACTTTTTTTTGCTTTTTTTTAAAAAAAAACTTTGTTTTTTTTTTTAAAAAAAATGTATTATTAATTTTTTTTTGCTTTTTTTTAAAAAAAAATTGTTTTTTTTTAAAAAATTAGTTGCTATATGATTTTTTTCACCCGATATTTTAGTTAAAAAAATTTGACATATATTTTTTTAGTGCAAATTTGTTAAAAAAAAGTTAAAAAATTTGTTTATGAGCAAATTTTTAGTGCATTGATTGACATTCTCTATTACTATTGTATGTGATTGCTTTCTTGTGCGAATTTATTTGGGCAACATATTCTTTACTTTCTTGGGCTAATTTATTTGGGTCACATATTTTTTTTGTCTGAATTTGCCTTAAAGATTTATATCTTTAGTGTTGTCATTATGATTATCTTTTTGACCTAATATATATCTGCAAATGTTTTATTGTGTCTTTTTATTTGCCTATTTATTTGGGCTACGTATTCTTTACTTTCTTGGGCTAATTTATTTGGGTCACATATTTTTTGTGTGTAAATTTGCCTTAAGAATTTATATCTTTAGTGTCACCATTATGATGATCTTTTTGACCTAATATATATCTGCAAATGTTTTATTGTGTCTTTTTATTTGCCTATCTTTCCCGTGCAAACTAGAAGTTGTTCCATGTAGATATAGAACACAAAAAGAAGAGTTGTTTCTTCACATAGGTAAGATGTGTTCAGTTACATTTAATTTCGATTTTCATTACAACTTACAAAAAAATGGTCATTTGACAAATGTTTTATTGTGTCTTTTTATTTGCCTATCTTTCCCGTGGAAACTAGAAGTTGTTCCATGTAGATATAGAACACAAAAAGAAGAGTTGTATCTTCACATAGGGAAGATGTGTTCAGTTAGATTTAATTTCGATTTTCATTACAACTTACAGAAAAATGGTCATTTGATAATGTAAACTAGAAGTTGTCATTGAAATTTTCTTCCTTCTAAGGTTGAGATTATATAATAGTTTTTTGGTTAATGTTAATTTTTAAATAAAACCGCGCGAAGCGCGGGAAACCCCCGTGCAACGCACGGGAGTGGTGGAATATAATATATTATTTTTTTAAAAAAAAAAATTAGTTTTTATTTGATTTTTTTCACCTAATATTTTAGTTACAAAAATTTGTGGTATATTTTTTTAGTGCAAATTTATAAAAAAAAGTTAAAAAAAGTTTATATCTTTAGTGTTGCCATTATGATGCTTTTTTTGACCTAATATATATCTGCAAATGTTTTATTGTGTCTTTTTATTTCCCTATTTATTTGGGCTACGTATTCTTTACTTTCTTGGGCTAATTTATTTTGGTCACATATTTTTTTTTGTGAATTTGCCTTAACAATAATATAGTATATTATTTTTTTTCCTTTTTTTTTTTAAAAAAATTAGTTATTATATGATTTTTTTCACCCGATATTTTAGTTAAAAAAATTTGTCATATATTTTTTTAGTGCAAATTTGTTAAAAAAAATTTAAAAAAAAAGTTATATAAAGAAGAGTTGTTTTTGACTTAACATGTATCTGCAAATGTTTTATTGTGTCTTTTTATTTGTCTATCTCTCCCGTGCAAACTAGAAGTTGTTCCATGTAGATATAGAACACAAAAAGAAGAGTTATATCTTCACATAGGGAAGATGTGTTCAGTTAAATTTAATTTCGATTTTCATTACAACTTACAGAAAAATGGTCATTTGATAATGTAAACTAGAAGTTGTAATTGAAATTTTCTTCCTTCTCAGGTTAAGGTTAGATAATAGTTTTTTTTTGTTAATGCTAATTTTTTAAACAAAACCGCGCGGAGCGCGGGAAACCCCCGTGCAACGCACGGGAGATACCTAATATATATCTGCAAATGTTTTATTGTGTCTTTTTATTTCCCTATTTATTTGGGCTATGTATTCTTTACTTTCTTGGGCTAATTTATTTGGGTCACATATTTTTTTTTGTGAATTTGCCTTACAAAAAATATAGTATATTATTTTTTTACCTTTTTTTTTAAAAAAACTTAGTCAAACTAGAAGTTGTTCCATGTAGATGTAGAACACAAATTTCTTCACATAGGGAAGATGTGTTCAGTTAGATTTAATTTCGATTTTCATTACAACTTACATAAAAATGGTTATTTGTTAATGTAAACTAGAAGTTGTCATTGAGATTATCTTCCTTCTAAGATTAAGGTTAGATAATAGTTTTTTTGGTTAATGCTAATTTTTAAACAAAACCGCGAGGAGCGCGGGAAACCACCGTGCAACGCACGGGAGATACCGCTAGTTAAGTATCAATATTAGTATGAAATATTAAAAATTACAAAAGTCTTGCAATTCTATGTTGTACAAATTTCCACGCTAAACCGTAATTTATGATAAATTAGTTTTTTTTGATACATCTATGATAAATTAGTTTTTATTAAAATGAAAGAGGCGGCAGGATGAGATTATAAGCACGATAGATCCAGTTCGTAACTGCTCATATTATTAAAGGAATTTCTATATCATTGAAATAACAGGACATTATTTGACAATAAATTAGTCAATCTGTAACACTTGAGTTATCTCATAAACAATCTCTCAGCTTAGATTTGTTTTTCTTTATGCACACCACCTTAAGGGTTGAACTCAGAACAATATGTTTAAGAGACACAAATCCTTTTATCTATACGTCAAGTGTATTTCTCAAACTCTAGAAAATGCAAGTGGAGGGGGAAGGTGTGGGCTAACAATATAATGTGTCAATGTTGGGGGTCTTGATAAGCTTTCTGTTAACTGTCACTTCCTTCCTAATATGAGTTTCTCTTAGCTGACGTTGCTCCTCCTTCATTGCCTCCTTCAAATGTCTCTTACCCCTTGAAAACGACATCGAACCCACTTACCTCTTTTCTTACATACCTTTCCTACCTACGCTTCATCATTATATTTCACCTTAACTTTCATTCTCGTGTTCTTCATATTGTCGTTCTTAAAATTATACTCCATAGTACTATTCAAAGTATCGAAAGCTTTAAAACGGGCTTGTTTAAATCTTATAGGCCTTGATATAAATAATTTTCTAAGGAAAAATCTATTGAAGGCAACTAGGCTCCTATGAGGTTCAAAGTTCAAACCTTAGAGTACTATAAACAATAAAAAATTTGCAAGTGAATATATAATATGGCCTCAAATGTCGATACTCTTATAGATAGTTGAAAATATTTTCTGGAAGTGGGAAGTTGCACGATCTGTTTGTAAGTTAAGCGCATCATTACTTCATTAGTATCTGCCTTTCGAGAGTAAAAAGACAAATTTAACCTACTAAAATTTGACGTGAGCAATTCAAAACTGTAATGCAAACTAGTGCGTTAAAAACTAAATCTGAACCATTCAAATTAAATATTCGTATGATTATAATATGACAAGGATATAATTCTCATCCCATTTTTACAATAGTCCTCCGATCCGGGGGGGGGGGGGGGGGACAAGTAAGATCTATCCACATATGTAAATATAATCTAAATTTGTAAAATTCAGACATATTGTTTCAATATTTATCGATTGCTTATAGGGGAGATGTTGGAAAATATTGATCTTGTTAAAATTTTGAATAAGATTCATCTTTTTTGAGATGTTGGATTGTTGGGAATGTTACATCGATCTCCTCCTGTGCCTCGCGCACGCCTGCCTGCATGTGCATTTATCACATCGTACCATAACTTCTGGAAATATATGATTAATAACACAGCGAATATACTATTCACCAAATTATTTACCGGTTGTTGGACTTTGGAAGTGGAATTTAATTCGCCTGACATTATTTGCCCGCCCAAATAGCGTGATACGTGAACACTAGAAGAAGATGAGCTTTTAAACATAAAAAAGATGATCGCATTTCTTTAAGAAGTAGAAAACATTTTATATATAAAATGTTACTATTTTGATAAAGTGTTACTATTTCTTATAATGAAGTTATTTGACTATGTAAGAAATCTTAATAATAATATATTCACTATTCACCAAAAAGATAGAAATTCGTATCAAGTTTTATAAAAGTGTTTTAGCATAATATTTGAATTGGAAATTTTTCACAAGGGCCGGACAGTTAAATAATTACTTAGAGGATTATACATAATTGCTAATTTTTCTTCAACATTACTTCAGATACTACTCCTCTAGCCCTATATATAAGTCATAATTATCTAATAATTTGATTAGATTAAGGTTGTTAGTTAAGTTAATTAAAATCACATGATATTACGAATAGATCGACTTTCACCTTCTATCTTAATTTCCGTCTCTCTCTTATTTTATTTGTTTATTATTGAAGAACATTAATTAGAATAATTAGAGGAAACTAGGAACAAATTAGAAAGATGTCTTATGATTAGGACTAAGTTGATCATCCCGTCTTATATTTTGGAATCAAGAGAGTAATTTGCAATTTTATATATGGAACATGATGAGATGAAAGTATCATCGTAGAGGGCGAGGACCTGGGACGATTGGATTATTATATGATTGAGAGGGAGTAGGTATATGTATATTTACGAAAAAACGAAGTCACCTTTCAAGTTCTGAAGAGACAGATTTCTTGTGAGTTAATTAATTATTATAACGCATGATAATTAATAATAATCACGAAGAAGAAGTACGGTTAACAAAATGTGAAATAACATGAAAAGGGAATCTATATATCACTATACTAATTTGAACAAAAATATTATTCCCTCCGTTCCTAAATATAAGATCACTTTGGGGAAGTGGATAAGTTCCTAAATATAAGATCACTTCCTATTTTATCTCAAGTTTTGCCCAAACTACCTTTATACTCCCTCTTTTCATTGAAAACTCCTCCTCCTTTTAAAGTTAAGTAATTGAGGGGAATTTGGGAAGATCATGTAATTTTATTGTCTTCCTTAATCTCCCCAAATTAACCAAAGTGATCTTATATTTAGGAACAGCGGGAGTACATTTTAATTTATTGTCCGAATAGTATATAGTTTCTCCTCTAATTAATTGGCCATTATATACGTATATACGAGTATCATCATTATTCGATGTGGTAGTTAGCCCATGCATTCATTAAATTAAAACTGGAATTTCAATTATGGATCCAAGGAGAAAGTAGAAACGGTCAATTGTTGCGTCCGTTGTGTGTTTGATATCAATAAGACAAACAAACTTGTTTTTATTAACGTAACGGTATCTTTTACTTCTGGTCGAGCAAGCTGGAAGCAAGTGATATTGAAGCATTAATATACGCAAGTTTTGGTGTTAAATAAATATATGTTTGAGTGCCATCAAACACAAACACATCTGACGTATATTAGCAAAATAATTGTATAGACACCATGAGACTTCTCACAAATTTTATTGTTGTGCATCACGCGTTTGCATCAATCTGTTGGGAAAGAAATTGATCGAACAATATCATCTCTAGTTTATCTCAACCCGGGAGAAAATATATAGGGCAAATAATAATAGGAGGAAAACTTTTAAAAATAATAAATTATTTGCCACAGTAAATTTTTTTCGTGCAGATGTTTTTTCTTTCACCTTTATTTCCATCCGAACATAACTTAAAGCTTTGTTTCTATGTTTGATATATATACAACATTGATGAAAGTATATGGTTGATTGAACTATACATATTAATAAGCAATCAATCTAGACAGATAATTTTTTTTTAAAAAAATAAAACTAAACCAATAACTTATTATAGCTGCAAGAGACGATAGATAGGCATCACTCATGAAACATGACAATACCTGTGTCATGGTTGTCCCCAACTTCCCCAATGAAAACCACAATTCAGAGAGCGTAGGTGATTGTGATCTTGCAATTTCAATTTTCTTAACCCTTTCTAGATTTTTTCATTTCTTTTAAAAGAATAAGTCTGATTTTATTGTGTGTTGATATTTAACAAATTAAACGATAATAAACTTATCTTAGAATTATTTTCAATTTAAAATAGAAAATTGATATAGATTTGCTAAAAAATAACCAATCAGACATTATTGTTCAAAGTTAGTTAAATATATCTAGGTTTTTAATTAGGTAATTAAATGTAACTTGTTTTTCAATTATGTACAAACATCTTCCGTTTAAGCACAATTATATACAGGTAATGAGTTGAATACAGTTTTGAAGAAAAATTACATTGCCTGAAAATATGTTACTATGCATGAACTCTTGAACAAAATATATATCCCCTGAGTTATCAATTATGCACGCATCTAGAGATTTTCCATCAATAATTTCTTAAAATTTTAGTGAAAGGTATATTGTTTACGTGGCAAGACTCTGTTCTTAAATACAAAAAACAATAAATTAGTCACTAATTAAATTTAACCGAGAATTCCGCTCATAAAGATAAAAATCCGTGGATAAATAAAGAATTCCATGGCCAATTATTTAGTAACGATCTATTTTACCATGGATTTTGCGGCTAATTCATTTTTTTTTATTTCAAGCTAATTCATTTTTATTTTTGAGTAATAACTACATATGCCATGCATGTGGCACGCTTATCTAGTTGAGTAATAAGCCAAATACTCTGAGAATAATAATATATAAAGGACGAGGCCAACTTGCAGCAATTGCCTGCCATAGCACTGAAGATTATTTATGATCATAAATTATGAAGAAACTGAAATGGTGGAGTCCATTGATGGAACGAATCAAAGTTACTTTCTTCAAAACTGAAATGGCTAATTTGGAAGAGAGAAGAAGATACCCTTGCACAGCTCAAATAGATTTTTTTTTCTTTCTCAAGATTTATATATGAAATCCCATTACACACAAAGATCGAAGACTGTAATTAGATCTTATATACACAATAACGAATTAGATATTATAATATAAGGTCGAGGTTGTGATATGATCACTAGCTTCAATGAAATGATCATTCAATGAGATAGCGTAGGGAAATTTGCATGGGATGATGAAATGCAAGGTCATATAAAGATGATGATGAAGTAGCATATATATATATGCTATGTCCTTTTGAAAAAAATAATAGTTGTGAGGTCTCAACCACCGAAAATAATTGCCATTATGATTGACAAATGGGTACTCCCTATGTCCCATATTATAAGGTCTTCTTAACCGAAATATGGTTTCTCACAAAATAAGTTAAAATTAGCTAAAAATAATAAATGAGCAAAAAATATGCCTTTATTTTTAAAAAAATGTCAATATTTATGAATAAGAGACTGCGTTCATGAAAAGAAAGTAAAAAAAAAGTGTGGGAAAATTAAGGTATATATATGTAAAATGACAAAATGTATTTATCATTCAAGCAACGTTAGATAAGACCTTGTATTTTGTAACAAATTCATTAAATTAAAAAATGAACCTTTTATTATTAAACGGAATGAGCATGTAATAAATAAATTTACATGTGGAAAGTGACAATCACTCATTATTAGACTATTTGGGTGGTATTGGTACCTAACATTTTCTTCAATAAGTGATTTTCCTTTGTAAAAGAATCAAGTGGTACAATGATTGCAGATCCAGTGGATCCAGGAGAGCCATGAAAAAATTGGGAAAGGAACAAGTTTTTTTTTCGTACCAAAAGAATAGTCTCTGCTACATTACATCTCAATCTCTGTCACTCACACACAAAACTATGAAACTGTATGTGTCTATCTGGAATCCATGATCTCACATGCACAATTATACGCACCTACTAAAATTTCATTTCTCTCTCACGACTATATTTAATGTGCGTGTGTATGTGTGGTTATATGTGTATATGACTCTATGTAGAATATAAGATCAGTTTAGTTGTTCATTTGTTTGGATTAAGGGAAAAGAGCATAATATAACGTAGGTTTAGATTCTGATTCTACGAATTGAAATGGCCCGGTCCATGTTATTTATATCCGGACGTATGTCTCTCTCCACACTACTTATATGCTACCTATTGTTAATAATTGGTAATAATGATTGATCAGTTGAATAATCAAAATGTATAAGGTAGAAAGGTAGGGAAATAATATATGTGTGTGTATGAAAATATGGGTGACAGAACCAAACAGAGTTATGGGTAGTCATGTGGAGTGTGGAGTGTAGTAAAGGAGTGTCCTACCTTGGAGAGGACAACACAATTAAATTAGTGTTATTTTTTGTAAAACATAGGCATATAGGGGTTTCCTAAGATGTGGGATTATTTTAACTTTATTATCTGTTGTCCTTTCCCTTTATGAGCCGCCATACCCCTATTTTCCCAACACAATAGCATATTAGCATCCGTTGTATTTTTGAAAAAATACCGTCACAATTTTATTAAAAAAAATTCATAACTAATGCAATCAATCATGTATAAAAAATTATGTTTAACGGGCAGCATTATTCATCACTCGTGACTAACAATTTATTTCTATCTCCAATTTAATAATCGAGGCCACATCTATTCTTGAATTAATTTTAAAAATATCAATAATATCAATGTGGATGTATATATATAGTTTAAAGGATAAAAATTAATATAAACTTCACTATTCATTACTGAATATATGTGTGTGTGTGTGTGTATAAATCAAGAATTATCCTAAGTTAAGCCTTTATTACAAGCTAAATTCTTTTATGTTTTGGGGGAAATATTCTTCGATGTAATCCTTCTTCTTCCTACAATAGTTGTAGATACCTAACTTTATATGAAGCATAATTTTTATGACTAAATATAACAATTTCCTCCAATCAAATAGCCACATCATGTGAAACCAATCATGATGCCCCAAATATTTATAAACTTAGCTGATAAATATAATTTAATGATTCTTGTTTTCCTTTTATGTTTTATCGAACATGCTAACGAATTAGTCCATCTGGTTCTAAATATAAAACATGGTTAAATTTTTTAGAAAATCCTAAGAAAACTAAATAAGTTAATTACAAATTGATTTTCCTAATTTTTCTCTAAACTATTTTATTTAACTTATAATCTAACATATGGTCTAATAATATACAAAATATGTTATAATTAAGGTGTTCATTTTATTTTCTTAAGATTCTCCAAAAAAGTCAACTAAGTCTTATATTTAGAACCAAATGTGGTAGTTTTTGACACATTTAATGCAATCACCTCTATTCATATCCAAAATTAAACATGGAAAGACAATTATATCCTCGACTTAGCATGTGAAAAACTTGAAACGCCCTCATTAATTTAACATGATCTTTTCTTTGTGCTCATCACAGCACTAGTGTATTACACTATCTTCTTACCAATGTAATTACTGTAACTCTGTAAGACAACTATGGTTCAAAGGGAATAACCTAAGACAAAAAAATACTCAAAACAGAGGCCATTTTGGTTGCAAAAGCAAAGGCAGCATAGGATTCTTGATTGGTTTGAAGGGTCTAAGTCTAGGCAGAGTTGGACCTTACGGCCTACCACCTGCCAGTCCCAACAAACCTCTCTCCAGTGGGGCCCAGGTTCATTGGTTAAGGCTCAACTTGAGCCCACAAAGAAAGGCCCATATACAAAGCAGCTATCCCACTTTCCATATCTTAACTATATACACAGTTAAAACCAAATATATGTCAGGGAAGGTACTCCCAATACCATCAAACATGAGTGACTCCGAAATAGAAAGCAAGCGTACATAATTTCATGATTTCATCATTCAAAGCACCATCAAAACTTTTGGTTGTTTTGGTGAAATTCTTCCATTTTGTGATGGGCCTGGGCCCGAGTCCTAGGCCCTAGCCTCATTCATTGCAGAATCTATTCAATATTTATATTGAAACTAGTGTATGTGGTCCCACTGATACACAAGTTCTAATCAATAGTCGAATAGTTGTTGATTATAGAAAGTGGCACACTGTTAATTAAGTTAAGTTTATTATAATGTGGGAATGGAAAAACATGACTAAGCAATTTGAAGATTGATTAGGAGATTATTAACATACCATTTCAGGCAATCATTGTTTTAGACAGCTATTGTATTTGTATTGTTTGTTTATTATAATTGTATTTTTGAATGCCGTGTAAATTATGTCGTTATCTCATTGTCTTTGGTTTGAATGAAGTATATTAATAACACATCAACACATCTGTCCATTTTATTTGCCTTTGAATGATAGATATTAAAACATTGAATGTTGTTAATTTCTGCCTCCATTAATCCCTCACTTTTATCCAATTCACTCGCATATTTATTCCATCGGAGAAACTATGATTTTAAATATCTACTTCATGAATATGTGCTATTACAATGTGGCAAATTCGGAAGTGCCGTAATGCGTTCTTGTATGAACAAATTGGTACAGACTCAATTTTTATTTTTTCTCAAAAACAGGCAGAATTTTAAACGAGTATTGGGATGCAAATGGCTGGAACCTTCCTTTTGATAACCATGGGAGCTCTAATTCTCAAATCTCGACAGATTACGAGACTTAAAGGAGATGGAATTGTCCACCAGCTTTCACCTTGATGATAAATATCAATGCAGCTTATCTAGAGGAAAACAACATTGCAGTCTCAGCTTTTATAGTTGGTGATGAAAACGGTTGGCTTCTGGATGGAAATACTAAAAGATGCACGGCAAATTCAATTCATGAGGCAGAAGCTCAGGCAATGTAATGAAGAGACGAAAAGGAGACCAAGCTCATACATAGGATTGGAAATCATATTGAAATCTTCTCATGAGTCTGGTAGTAATATAATATGAAGCCTAATGATCTTCCATAATTTCTTCAAGACTGAAATCAGTCCTAGCTGAAGCTTGCTAGTAGCTTAGCATAGTAATTGTAAGCTTAAACAGTTTGTAGGCATGATCATTACTTATTAAAGTGAGCTCTCAAAAGTTACTTCTCACTCGATTTTGTCGCTTGTAATGTTAAACATGCATATTTAGAATACGCGCATGCTTCATTTAAGTTGCATTTTTGGGTCTGCTCATAGATTCACAAAAATTATTACTTAATTGTTTTTTGCAACCACGCAAACTGCGTTCGTTTTCAAATCAAATTATTTATTGTAAATAGAAACGCAAATATAAGCATGCCCAATTTAACATTTATAACATCCACTTCTTAAACTAAAGGATAAGGTTGATAAAAAAAAATTTATCCTATGAGCATACTTGTTAATTTGTCCGCTATATGAATAGTCTCTTTATAAACATAAACATGAACAACAGACACATTACAATATGATGTAAACTTTTTCATCACCCACAACTCATCACCCTTTTTCAAGTTATAAAAATGAAAAAAATCAGAACCATATTTTAAAAATAGATTTTGAGAGTATTTCAATGCGGAGTTGTCATTTGAAAGCATTGTGTCAATACTTTCTACCTATAATGTTAGTTATATTAAGAGACTGATGTATATAAACTTAATGCACTAAAGATTTTAAATATTGATTCAAGAAAAATCTTTTTGGTACATTTTTTACAGAATTGAATGCACATTTTACCGTAAAATTTAATTATATTAGTCATATACACACAGAGAGATAATTATATTGTTGACTTGGGTCATTGGTGTAACTCTAAGTGTCTAATTATTCACTGCAAGCCTGCAACCTCAAAATAAGCCAGGTGGTGTACTCATACATTGAACTGATCCCTTTATTGTTTATTAATGTTTTAGTTAGAAGAAAATCTAACTTATAAGTTAAAACAAATAAATGTGATCCGGATGTAAAGAGTGAACTAGAATAGTCGATTCATACTCAAAAGTGCTCATAAATCATAAATGCTTGTCGTTTTAATTAACAAACCATTAAGATTTTGATTTTTAAGCCTTAAAGCAGGGTGGGTGCTTTTATTTTATTAATCTCTCAGATCGTGTGAGCAATTTTTATTATTGATACAACAGTACTCCTGAATTCTTATACTAAAAAAACAGATGAACATAAAATTTAGTCCAAAATGTCTCTATTAAAAAACTTCAATTTAACTATTCTGTCTACAGATCATTGGTGTATTTTATATAATATATAATTTATAATACAATATATGATTCAGTTTCTTTTCACTATCAATCATTAATACTACCTCCGGTCCTAAATATAAGACCTAATTGACTTTTTTTTGGAGAGATTAAGGTTGTGAAATAGGCTATTAAATCATGACATATTTGATATATTTTTAGATTATACATTAGTTTATAGGAAAAATAAATTAATCTAAGGGAAAAAATTAGGTAAATCAATTTATAATTAACTTATTTTGCCTTTTTATAGGATTTTCTAAAAAAGTCAATTAGGTCTTATATTTAGGACCAAAAGGAGTAATTATATATCTGTTATATAATATGTATATAATCTATAATACAGTATATTATTAAGTTTCATCAATTATTAAGTTATACTACCTCCGGTCCTAAATATAAGACCTAATTGACTTTTTTTTGGAGAGATTAAGGTTGCGAAATAGGTCATTAAATGATGACATATTTGATACTCCCTCCGGTCCTAAATATAAGACCTAATTGACTTTTTTGAAAAATCCTAAAAAAAGCAAAAATAAGTTAATTATAAATTGATTTAACTAATTTTTTCCCTTAAACTAGGTTATTTTACTTATAAACTAATGGATAATTTAAAAATATATCAAATATGTCATGATTTAATATACTATTTTGCAACCTTAACCTCTCCAAAAAAAAGTCATCTAGGTCCTATATTTAGGACCGGAGGTAGTATATTTTTAGATTATCCATTAGTTTATAGGTAAAATAAACTAGTTTAAGAGAAAAAATTAGGTAAATCAATTTATAATTAACTTATTTTGTTTTTTTAAAGATTTTCTAGAAAAAGTCAATTAGTCTTATATTTAGAATCGGAGGGAGTATTATTCAGATACACGCTGCGCTCTATACTTTTTATACATTTTTCACGCAAGTGTTGCATGTTTCCTAAAACCAAAGCATTCCATTCATGGCAAAACAAAAAAATCAGTTAGATGACCCTTTTTTAACTAACAGAGATTTAAATGACATTAGTCATTAGCCTTTGCATAGAAATATACGACTTAATTTTAAAACACAATTGAAAAATTACGCAATCTTAACAAGCCATCAAAATTTACCATACAATTATGTGATCAAAATTTTCCGCCGAAATATAAAAATTAATTATCAGCAAATAAACATGAAATATGAATTACTCTATTTAATTAGGGATTAAATTATGGAAAAAATTTTAAATGACATTTATGGTTATAAGGACTAACTTAAAGATTTTGATTTTATCAAGTACCCTGTATATGTAACTGTCATTTAAAACATTTTTAATCTTCTGTTTTCTGCATTTGTTTACATTGCAATTTTAAAAATAAAACACACTAATTTTTTATGCTGCTTAATCATATTCAAATCTCCACGTCACAACTTTTATATTCGAATGTAATTAATCTGGGCACTATAAGGTTCAGTTAAAAATTCCTCTATACACACACACACACACTCCCACATATAATGTTTTTTTTTTAACATACATAATGTAATTCACTTTGCATCACAAGTTCACAACTTAATTGAATTTAAAAGCATAATTACTAATTGCAATTGGATAACTGATTATGAATGAGTGAGCTTCCCATATTAACTAACTGTATAGTACTATAAAATATAAACTGAGGAAATGCAGACAAAATGAACCTCAAATTCGAAATGAAATTAACAAATTGTGGGGCCCACACCAAAGGAAAATGCTATATATATACAACTTCACCTTCCTCCCTCATGCTTATGCCCAAATCTCCAAAACTTCAATTATGTCTTCCTAATACCTTCGCCGGCGACTTTCACCGGAAAAATTGCCCCACCGTCAAACCCTCCTCCATGGCTAAGGGCCGCAAATTCACCTACGGCCACCGCACGGAACGCCTCTTAGGCTCCTACGCCTTCAATCTCCGCACCCACACGGCCGCCGGCGACTCGACGGAGTTCTCCGAACACGACGTCTGGTCCACCGTCGATGAAATCGACATGAATTTGAGTTCCTCCGGAGACAAGCCTCCGCGGTCGTCGCCGGAGGTCTCGACTTCCGATCGCCGGCGGCGGAACTCCGGCGGGTTGTCACTTGCGTTCGACGATTCTCGGAGCGGCAACTCATCGTCGTCAGCTGCAAGGATTGTTCACCGGGGGCACGACGGCGGCGCGTTGCCGGCGCGTGGGGCGCAGGTGGCATCGTCAGCACCGGTGAACGTGCCGGACTGGGGGAAGATACTGCGGTGCGATTCGATGGAGTCGTTACGGAGCATGGATGCCGGATTCGAGGAGGAATCGGAGACAATGGTGCCGCCGCACGAGTATTTGGCACGTAGCCGGAAAATGGCAGCGAATTCGGTGTTTGAAGGGGTTGGACGGACGTTGAAGGGACGGGACATGAGACGGGTTAGAGATGCTGTGTGGAGTCAGACCGGGTTTGATGGGTGAGTGATTGAATGAACCGGTCCAGACCGGGATTGAATTTTTAATATGATTATGGTTGTTCATTTTTGTTCTTAATCTCAAGAGCAGCTTAGTTGGTGTTTGGGGGGAAAATTATATATAATATAATATATATAGATTTTTTTAAGAAAATTTTGTTTCCACGGTTTTGAGATAATGATTTTGTTGGGTTGCCTCGAATAGGGGAGTCTAACTTAGAGCCAAGTAGCAAAATATCTTGAGTTTAGACTTTCTCAATTTTAATTGTTAGGGCCTTATGGATTAGCGCAAGAGAGACATCTCTTTGTGTTTGTTTGGGTATGAGAGATTTTTTTGATCAAAATTGGTACGAGAGATTTGGAAAGAAAGTGGAAGGAAAATTTTGTGTATTATAAATGTTTAAATATTAAAGAAGTGGGTTATAATATTTTAAGAAATATAAAATGTAAATGAAAGTGTTATATGTATATTAATTTTGATTTTTCAACCTCACTTCTTAAATTCATGCAAATTCACCCAAAATTTTTCTTCCATCTGTTTCCCTCTCCTATCTCATACCAAATAGGCCTAGTGTATGGTGGGATAAAACTTTTCTGATGTAATTGTCTTCTAATATGCTTCTACGGCTAATTGTAGTAGGCACTAAGAGTCTAAGATCTCTCTCCAACGATAAATCTAAGAATTACTTGATGAGGGGGTGAAGGCAAAATCCATTAGAAAATACTTAAGAGTTGAAATTGTAATGTTCTTCAACGGAGTATTGAAGTGTGGGGCGTAGTAACCCTGTTTTTGAATAATTTTGTATTCTAATCCACTCTTGTTCAATAAGATTCACCGTGTCATTCCAAATCAGGACATGCGAATCATGGTAATGCAAAGGCTTATAAGTTTATATCTATTATATGTATACATATATACATACATATATGGCCTCCCAAAAGGAAGTTAAGAAATAGAAGTTATCATCAATTTTATGAATAGTGAAAGTAGAAGGTTAAATTATACAAACCTTCTTAATTTTATATGACATATAAATAATCATTTTAATATTTGCAACTATTCGATAAATATATTTAAATTTCAAAATCCATGTTAACCCTGAAGTATTTTTTTAAAAAATTCACTATATTTTAATCTTTATTTATACTATGACACTATGTCCTCAAACTTAATGTCACGCTCGTGGTATAATTATATGTTGATGGCCTACATACTAGCTTAAACTTATTTGTATATATGAAAAAAAATTTGGAATGTTAATAATAAGTTTAAACGGTTAGTGAGTGACATACAGTAATAAAAGGAATTTTTTTTTGGCCACAAGTAATAAAAGGAATTTGTATAATTTAGTTAACATAAAAAATATAGTAACTAAAGTTGAAACTATTTGGTGAATGGATGGATCAAACAAAAAGTAACTTCTCCAAGGGGCACCTTGATAATTGATTGGTTATCATTCAATGAGAATCACATAAATTCTTGCAGCAACTTTTGTTATAAGAATCCAAAATTTCAGAACAAATTCTGCTTGTTATTATTTCACTCAAGATTTCACCATTTTTGCAGATTTAACTTCTAACATCTTTATGGAAACCCATGACAATATAAACCCATTAATAACATGAAAATATTCATTAGTAAAAAATTATTTAGTATGTAACAGATGGTGGGAAAAGGTCAAAACAAAGGATGATGTAAAAATAAAGAGAAGGAAAATGTACAAAAAGAAGAAAATGATGTAATGGCTGGGGCTGGTATTAATTTACGACCAATTATGTTGTTTGTTTGGATTAGGATACAATACAACAATCCTATTGGGTATAAAAATCAAGACAGCAGAATATTATGTTGTAAAATCAATTTTCAAATGAATATTCGATCTTCTGATAATTAAAAAATTTCACACTCACTCAATTTGGATCATGTGGCATCTGGGTCAATGGGATCATATGCAGTGTCCTGTGTGCGATATTTGCTATAAAGCTTTTGTGCCAAGTACAGCTTATTCAAAAGCAAAATAAGTTGTCTTTGTAATCTTTCTTTGATTTGAATAGCACGGTTTATTCCATAAAAAATAATATTCTCTTCGCTGTCAATTGACAGACTACTTCCCTTCGGACAAAATCTCTTTAGGCTCAATTAAGCATATTAAATTGAGTTTTGAGTAATTTATGAATATTAAAATATTACTTGAGATGAATTTTATTTATTTATAACATAAAATGATAAATGACTTAATTTTAATCAGGCTGATGTAAGTTTAGAGCATGATAAGTCGTCTTATATGTCCATATTAACTCAAATTCAAATCATTTTACTTAAGTGGAACCCATCCCTTATCAAAAAACTAAGTTTGCATGCACAGAAAAATATCAACAACAGAATCAAACTTCTGGCCAGACAAAAAAAAACACTTATACTAAATACCTCATCTAATTGTGGTGGCGGCATTACGGGTAACTGGAAGTTGACCATTCTATTAGTTGAATGCTGTATTTTTTCTTTGGGACTGAAAGTCGAATACTTTATTGGTGATTACAATGGACATGATATTACCATCAACCCAACATATTTAAGCTTATCAACTCAAAACATTCAATCACACTATCTATTTAATATAGCAATAGATTAAGGGCAAAAGTGCTGATGTAATTATTAATTATTTCATTTTTCATCAATAATAAAAGACTATTCCGTGGTGTAGAAATAATATACAACTTTTTAACCAGTGCAAAAATGATGAAATCGGTGCTAAATGTTAATTTGGAGTTTTGTGCAATCTTATTGATATTATTTTCCAATATAAAAATACCATTTTACTCCACTCAATTAAAACTCAAACTTTCTTATACTTCCCTTCCTCGTGTCCCTTCTCAAACAAAGAAGGTTTGCGTTTTGATTGAGAGAGGTAAAAAAAGTTTTTCACTTTGGAAAATAATATCATTAAGATTCCACATAACTACAAATAACATTCTGCATCGGTTTTATCATTTTTGCACTGGGTCAGAGAGTTAGATATTATTTCTACACCACAAAATAGTCATTTATTATTGATATAAAAAGTGAAATAGTTAACTATTATATCAACGCACACACTTTTGCCCATAGATTAATAATTCATGTAACGAGCACCTTATCACTTTGACAAATTTCTCCATCATGATTAAGAATCTCCATTTAATATCTGAAACAAAACCTGTGGTTTGCATATTTATTAAAGAAATACAGGGGAAATAAGAAAAACTTGTGGACAAAATCGTTGGGTCCACACCCATCAAGAGTGGGACACCCATTGCTTTTAATGGACAAGTGATGGATGGTGCCATTAAATTGGCAAAACATAGCAAAGGTCCAAAGAGTATTGAGAGCAACATT
This sequence comes from Mimosa pudica, assembly GCA_029929735.1. Taxonomy (NCBI): domain Eukaryota; kingdom Viridiplantae; phylum Streptophyta; class Magnoliopsida; order Fabales; family Fabaceae; genus Mimosa; species Mimosa pudica. The sequence continues at coordinate 3,960,078 of JAKELP010000020.1, forward strand.
AATAAGATTCAATGGCTAATGTTTACAACTTTTTCAATGACAATGACATTTAAATCTTTTTCCCTTTAATGTTGGGCTCACAAATTATGTGACCTTGGGGACCATTGGTTTTTGCACCATCTCATTCCCTCCAAAAGTGTTATTGACCCTTTCGGTTACTTATGATTTGGGCCACACTACTATAATACTCCTTCCGGTCCTAAATATAAGACCTAGATGACTTTTTTTGGAGATGTTAAGGTTACAAAATATGTTATTAAATTATGACATATTTGATATATTTTTATATTAGTCATTAGTTTATAGGTTAAATAAACTAGTTTCAGGCGAAAAATTAGGTAAATTAATTTATAATTGACTTATATTTTGCTTTTTTAGGATTTTTAAAAAAAGTAAACTAGGTCTTATATTTAGGACCGGAGGGAGTAATAACTATTTTATCAATATCACAATCTTCTATTCACGTCGTGGGCATTTTTGGAGAAGCACTTCAAAGCATTTGACCAATGAGGGAAAAATATAAGATAAACACTTAAGATTTCCTTTATCTTCTTTGTGTGGGGACCTGCTTTCAATTTTAATAGCTTATCATGCATCTCTAGGCTATAATTATCCTTCTCCAAAGTGCTTTTCAAATTCATCCTCAATAAATTTGGCTCTTGGAGTTTATTTTAATTGTCTACTAAGCCCGCATACTCTTCCACGCATTACTTGTATTTTTTCTTACCCAAAGGGTAACACATTCATTTAGTTGTCATTTTTGACAATTTTCCTTTTCTTTTAAGTCATAAAACCAAAGCACTTGCTCATCTCTCAAATATATAAGTTAGATTATTTATTTGTTAATATTAAGAAATAAATCTAGTTAAATGAATTATTTTTTTAAGAAAACTTGTGATGGCTTTTTATAGTGCTCCATTAGTTGTTTGCAATTTGCATTTTAAACCACTTCTTGATGAAATAACCCTTAATATGGATTATCAACAAGGAGTTGAAAAAAAATTATTGTAATCCATTAAGAGACAAAGTTGATGGAGGAGTTACATTAGATATCAAAGCAAATTACTTTTCTAATTTTTATATATAGGATGAGAGAGGATTAGTTATTCTTAAAACAGTAATATTAACATGGGCTTGTCCCATAGCTATATTTGATAAGAGACCCAAACATGAAGTGATAGTTTTCAGTTAAGCACAAACATTGTCCAAGCCTCCAAGGTACTCAATTACCCATTAAGCCCTTATGACATTCTTTTCTGTAAAAAAAAATGTTGTCCATAGGCCCAAGAATAATATGTTTGATTAAGCTTATGAACTACAGTTAACAAAAAATTTGATTGAGCTCAGCGGGTATAATTTAGGCTTGCATCTTCTCACACTGCGCATTTGGATTATTATACTTGATGCCCAAATCGGAAAACGTAGAATAAAAAAGAACTTTTTTTTTTACCTGAGAATAAAAAGGACTTTGATAGTTATAAAATTTAGTGATTTTTTTTAATAATATGACGATGAAAGCATTCTTTTATTTAGAATATAATATTAATATGCATGCAAAAATTATGTACTCCTCAAGTTCTAATGAAATTAATGAAGAGTCATGTGACAATTACATTTTGAGTGAAGGTTAAAATTGTGCGTGTAGTTTGGTTCAAAGTGCACTGAACATCACAAAGTTTTTTTTTGTTCAAAAATACTCACAGTTATAAAAATGGGTCAAAAGTACTTATGTCATCAATATACACTAATAGTGTCAAGTTTTTCAAAATTAGAAAAAATAAAAGGTGCAAAAATACTCGTGAAATTTGGTCTAAAGGGCATTCAACACTGTGAAGTTTTCCCCTAAAAAATGTCCACATAATTACCAAAATCATTCTTTCGTGCCTAAATCGTTACTTTAAACATGTTAAACTAAGGACTTACATAAGAAGGGGTGTTAATTAAAGTTCAAAAATCAATTTTAAAAAGCAATATTATAGGAATGAAGTGTTGAAATTTGGGAAAATTAATTAGAGGTCCCTCACAAGGGAGTTAATACTGGAAAAGTCCCAAAAGTTGAAAATATTAATGTAGGGTCCCAAGGGACCTCACATTAATATATTTGAAAAGTGAAAAGACGGTTTTGCCCAACAATTGGTTAACGTGATGCAGTAGTCTCATGTAAGAAGAGCACGTACTTTTCTAGATGAAATTGTCTGAAATCATCAGTGAAATGGGTTCGGATTCTCTCAGAATCCGAACTCTCCTATTCCCTCAGAATCCCCGGGGTATTATTTTGCTTATTGAAATTCATTTAAGAGCTCATAATTTGTCACTTGTACCATTAAAGATTAAAAAAATGTACTATAAAATAAAATAAATGAAGAACTTTTATTTTTTTTATTTTTGAACACTTTTTGGTATAAAATATTTCAACTATCTAGACCTATTTCATTTCAATATAAGGATCTATAAGAGATACAGACTAGTCCAGTTAACTATGAAACAATATTACAGTTAACTGATATTACAGTTAACTGATTTAACTGATTCAGTTAACTGTAATATTGTTTCACAGTTAACTAGACTAGTCTGTATCTCTTATAGATCCTTATATTGAAATGAAATAGGTCTAGATAGTTGAAATTTTTATGCTAAAATTATTTTATATTATAATACATTTTAATTTTATTTTTAATGGTACAAGTGGCAAATTATGAACTCTTAAATGAATCTAAATCGGCAAAATAATACCGGATTATTTTGTTAAAAAGGAGAAGGAGGGAAAAGGAGAGGGAAGGAAAAGGAGAAACCCCTCTCCCCAGTGAAATGGAAATGGCAATCCTGAATTCCTGATCCAGCGGCTCAAGTAGGTAATCCGGTGGGTGAGACAGGGCAACAATCATGGCATAGCTCCAATGGCAGCCTTGACAAGATGATCGGTCACCGCATCAATGTCACTGGGAATATGATTGTAGTGAGATACTCCATGATCTAGAAAGAAATGACTGCACTTCATGAATCATAACAGCACACACGTGAAGATCCACTGTTTTAAAGCATATATATCATAGTTAAAACAATTCATTCAATGTTCAATAATAATATGATATATAGAAGTCAAACGATTGTAGATTTACATATCAACATAGTTTTTTAAGGAAAAATAACTACGTACACTTGCATTCAAATTTCTTAATTAACTTGAGGGCTTCCTGTCTGCTGTCCATCCATTACACCATATATGCAGTTATGCACAATGAATAAAAACAACATTAATGCCCGGGGGGCGTAGCTTGATGGTTTGAAGAGGATCCCCAAGGTGTGGATTCCACCATTTAGCCCAAAGGTGCCAAGTTCGAACCCCCGGGAAGTCAGTCACTCCGTTTACGGGAATCCCGACTGGCGACTCCGGATTAGTCTGCACCCGAAGGGTGTGGGACACCGGGGGAAGCAATTCAAAAAAAAAAATAAATAAAAAAAAAATAAAAACAACATTAATAAGAAAATGTTATTTCTCAAAATAAATATTATTATAATGATCAGATGATCATTATTATACTCTCAAATGGTTGGTTGGCCATGCATGAAATCAATGCCTCTTGAATAATACTCCCTCCGGTCCCTAATGTAAGAGCTAGCCGTCAAAAAAACGCTTATTAAGAAAACATGTGAATGTTAGTTGGGTGTCTGGAGTTAATGCTTCTTTTCCAAAATTGCCCATATTTATTATAGTACTTTTAAGAGAGAGAAATATATAAGCATTAATAAATATGAAAGAGAGTTAAGGGGTAAAGTAGGAAAAAATGCATTAAATGAGGAGAGAATATGGGGTGAGCTCTTACATTAGGGACCAAAACCATTCAAATTTTGGGCTCTTACATTAGGGACAGGAGGGAGTAGGATAAAGCGAACGTTTTGTGTATAATTTTTACCTACAGCCTTTTCAATCTCCCTTAGCTTGCTTTTAATTCCCACTTCTTCCGAACTATAACTTGCTAAATTAAAATAAAAATTAGCTACTCTCTCTAACCGCAATTGTATTGAAATTTATTGTGAATCTAATAAAATGCCTCCTTGACGTGACGACCTATATTAGCAAGAGTAAGTCATGATAAGAAAACTGCATATAATCTATAAACTAGTTTGTTGGCCAATTTCAGAAGATGATTAAATTGATATTTTAGTAAACAGAAATGATTCGATCAACTTGATTTCAACCAGTTGCAACTCTGTTACGTTGATCCATCGCTTTAAGCAATGGCAAAAAAAAAAAAAAAAAAACTTCCCCAAATCTATTCCCCAACTCTATTTTGAAGCAATATTCTCACACATAAACAATATTTAAAAAAATATTGTCACAAATTAGAATAGGTTTATATTCATATTAAGTTCAACTCTCCAAGTAAATGTTATGCTAAGGATTAAAGACAATTTTGTTTAAAATCAAAGACCGAACGGAGCCGTAACTTAGTGTTTTAAAATAAATAATTACAAAAGGGAGAATTAATTAGAGATCCAATGGAAGAAACATTATTAAAATGAAGTCTCACGAGTTGTTATGTGAGGTCAATAAATTGTTATTGTTAGTTCTAGAAGTTATAATTTCAACTCGTGAAATTTCATATTAATTATCTTTCTTCTATCGGACTTCTAATTAATTCTGCCATGTTATAGAGCAACATACAATTACTAAAATTCTTAGTACAGGTGACTGAGATGAAAGAAGAGATGCGCACGCAACAATGAGACAAAAAGCAAAGGAACATGCATTGGGCAGTGAAGGCCCCTCATCACTTGGATTTGATTGGCATCAGCCATTGCGAAACTGGATTTGTGGATGAAATAATAATGGATTCTCTTTTCTTTTCCTGTTCTTTCTTTGTTTGCTTCCCCCACCTTTTTTCCCTTTTAACAACCAACTTCAAAACTTCATCACATCCCTGACCCCTCTCATTAACAATGGCTCTCATCCTCTCTTTTTGCTGAGATTTTCCCCTCTGCTTTTGCTTCCATTGAGTTTCATATATGTGAGTGACTCGTCAATCAATATCACCCATATATCTACCAAAATCTCAAGAAAGTATCACTGTTTATAAATCATAAATAATATACTCTAAAACTACATAGTCCATACTTTTTTTTTGATGATGTCCATATAGTTCATACTAAACTACTCTTTCTGTTCCTAATATTAAGATAGAGCAATTCATGAAGCTGAACTTGTTTTTAAAGATAAGATTTACTTTTAATTTTCCTCATGGTCCTCCCAAATTATCCCTATATTTGTGCTCTTAAATTATAAACAAGTAAGGGGAAGAATATAATTATAAAAGTGGGTGTTTATCATGTTTTAGTAATATTACATAACTTTTTTTTTCGAATGAAAGTATTATTACATAACTTAAGTTAACTTAACTGAAATTATTAATCTATTTGAATTAAGTGAATGAGTCTTATGTTTATGAGCAGAAAATACTCATTTTGGTCCTAATTATAAGATAGAGAGAGTGTATATTATTTAAAATTTACTCTAATATTATTTCCTTGGACTGGACAGAGCTGTTTTAGGCAAAAGCTGAGGTTGGTGAAGACTGTAAGTTGTACGTTACATTTAAAAAATCCAGTACCTCACGCATTGAAGGCTTCTCTCGCTGATCTCATGGTCCTAACTCTGCTCATCTGCTGTATATTTCCTTTACTCCTCGTCTCTCAAAGTTGACCAATTTTGAGATTCTCTTCCTTTAATCATGGAGGAATCCAACGCCGAGAGGCTGGAGACATTTTTTTTTTAAAAAAATTATAAGACCCCCTTACCGGATTTACGAAAGTCAAGGAAGTAAATTACGTTACTAAATTATAATACATGTTACATGTAATTAGATAATAGATTAATTTATAAGTAGAATAAATTAGTTTTTAAGAAAAAATAAATATAGACAATTTAAAGTAATTATTTTGATATCATTTATTTTTCCAAAAATATTAAAAGGATCTTATAGATAAAATATGTGGAAGTAGTAAAATGAACCTACTTAACGGCAATACTAATAAGTTAACCAAACGTGTCATTTTCACCAATTTTGTTAAGTTATTATGCAAATTGGAAATACATTTTGGGTCACTTAATTTATTAAGTATAATTCCATTTTGGGCACTCAATAATTTTGTGTAATTTCATAAGCCATTAACACTTATTTTAAACACAATCGCTTCACTGATATTTTTGCGAAAATTTCCCTTTTAATTACCGAAGCTCACAAAAAAGTTGCTGAATTTCGAAAGCTAAACCAAGCAAAAAAAGTAGAGCCGTCAATATGGGCCGAGTCCGTAGGGCCGGCCCGTTTTTGCCTAAGCCCTAGTAGGGCCGGGCCGGGCTTGGGATTTAGAGGAAAAAATATGGGTGTGGGCCCTTCGGCCCTTAAGGGCTAAGGCTTTTGAGGGCCGACCCTGTTAGGTCCGACCATTTTTCCTAAACTAAAAAAAATTAAAAAATAGAGGTGTTCACTCTCAAAGTCCTTAGTTTCAATGTAAATTTGTAATAGTGTAATGAGTCAAATGTGTCAAGTTGCATCCATCTAATTAATGTTCAGGTTCTTATTTGCACAAGGAATTAATTGCATAGATTTAAATATGATTGTGAGTTTTTTTATCAAATATGCTTGAAGGACAATTAATTATTTGCGAATAGATTCAAATATGCTTCAAAGACAATTTATTACTATTTTTGTTTTGGCAAATGATGGAGGTGATAATGCTTATGGCGTTCAAGAAGAAATGAAAAAACTTGATATTTTTGTCAGTGGAGTAGAGGAGGAGGCAATTCATAGCCAAACACAATCAAATGTTGTCGACTGATATTTATTGAGATTTTCTTTATATGAGTTGTAATTGTGTCTTGTGGATTATTTGTACTTGAATGTTTTTTATTTCCTTATTGATGTTTTGGTTTATTTATATTAATACTTGAGTTTATGCAGTGTACTTGTGTATTAAAAGTTAAAACTTGTGTAGTATATGATTGAAATTTTAAATTTTTTTATATGGGCCGAAGCCCTGAGGGCCGACCCTGGCCCGATTGCTCTAGGGTTGGACTTAAGAAAACAGAGATTTTTTTTGGGAAAAAGCTCTGATGAGCTTGCCTCGTTGAGCCCTGACCCTTAAGGGCTTGGCCCTTAAGGGCCAGCCCGGCCCGTTTTGACAGCTCTACAAAAAGGAGAGATCAATAGAAAGGAACAAAGGAGAGAGAATGGTCAAACACTTGGTTTAACTTGCTAGTGGTCATATTAGATTAATTAGAAGTCTTAAATTCAAGTTCAGAGAATGCAATTAAGTTAAATACTTGTTACTTGGTAATAGAGTTTTGCCTAGTTGGATCTAGTTTAACCCTAACCCCTTATAAATCTGAGTTAGAAAGAAGTACGCCCATAATACTGAATGTTCTAAATAGAGAGGGAGAAAAGAGCTTCTAGCAAATGCATAACATTAAATTAAATTATATAGAAGTACAGAAATTAGTATAATGTTTCTTTCTTTTTTTTTTAACAAATAAGAATAGGCAAAATATGACTGCATTTCATTTAATTTTAGGGAGAAATAATTAGAGGTCTTATGGAAGAAACATAATATTAAAATGAGGTCCCATGAATAGTTATTGTTAACCTAGAGGTTGTAATTTACAAGTCGTGTGACTTCATCTTAATCATCTTTATTCTATGGGATCTCTAATCAATTCTCCCTTAATTTTATAGGTAATATGAGATATATTCACTCACATTAAATCATTTCATTTAAAATTGTAATACAAAGATTCTGCTTTTAAAAACAAATATTTTGTTTCCAACAAGCATGTGATTTGCTCTGTTTTTCAGGCCATAACTACGTGGTCATGGATACCACATGACCTAGTGCTCTAACACTACACGGCATATTTGTTAAGTTATATAATTTGTTTATTTTATTTTTTAGAGGATGATGAGATAACATATACTAATATTGAGTGCAATTTTTTTGTCTGAATATTTATTGCGTTTGATTAAAAAAAAGCAGATTTAGTTTATTTGCATTTATACATAGTGCTTAAAATCATGTTACTTTTATGGGAGAAAAAAACCATGTTACTCTCTGTTCATATTCCCTTTTCATGTAATGCACGTTTTAACCCTTCAACTTTTTTCAATGAAAAATTTTCTTCCTCAATTTTGACTTAATAGATACAATTAAAGAATTACAGGAAGTGAATTGTATCGAGCCAATAAACTACGAAAAAAAGAGTTGTTTTGAAACAAAATTTGATTATTGAAATGAAGAAAGGTATAGAAACGAAAACATATTATGTCCTCATTTTTTATTCGATAGATTAAATTCTAATCATATGAATTATACATTAAAAATGATGACATATTTATTAAGGTTTTTTCGAAAATACACTGAATTTTTTGGGGGACAAAAACACTGAAATTAAGTGTGATGAATAATGATGAAACTTTTTTTCTTTTCAAAGTATAATGAATTTTGAGGAGATCGGAATGCATGCGAAGCTGGCTTGTAGATAAATAACAAGAAATCAATGATCACAATGCTAAATTACTAGCCTTTTATTGAACAATTTACATTAACATGAACTTATTATCTTCAAATAATTTTCAATGTTGCATACTTATCACTTGTTCAGTTGATCCAAATGTTTAATGCCTGTGATATATTGAGCAAATTCTAAAGGGGCAGCTTCATAATATCTAGACAGGGACTGGTCACATAAATGAAGAGATCCACGAAAACAACACGGGGTCGCGTCATTTTAATCGGTCCAAAAACATCAAACAAAGCACCAAACAATAATCCATTTTCCCACATCACTCCGAAACACTTCACATCAGGCAGGCTTGATTAATTAATTTAGTCACTACCTTTTCAAACATACAAGACCTATAATTAAGGATGTGAGGTTATTTTTAAATCGTGAAACAACTTAAATATACAAAACATTTTTAAATTTTCTCACATATTTCTTAGGAAATAAAATCAAAGGTAGATGGATTAGAGCCTTTTTTATTAAATTCCTTAGAATGCTGGTCATATAAATAGGGTTGTCTCCACTCCAATAATTAAGAAGCATTTCTATGAACTAGAATACATGTCATCATATTTAATCTAATCAAATCAAATAAATATTTTTTTTTAAAAAGGAGATATTACACTTAACAAATAAACACCACTCATCAATGGGAAGTCGATTGAGCTGGTTACTGAGCTACAAACTCCCGTAAGTATGAAAGCGTGTTTGTTTATGTGGGCAAAACTTCTACCCCTCGATTTCGTCCGTATTAAACCAAGCAGTGATTAACAAAAAAAAAATAAACATCACTCAACTATTCTTTTTTTTATAACAAAATTTTAGGAAGAGGTTTGGGCTCAACTCAATCCAAGGGTAGAGCACCCAACTCATGATCTACTGGGGTCTGTTCCTACGGGCTCTGGAGCATGACCAGCAAACTCTTTCTTTATGTCCACACAGGTAGGTTACTCTCAGCTTCAGGATCGAACTCGCGACGTAGTGGTCAACCCGACGTTCATTGTTTGATCCTTCACCACTAAATTACGGACAATGGGTAACACTACTCCATCATTCTCCGCGTACACATATTTATTTTATTTTTGTATAAATGTACAATCCGCGTAAACATCATTAACGAAATGATTCATGTTGATGTTTTTCCTAAAATAGTAGTAGTCCACACCTCAAGTCAACCTCATAATGATAAATTCCCATTTTTTTCTTCCCTTGATAGCTCAATCCTTCATCAATCCACAATAATTTCCCCAACGTCATCACCCCGCAAAAAAAAAAAAAAACAAACAAAAAACTTGATCACCATTCCTCATTTTTCCTCCATCTTCCCTTCTCTACCATCACTCCATTTCACCTTCTTCCATCAAAAAGCACCAAACTTTAGCTTCTTTGTAACATCAACTTCAAACCCATTTCTCACTTTCCATTATTATTACCTATTACTGTACTTTCTGATCAGGCAAATCAAATGGGTTGTCACAGTAGCAAAGAGAAGAAAAAATCAAACCCTGAATTTCAAGCCTATGGATCATCAGCCACAACAAGCAGTAATCAAAACAATCAAACTTACCTAAATATTCACCCTCAGATTCCAACATCAGTCCCAAAATCTCACGCGGCGGCGGCGCCGGCGACTTTTCCGGCGAACCCCACCTCACAAAATGCAAGACCTCAACAAAAGAAGCAGGAAGTTACAATCTTGGGTAAGCCACTTGAAGATGTTAGGAAGTTTTACACTTTGGGTAAGGAACTAGGGAGGGGGCAATTTGGGATTACTTATTTGTGTACTGAAAATTCAAGTGGTAGGAGTTATGCTTGTAAGTCTATATTGAAGAGGAAGCTTGTGTCTAAAGGTGATAGGGAGGATATGAAGAGGGAGATTCAGATTATGCAGCATTTAAGTGGACAGCCTAATATTGTTGAGTTTAAGGGTGCTTATGAGGATAGATATTCTGTGCATCTTGTTATGGAGCTTTGTGCTGGAGGAGAGTTATTTGATAGGATCATTGCTCAAGGTCATTATTCTGAGAGAGCTGCTGCTTCTATTTGTAGGGCTATTGTTAATGTTGTGCATATGTGTCACTTCATGGGGGTTATGCACCGTGATTTGAAGCCTGAGAATTTCTTGCTTTCTGGTAAAGAGGAGGGTGCTACTCTTAAGGCTACTGATTTTGGACTGTCTGTGTTCATTGAAGAAGGTGGAATGAATCTCTATTTCTATTTCTTAGTTTCAATTCATTTGCATGCTTGCTGTTTGAATAACATTGTGGTGTAACTGTTAATCCTTGTTGTGAATTTCAATCATGTTTTTGTTTGTTCGATTTTTGGCTGGACTTTTGGTGATGGAAAGTAGAGATATGTAAGAAAGTTGGTTTCTTTTTATCTTCATTTATTGATGGTTGGTTGTTAGAAGGGCCGCTTGGGCTTGGCTCAACTGTAAGCCCGCTTGCCGTTGGGTCTGAGGTTGTTGGTTCGAATCAGTCACTCTGCAAAAAGCAGAGGTTAGGTTGCATAGTATATTCATTCCCCAACACCCTCACCAAGTGGGGACTAGAACTGGGTTGACCGTTTTTATATTTATGGTTGGTTGTTGGGTTGTTGGTCCTTGGCTGCTTCCTTTGAATGCAACCCTGCTAAATGTCCTGCAGGTTGTAGTTCTTTACTGGTTATTATATTTGCAATGAGTAATTGATCATGCAAGTAACTAAGGATACTACTATTCTAATTGATAACTTCACTTCCTTGTGGCTGTTTTTGATAATGAACTGAAGTAGATCAAATGCATTGTTTCTAATTCCTTGCAGTGGCTGGTGATGACATGAATGTCAATAAGATTGAAAGCTGTAATCTGTTTCCGTTGCTGCTTCTCTTTGTTTTAATTATGCTTTTCTGAAATTTCTTTCAGGGAAAGTTTACCATGATATGGTAGGTAGTGCCTATTATGTTGCTCCTGAGGTATTGCGTCGTAGTTATGGAAAGGAAATAGACATTTGGAGTGCAGGCATCATGTTGTATATTCTCCTTAGTGGTGTGCCTCCTTTTTGGGCTGGTGAGACTAAATAGTTCCCCCCCCCCCCCAAACTTTTTAATTCTTGCAAATCGTTTGCTTTTTCTTATTTGTGATTATTAAGATTTCAATATACAATGAGATAAGAGAAATGTTGGTCTTCATTGCAGAAAATGAAAAGGGAATATTCGATGCTATATTGGAAGGAAAAATTGACTTTGAAAGTCAACCATGGCCTTCAATATCAGATAGTGCTAAAGATTTGGTCAGGAAGATGTTAACACAGGACCCAAAGAAGCGAATTACTTCTGCACAAGTCCTTGGTATCGTTAGATGACTACCCTCTATTTTGGTCAGATAAAGCTATGTTGTCCTTTTGATATTTTTTGTTTGCACTTACTATTTTTTCGGTTGTTGGAAATGTTTTAAGTCTCTTTGTCTGCTGCTGCTTAAGTTGTGTGCTAAATAGTCAAACACAATGCTTTACATCTATGAATGAAATATGAGAGTACTGGTTTATGAGATATACAAATAAGACAAAAATAATATAGTCAGGCTGAATTATATGAGCATGAGTCGATTGTTGTCATGAAAATATTAGTCATCATGTAACAAATTATTGTTTATACCTAGATTATCTAACTTTTCTGCTGCATCTCTGTAATTTAACTTTTGTTGATGTTTTGTTTGGTTAGAACATCCATGGATGAGAGAAGGTGGAGAGGCATCGGATAAACCAATTGACAGCGCTGTTCTGTCAAGAATGAAGCAATTCAGGGCAATGAATAAGCTCAAAAAGCTTGCCTTAAAGGTTTGATATCAAATTCTAGTTGGAAGCAACTCTTTTCAATAATTTTTTATGGGTCCAAGAAATTTTCAAAAAATACCACCATTTCTCTTTTTGATTTAATTTTTAAATCTTAGCTTAGAACCACCCAGATAGATGTAAACTGATAATGTGAGTACTTGTTCATTTTAATTTGTGACCACAATTGTTTTGGTTAAAATTAGTTATTTTATCCTCGTTTATAGAGACCTTTCACGTCTCTCCTCAGTCTATGAACAACATTATTTGCATGCTTGAAATAGCTAAATGTTTCAACAATATTTGCTGCCATGATTTTGGATATATTTCTTATTTTATCTGCTGTCTTATGTTTATCCTTTACTTGTTTTATTTAGTTCTAATGAATAGATTGGTGTATTACTCCAAAAGACAAAAGATAGCCCTTTTAGCTCTCTTAGCGCTAGTTGTAGGTAGTAGATGAAGATCTTATTACAAACGTGCATATTTACAACTGGGAGACACCTAGCATTTTCTGATATGTTAAACTTTCTAGATGCTGTCCATCTTATGAGTTACATATCAACTTATTGCTTTGAATACTTCTCCATTATAATTTGATGAAAATGTTTGCAGGTTATTGCTGAGAATCTTTCTGAAGAGGAGATTAAAGGTCTCAAAGCAATGTTCACCAATATGGACACGGATAATAGTGGCTCTATCACCTATGAAGAACTGAAGACAGGTTTGGCCAGGATTGGATCACAGCTGTCTGAGGCTGAAGTGAAGCAACTTATGGATGCTGTAAGTTGTTGATCATATGAGTATTGCTCACATCTAATAGTAAACTTGAAATAGTGACTAAAATACATAAAGTTGGCATTCTTGAACTTTTGTATGAAATTCAGGCTGATGTTGATGGGAATGGAACAATTGACTATATCGAATTCATCTCAGCTACAATGCATAGGCACAGACTTGAGCGAGATGAGCACTTATATAAAGCATTTCAGTATTTTGATAAGGATAACAGTGGGTAAGTACAAGATTGGCACATTTGGCTGATTTGTGTTGTTAGTCTCATCATACACTATTACACAAGTTTAAATTTTCAGCTCTTTTATCATTTTCCATTACCTTGTAAATAATATCTTCCTATGTTTCAACATAAAAATTGAAGAGGCCATTTTCCTATCCCCTGAGAGTCCTTATTCGCCAGTTTATTCTCTCTAACTTACTTGATGCCTGATTTTTGATACTGTACATCCATTTTTATTTGTTTACACCATGGAGATCTAACCAAACTAATAATATATCTGTCAAATTGGAGTTAACTAAGTCGTGTTGTTTCAGAATTACATTATTAAGGCTAGCTTAGTAGGTATAAAATAAGCTACTTTAGACACTGCAAATTGATACAATCTCTAAAATTGCTTCTCTGAATTTATGGACAGTTATATTACTCGAGATGAATTGGAGACTGCCATGACACAGCATGGAATGGGCGATGAGGCGACGATTAAAGAAATAATATCCGAGGTTGATGCAGACAATGTAAGTTGGTTGTAATCTTAAACATGAGAAGTTGAGAACTCACTTTTTACGTATAAATATATAATCGTCGTGTCGCTGTCAACTGTTTCTGCACTTACAGGATGGGAGAATAAACTATGAGGAATTTTGCACAATGATGAGAAGTGGAATGCAACACCCAGGACAACTTTTTTAAAAGGTCACTGACAAAACCTTTCAAATCCCAGGGGAATCATAATGGAAGCCAACATATTTAGCAATACAATGTTCTTGGAAGCAACGTTTTCTTCTCTGGGAATGTGTATAACACAGCAGTATCACTCGTGGATGATTCCTTCTAAGTTCAGATCTCCATGAAAAGGTTGGCTTTATGCTTGCAGTTTCAAGGCTTTAATGGCTTGCATGGAGAAGGATCGTTTTGTGAACTTCACAATTTCCCAAGTGTCATCTTCAAATGAAAATATTTATGTTATGAAACTTGAGATATGATTTCCAATGACCAGTCATTTTTCCCCCTTTTCTTTTAATAAAAAATAAGATGCGGCTGAGCAGTGAGTAGTGAGATTATCAACCGAGGGAGTACTTTTATGGAACTTAAAGTTCTATGTTGTCTGACTGATTATGATAACATGTTATGGAGCTACCTGATCATGGGACTAGTTGTGGACTATATTCTGCTAAAAATTTGCCAGGTCTCATTTTCTAGACCTTAAAAGTGACAAAAGTTACGTTTTTTGTAGACAACTCCTACTCAGTTGTTTTTTTGGTTTTTCTTCCCCTTTGCTATAATGGAAGCTCTTTCTTCATTTTCCTTGGAAATTCTTCAATTGTAGCTTCTTCATTTGTTTCAACTTAGAACAACTGTGTGTGATGCAGCAATAGGTTAGGCCATCTTGGAGAGAAAACTCTCCATAACACTTCAACATAATACTTTGTCATCCAAATTTTTTTTTTTTTTTGTTAAACTATCTCTACTGATTGCATATATACATATTATTACCCGGGGGGGGGGGGGGGTTCAACAATAAAAATAGTTTCTAAATTGAATGTTTAGCGAAAATTATTGCATGGACAAGTGTAAAAGTTTTCTTTTTATATGTGTCTGTCTTTGTCCAAGGGTTTATGACGGTTTGCATGGAAGTTTTACATTTGAGTTTGCAAGAACGGAGAAACCGTTTCTAAAAGAGTTGCTCCAAATGAAGCTTGGTAATTCTCAAATGTAATATAGCCATTTGATTATATAAAAATATATAAATCATGATGAGGAATATACAAATGGATATACATTATAAGGACTAATAAAATAGTTATTGACCTGTTGATCTTGAAAAATTATCAGTCAGAACAAGTCTCATGGCTACGACGAAACCACTTGGTTTTTACCTCAACTACTATACAAAACCATTAGTTATATATTTTTTTTTTTTTGGAGTGGACCACTAGTTGTTTTATTACTTAAAGTACTTAATCATATGATTATCGAATGGAATGACGAAGTGTTATTTATTTGTTCATTTGTTTATGGTGTAGGCCCTGTAGCAGTATGGGAGTACTAAAGTGCCAAATAAGTCTTATTTTTTGGGATAATCATAGGCTTAAAGTAGAGGAGGCAGATACATTAGATATGAAATGAAAGAGGATTATAGTTTAATAATTAATCATAAAGAGATAAATAAGTGAAGGTATCCAATGCTGCAGATTCATACTTACGATGAGAGACAGCCACTTCAGTGATGATGCACGTGAGCTTCTTTTTGTTTAGCTAGAATTCCACTTAAATAGCAAATAGAAAATTTCATTTTAAATGAGAACAAAGAAATTCTGAAATTATATTTTAGTACCAAAGGACCAAAGTAAGATTTTGTTTTTATGATAAATAATCAAAATAGACCTCTTCATTTTGAACAAGTGTATTTAAGTATTTAAGCGACTAACAATAGCAAGATTCATGAGTTTACATGTGAAAATTTGGGACTTCCAATTTATGAAATTGTAACATGTACATAAGCATTTTAACAACAATACTCAAAATTACATGCAATCATATTGGAATTTATGACTTTTAATTTACTACAATCGAAAAATGTTTACAACTATGCAAAAGCATTTTAATAACCATCAACAATTTTTTTGGACACAAAATAACTATCAACAATAGTTGGCCAAAAAACAACTAAAAACATTACGAAAATGATAACCATTCATATGAAGGGCATTTTAGTTATTTACCATCAAAAACATAATTTCACTTTAGCCATTTGGTGCAACAGTGCGATTTCAATATCCTTTTATCCTTATTTAAAATAAAGTTTCAAATGTGGCCTTTAGTAAAATTCTCCCTTTTAATTTATTATAAGTGCACGTGTGCAACCCCTTTCTTTATCATCTTCCTACTATTTCATTAGTATTTTGGAAATGCCACTCCCTGTGCTCTCCAACTTCCTACTTCAACACAGAATTATCTGTCAGTCTTTTTTTTTTTAAATTGAACTCTTTAATGTTGAATCTTTTATTATACTGTTTAAGATATTGGTCATAAGTGATGAGAGAAAATTAAATATACATTGTTAGGTGAAACAATTGTGCCTCGGATGCTCCTACCATGCTGTTACCTAAGGCAACATCCTGACAATCCAATTTTTATTTGCACACACACTTTGATTTGTCCTTTCCATTAAAGATTTCACTTGCTTAATTCTGCTTTGCTCTGTGCGCATAAATAATGCACTCAATATTACTAATTAATTATTTTTTATTTGAGAAAATTAGTGTGTTTAATTTTAGTAGGTTATAGTTCAGTATCTAAAGTTTGATTCAATGTTAACAATCCAAGGCTTAATGTATAAGGGATTTAGAGGGGAAGGAAGAGAAGAAATAGTTTGAAGATATTAGGGATGTGAGTTCTGAAATTTCATAGCCATACTTCTCCTTTTAAATTCAGTTAGTAAAACTTTTCTTCACCCTCCCCTCGTGCCAAACCGCCCTTAATTACAATTGAGTTTTCCAAGGACTTAGAAAAATATATATCATGGAAGTGATTAAATGACATATAAAAACGCCAGAATTTGTTGTGATATAGCGAATTTTGTGAAAATAAAATAAATATAATTCTTACCAACCATTTACAAATAATAAATTTTGAATTTGGATTCAATACGTTTTGATAATTAAGAAATGACTGCAAACTAAATTTAAGAAACCAGAGAAAGAAGCAAATATTTTTTAAGAATTGTTATCCTCTTAATTTCTAGTGGGAACTGTAGATTAATTTATTAAATTGTGAGAGGTTATCCCCTTTCAATATTTTCTAATCACGCAACTTTTTCTGATAAAAATCACCCAACCTTGATGGCTAAAAAAACCCAACCCTAAGTGAAAATTAAAATCTGAATATAATTAATATGGAGTTAAGGGTAAAAAAATTCGCATATGTGTTTCTCAAAGAATCACTCAATATCATATTTTTTTTGGTAAAAAATACACATGTATTTTGCTCAAAAGGTCATAAATATCATATTTTTTTAGGTCAAAAATATATGTGTGTTTCACCCTCACCAAAATTTTTGTCAAATAAATACATGTATTTGCGTTAGATGGATGACAATGAAGCACGTGTATTTTTAACTATAAAAAATACATGATATTGGGCGACCTTTTAAACAAAATACATGTGTATTTTTGCCTTTAAAAAATATATGTTACTAAGTGACTCTTCAAGCAAAACACATGTATATTTTTAGCCATCAACCGATTAATATAGATCATCTCCTCAGCTAAAGAAGTAGACATATATCACTTTAATGAACCAAAAATCGAAGGAAGAAGCAACTTTTTTTTTCAAAGTATTTATTAACATGTTACAAATATATGAAGTAGACATATTGTGGGCCCCGCAGGACAGAGAAAGAGGAAAAAAGAGTGAAAGAGACGCACGTGGGGGTGCATGCCTTGCCATTGCTTACTTCTCCTTCTACTCTTTTCCATTCCTCTTCACAAAAACAACAAAACTCAAAAACTGAATCCACAAAAGTCCAAAACAAAATTACTATACACTTCTCCTTCACATTTCATTTATATGACTATCATATCATCTTCCTCCCTCCATCAACCTCACTTATAAATAACTTCTCCTGACTTGTGACTTCAGGTCCATATGATACATTAATATGTTCCCTACCTATGAAATGACTTCCACCTTTTAAGTCATGGACTTTCTGATATTTTAGTAGTTCTCCAAGATTTCTTTGAAAAGTGCCACTCTTGACCAAAGATTTAAATTATATCATTGATTATTGTCTAATACCAGATATATAATTCATTGCTTTTATAATGGTGGAGATAAAATCTTGTGCCACCTTGTTGAATGCTAACGCATTGTTGGAGGAGTTGCAGAGAGAAAGACAGAAAAATGCTGAGCTGTTGCAGAGAATATCAATCCTTGAAGCTCAGATACGAGATAGAAACAAGAAGGAAGAAACTACAAATTTGGTCACAGATATTGGACAAGTATGATGATATACTATGTTTCTTGTTTCAAATATTGGCTAGCTAGTCGTTTCTGTGTATTAACTTCCAATTTAATGTTGAAACATGCATAAAAGACTTTCGATAATGGAAAGTTAAAATTGATGCATATCATAGTTATACATTGCCCAAGTCTAACCAGTTATGACATATACTGAGGATCTAATGTGACCAGGATTTTTATTGAGACCCTGCAACTCTATCACCATATTAAGAGATATTCACAAGAACAATCATAACACGTGCTTTCGAGTTGAAATAATTAATGACAAAACCATGCACATAGTCAGCCAGATTATTGGCGGTTCTGGATAGCCAGGCCATGCTATAGGCATAGCGATATTAATAATATTGATAATAATCCTATACTTACTTGCTTAAGCTTGTGTTACAAAATGATATATCCATGTTCAATACTAATAATAAATGGTTTTACCAGTTTTATTACTTAATGTGATGGCCTTTCCTTGGTGTTAGGGGAAGTATCAGCATGAAGTGGCAAGCAACTGCAAGAGATCCAAAAGAAGGAAACTGGAAATGGCAACTAATGATGCCAAAGAGAAGGAGAATAATAGAGCTGAGATAAGAAGCCTGGTCAATTGGATGAGCATAGATGACACTCAAAATATTCATCATGAAAAATTCAAAGACAGTGATTCTGTTGGAGATTTTGATGAATCAGACAGTGATGGTGAATGTGATGATAACTTAGATGATCATAATGACATGAACAGTAATGGCCATAGAATTGCTGAAACTGATGTGAAACAAGAGGAGCATGAGCATCAAAATATGGATGAAGTCAAAACAAATGAAGGGAAAGAAGTTGAAGGTGTCCAATCTATGGGACTTTTAAGTGTATCAAATCGAAATCCCTTGAAGGTAGCTTTCTGCCCAAAGGAAGTTAAGAGTATACTTGAATCGGAAGTCCTCTTACAGAAAAATGCTCATTCTCACACAATAAGGAAAATCATAGTTTTTGCAACACTTTGCATAAGGCACGGGTCTGAAGATATGTATGAGCTAGATTTTAACCATTTTAGCATTTTGAAGAAAGGAGAACCATATGTATCTTCAAAAAACCCAGGGGTAAGAAATCTAATTTACTTAGATTTCAATGTTATTTAACTTCAATTGCTACAAAAGCTTTACTAACACAAGGGATATTTCCTTAGTCTGAATCAATTAAAAGCCAATTCATCTTTCAAACATACTTTATTGACTTCACAAGTTACTTTATCTAGGTGACAGCCATATGATTTTTACCAGAATTCAATAGCAGAATAAAAAGAATTGTCTTATTGCTAGAGAAGTTGTTTTTTATTTGAAGTTAAGTTCTGTTGGTAAACATTGGCTAGCTTAACTTTAGATGTCTATATATTTCCATACTGAAAATGTGAAGATTTCTATTTTTTTACGCAGGAGCATGTTTTATACGAGAATCCAGGTGTTCGAAGGAAAATTTTCTTCCCAAATAGACAGAATCCAATCCTATGTCCTGTTCAGATACTTGAAGAAGAAAGACTCATGCGTCCATCTGATGATAGTTGTCCTTCATGCCTATTCTTGTGCATTAAGTATGGTGGAAGAACAAGAAATCTTCCCCAGAATGAGTAAGTTTTTCTCAATAGTACTAATGTATTCAAGCATGTACTTTTTAAGCAGAACTTTGAAAAAGTAACTTGTATTGTTGAGTTATAAGGACTATTAGTAGAGTCTTCAAATGTTATCTTTTAACTGAAGAATCTGAATGGTTTGAAGCACTTCAATAATATTTCTTTTTGGTTTGAATCATTTCTAGATATGTGAGGCAGAGAATGGGAAGGAACAAATTGAAGTCTTTTGGGCCACTTATGTGCAGAATGGCAAACTTGGTTCATATTCGAAGTGGGAGCTTTTTCTTCAAGGCATTAGGCATCACACTTCTGTTCATGGCAGGATTTCCAGATAGCATAGTTCAGAGAGAAACCAAATACAGGAACTTAGAATTGCTTCATAAATATTACAGGTCTTTTCATAAATACACTGCAAACATTTAAGCATGATCTTGAATAGAGAAACCTTAGTGAACTTATGTTATGACCTATTAATATTCTTGCGTATTGATTCTTCATTGACTATGCTTACATATTAATTCTTCATTGACTTGTCTACTTATCTGTAGTAAATTCATTCTACTTAAACGTTCATCCTCAAAATATAATTTCTTTTTATCATTTCACACACAAAAAGTCTGTTTTCTCAGGAGAGATGAAGACGCTGCTGAGGAGGAGCTGTTTCTTCCACATCCAGTTGCATGGGACAGTGTGAGTTTAAGAATTCCAAAATTTGAATTCCCCTTTGGATGAAGTTAGATTACATAGAAGACTCTAATTTGAGATTCCCTTTCTATCATTTAAGATAAAATATATGCAATTCTCTCATACTTAGCTGGTTTTGGTTGTTTTCATCATACCATGTTATTATTTTGTTTCCAAATCAGCCATGTTTGTATCAAGTTCATTGTATGTAAATGCCATACTAGTGAACTGGGCAAACTGGTGCTTTGGCCAATTACGTCAAGAGTTTTGAACAGGTTGACCAAGTTGGATCTTATTTTCATTTTCGTTTTTCAATGATCTTGAAATGACATCTTTGTGATTTTAAAAACATGTCAGACCATTAAATTTGTGCTTTAATGTTTTTCTTTTATTGGATTATGTGTGGTTTATACGTAAATGTTTATGTATTTATGAATTAACTCTTTTTTATTCAAATATTACTTTAATAATCTTGAATGGTTTGATTTTGAGTTGACCCTGATTTGAATCATTGACCCTTGAACCATTGTCTTGATTGATTTATTGAGTGTCTAGTTTTAAGTATTGACCTAATATTTATGAATTAGTTCTTCTCTTTCTTGTTCTAGAATGGCACTGCAGAACCTCAAAGTTCAACTAGAAAGCCACTTGCTGCTAAAGCAGGAGGAAAGAAACACTCAAACTCCACAAACAAGTCTCAAGCCTTACACAAAACTTCAGTTGCAACTTCAGGACCCTCTCAATTTGGCCTAACTGGTTATTCATCTTCTCATACTTTAGCCATGGCAGCATTTCATTCTCAAGACACTTCTCAAGTAATAAGAAACAACCATGCTTCTTATCAGATCCTGCCTCCACAACAACAACAACAACCAACAAGTGCTTATGTGCCTCTTATGTATTGGCCTCCACCACCAAGTGCATTTCCTTATGCTTATCATCAATCTTTTCCTTGTGCTGCAAGTTACATCTCTTTCCAGTCACAACCCCACTTCAATCATCCTATTCACAATTCCTATGTGAAAACCAAAGTATTGATAGCAGGAAGTGGAAAGAATGAAGTGGCCTCCAATCAAATTGACAGTGAATCTGGTAGCAGCAATCCAGGTGGGAATTCATGAAAAGCAGAGAGATCATGAACTACTTGCAATTGATGAACATGTTCAAATCTTTTGTGAATGTGCTGCTAGATTATAGAGTTGTCATATTCTTAATTTGAAAATTTGTAATTGGGTCTTAATAATTTTAACAATTTTTAATTTTGTTTTTATTGGTAGAATCTTTTTTGGTGACTTCATTTTTAGAATTTTTATCAATGTGCATAGATGGTAGGTTGAAAACAACTTGGGTGTGATACTAAAAGTTGGAAACCAAAAAAACAGATTTTGTTGGAAAAAATGTTTTGATGGGCCGTAAAGGCATCATCAACTATGCTCCACAAATATAATTCTAGCAATAATTATGAATAGGGTTACCATAATCTTGGTTCTCTCCAGTTTTAAACAATGGGTTTTGGATCTTTACATAGTCCAAATAATCTTTGTTTTTATTAAATTGCAAGAACCAATATGTTAAACAAAATGAAACTTAAAAATCAAAATCAAAATTGTAAATTTAAAGGATAAAATATTGTATCAACGCTTATAATTATTATGAGAATATATTCGTTAATTAATAATTTACCCTTCAAAATAATAATGATATTATGAACTTATGGTGATTTATTACATATATATGAGCCCATATGATTTATAGGAGTGGGTCCTCCATGTGTTTCATTACATGCATTATGGAGATACTTGTATTGATACGTCACAAATCACAAAATTTGAGTAGTTGATTATTCAAAGACTTGATAATTTAGATAAAGCGATATAAAAAAATTACTCTTAAGTAAAGAGATTATTCATTTCAGCGAGCTCATAAAAAGAAGAAAGAAAGAAAGGTTTTGTTTTACCTTTAAAAGGTCTATGATTGGTTCACTTTCCAATATGATGAATCATCAATATTATCATAACTCACAATATATATCTCCTTTGACCCTCTAATGGAAATTGTTGGATTAATGTTGAGTGAAGGGCCACTACAAAAGAAGCGGCGATTAGCCGCGCACGCGTCCCGGCGGTTCGCCAAAAACCGCCCCCACGAAAACGCGTTCCGGCGGTCTAAGCCATCCGAGGGTGAGTTGCGAGGGGAAAATTTTTTTTTTTTGTGGTGCATTCGTTGCGGCGGTCACAAAAATAATACCCGCCCCAACGCAGCATAAAAAAAAACTAAAAAAAAAATTTTCATTGGCACGGTGCGTTGGGGCGGTCGCAACCGCCCCAACGCGAATAAAAAAATTTAAAAAAAAAATAAAATCACGTTGGGGCGGTCACCCGCCCCCACTTCGCACAGAGATTTGTGCGCATTTCATGTCGCGTGAGGCCGGTCGACCGCCCCTACGCGAATAAAAAAATTTTAAAAAAAAATAAAATCACGTTGCGGCGGTCACCCGCCCCCACTTCGCACAGAGATTTGTGCGCATTTCATGTCGCGTGGGGGCGGTCGACCGCCCCTACGCGAATAAAAAAATTTAAAAAAAAAAATAAAATCACGTTGGGGCGGGCAACCGCCCCCAAGGCGCACAGAGTTTTGTGTGCATTTACTGTCACGTGAGGGCGGTCGCCCGCCCCCACGTTGCTATCTCTCCCTATAAATAACCTCCCCCCCCATTTCTACCGCGCGCAATCTCTTCTTTCTCACTTTCTCCCTTTTGTGTTTCTTGTTGTTTTCATTGTTGGTGCACACATGATGTCTAAAAGTTTGTCTTGCTTTTGGTATAGGTATTGTTTATTTTTTCTTTTTTATTTTATTATATCTGATTGTTTTTATTTCTTATTATTTTGTTTTCGTAATATATCTTATGGATTTTGGACATGATCTTTTTGTGCTTGATGGTTTAGTATATATTTATTTCATATATATTACAATAAAATTAATTTTTGCTGCATTTGTTTTGTTTTTTTTTCTTGTTTTTATTCCTTTTTCGGTCTTCAATTTAAGTCATTATCATTAAATTGTTCGCATGAAGCAATTTTTTTTAGTAAATATAACAGCATGCCGGCGGTTCGATACGCCGGCACTATTTGATTTTTTTTTTAAAAAAAAATCACATGGCGGCTGTCGTAACCGCCCCCATGCCTTTTTTTTAAAAAAATAAAATATTTTGGCGGCGGGTTGGTCCGCCCCTACGTCCGCCCCAACGCGTAGCGGCGGTTGGTCAAGGGAGCTACAGCGTAAATCTTTCCGCCCCCACGTAGCGTTGCCACGTTAAAATCGCCGGCGGTAAATTTGACCGCCGGAGCGCCATGGGGGTGGTTAGAACCGCCCCTACGCTGGGAAAATACCCGCCGCAGATCTGCCCTTTTTTTGTAGTGGGCCCACTCACATAAATCCCTAATATAAGCACTTTCAATTAAATTTTTTGATTGACAAGCAATTCAACTGTTAATTACCTTTAGAATTGCTTCACTCTTTAAAAAAAAGAAATTATTATTATTATTATCATTATTACTACTACTACTATTATTGCTGGTGCTGCTGCTGCTTATCTTAGTATAATGGATTCGTCTTGAAATTTGGTTTTTTTTCCATGCCAACCTAACCTTAAATAACACCACATTATGAAATATGATGAGATTTTATTGGTACAACATTAATTAATTATTACACACAAATACACTGGAAATTTTCCCCACTAACAAATAATACCTCGAAATTTCTTCCACTTAACAAATTTTGCATTGACATTTAATTTAACAAATAATCTGTCTAAACCCTGGCATTTGTGCAAGCAAGCTAAGTAACCTTCATGCCCTCAATTATTTTGTTACTTCATTGATGGAGCATAATGTGTCATCGACTCCAGACTCTTTTACACGTTATTCATGTAGATATTAGATAGATTGTTTACATGATTGGGGCAGCCTAATATGATTTGATTGCACAAAAGTCAAATTTGAGCCGTATGTACTTATTAAAACGGTGGAATGATCAAGATAAGTGAGCATCACAAGTTGATGAAGAAGCGCAATTTGATGATTTTGAAGTCCAATACTTCTCAATCTCTTCAGCGCTCCTCCCTGGGATTCTCCCGGCTATAATAGACCACCTATCACAATAAATAGAATAATAACCAAAACAATATATATAAATATAATCACACTTAATGAAGATGAATTATATTTACCCTTGTATTCAAAATAAGAAAAGTAACACACTTAAAGTCAATGTCCTGTAGCCTGCGGATCGGAATGAGATACTAAAAAACGCCGTCTTGTTAATATTTGTTCTCTTGTGATTGTAATCCATGAAACTATTAGCAACATAGTTTATTTGGTTATTTTATTCTCAATGATATTGTACCTTAGTGATATACAAGTGAATATTTAGTTTACGAAAAAGAGTTTTTTTGACAACTCTCCAGGACACTTATATATGTAAAGTCATCTTTAAGATTTTAATTTTTTTAGTTGTAATAAAAGTATATTATAACTGTTCTTATAGAAAAAATTAGAACAACATATACACACAATTCTGCTCCTTAGGTAAGGATGCCCTTGAATTCGGTATGATGCATTTGGTCAACTGTTAATTTAAACATTTATAATGTGAATGTTTTCGGAAAGATTTTAAATTATCTCGAACATAAATAAAAAAAACAAGAAACACAAACATATGACGCAATTCAACTACTCTCCTTGACTTTCTTGAAACAATAAGGGTCGTTTGGTTCGCTGGAACTGGGGGTAGGGAAGTGGAAGTGGAAGTGGAAAATCCAACTTGGATGGTTTGGTTGGATAGAACCCACTTTCACTTCCACTTCTCTTTCCACCAAAATGGGGTCATTTGAGTTCCCATGCCTAACCTATGGAACCCATCTCACTTCTTGGGAGCCCATTTTTTTTGACAAATTTATCCTCAAAAGTTTTGTTTATTGCCAACTCTACCTCTCTCACTCAAACATCAATCTCAAAGGCATATCATTTTCAACTCCTAACCAACCTTCTTCACCACCACTCCGGCGAAGGGTCCGGCGCTCCACCACCACGACGGCGAAGGGTCCGGCGATCCACCACCACACTGGCGAAGGTCCGGCGCACCACCACGCTGGCGACGTTTCCAGCGCTCCACCACCGCCACATGTTTCAAGCTTCCATACTCACCAACCTTCTTCACCACCACTCCGGCGAAGGGTCCGGAGCTCCACCACCACGCCGGTGACGGGTCCAGCGCACCACCACGCCGGCGAGGGTCCGACGCACCACCAAAGTGGTGGTGGGTTTGGTGGTGGTTGTGGTGGGTTCGGTGGTAGAGGGAGGGGTGGTGGTGGGTGTAGTGAGGGTGGTGGGTTTGGTGAGGGGTGGTGAGTTCGTGGTGGTGGCGGTGAGTTCGGTGGTGGCAGCGGAAGGTGAGAGTTCGGTGGTGGTGGGCGGTGGGTTTGGGTTAGATGGTGGTGGTGGGTATGGTGATGGTTGGTGTGGTAGTGGCGGCAGCAAGTTCATGGTGGTGGTGGGTGTGGTGGTGGGTGTGGCGGCGGCGGCAAGTTCGTGGTGGTGGTGGGTGTGGTGGTGGGGGTTGGGTGGATAATGAAGAAGAAGATGAAAATTATTTTCTCTCTTTTTTTAATCTATGGGTATTTCAGGAATTTCCTAGTTTATTTACATATATATTTATTAAAAAAATACCTCACTTCCATATATACTTACTCCATACCAAAGACACATTAAAACCCCACTTCCACCTCCATTTCCACTCCTACATCCACCTCCACTTCCACTTCCATCAAAACCTCTTCCAGTGAACCAAACGACCCCTAATTGTGTGCCTATATGTAGATATAATGGAATACTCTGTTTAGCCTAATTATGGCAACCTTTAAAAAATATTATTTAATTATTCATACAAGACTTCCCTAGAATTATGAACTGACACTGAGATAATTGTTTTCCACAAACTATACCTTTATTTAATGTACTTCACATTTCTTCTGGTCAATAGAAAGCGATCAATTGGTTAGTGGTAACAACAATTAATGACATATATCTTTGTATGGATGTGATGCACGCAGTCGTTAAAGAGCCATTTCATTACTAATGAAACAAAGATATCATCAAACATGTTACAAAAATGCAAGACCTTTTTTCTTTCCAAAAACTCTACTTACATGTATCAAATTTACGAGCTAGATTATGGCTCACTATAATCTTAAATATAATACGTGAAACCACTGCCACTCAAATTTATAATTTAGTCCATATAAATATTCATTGTAATTGTTTTTACCGTGAATACTGAAATATACATATACATAGTAATTAAATTGCACGTATTGAAACATTTTTCGTCAAGAGGTTGTTTCGATTATATATGCACATGATTGAAGAAGTTATTTTAAGAAATACAAATAACACTCATGTATCAGCATATTAGGCACCTAGTTTTTATATCAAAGAGTTTTATCTCTGTAGGATGATGAAAAGAATAGATTGAAGAAAGGAACCTGTTTCCAACCAAACGATACATCCTAGCAATGAGAGACTCTTCATCTTCAGAGAATGGCAACCTGTTTAAATCCATTTGGTAACCGGATTTTGTCTCTGAGAGACAAGAACAAGAGTAAGAGGAAGCAAACGTACAGAAGAAGACTATAGGAAGTGGAAGTAAACTAATAGGTTGCTGATGAAAATAGAGTATGCATGGGACAATATATTATTGTACCTTTACCATTACTTGTCTGGTGATTGGATTCACTCATTTTGTTTTTCTGATCAGGTAGAACAAAACCTTAATACCAGAAAGTGCAACAATAGAAGAAGATTGGTTTTGTTGGAGAAAGGGCCAGGGCCTTGTGGTGGTTTAAGCTGTGTGAACTATACATATAAATATGGATATACATAAGACTGGTGGTTTTCACGTTTGATAGGTTGTTGGTTTCATATTAAGAAAAAAAAAATAAAAGTCATTTTCTGTGAATACCAGAAGAGCAAATAGTAAGCAATATTTTCACCTCAAGGAATTGTTTATAAATTTGTGTGTAAAGACGAATTTGATTGTGAGAAACCATAATCAGAAGCAATAAATATGCTTGCAATTCTAATTTTTTTTTAAATATCCATATTATCGCATAGTGGTTGTGAATCAATAATAGTACTAGCTTAATTAGTGGGGGAGTAAAAACGCTTGAGATATACTCCCTCCGGTCCCTAATGTAAGAGCTAGCCGTAAAAAAACGCTTCTTAAGAAAACATGAGAATGTTAGTTGGGTGTCTGGAGTTAATGCTTCTTTTCCAAAATTGCCCATATTTATTATGATACTTTTAAGTGAGAGAAATATATAAGCATTAATAAATATGAAAGAGAGTTAGGGTAAAGTAGGAAAAAATGCATTAAATGAGGAGAGAATATGGGGTGAGCTCTTACATTAGGGACCAAAACCATTCAAATTTTGGGCTCTTATATTAGGGACCGGAGGGAGTAGTAACATGTAAAAGTTAAGATATAGTGAATGTTTGATTTTCATTTTATCCTTCATAATAAGTGTAAAAAAGCAATGATTTTCCAACTTCATCCTTATATCATCTATTATAAGTCACGGACTAAAATTTTTTCTTGATCTTGCATCTATTAGCAATTTTCAATGTGCATTAATTATTTTTTTCCTAGTGGATGCTTATGATTATAATTGCTAGCTAGAGAGTATATTACTAGAGTCAATGTAATTGGTGAGGTATCATTGGAAATTACTTTAATTTTAGGATAAATTTGATACCTTGAACTAGTTTTATTGGTATTTAAGAATTGTTTATTTATACCTAAAGAAGTACTCCCTCCGGTCCCTAACGTAAAAGCCCAAAATTTGAATGGTTTTGGTCCCTAATGTAAGAGCTCACTCCATATTCTCTCCTCATTTAATGCATTTTTTTCTACTTTACCTCTAACTCTCTTTCATATTTATTAATGCTTATGCATTTCTCTCTCTTAAAAGTACCATAATAAATATGGGCAATTTTGGAAAAGAAGCATTAACTCCAGACACCCAACTAACATTCACATGTTTTCTTAAGAAACGTTCTTTTGACGGCTAGCTCTTACATTAGGGACCGGAGAGTATATAATGTGAAGTGGATGGAAGATATGCATGTTAAAAGTGTCAAACACATGTTTTAAATAATGCAAAACAAACATTATTGGGGGGATATGCATTGTTTTTGTGATCCACAAGATCTTTTTTTTTAGTTGAAATTTTTGTGATCCACTAGATCTAGATAATGATAATGTCGATTCTGATAGTCCTAAGAAGGGGACATGATTGGTCATCTACTTTTGTCGGCGACCTCGTTTTTTAAATATCCAATGGAAAGGAGATTACTGATTACAAACTCCTACTCAGTAAGAACATTAAAAAATCCGCATACACTCAGGTTGGTGGAGTCTTGTTTTAGATGTTTTTAGTTTGTTTTAAATACAAAATCACAGTCTTTTTTTTTTATCAAAATACAAGATCACAGTCTCAAGATAGAGTTTTGCTTTTAGTGGGATCTCAAAAAATGCTAATCTTTATTTTCAGCCGATCATACACAAATCAAAAACACCAATCATAACTTCATACACGTAAAAAAAACTGATTTGCTTATCAAATTGGACACATAGAAAAGAGTTAGTCTTTCAAAACATGATGAATTAAAGTTTGAAATTTTTATAGAGAGCTACGCATATTGAGTGTCTCAATTCTCAAATATGATTGTCTTCTTTAAAAACATGTGTGCTTGCATTTATAAATAAACTACTCAATTTGATGGTTAGGAACTTAGGATCATTAATTTATACAATTAAGAAAATTTATTTAGTTAAATATATCTAACTAATGAGCATTGTTTTTCTTAAAATATCTTATTTAATATTTTTGCATTAAAAGCTAATTACTAAGTAAAAACTCCCTTACTAAGTATAACTAATTATAGGAATCATTTGAAAAAAATATATAATTGGCAGACTAAAGTGACTGAGGTTTTGTATTTACCTAAATAAAAACATCGCTTCCTGAAGTTGTAAGTTGTAACTCACTCAGAACATGATTGTGTGCACATTTTCCTCATGAAAGTGTAATTTATTGGGTATATTTGTTTTACCTATACTTCATTTGTTTATATTTATTAGTTACTAACAAGTCCTAATATGAATTGTTGAACAGTAGTTTTTGAATGACACTCCAGATTTTATTGCTAGGATGTCGATCAAGATAGACTACTGATTGTTGAACAGTCACCACCAGAAATTGAGCGGATAGTCGCCTCAAAAAATGGGGTTTACTCGCGTTTATAGGCGTGACAGGGGGGCTAGTCACATCCCATACAAACGGGAGAAAATGAGTCGAAACTAGGGGAGATGTCGCTGCAGAAGTCGACGTGACAAGGGAAAAAACACGCGACATGACCTATCCACATTGCATGGGAGTCTTCTCGCGGCAGAGCACACGCGAAACTGGAATAAAATAAATTAAATGCAGTGACGGCTGGGAACGCAACTTAGCATTGTGAAAAAGTTTAAAAAAAGTGTGGCGTGTCACATAGCTAATATAAGGGAATGACTTTAATGTTTGAACATGACAAAAAGTGTTGTGTGTCACATAGCTAACATGACAAGTCATGAGTACCATAAATTGTGAAACATGACAAACAAGTTAGTCAATTTTCTTCTAGATGACACATGATAAAATTTGTAACACATTATATGAGCAAATCGAATTATTTTGAACATAAATAAAAATCAAAATTTCATATTTTTGGGCCAATACATTCAGAGATAATATCATTATAATATCATTATTATTCATCTTTCTAAATTTTATAACTAGTAATAAAACCTACAATTACATTGAGCAAATGAAAAAAAAACAATAAATTTAAGTAAAATAAATTACAGAATAGTCATGGAGATTATGAATGGAGATGAAGTGGGAAATACAATGTCTAGCTAATTAATTCATAAATATGTTATGGCTACATTATGGATAATTTAAGCTCCATAATTTGAACCCATGCATGTAGCTGGAGTGAAAGGAGAGGAATTTAAAGATCCTTGATCTGCAGAGTGAAAAACAATTTGAAAATGAGCTGAGGGCGCACGCGCTTTAGGCTTATCATATATATATATATTGAAGTGTTGTCACGTTTTCCTTGTCCCGTCTAGTGTGCGACATGACTTTAATGCTTTTTTTTAATGTCACGTATGGGAAACACGACTACATTATATGGAGCAGCAATTTCGCGTACCTGACACGTGACATGTCTTCCTATGCCTGTCCCATTTAGTGAACGCGACATAATAACGTGACAAACAAAAAAAAAGTCGCAATTGCAGCTTACCCGACATTTGCAACGCAACTATCCACCCATTTTCTTGTAGTGAGTAATTTTTGAGCTTCATTTGTAATAAAAAAACAAGTCCTAATATGAATTTCTATTTTTTTTTCAACTAAATATAAGTCATGATTTAATACATGAATTTTGCCGTCTTCTTGATTTCCATGTCTACAGAATTTGTAAATCTTAAACTCGGCTACGGCATGATCAAAATTGAATATGTGAGCTTTAAAACCCATTCCTTGTCATCACCTCCAAGTTTTATGATTAATCATTGCACCAAGGAGAGAGATAGGAGACAAAACCCCCAAAAGAAAAATAAGGGGGAGGTAAAATTACAGGAAAATAGGGGAACATTGGATTAGAGAAAAAGAACAAAAAATTTTGCCTTTCCCAGGTATTTTTCTTTTCCAATATTCAAGAGATCTTGAGGAAAACACAATTCTTACATACCATTTGGATGATTGATCCTTCTGCAGTTTTAAAAGAAGAATCTATCGGTTATTTATTGTGTTCGCATTTTTCCCCGCTAAACTTGTTACATAGCTACTTCATCCGTTCCTAAATATAAGATCACTTTAGGGAAGTGGATAAGGTCCTAAATATAAGATTAGTTTCTATTTTGTCTCAATTTTAGTCCAAATTACCCCTATACTTCTTAACTCTCTCACTTTTTGTAACATCCTAAAAATTTAATATAGGGTCAAGGAGTGTTTTGGGAAATAATAAATGGAGAAAGTGGGAATTTTGGAATTTTTAGGAATTTTTGGTGATTTTTGAGGACATTTTGGAAATTTTGAATAATAAATGTGCTTATAATTAATTAAGAAATTGAAGAGTTTGAATTATGAGGGAATGGTAAAACCCAAAATATTTTGAAGGTTAAGGAGATTGGAGGCTGGTTTAAATGATTTTAAATTAAAAGAGTACACTATGGCAAGTTTGAGCTACAAATCATCAGAGAACCCCCTTATTTTAGTAAACCAAACGCGCCCCTCCCCCTTTTCTTCCTTAAAACACATCGGACCCCCTCCCTCTCACCCGAAAACCCTCCCTCCTCCCACCGCCTTCTTCGTTCCTCTTCTTCCAGGCGACGGGCGGCGGCCTAAGGCGCGGCGGCGCCAGCCCCCCCCCCCACCATCATCATCATCAAACCATTCTTCCTTTCTCACTCCTCCACATCGCGTTCTGTCTCCATCCCTCACTCTCTATTTCGTTTCTTCACTCACCAGCGGCGAGCTCCGGCGGCCAAAGCACGGTGGCGCGCCCCACCGTCACTAACCTCCTTCTTCGTCCTCTCCTCCCATCTTTGCCTCCCGATTTCATTTTCTTCCTCACTATTCAGCCCCACCTCTGTTTTCTGGCTTCGTTTTCCGGCGAGCCACGGCGGTTGACGGCGAGAATAGGTAAAGCTTCAACCTTTTTAACATATCTTGTGTTATATTTTCATTTCAATGGTGATTCCTCACTTCCTCTTCCTCCTTTTCCCAAAAATGCGAGCTTTTCCTCTTACCCTTCAAACTCCGGCGGCCTCTTCCTTTTTCCGGCGAGTTTCCGGCAGCGGCAAGTTTGACCGGTGTAGGAACTTATGAGCTGAAGTGGGTGAGCATTTCTTTTCGATCTACCCTTCTTTCTTATGATTTTTGGGCGACTTAGAGAGGGTAATCCGATTTGGGTTTATAGATTTGGGGTTCCATAAACAAATTCAAATGAAGCTGAGGTTTATGCTTTATAAATTTTGTATTTTTGTTTCCTTTGCTGCTGTTTAAACGCACCTTGATGTGTGTTTGTCTTTCAGTGCTTTGCTTTGTGCATTCGGAATTCATATTTCATTCTAAAGAGTTAATGATTTCATTTGGTGTTGAGTGCATTCAATGTGTTTGTGAAAAAGTCAAAGAGAAGCTGGATTTGTTGGGAACTTTCTTGATACTAGGTAGCCTTGGTGTATGTTTAAAGTTTGATAAGATATGATTATGGCGTACGTATAAAGTATGTGTGTTTTTATGTTTGATCGTACATTTGGGTGTTTAGAGATTCTAATTGAAATAGGTAAATCATGGCTGAGATAATGAAAATGAATGATTAGGGCGGTGGATAATATTTGGTCTTGCATATTGAGCATAAACTTTAGAGGTAGGTGATGATTATCTATAAACATAACTTTTGAATGGAGAATTGGGATGAAACATATTTGGGTGCCTGTATGTGTGATTTTTGTAACTCATTGCTTCCATTTTCTGTACTACCGGAACTAAATTGAGGAGAAGTAAATGGATTGTGAGATTAATTGGATGTTTGAGTAAGGTTTGAGGAAAGGGGAAATCATTTTGGGCTATAGTGTTTCTCAATTTTGAACTCAACTTAAATATAAGTTCTTTTCTTAGTACTTTGATTTTATTGGAAGTGGTTAGGTTATTAGGAGCGTGCTTGTAAGTCTTATTGATTTTCTGTTGTTTTTGCGAAGTAGCTGAACTGATTGTGGCTTTGTTTTGGATTGTTATGAATGTTTGGTTAATGATAAAGTTGACATGCTATTTAATTGTGATTTCTGCAGATTTTGGGGATAGGTTTGTGGTTCCTTGGGTTTGGTTTAAGTTCTCAAAATTTGATTAGAGGTGACTTTGAGTTATGCATAAGCATTTGTGCCTTTCTTATAGTTGTATGGTTCATTAAGAAATTGGAAATGAGATTTAATTAATAAAGGCTGATTTAATTAGATGTTTAATGTTTTGAAACAGAGCTTAGAATGTTTAAGGTTGTATTGGAATGAAAAGATGGGCTTGTGATAAATGTAGAAAAGTTCCAGGTTAAAGAAAGGGATAGAAGTTGTTTTTGGGATCAGTTTTGTTTTGTGTGATGAAATGATGAAAATTGGATTGTAAGTAACTATGTTGGATCATAAAGGTTTGTTGATGAAGGGAGATGTTGATTTGGAATTACGTAAATATTTTGTTAGTTCGATTCTTTGTTGATGAAATCCACTGGAATGTTATTTAATGAGTGACTCATTATATGTATTGATATATATGTGGGTGTGTGTGTGAACATTTGTAGAAGAATTAAGTTGTGATTAAATTGAATATAATTTCTGTGAAGTAAAGGTCATGATAGGATAATTTGACTTTGTATTGTTGATTGATTGATATTTGGTTGCCATTCGCAGTTGTGAATCTGTAGGTGCTTAGTTGGAAAAGAAAAATTAGGAATAATGTAATCATAAGGGGATGGGTAGTAACTTCATAAGACCGAGAGTAACGTAGAGTATTATAAGGTGGAGATGGTATTAATATAACCTTTTGTGTTATATTATTTTAGGAGTACATATTGGTAATAGTACTTGAAGGAAATCTCCAAGATACGGTAAGGAAGGGCAACAAAGTGCTAAGGGCGACAGGTAATCACTCTTAACCTTACTATAACATTGAGGGTGATGTTAGCTGGGATTTTCAAAATCCGTTCTCACCCTCTTTATATATATTGTCTTTAAAAAGTTATTTTTATATAAAACAGGCTATCGGGTGCCTTTCAATCACGATTATTTTTATATAAATGATTGATTTACATTTTATATATATTATCTTGGTGGTGGTGGTAGTTCCCGAATAGTATGACATACAGGTGCCATATTCTGATCAAAGAGGATTGAGGTTTGAAAGGGCGTGAATTGTTGAGTTTGAGATTGTGAGGGATTTATGTAGTACTCGGTTAGAGATAATGATAGTTAGGTTGAGGGAAGGAATTGAATGGTTGTGAATGAGATTGTGATATTGAAAGGAAATGGTGATTGAGATGTTGAATATTGTGAGATATTGAAAAGGATATTGTGAGCATTGCATGACACTGGTTTATATTTGTACCATCGCGCGATGATAACTGTCGATTGGCCAATCGACAGTTATTTGTACTGATGATCCTTTTCGGATTGATTAGACCGGG
Source organism: Mimosa pudica (assembly GCA_029929735.1). Taxonomy (NCBI): domain Eukaryota; kingdom Viridiplantae; phylum Streptophyta; class Magnoliopsida; order Fabales; family Fabaceae; genus Mimosa; species Mimosa pudica. The sequence continues at coordinate 3,995,119 of JAKELP010000020.1, forward strand.
GATCATAGGTCAACTTATTGAGAGAAAGTGACCTACGGTTGTTTGGCACTGGAGAGCCCAACCGTTCCCGTTCTGCAATGGAAACAGAATTGGGGTTCCCTCTCTGGGGATTGCCAGAAAGGGAAATTGTCCCCTCATTATGGAGAGGGACACAGTGTCAAATCATATAGTGAAGAATAGATGCTTGAATGCACCGTGATGGCACAATGCATCTGTAGGTGAGTGTGAGAGTTGTTGTGGTCGTATTAGTTGATTGGAATATAGAGATGATGAATTGATTTGGTTTGGATGTGATTGTTGGAATTGAGTGATGAATGTAAGAAGATTTGACATGGATATATATATATATATATATATATATATATATATATATATATATATATATATATATATATATATATATATATATTACTGGTTTTAAAATGAGGTACCCTTTAGACGCCCTCGCTACCGCACATCTCACTGTTATAGTGAGTTAAGCGGTGATTACTGGGACAAATTGTCTCATCCCACGATTACTGACATTTTTGCAGGTATTCATGCACAGGCGCAAGCTTCAGGAAAGGGAAATTAGGTAGTGGAGGTGATATAGTTTATTTAGAATTGTAGATTGCCAATTTGTATAGGCCTGCATTCGTTTCCGCATGTATATATCTATTTATTGTTTAATATCTACTAGTTTTGTTTATTATCCATGTTAGACAAATCCCTTTCTAACATGGTTAGCAATAAATTATCCATGATAGCAGTTGTGTTGGATTAGTTTATTCTTTTCTATCATGGATAATATTTTAATCATTAGGATATTCTTTTTCTAACTATGATAGAGATATTGATATTATTGAAATTCCTTTTTCTATCATAGTTAGTAAAGATATTATTGAACTAAAAGAGATGTCACAGGTTAATTAGGGAATTAGTAACACTATGTTACACTTTTCTCTCAAATCCCTATTTGTCTTTTAAATTTAAGTGAGGGTATTTTGGGAAGATCATGTAATCCTAATTCATTGGAAAGTCTTCCTTAATCTCTCCAAATTAGCCAAAGTGATCTTATATTTAGGAACGGAGGTAGTATTATATACTCCTTCCGATCCCTAATACTCCTTCCGGTCCTAAATATAAGAACTAATTGACTTTTTCTGGAAAATCCTTAAAAAAGCAAAATAAGTTAATTACAAATTGATTTACCTAATTTTTTCCCTTAAACTAGTTTATTTTACCTATAAACTAATGAATAATCTAAAAATATATCAAATATGTCATCATTTAATAACCTATTTCGCAACCTTAATCTCTCAAAAAAAAGTCAATTAAGTCCTATATTTAGGACCAGAGGTAGTATAATAGTCCAAAATTTGAATGATTTTTTTCTCTAATATAAAAGTTCATCTCATATTCTCTCCTCATTTAATGCGTTTTTCCTACTTTAATTTGCCTCCAACTCTCTTTCATATTTATTAATGCTTATGTATTTCTCTCCATTAAAAGTATCATATGAGCAATATTGGAAAAGAAACATTAACTACAAACACCCAACTATCATTTATATGTTTTCTTAAGAACGTTTTTTTTACGGCTGACTCTTATATTAGGGACAAGAGGGAGTATTATATTATAGTATAATGTAATGCAGAGAAAAATAATAGGCTTCCCAATAATGCCCTAATCATCCAACCCAACACAAGACATAAATTATGTTATGTAGGCCCATGTGCTTTTTTTTTCTTTTGGATATCCGTACTCGTATAAGTTAATTGCAAATATACTATTAGTAGTTAATATTATAATTATAAATTATAAATCAAACAAAAAAACTTCAGTTAAAAAAAGGTTATAAACATATTTTTAACTCTCTTTTTATTAATTAGCTCGCAGTGAAATATTTCTTTGTATGAAAACAAAGAAATATATTTTAGTTAATAATATTTTATTTTTATCGTAAAAACGTAACAATCACCCTGAACAATTTACCAGTGCTGCTTTTTTAGATGGAATTGGCACTCTATATTAATAGTCACCTAATACTCTCCCTCCTTCTAAATATACTAGTTGATTTTTTTAAGGAATTTTAAGAAAACTAAATAGGATACTTAAAAATTGATTTTCTTGATTTTTTCTCAAATAATTTATTTGAATTTAAAAGTTAACATGGGATATTACAATATAAAAATACATTATAATTAAAAATGATTCATTTCACTTCATTAGTTTCTCCATAAAGATTCAACTATCTCAAATATTTATAAGCTGAAGAAGTATTATAAAATCTTATACCCTATCCAGTCCTAAATATGAGATCTATTTGACTTTTTTTAGATTAAAGAATCGAAATAGAATAGTTAATCATAAGTTCATAACATATATGTATATCTTTAGATTATGTATTAATTATAAGTCAAATAACTAGTTCAGAGAAAAGATTTAAGTAATTTTATATATAAGTGACTTATTTAACTTTCTTAGAATTTTCCAAAATAGTACTAAGTTTTATATTTATGAATGGAGGAAGTAATACGCATCCTATTCAACTATAATATGGGTCAACAAACATCAAGTGGATATGGCTTGGGATACAGTATGAAATATGAATAGTAAACAATAAGTAATGGATTAATGTAAAACAAGAGTTTAAATATGATCGATTTGACTATTGATCCTTTTAATCAGGATAAGTTTTCTAATGAAGGTACAAAGCCTATGTTCATCCTTTTGTGTTTGACGACAAGTGTATACTTCAATTTAAGTTTTACTTCTGATTTTTAAAGATATAGACTATACACACTTATAGTGTTTCAATTAAAGAATTTAATAATATCAAGGATATAAGGGTAACAACCTTTTTTTTACCGCGGAAGTAACTGGCTTGGACCATTGAAGACCTTAAACTAATAACTGATACATTTTCACCCTGAAAGTAACTAAAATTGGACAATTATCCTCTCATTGGACAAACCCACCAATGCGTGTTATCCACGTGTCAGCATTACATTCACTATAAGGTGAAATCAATCCACTTTTGTTATTTTGAGGGCCAAAATGTACGAGTTTCTAGTTCAGGATGTTCAATGATTCAATGTGATTACTTTAGGAGCATATAAGGTTCTTACGTAGGATTATAACAACTTATGTTTAAAAAAGTATGTGTTTACAACAAATGGTGTATGAAATGGAGCATAAATCAATCGGTAGGCAATAATACAAAAATCTTATAAAATGGTCCAAAAATCCATTTAACCATATCGACCAAGTTATATGAGTATTTATAGATCAACAAAACATATTTGAAATTTCAAAATTTTTTAAAAAATAATTTTTCGTAAGAAAAAATTGTGAATTAAAATACTAATAGGGTTAAGGTATATTTTGGTCCAAGAAGTAGTAATAATATAAAAGCACTAAGTTTCCATAAATAACCTAAGAAGAATTTTTGCCCTCGAAATTTCCAAATTTTAGCAAATTTACACTAATTGTTAAGAAGGTTAACTTTCCCATTAGATCCCACTTTTTACTTTGTCCATTAAATCTCACTTTTTAATTGCACACTGATGTGACACTATCACTACATACACGTCATTATTGGAAGGTTCGTTTTTACCTTAAAAGTAACCACAATATAATGGATTTTTTCACTACAAAAATATCTAAATCATAGTAAATTTGTCCATACTATTATTGAAAGTTACGTTTAATTGTTAAATGACACCTGAAACTCCAGATTGTATACAATAATCCACTTATCACACACTTTATCACATATTGGAGAAAATCAAATAATGAGATTATGCAGAATTGACATTTGTATTGAAATAAATGGTTAATTTTCATTTTTGTAGTTTCTCTTATTGAGAGAGGAAGATGATTATGATGAAGCTTGTCCATGAAGAAAAGAGTGATGTCACGTCAAATTAAAAATCCCACGTAAGACCATATGTGTCTACTTGTGATTAAGTAGACCACAAATGACGTGATGCACCAAGTTCACACAAGAATTTCTGACTAATCTGATAAAAGAGAGAGAGAGAGAGAGAGAAATTCTTGCGTGAACCCGATAGACCAATCACTAGTAAACACATGGTATAATGTGTAATTTTTAATTTGACCTGACACCCCACGACCCGTTTGGTTCAATTACATAGGTATTTAGACTGCAATGCAATGTAATGCATTGATTAGTAATGCAATCCTAGTACCATGACATTTGTTTGGTTGGTTCTAAAAATGATGAGTTAGCATACATAATTTTAAAATATTAAAAAATGTAAAAAAAAACAAGTGTAATTACTATTTTACCCTTTTAAAAGAAAATCTCTCATCTTCTCTTCTTCTTGACAACAATTCGCACGACCACCTCATCATCTTTATCTCATCATCCTCACAAACCACCTTGAAAGGAAGCGGCGCCAACAAGATCCCTTCCTCCCTCTCGAGGTGGTCGTGGTGGTCGCAGAGGTTACGACGCCGGCCATTATGGTTTTGGCGGTTACAACAGTGATCGTGATGGTCACGGAGGTGGTTGCGGAGGTGGCCGTGGCAGTCACGAAGGTAACGGAGGTGGCCATGGTGGTCGCGGAGTTTACGCCGATGGTTGTGGTGGTCGCTGTGGCGACCGATGTGGCCACGACAGTGGTTGTGATGGTCGCGGAGGTTACAGTGGTGGCCGTGGTGGTGGCGGAAGTGGCCATGGTGGTCCAGACGTTTTTAGCGGTGGCCTTGGTGGTCGCGGAAGTGGTCGTGGTGGTCCTGACGGTTACGGCGGTGGCCATGGTGTCACAGCGGTTGAGGCGGCATCGGTGGTGGAGATTGTTATATTTGTGGTGACGTTACAACGGTGGCCGTGCGGTTACAGCGGTGGCCGTAGTGATCGTGGCTGTTACAACTATAGATTTGGTGGTTGCGGAGGTGGTCGTGATGTCACGATAGTCCAGGCCGTGTCAGTGGTGGAAGTTATTATATTTATGGTGAGGTCGTATATCTTTGATAGACTTAACAATTTTGAGATGTTGATATATTCGGGATAAAAAGAATCTTTTAACATGTGTAAACTCTCCCTAAAAAATTCAACTAACTTTAAAAAACATTTTTATTTACATTATAAAATAAAATAACATTCAAAACATGATATATATTTTTTCGACAAAAAAAGCTTGATATTTAAATTTTGTTTATGCCTTATTGCCTTAGATACTTAGATCCTATTTTTAGGGAGCGCCAAGTCAAATTAAAAGCAAGAATTTCAAATAAAAAAATCAATTAAATTAAAAACGACGTCGTATATTCTTTTTCTTCTTCTTCTGTACACATTCTCGTCGGAGACGACGGCAATAAAGTATTTTCGGTTCACTAATTTCATTCAAATTCAGAATAATCGCTTCCGCAAAAAAAAAAAAAAAAAAACATCATCCTTATCATCGCTGGTAAATAATTCTCATACTTCATCTTTTTTTCTCTATAATTCACGTTCGCTTCTTAATGTTATTTTGAGAATTATCTTTTTTTGTGGTTTTGGATATTTAGGGTTTATTATTGCCTTCACTGTAGCATTGGCCATAATGTGAACTGAAAATCTCTAATTGTGATTAGTTTCTTTATATTCTATTGTCATTATTGAGTTTAAAGGAATATTTTCTGGACTTGGTGAATTTAGTGTATTTTGCATTGGAAAATGGAAAATCATTTTTGATGTTGGATTGGTTAGGGTTTATTATGTGAAGTGAAATTTTCTAGTTGTGATTTGTTTCTTAATGCGATTCGGATGTGATTTTGGAGTTCAAAGGAGGAATCTCTGGACTTGGTGAATTTAGTGCATTGTGTGTAGGATATGTGGTTTTGGATTGTTAGGGTTAATTGATTGGATTGTACTATTGGCCGTTATGTGAACGGAAATTTGCTAATTGTGATTAGTGTGTTTATATTCTATTGACATTATGGAGTTTAAGGGAAGAATCTCGTGACTTGGTGAATTTAGTGTGTTTTGCATTGGAAAATCGTGTTGTGATGTAGGATTGTTAGTGATTGGATTTTATTATTGGCTATTGTGCGAACTGACTTATACAATTCGATTGTCAGTTTTGAGTTCGAAAGAAAAGTGAAATAAACTTTCTGGATTTGGTGAATTTTGGGTGCATTGCACATTGGGAGATTATGTTTTTGGGAGATTATGTTTTGATGTAGGATTGTTGTTTTTTTTATTGTTAGGGTTTAATGATTGGATTGTATAATTGGCTAATAGGTGAACTGTAGTTTGTGAATTGTGATCAGTGACTTGATACAATTCAGTTGGAGTATTGGGATTATGTTGATAGTTTGAAATTCAGCATTTTTTACTGACTTGGTGATGTTAGTGCATTGTACATTAGAGATTCATGTTGTATTTGGCTTTGGAAGGGGCATTTGGAATTCGCTAATGTTGGTATTTGTTTCTAGTTAACTGATTCATGCCTAGTTGACGCTACACAATAATGTAATAGGATTTGTTGTTAGTAGAATAGGCTATGTAACTGCACAAGTAACTGCTGAGTACAAATGGTTTGACGCTACTTTATGCTGCTGATGCTTGTTTCTAATTTGTACTTCATGAGGATAACTTGCTCTCTTGCAGTTCTTTGTTTGTTGTAATTCAACAAATCAAAGAAACAAAAGAATCTGGATCTGTTGTTTCATGCCTATATATGCTTGTGATCTAATATTCCTTGTAGAACACGATCAATTCATATCATTCATGTGATAAATGTTGTAGGGAGATTCCACAAATTAGTTAGATAATTTGTTCATTTTCTTATGCATCTTTGGTAATATTTGCTTTTGGAACCAGCATGTTCAATTCATGGTATTATTGTACATGATTATGCATTCATTGCATACTCTCTCCTGAGTTTGTACTCATTCCTGGTTTCTTCTTTCTTCAGGCTCTCCAGTATTTTCAATCTCTATGAATAGGTTTCCCACAAGCACTTTTGAGTCCTCTAAGGCTCTTGAGCATTGAAAACAAGCATATATTGTTTGTTTAATAAGATGCCCAATTGTTCAAATGCACAGTCACCAAATGTTGGCTGTGCCAAGAACCAAAGTATGTTGCATTCTACTGGTAGCCATGAAATAATTTTGAAAAATGAGGAGGCACAAGATGTGGAGGAAAAGGAGGAAGTGGACGAAGAAGATGCAGATTTCAATCCTTTTGTAAAGGGAACCCCATCACAAGAAGCATCTTCAAGTTTGAGCTCTGAGGGTGTTGGTGTGGATGGTGATATTGTTGACATTGGTTTACCTGTGGATAAGAATTTATCAAAAGTAATCACTGGGGATGAAATCTGTGCTGTTGAAGAGTGTGTGCATGGAGAGGAGGAAATTTTAGTGCATTCATCACTTTCTGAGGATGGAGCATGTGAACAAGAATTGCAAAAGAATGCTACTTGCAGTTTTAAAAAGAAAAAATCAGCTTTGAATTTTGAATTAGAAACACATCGAGAGATGGATAATGGAATGGGTGGTGTGTCCGATGATTATGCATCGAAGATAGGAGAAGTTAATAATGCAGCGAAACCCCAGAGTCTAGTTGTAGAAACAGATGATAATGGTGCCATCTGTACGCGCACCAGAGCCCGCTATTCACTTGCAAGTTTCACTCTTGATGAACTTGAGACTTTCCTTCAAGAGAGTGATGATGATGATGACCTTCAAAATGTTGATGATGAAGAAGAGTATAGGAAATTTCTTGCATCTTTGTTACAGGGTGGAGATGATGAAGGTCTGTCCCCTCATGGAAATGAAAATGTTGATGATGAAGATGACGATAGTGATGCTGACTTTGAGATTGAGCTTGAAGAATTACTAGAGAGTGATGGGGAAGAGAATGCAGCTTTAAATACCCAAAAAGAGCATGGAGGAGCCACACGAAAACCTGGGACTAGGAAAAATGGGCGTCGCAAAGCTTCTTCTCAATGCGAAAGAAAGACTTTTGGATTGAGTAAAAAACCATTGCGGCCCATTTTGCCAAATTTGCCTAATAGGCCTCCTGCTTCCAGGAATGTTTTGATGCCTGATGTTAGTTTGAGCTTCCAGTCTTCCACTTCAGGAAATGGGCTTATAAATGGGTTCACTCCTCAACAGATCGGTCAGTTGCACATGTTGATTCATGATCATGTGCAGCTCCTTATTCAGGTATTTTCTTTGTCAGTTTCTGATCCTTCACGAGAACATATTGCTTCTCAGGTTCAAGATTTACTTTCTGAGGTTCTTCACAGACGCGACAAAGTAGTTTCGTCAAAAAGTTTGCCATATCCTAGTATTTGCTTTTATCCATCGAATATCTCCCCATCAGTCTCCTCTGGAGGCCAGTGCGACATAGAATCTTCTTGTAAATATGATGCTCAGGGAATGTTTCTTTCACAATCTAATCATTGTTCTTCCGAAGGAAGATGTGGAAATAATGCAAGCAGGTCAAATTATTCTCAAGATGTTGAGGGTTCTTTACAGTCATCTTTTGTCAGAGGCCCTATAATATCTATTCTTGATGTTGCTCCACTTAATTTTGTTGAAAGATTTGTAAATGATGCTCATTCTGGTAAGTCATATTCAATAAATGAAGTGTTTCCAGTGCTTTGCCATTATATTCTGTTTATGAAGAATGGCCTTTACATGTTTAGCATTGCATTGAAATTTTGCAGCCATCCAAGAGTGTCGAAGTCGTTACTTGAAATCTGGATGTGATATGCATGCTAAGAAAGAACCTCTCTTTCCCTTTTTCCCATCGTCATCCAGTGCTACTAATGAAATTTCAAGTGGCACAGCCCCTGCATCTGGTAATACGGTCTCAACTTCATCTGGTCAGCAGCAGCCTAAGAAAACATTAGCTGCCATGATTGTTGAAAGTACAATGAAGGAATCAATTGCTTTAGTACCTAAGGAAATTGCTGAGTTAACTCAAAGATTTCTGCCTATGTTCAATCCAGTATTGTTTCCACATAAGGCACCCCCATCAGCAGTTGCAAATAGGGTACTGTTCACGGATTCAGAGGATGAGTGAGTTGAACACCTTTTCTGAACCATATGCATTTAATGCCTTTCTGGTTATGATTTTTTATTTTTATTCTTCTTGAAGTTCTGAAGGGCCGACTTGGCTCAACGGGTTTGAATCAACCACTTTGCAAAAGGCAGGGGTTGAGCTTTTTAGTATATTCCTTTCCCTATCACCCTCACCAAGTGGGGACTAGAATTGCGTTGGCCATTTCATTCTTCTTGATGTTCTAAACTATTTAGCCTTGCACTTGATTGTAAACTTGTTTTTTGTTGTATGTTAGCCATATATTTTAGCATCCATTGACATACAAGAAGATGAACTTGTTATGATAAATCACGTTAAAAATTTACTTTAAGTGTACTTGTTCTTCTTTGTCACCTTTTCCTAGGCATTGTTTTGCTTTCTTTCTTTTATTAACTTTTCCTTTACTCTTTTAAACTATTCTTGCTTTTTTCCTTGTTGTCCTTGGCTAGACTTATTTGCTCGCAATGAAATTCCTTTTTCCGCTTACCAAAAAAAAAAGAAAAAAGATTTTTTTTCCCATAGAACAACAAATAAAGCTCTTGCTGTTTTATTTAGCCTCAGAGTGTATGATAACCTATCTGGTCCTATTGAAGTGTTAGGCGACCTGCTGATGTTTGTTTCTGTCATTTGGAATTATACATTGTTCTCTTTTGTTTTCTTAGTTTTTTTTGCTGATGTTTGTCACTGCTTGTTGTCCTAATGGTTCTGCATAATGCTCATGTAGTCGGCTTTTCTTCTCTTCGATTTTCTTACAGATTATTGGCCTTGGGGTTATTAGAATATAATACAGATTGGCAAGCAATTCAACAACGTTTTCTACCCACCAAGACTATGCATCAGGTGATTACTGATATGGATAATGCTTTCTAAGATCAAATTGGCGCATTTATAGGAGGGCAAGTTGAAGGCTGTTCATCTTGTTTTAGTCTATTGTCAATAGGCGCTGGATTACCGGGCGGTGTTTAACAAAAATAAAACATTTATTGGATGATATGATATCATTTATTTGTAGATGGATTGAGATGTTTTTGGCAGCTTCAGAAAGTTTAATTAGTTTTTAGATAATCAGTATAATACATTTTATTCTTACCATGCCATGGTAATTTTTTCTGTGGTTTTAAAGTTCCATTAGACTGATTAAATGCAAATTTATGCTTTTCCTAGTTTTAGTTTTTGCTCAGCTTTTGATTTCAACCGCATTGTTTGGACGAGTAGAGCTTTATTTTAGTGATAAAATTTTTGTGACTGATATGATATGGGGTTCCTTGCTTACAGATTTTTGTCAGGCAGAAAAACCGCGTTTCTTCTAAAGCTCCTGAAAATCCAATAAAGGTGAACTAAAGTGCTTAGCTTATTTGATTGATATACAATGACACATACATGTAGTCAGAGAAACTCAGTAAGTCATTTAATATAGATGTTGATGTTGTTGCCTTCTATTGTCATGCAGGCAGTCAGGCGAATGAAAACTTCACCATTAACTGCTGAGGAGATAGCTCGTATTCATGAGGTAGTTTTTTGAACAGCAAGTAGGATTCAAATTTTAAGGATATTATCTTTGATAGACAGCATTATGACTTGACGAACATAACCTAAAACACACAGGGATTCAAGGTTCATAGATTTGATTGGATGTCAATATGGCAATATCTAGTTCCACATAGAGATCCATCCTTGCTTCCTCGTCAGTGGCGTACTGCACTTGGGACTCAAAAATCATATAGGCAAGATGAAGCCAAAAAGGAGAGGAGAAGATTGTACGATTTTAAAAGAAGAAAGTTGAAAGCTGCTGCTTTGGATAGTTGTCAAGATGTATCTGATAAAGAGGTTTGTTTATGGGCCTTGCTCATATTTACCATGTTCTTTCATGATGCCTTAAATTTAGCTTCAAAGGCATTAAGATGTGCCATTTAAATGCAGCTCTTACAAATCACTAGAAATTGTGTTGGTCCTTAAAAATATGTGAGCATATAATACTGATGCAAGGGCTTGATAAATGATTGGTTTGTTTGCACATAAATATGTTTTTAATTCATGAACTTCGAGTTTTTGACAAGACAAAAACATTTACATGAATTTGCAAATCAAGCTCTTGCCCCTGCTGCCAAGTTTATGAATCTGTGTAATTGGGCTGAGGTTATTGAATTGAGGTTTATTCCACTGACTGAAAATGGATTCATTCCATAACATTTTGTGCTTTATTGCAGAGTTGTGAGGACGAAATTTCTGGCACCGAGAATTGGATGGATGATTCCGATGATGCTTATGTCCATCAAGCATTTTTGGCAGATTGGAGGCCAGATACATCCCTTGCTACTTGTTCTGAAAGCTCTCATGCAAAAAACAGAGAAGTGAACCCTATCAGTGATGCTATGGCACAAGAGGCTTCTCAAAACTACAACAGTCACCAAATTCAAAACAGTGTATGTGGAAAAGCTGGACCTAGGATTGGTGATACGGATGCTTTTCCTTTTGTATCTAACCTTCCACATCTTCAAATTTCATCTGACTTAAGAAGTAGTCTACATGGTGTTCCTAGTGCCATTAGACCTAGAAATCCAGCTTTCAATATGACAACATCTATCACCAAATGCTATTATCGACCATATCGTGGTCGGAAGGTAAATAGCTCACACTTGGTGAAATTAGCGCCGGGCTTGCCCCCTGTAACTCTCCCTCCAACTGTTCGTGTGGTTTCTCAGACAGCCTTTAAAGGATACCAGTGTCGAACGTCTAAGATTTACCCTTCTGGAGGCAGTGTTGCTTCTCATAGAAAAGACTATTCTGCTCCAATTTCATCTGCTGAAAAATGTGGAAGTGTTCATCCAGTTATGAGTGCAAGGCTTACAGCAAAAGACTATGGTACTGGTTCTCAAATTGAAGGACCTGGAACTTCAGGGGGCAGATATTGTGCAGAAAAAAGCCCTGGTAGTGATCTTGAGATGCATCCCTTATTGTTTCAAGCCACTGATAGTGTGCCTTATTACCCACTGAAATTTAATTCTGGCACTTCTAGCTCTTTTGGTTTCTTTCCAGGAGCTCAACCACAATTAAATCTTAGTCTCTTCCATCGGCATCACCAACAAAATCATGATGATGTTGCTAATAAATCTTCAAAGTCAAAAGGTTGCACTTCAAAGTCCAGTGGCTTTGATTTCCATCCTCTTCTGCAGAAATCGAATGACTTGCAATTGCAAACAAGTTTTGATACCATTCAGAATGAATCACCAATTGCAGGTTGTATGCCTGCTATAGATACATCTAATAGAAATGGAAAGTCCAGGGAACTTGATTTGGATATTCACCTAAGTCATGCATCTGGAAAGGAGAAATCGGTAGAAAGTAGACGCTCAGAATCAAATGATCCACTGGGATGTGCAAAAAATGTAATAAATTGTGGAACTGCAGCAATACATTTACAGACTGTTGTTCAGTGCAGTCAGGAGGGTGAAAAAAGTCTTGCAGTTAGCAGTAGCCAGCTTGTATCATGTGCTCACCCCCAGCTGTTGGTTTCTCCAAATGATAACATCAGATGTGACATTAATGATCGTGGTGATAACTCTCATCCTGAGATTGTGATGGAACAGGAAGAATTAAGTGATTCTGAGGAAGATATGGAAGAACACGTGGAGTTTGAGTGTGAGGAGATGACTGACTCTGAAGGAGAAAATAGTTTTGGGTACGAACAAACTATTGAGGCACGTGATAAGGTAATTTGTGTGTCTTTTTAGTTATCCACTATTTTTGTCATATTTGAGCTGCTGCTTTGATCGTGACCACCTGATGCACTATGGACTAACTCTAGGATTTACTTTCATTACATCATTGCCAATGTTTAGTCATATGTTTTTGCGCGATGCAGAATTGCTGGTTGACAGTTCATATATTCTCAGTTAATTGTTTGGATCTTTCTTTTATTCAATAAATTAATTTCCGTCATTGTTATTTTCTCTAGGAAATCTCAAATTCTGCAGTAGAGAAAAGAATGACGGAGAATTTTCTCGAGGGAAACTCATTTGAACCCAGATTCAATCCCAGTGCTCAGGTCGATGATAGTTCTCCCAAAACCTGTATACTTGGATCAAAAATGGACCTCTCTAATGATGGAAATGGTGACAACAGCATTTCTGCTTGGTTGTGCTTGGACTCACGTTCAGCAGACGATTCTATGTTCGCAAAGTTCATGAATAAGGCGGTTGTAACCACGCAAGAAGTGGGTACAACCAGTGAAGCTCTAAATTCTCAAAATGTTGAGTTATCTTGTACTAACAGATGCAATGATGAGTCAAAATCTTGCGAGAAAGCAGTCGATGACTGCCATACTGTTGACATGGTACAGAAGCTGAACCTGGGACCACCAAAAGAACCCAGGAAGCGTTCCGGTGAAGAAACATCTAATTTGAATATTGGATTAACTGCTGAAAGTTCTAGCGATGGTGATAATCATAGATGATGGAATGATGCACCATGTTGATGACTAACAGGTTTTTGTGCATTTGTCCATATTTTGATAGTTTAGGAGTTAATTAATTATTTGAAGTTGTCAGCAAGTCAGCAGGGCTCAATGTTTCGAACTTTTTATTCGCACTCCCTGTTGACACTTGGCAATAGTCCTTTTAATCGTAAATATGTAACCTGGAAAACAGGGGATATGTGATTTGGGCACTGCTCAAAATCATGTATAGAAATTTTGTAGTAACCCTGTTCTGTGAAATTGATTGAATGCCTCTATTTCTTCTAGTTGATACTTTTAATCTTAAGCTACATAATACTGAATCATGCTTCTCTACCTGATAATTTACACTGAATTATACTTTGATAAGTACATCTTAAGTTAACATTTGTCAAGAATCGATTGTGGCATTGAAAAAAGGCTATTTAGTTTTCGGTGGATAAGGTTTATAAGGTCTTGTCAGATCAACTTCAACTTTGTCTACATGCATTTCAATACCAGCTTATTCAAATTTGTATGGCTTAAAATGGATTTTATGAAGAGTCGTATTTTGGATGCCCGTATAACCATCAATTGACTAATTTCAGGAAATTAATCGGCCTTGAGGGCTAATAAATTGTTAAATAATAATGGATTAAATGAGTGGTTCCAAACCCCATTTCATTTTAAATACCCAAGCTTCTATGAATACTACTAATGCCACATAAAAATACTCCTCATTCAAAAAGATTCAACACTGGTCTTGGATTGAACCTTATACAAGATGAGTTTTTCTTTCGGCCCAGTCAAGTAATTAAGGTGGCCAATTCAAATATTTCATTCAAAAGTGTTCTGAATAGGGCCCATAATAAGCAATGCTATGGTGCTGAGAGGAAAATAGGGAGGAAATAAGCTTAACAAAATAGTTAAAGAAATTACGATTTTAAATGTTTTTTCTTTTAATCATTTTCTGTCCTAATTTTCTCTCCCATCCAAATATGTAATGTCTAGCCAGCAATCTTGTCCTGAATTTGATCATTGATACTGTATATGGTAAAAACACGTAGGAGGATAATTGTTCGGATAAGAATAAATGTCTGACCATTAAGTTGAAATTCATTACTTTTTTCCCACCAAAATAATTGTATGAGAGTTGAAATTGTATCAACAGATAATCTCTAATTTCAGCTCCTTCACACAAAATTTTGCCTAAAAGTTCTTTGTAATTGCATTAATTAAGAAAGCCAACTAATTTTCTCATTTTCAACTTAAACTTAACTGATGAATTATATCACAAATCTTAATCTCTCTAAATACTACTTATCAAGGCTATGATCCTACCATTACCATTGTGCCCATTCTTAATCTGACACTGATTTCTTACACTTAATAACATTGATTTCTTGCTAACATTTTGCCAAATGAGATCCAAAGAGTCCATGCTTGTTCCATTTGCATCATTTGATCATTTCACTTTGAGGGAAAAAAATTAGATTACCTTCCAACATCAATATAAAGAAGAATGAAAAGAGAGATCTGAGTAAGTGAAACAACAGTCTGATGGCGTTGAATGGCGGTGGAGAATTCAAAGTAGGGAATGCGTGGCCAACCCTAGGCTTCTTTATTTACAAATATGTTAGTATTTTATCCTATATTTAGACAGTCAAGTAGATTAATCAATTTTAACGTATCTTATATATTTGATTGTACTATACCCAAGCTTATTATTAAACCCGGACCGGTCACTAGACCAGTTGAGGAAGCGATTCAAGAGTCAGTGGCTTAGCTCGTGGTTGACTTGGTAGTTAACCCAGTGAAAATAAAAAAAAATTTACTTGAAACAAAATCACATTTTCCAAAGTTATATGAACAAAATATTTCAATTAACTACCTTGAATAATTGTCCAAAAATAATTGAAGTATCTCATATTGCCCCTCGATTATTTATTCTTGCAATTGAATCGTTACGCGTTGCTAGTGAGTAGTGACCCTTAAATTCTTTTCTTTGTATTCCTGCATAACATTCAATAAAAACATGCCAATTTTTCACAACCCAAATTTTCGCATTCATAGTGGAAAATTTGAAGACTGGGACTATTGACAGTTTTATTGTAAGGATTGCCAAAAATTTAAATATGACAAAAAGTGAGTAACCTCATAGTTCCTATGCCCGATACCTCAAACCAACGAGACCACACACTGTTTCAAACTATTGCTATAACTAAACTTGGGAGATGAAGATGCATATTGAAGTTATTAGTTTTATTGAATGTGAATATTGCTGAATAAATGGTTGGAATTATTCTAGGGATATATATTGCTGAATAAATGGTTGGAATTATTCTAGGGATATATACTCTATTTATTTGTAAAAACAAAAACAAAGGACAGATGACGTGAGGGAGTGCCATTTTGGGAGAAGAAGCATGAGCCCTTAAAACGGACCGTTTGTGCAGTGTATTAGTTGGCAATGAAGGGACATGACAAGACACAGCACACTCTCTCTTCACTAATATGATGACTGATGAGACTGATACATTCCTTCATTGTCATATCCATCCCTCCCTCCCTCCCGCCAATTTAACAACATGGCACACTACTCAACATGCTTAACCCTTCTTGTTCCCGATTATGGAGTGTGTGTGTATACTATATATATTAGTATTAATATTAATTTATTTAGGCCCGTACATGGAGTAAGTTCTAGTAGTACAGTAGTAGTACTATCTATTATATTTTGAAAATAGTCATGTTTAAAATATTATATCTTTTTTTTTTTTTGCCAACATGTTTAAAATATTATCGGATACTAATTGTGATCACATATTTTAGTATTAGATTCAAACTTTGATTTTTCTAATAGGGCAAATGTGCAAAAATATGACTAAACTTTACCCTAAGTTGCATTTCTATGACTAAAATTTCGCAAGGAGTAAAAATACCACTAAACTTGGGATCGAGGTGCAAAACTATGATTTCCGTCAAATATGATGGTGTTGACCGTTAGTCTTCGACTTGTAGGATGCTGAGTGTGCAATAATGACCATGTGGCATGCTGAATAGATTTATGTGGCGCCCACATATAATAAAAAACAATTTCCCCCTCCCTCTTCATCCCTTCCAAACACACCCTTACCTTCCATCAGATCAGGAATTGATTTCAATAACAGAAGGAACCCATTGTGGGCCCCACATAAATCTATTCAGCATGCCACATGGTCATTATTGCACACTCAGCATCCTACATGTCGAAGACTAACGGTTAGCACCGTCATATTTGACGGAAATCATAGTTTTGCACCTCAATCCCAAGTTTAGTGGTATTTTTGCTCCTTGCAAAACTTTAGTCATAGAAATGCAACTTAGGGTAAAGTTTAGTCATATTTTTGCACCTTTACCCTTTCTAATATGGTATATTGCAGGAGCTCTATTGGTACCTAAACTTGTAGTATTGGTTTTATTAATGTGATGCGATCGTAAATGTCAAATCATCAATAGTTTATCAAGGGATGAATGTGTTGGATGGAATAAAAAATGGAAAGGTAGATAAACAATGAGAAAATGATAAATAAATGTCACTTAAATTTACTTAAATTTTATTTGGATAAACAAAATACACTTCTATTTATGAAAAAGACACATTTGTTATCGCTTAAATTTCACTCTTCCTTTTAATGAAAATATCATTAGAGGAGAGTGAAGGAAAGAAAAGTGGTTTGATATCAATTTTGACATCTTTATAGATAAACATATGCATTTAATATTCTAAGAAAACTTTGTGACTTGGTGATTACACCATATATTTGCATATCTTTTCATGGTCAAATTCATTGAATTAATGCATGTTTTGATGATAATTGCACCTAATTAGCATAGATTATAGTTATTGCTTAAGTTGTTGGAATTTGTTCTAGTTAAGGGCAATTTTGTCATATTTAACTTGATTTATTGTCATTCATCTTTTGAGAACTTTGTGATGCTACTTCAAGTATTAATCTCTTGTAGGTTAATGGAAGAAAACATTCAAAGAGATCATGGAAGCAAAGCACAAGAATGAGGAAGCAAGGAAAGCAAAATAAAGGCAAAAAATGGGGAAATGGTCAGTTTGGCGCCCCAGGGCGCCATCTGGGCGCCATTTGGGCGCCATTACAGGGAAGCGGCGCCCTAGGCACGCCCGTGGGCGCCATTTGGGGGTCATTGGTGCCCAAGGGGCGCCCGTGGGCGCCACTTGGGCGCCGATTCTGCAGCAAAATTCAGCTTTTCGCGAAATTAAGGTTTTTACACCCTATATAAACTTTCTAACACCCCCAAACCTCCTCCCAAGCCCCATTTGCACGAAAATAAGGTGGTTATGCTAGGGTTCACTCAAAATCTCTCAAACCCACTCATCTCACTTCTATTTCCATGACATTTCACCTCAAATCTTACATATTTCCGTTTTCATCTTCATTTCCTCTTCCATTTTCACCAACCTTCTTCTCCATCTCACCCCACCTCATGACAACCACTTTTTGGGTAGATTTTGGGCGAAATTCCTCTCCTCCTTCCATGAGAGGATAAGTTCTTGGTGTTTTGGTGGTGTGGAGATGGTCAATTGCTTCAATGGGCTTCATAGGGGAGTGTCTCTTATTCCATGCTCTTTCAATGTATATTTGGGATATATGGTTGCAATTCCTTGTATATTTTGGCTAGAGACATGACTTTATCCTTCTATTTTCTATGGATTGATATAGATGTATTGGATACTAAATTTGTATGTTAAATGTATGGATTTCCTATTTCCTATGTGAATTGATTCATGATGCTTTACATGCTTTAAGTGGTTGCTTGACTTGAATAACTAGTGTCTCAATTAGGTTGTTGTGGTTGCACTTCCTTGAAGAGGATTTTGACTTACAAACTTGTTTTTAATATACATCAAGTGGAACCTAACTCTAACCCTAAGTAATGACTAGTTTTAAGTGGTTGCTTGATTAACTATTAATTAGTGTTTGAGGACCCTTAGTGGTTGCTTTGAGATTTTTATAATAGACTTGATGAATGATATAACCCCATATCATTTTTAAAGAAGCAATTGAACCATTGAATCACTACAAAAGCCCCTTTCCATTTCATTGATTTAAACATTCACAACTTTTACTTGAAAATACCAAAAGTAATCTTTTATATGTCCTTAATAGTTTAGTTAGATAATTTATAAAATCAAACAAAAATCTCCTACACTTTTACGCATTTCAATTGCATTTAGTTCATCTTAGAGTAGTTTAGAAGACTCCTCAAGAGAGACGGCCCGAGGTTGCGCCACTATGTTGCAATCCTTGGTTTCATAAATAACTTGCATTTAACCCCAAGACGAATAGGAAACGGTTAAATCACATGCCATTACGGATGTGAATACATTATAAAGGTTTTTTTTTCTGGTACCAACTGCAACAATGAAAACAATAAATTGTGCTAATTGTAAATTTCTATTTTTCTCTCTCTAAGATATACATTATCATTTTTTATTTACAATAAGTTCCTTTTCATCAAAATTTATTAGTCAACAAAAGCATATCGCCCTTCTGATGGCTGATTGAGATAACTCGATCAATTTATAGTTTTCAATAAAATAAATACCATTTTATTTGCCAACAAAAATAAATAATACTCCTATATTAGTCTTATTTAAATAAATTAAACGGATGCAACAAAAGCAGTAGCTACTGTAATTAATTATCATAAGTGATGTGAATATGGGATGGATTTCACATGCCATGTCTTTTTATTGTCAATATGAAGCAGAATTTATGCCGATCACGATCAATGAAAAGAAGAAGCTGTATGGATGCAACACTAGACTTGAATTTATTTGCATGGTTAAAAAGCTCCCGTGCATTTATGAAAATTAGGTATACACAAATCCTATCGATTTTTCTTTGGGTGGTGTCTCATTAATGTTCAATAATCATACCCTTTAAAAATCCAGTTGATTTGTTTTGATTAAAAATATTAGATAAGCTGCTTAAATATATAACATGTGTTATATAAATGATCAAATCATATATTTATTTATAAGTTAGTTTTAAGAAATAATAAATATAAGTTGTTTAAAACATTTTATCCAGCATTCTCAATATATTAAAAAATAAATTAGTTCTTATATTAAAAATAGAGAGAGCACATATAGGCTATAGTATAGTAATATTCAAATTTCATGCCAATAAATTTCACCTTCGATTCTCTTCATAACCCACATTTAAAAAATTTTAATGTGCAATTATATATGTATAGATCAAAAGAAATGAAGATGGGAAATGAGCAATATAATGGACTAGATATGCGCATGAGCTCAGAAAAATAACGCTCAAGTTATAAAGATAGTTGTTGCATAGCGTATATGTGCACTTATTACAATTTGTCATATCGATTTAAGCAAAAACCTACATTAGCATATGTTGCCTTTGGAGGAAAAAAATATTACCGGCATTGTTTTTTGAAAGGAGTTGATGGCATAAGTCACATTTCATAGAAGTTTCTAACAACCAATTATACAAATGCTAAATATAAATACATATATTATGTGCAATGCAACACCAACAGCTATGAATTTTTTTTTTTGAGTTTCAATATGTTATAAGAATAATTTAAGATTTTCAATTATAAACAGCTAAATTTTAACTGTGAAAATTAAAAAAAAAGAAATATACCTTGTAGATTACATACGAAAATAAATATATGGTGCATGCATCGAATCTAGTACATATTTGAGATAGAATCTGTTGCGTGTATTGTATAAATATACGGTGCTTGCATCGAATCTAGTACTTGTCTGAATCCGGATATATTTCATTAATTATCATAAATTAAATATACTATACATGTATCGTATCTGATATGCGTTTAAACACATATTTATCCTTTTAACATTTTTTTCATCAAATTAATTTTCACAATAACACATTGAAATATAAATCACATAATTTAAACTGAATTTTGCCTCAAATTTTATCTTTTAGTGTTGTAAAAGTTGATTCAAACGATAGTCACTCCTATAGACACTAATCGAAAAAGCTTAAATGGTAGTAGTACAGAGCACCTAAAATATCAAGAAGACAAAATTGAGTGTACATGAATGTATCATTTACAATTTAAGACAAATTACAATTTAAGACAAACCTCTTATGCCCCTTACTCTCCCTTCCCTCCCTAACCACAATTCCCTCCACATTCATTCTATCTCTCTCTCTCTCTCTCTACATGTATATATACTCCTATAACCGTGTAGGTGGAGTACTGATAATCCCATAACACAGGAAATTTGAGGATTGAAAAAAGAGAAGGGGTGAGAGTGAGAGTTAAGAAAAGAGAGATCACAAGGTCATTCGTCAGCAACAAGTCGCTCCATATCTCAATGTCATAGTAATACCCAACCAACTGGCATTTCCTTCTCTCATCAAGCTGTAAGCTCCCTCTTCTATGCACAATACTATTATTACTATTAATATTAATATTAATATTAATATTAATATTAAAGCCTCCCCCCAACCTCAAAAGGCTCACACTTTCACATAGCCCATACATATAGACAATAGACAACACTCAACTCAACAGTGTGTAGATTAGATATATAGACAGATTCTACAAATATAGCCACCACACCACCTCATATCTCTCTGGTATCCGCCGAATGAGCTTTATGTGGTGTTGTTTTTAGGATAAGGTTTTGCGAATCACTAAGTATTTTATGTACGGTCCACCAATACTTGTTCACCACCTCTCCCAATCAAAGCTGTGCAGCCTTTTTCACACCCACCTTTTCTTTTCTTTTCTTTTAAATACTCCTACTATTCATATTTATATTTATATTATATACTCCTATTTATCTCAAAACAAAAAACAACAAGTTTTATAAAACTGGGGGTTTTTCCTATTTTTGTTCTTTATGGAAAAAACACTGCTCTGATCTGATGGGACTTGTTCATCTCTGGGCTTTGCTCTATGCAGGACCTGAGCCTGAGCCTCAACCCCACCACCACCATCTCCTCCTACTAATTGTCCTTCTCTGCTCCATATTATTTTGTCTTTTAGTGATTAAAAACTACATTTTGTGGGCCATTTTTTTGATTGGATTTATATTTGCAGGTAACTAGGTTTTGTTTTGAAATATGAACTCATCTAATTAAACTGAGATTCACACTTAGACCCATCATTTTCTTGTGCTTTTCTTTTACTAAATAAATCAGGTTCCTTTCTTTCTAGGCGTTACATTACTGTAACCATAGCAATGATAGCATTCTTTTTTGTTTTTTTATTTATATTTTTGCTTTGTGCTTATCTGCTTCTCTTGTCTTTTTTCATCCCCTAATTTGTCTCTTTCCAGGTACCATTCTGTTGAGCCTGGTCCCTTGAAACCTGTGATATCTTTGGAGGCATTAAGGTGAGAGAAGGGAAGGTTTATTCACAAAGCTTCCTACTTTGTCCTGGCCTGGTTGGTGCTTTTGGGGTTTATTCACAGAGTTCTAATTTCAGAAAAAAAAATTTTTTTAAAAAAAATTTTATTACTTATTAATTCCTTTGTGAAAGGTTTTGAAAACAAAAAAGCAAGGTAGATTCCTGATGTTATTCTCTTACACACCTTTCTGCTTTTTGATTCCCAATGAGTGAAAAGAAAAAATAAAAAAAATAAAAAAATGAAAATTTTTATATTATTTATCAAAAAAGCCTATTTTTATCTCATTCAAGAGTGGAAATTTAAAATTTTCCTTTATTCACCATTCATTTCTGATTCTCTATATATACTGAAACAAGTAACTCTGTCATCTATCATCCCTCAAATCTTCCCTTTTCTTCTCTTCTTTATTATTATCATCATTACTACCCATCTCACTCTTGAGAATTATTTTCACAGCAAAAAAAAAATGGCAGCTTGGAATGGTACTATGACTAAAACCCACATAGATGATGAAGATTTCAATGAAGAACAAATGTGGGGATTCACTGAAGAAAAAGATGAACCAAACTATCAAGTGAAGAATAACAAGATTTCTTCTAAAGATTCCTCCTTTGGTTCTTCTTCTTCATCTGCATGGCTTTCTTCAAGAAACATCCCAAAGAAGTCAAACTCACAACAAAGTCAACCTTTTCAAGGGTCTTCTGCTCCCTTGAACATTCCTGACTGGTCAAAGATATATCAGAAAAAAGTCAAGGGAGGGTCAAAAGCTGAAGAAGAAAATGTGCATGGTAATAATAATGTGGAAGAAGATGGAGACGATGATGAAGATGAAGATAGTTTTGTTCCTCCACATGAATGGCTTGCTAGGAAGCTTGCAATGAATCAGATTTCATCTTTCTCTGTGTGTGAAGGTGTTGGAAGGACCCTTAAAGGAAGAGATCTTAGCAAAGTCAGAAATGCTGTTCTCTCCAAAACTGGTTTCATTGAGTAGCAAAATCTTTAGTTTCATGAGCAAGTTCAGATTTTTGGCCACCATTATGTTAATGTGGTTTATTATGTCATTATCAGCTTTTTTTATATTTTTATTTTATTTTTTGTTTTTTATTTTGGTTTTGGTTATTAGCACTTATACAGAATATGCGAGATGATGGATATGATGATGTCTTGATGCTGCTAGTGGTGGAAAGTTTGAGTCCCTTCATGAAGTCAGAGAGATGCTTTTTTCTCTGTTTTGGTTTTTTTATTTTTCTCTTTATATTTTCTGGGAAAGTGGGAGGTGGGAAAATATTGAGTGGTTCGATCAATCCCAAGTTTTGTTTGTTTTCCTAGAAAAAATAGTTATAATATATGCTTAGTTGTAATGGAATGCACCATCCATTCTTCATGTGGGAGATCTCATTTTTTTATTACTTAGCTCTAAAGTCTTCTGCTCTCTGCTTCTCTTGTTTGCTCTAATCTTCTCTAACTGCCAGTTATTATCGTTAAACGTTCTCATCTCAATTTAATTTTTTCCTCTGTTGACCTTTGACCAACTTCTTAACCATGATATGTATGTTTCACAGTAATATTACCAAGCATCATAATCACGCATATAGGAGTACTTATTTATATTTCTATATAAGCTCTTTTATTTTTTTTATTATTAAGGAGCATCACAGAAAAATTTAAGAAAAGTGAGATAAAGTCTAAGAAAGTATTGTATTAAAGAACAAAGTCTGAATGAAGGATGTTGTTGATTAGATTAGATCAGGTTGAAATGGTTTATCAAATATAAAAATCTGAAATATTTTTTAGTCCTTTTGTTTAAATTCTTACTTGATTATGGATCCTGATACATGAATATGGTTAGGAAAAAAAATACATAAATATGGATACTCTGTTAATTAGAAATTTTTGTAAGTATACCCTAAATTTAATAGCCGGAATAACATGGAGCTCTATTTTTTTTTAATTAATAATGGCAAGCGTCCAGCTTGAAATTTACACATAGGTTAACAACAAATTACATTTGGGTTAACTTGTTTGAAGCGATTTCGTTCTAATGTGCTATATATATGAGTGAAATTCTGTCCTACATACTACACGAAATAAGATATGATTGTGAAACTAACACTTAAATCTATGAAAAACCAAATCCTAGCTTATTTTCACGAGTTTTCCTAGTAAAATAGTCAGCAAATTTCAAAGTTTTTCCTTACTTCATGAACCCTTTTGGTAAGTGTATAATCGCAAGATTTTAGTTGAGAATAGCAGAGAACTCATAAAACAATTGTTGCCAAAGAACTAGTGTAATCTGTAATCCTTGATCATCTTGATCAAAAAAACAAGTGTGATAACAATATAAGCGTAAAGTCTCCAAAACAACTTTATAAAGTTTAATTTTGAAAGTCATCATATGTTGTGGCATAAGATCTACCTTTGTGCACTTACTTTGGGATTTTGAACCCCACTACATGGACCACCACGTCCAAATTCAAAAAAGAAAACCCCACCTTACTCGGTTACATTTGTAAATGTGCGCTAATAACTTCAAGTTTATCACTTCTTTGATCTCTATTTTGAAACAGTTATTTGCTTTTTTCCTCTATACAATGAATTAATAAAGAGATTCAAGAGGTATATTCTTATTTTGTCGTTAGAATGTGGGACCACCACCATTTGGAGGAGCATGAGAGAGAAATGGAAGTTGCATATAAAAGTGCAGAATCTTCCTGCAATCTGCAGCATGAGAGAAAAAAGAAGATTGCAATTACAACAAGTGAAATGTTTTTAGTGGAGAATATTTGAGCATTATTTTGAATAAATGTTGACACAACACACACATTCACAATAGTAATGGTCCTTAGTTCTTACAATGTATGTGCCTTTGGCCGACACAAATCACAAAATTCACAAAATTCAGAGGCATTTGAGAGGTTCAGAAAATTCCAAGTCCTCCATTACCTTTTTTATCCTCTTGAGGTGGTGGGACCGTCATCTGGCCTTTTTGCTTACAAACAACTTTATTTTCGGATTCATGTGCATGTCCATGACTAGGAATTTGTTTGTTGTGTTAATGAGACATGGTGTTTAAGGATATGATAGAGGTTTAATTTTTAAAAACAAAAAAAAAGAGGATATAAAAAACAGAGGAATCCAGAGGAATTTTGATGGGAAAAAACAATGTGAGATCCATACTTAATTCATTGTGCTTTTTTACGTTTTTGTTTCAAGATTTGTCTTACTTAAATTATGTAAGTCAAGTTGTTTGTTTGAAACATGATAGTATGGTCAGTAGTTTTGTTGAAAATCATAAACATGCAAGACTTTAAAATTATTGATGAAAAAAATAATTATACTCAATTTTTGGATAACCAAGTGATGGTCATGTTCAAGACTTCTATTTCTATTGATAAAGACTCGATAGGAAATTATCTTAACATGATTTTTTTATTTGACAAGATTCAAACTCTTATTTCCACAATAACGAAAATAGTTCGAAGTTTTAACTTCACTTATGAGAAACCAAATTTTTTCCATTACTCTTCATATATTCCTTTCAAATTTGCGGAGTATAATAAGAGAAAGGGAAATGTTAAAAAGAGTAAATCGATTTAAATACTAGTCATCATGACAATACTCCATTTCATTTTATAATATTTTCCCTTTTGAACTATACATACAAATGGATTCCATTAGATAATACTCCTTTTATGCCCTGAAAAAAATACCATTTAGTTTAATTACTTAAAATAATATGTTTTTGGTAATACTTCATAATAATTTTCTTTATACTTCTTACCCAAGCTTACTTGATCGTTAGAAGTGGAGACTCCACTTCTCATTCTCTATCCTTCCATCCTATGGTCCATAAATATTTAATTTTTTGGTCTTTTTTCTTAATTTTATCATTAGACATTAGTTTTACATAAAATTAGTGATATTTTGATATCTTATAGATGAAAAATGGTTCACGCTCCAATGTTATATGATTTTTCAAAACATAACTATTCTTCTTTAAAACGTCATAATAATCTTCTTCAATTCTCACCCACTCTTGTTTTTCTTATGTTATTGGACAACAAAAGAAGTGTTTTTCAATCACAAGATATCAATATATTTCATATTTAATCTAATTTTTTTGGACTAAAATTCTATATATAATTTTGGACTAAAATTCTATATATAATCTAATGATAAAATCAAACAAAAAGTTTCTGATAAAAAAAATAAACAAAAAGTTGACTATTTTTGGATACAGGAGGGAGGAGATATTGAAACTGGAGAGAATTGGCTTCCTCATTGTTGTTGAGTGAGTATAAATAATGATAATTTGGTAAGATATTGAAAATATTATGAAATATAATATTATATAAAGAATGTTCATAAACTCTTTATCTTTCTAATCCTTCTATTCTTTTTTTTTTTCTCTAAATTGTCATTGACTTTCAAACCTCACAATGAATTTCATGTAAGGAGTTTATGATGTCATAATCATAAACTCCACCATAATTCTCTTGTAACTTCATGTATAGTATTCAATAACTTAGGGCCTATACATAAAGGTCATGTACAAGACATTTGGTAACATTGAATCACAAGTGAAAGTGATAGCTTATTCCCATGATATCTTCTTTCTTATTCTTGTGTTCTTTTCTTCTCCATCTATCTCTTTTTTCTTTATTTTTATAATACTAACAGAGTTACTCTGAAATATTAAGTTGTGTGTGAATTATATACTACTTATATATGTATATGAGCGTGTATTTCTATTTTCTTGCATCATATCATTACGTCTTCTCGAAGATTAGAGACTTTTTCACAATAAATTTGATTAGTCAGTCATTACCCTTATTTCTCCAAGGTCTTTGTACAACCACCCAACTGCCATATAACACCGGTAAATCACCGTCAAGATTCTCTGGCCTACTTGAATTACCATTCAACCCCGATGTACAGAATACATGGCCTCAAAAGGTTTTCGTAAATTAAGTCAAACACATATGGCCTTGCAAACCGGCCTTTAGCCTTTTTCATGGTATTGTGATCAATCTTTAGTACCTCGCCAATCTTACTCCCAACAACATATAAAATATAATTATCATAATACTCCCTCCGGTCCTAAATATAAGACCTAATTGACTTTTTTGAAAAATCCTAAAAAACGGCAAACTAAGTTAATTATAAATTGATTTACCTAATTTTTTTCTTTAAACTAGTTTATTTTACTTATAAACTAATGAATAATCTAAAAATATATCAAATATGTCATGATTTAATAGACTATTTTGCAACCTTAACTTCTCCAAAAAAAAGTTATCTAGGTCCTATATTTAGGACCGGAGGTAGTATAATCCATAGGTAATTTTGAAATTCGAACCCATGCAGCAACACTATAACACATATTCATTGTCAGGATGAACAAATCCTTCTTCCATGGCTAAACACTTATATAGTGATCATGCAACCAAGAACCACCAGTCCACCAGTGAGAGCCAAATCATAGTTTCCCATGACTTACACGTAACTAGAAAAAAATTCGAACCAATGTCAATAGTCTCAACATCGCCCCACAATTGGTCTAACAATAATTGCCAGAGTTTCCTCTCTCACCATTTTCCCAAGCACTATAACAAGCAATGACTTCCTCCATTTTTTCACTAACATTGCATGAAACTCAGGTGGCAATTTAATATTTGGACCCAAAGGAGTATCTTCAATGGTTACTCTAGACTTCCAGCGTCCTTCAGATCAGACTACAAGTCCTCCTCGCAACCTTCTTATTTATTTCTCCTCACATATCGAATCATTCATACATGCACTACAAGAAATTAGGTGGTTAGTCGCGCACGGTTTGTCGCGCATGGAGGAGGGTGACAAAAAAAAAATAATTTGTCGCGCTATCTGGACGCCAAACGTGACACAATGCTGGGATACAATAATTTTATATTTATGTCGCGTGTTGGGGCTTTAACGCGCGACAAATATTTATATGCATTTATTTTTTCATTTCTTTGGTTGTTTTTTATTTCTTTTACTACATGTCGCGTATGGTTCATAAGCGACATACTAAACATATCAGAACATTATGTCTTCATGCGTGACATATTTCATACGCGACAAGTTCTTCATGCGCCACATTGTTTCATGGGCCACATGTCTTCATGTGTGACATGATTTCATACGCGACAAGTACATGAAATTCAAAGTTTTCCCACCAGCAATTCCCCTATATAAACTCATTTCTAAAATCTCCATATTCACCTCACTTCATTTATTTCCTTTACCATCTCCATCTTTCTTTCTACCCACTATCATTATTTCCTCACTTAAGGTAATGACCAACTTGCATTTACACATTTTCTACAATTATTTCATCTACTATTCTTTAACTTTCTTTACTCTACTAACTAATGTTCTTAGTCTATTATATGAATTATACTAATTTTGTTCTTTCATTTTATAGATTGCTTTCAACATTTGGCTAGCTAAATTTGGGGCAAAAGACTCATTTATTATTTAGTCACACAAATAAAGTGCCAAATTGTAAAAAAGGACCCCTACAAAATTATACATATTACAATAAAAACATTTTAGAAGTTGAAAAATAAAATTAAAATTTGATTTGGGTAAAAAGTTAAATTTCCCGCCAATGCAAAACTATACATATTATGTCACGTATATGATGTGTCACGCATGGACACCAACTTTGAAAAATAATTATGTCGCATATGGGGTATGTCGCGTTTTGATCCAGTCCATACGCGACATAAACAACTAATATTATATTCCCCAACCTCTTCAGTCTCTGTCGCATTTGGCTCTACTTGTCACGTCCTGTTCATCTTACTACGATAGGATTTTTCGCGTTTGCTTCACACGTGACATACCTATCTTGTCTCGAATTTTAACGTGACTAGGTCCTTATTTCAGACGCGACTAGCCTCTATTTTTCTTGTAGTGATGCATGCATATACGTCTGTCTTGTTATTTCCTTCTCATGAATTCACCATCCAAATCTCCATGCATCATCCTTTCATCTTTTCCCTCGCCATCGGGCTCAGAAAATTGCCCGTCAAATGCAGACAATTGCCCAATATCGTCGTTTTCTGCTGATCTTTCACGTAATGGTTTCTAACAAATTATTTATATTAACGTATCATTCAATAATAATGAAAGAAGAGTTACATATAAAGGAAGTGAGGAAATGGTCAAGGTGTTTATAAAAACATAACCTATTAATTTAATTAACTGGCATCTTTACTCCCTCTCCAATCCTTAATATGTAAACTCTTTGGAGAGCTTATTTAATTTTTAACTGTAAAACATGTTTATAATTTTATCAATATTATAGAATTACCCCTAATAATGGTCTCTCAAAAATAATCAAACAAGAGAGAGGTGCCTGGTTAAAGAAGATGATTGAGGTGTTCTGAAAAGGACACAACTTGTTAAGTAACTTAAATGATAGCTTTTATCTAATTAAATTAAGTACATATTCCCTCCGATCCCTAATATAAGAGCCAAAATTTGAATGGTTTTGGTCCCTAATATAAGAGTTCATCTCACAATCTCTCCTCATTTAATGTGTTTTTCCCAACTTTGCCCCTAACTCTCTTTCATAGTTGTTAATGTTTATAAATTTCTCTCTCTTAAAAGTATCATAATAAATATGAGCAATATTGGATTAGAAGCATTAACTCCAGACATCAAACTAACATTCACATGTTTTCTTAAGAAGCGCTTTTTTGGCGGCTAGCTCTTATATTAGGGATCGGAGGGAGTATATCATATATTTAGAAGAGGAAGGATCAATAATTTTACATTTGGCCTATGAACAAATTAAACACACAAGATGTTGGAATGATAATCAAATTAATTACTTTCTCCATATGGGATTTGTAGAAGAGATAATATTGGCCACTAATACCTCATTGTATTAGTAATATTATATGTTTTCAATTCCTCGGTTTTTAAGTTTAAGATTTAGTTGACTTTTTTAAGAAACTAAATCAACTAAATGAGTTTTCAATCATTTGTGTTTATGTATTATTAAATTATATATTAGTCTATGTGTTAAATAAACTAGTTGAGAGAAAAAATACAGGCTAATCAATTCTTAAGTAATTAATTTAGTTTTCTTAGTATTCTTTTAAAAAAAAATTAGCAGGGCATTATTTAATTTAAGACAGGAGAGTATTTAACAATCATAGTAATCTTTCAAGAGCACAAAAAAAATTGTTAATCTTATCCAGAAAGAATGGCAAGACTGAGATTCCTCGTGAAGCCCATTTTAAAATGATTCTAACTCTTCCGTTGTTTTACCATAAAAATGATTCTAACTCCTCGAAAATGTTTTCTCTGAAACGAGAAGTACATTGGTTCGTTGAATTAGCAGAAACCGAAGCCCAGTTTGAGTATCAAAAGCAAAAAACGAAGCATTTTAAACAAAATATTTCATGCTTTAACTCAAACTCCCTCATTTCATGCTTTTATTCCGTAAAATAACCAAAAATCACTTGTGGTTTATTTAGCGTCTTCAAGCTTCTCAGTCCCACCTTTTTCAAGCTTTATTTTTTATGTACCATAACACAACGCTTCAATTGGGTGAGTCTGACGTTAAACCAAACCAAACCAATTTCACATGAAAAGACTTATGTGGGATCCATATGAACTGGATTCAATTCTGGCCATCCAACCTTGATTTACTGCTTAAGCACATAACTTTGATCAATGATAGTTATATAAGCACCAACCGACACTATTCATTACGCAAATTATATAAACCAAGCGTGGTTGGTGTAGTGGTTACCTCACTTCACCGCTTAACCAGAGGTCTCGAGTTCGAGCTCTGGGAATGCAGCCTGCCCCTTGGCCAGCACTTTACCCTTAAGTGGAGGCCCCGGTGCGGATCTGGATTAGTCTGAGCCCGTTGAGTTCCCCGTGACATTGGGGCTGGCCCAGGATACCGGATTAAAAACTAAAAAAAAAAATTACGCAAATTATAAGCAAAACCAAAATCACACTTACCTACCAAGTTATAAGCAACCTCCCTGATTATAAACTAAACTTTAAACTTGTGAATGTGTATAGTCCCAAATTATAAAATTCATTTTAGGAAATAAGATATCTGTTGTATTGTTTGCAATTTTAGCAATTGTTTATCCTTTTCCAAGTACATTTTTCTTATATTTATTACCTATTATTTACCATATTTTTCTCATAATCTCTTCTCCACACACAAGTAGCATACTCTTATATCTTTAATAATAAAGGTATAATAGAAAAACAAGTCTAGTTTTTGACATAGTTATTACTTCTAACAAATGTGATTAGTTTTTATTTTGACAAATATAAAATAATTTTTTGAAACTTATAGTGAGGGACAAAAAATTAAGTTGTGCCGACAAAAACCCAATGTTTTTCTTTTTAAGTAGTTCAAAACATTATTAAAATATTTTTTAAAAGAAAAAATATTTTTTTGTCAAAATAAACACATCATGTTTTTGACAAATATCAAACATGATGTGTTTTTAACTGTACTAAAACCCAATGTTTTGAACTCTTAGTACATTACATTAAGTTGTGCCGACAAAAAAGATGAAGTGATTAATTGGATGAATAATGATGTTATTAAGCTGAACAAATAATGAAGTACTTTTAAGTTTTAACTGATGTTTTTTTATCGAAAGTACTTTTAACTGATTTTAATGCGGGAAAAAAACATAAATGGAGAGAGTGATGAGAAAGGAAGTAAAAGAAAAAAAAAACAGAACTGAACTCAAAACAAAAAATGTGATCCACCTTAAACTCTTCAATAACTGTTACCGTTATTACTAATAATTTAATTAATATTTTCCCCCTCATTTAATTAAGGGACGGTTCCCTAATATTGCACTATTAAGAGGTCTTCACAGTTCTTGGTGGGTCATCAAGCTTTGAGATTTCCTCTCTTAGCTCCAAGAAGAAGAAGAAAAATTGAATCTTTATGAAGTAAATAGCTGTAAAGTTCATTCCTTTTTATCATTTTTTATATATGTTGTGTGTTCTATGAATTCATTGTTTGTTTTTGTTTCTGGGTTTTTATTATTGAGGTGAATAGTGACTAGAAAGGAAGGGAAAGTGTAAATGAAGAAGAAAATTTGAGTCTTTGAGAAATTAGTAGCTGTAAAGTTCATTACTTTATGTCATTTTTTTGTTATAATTCATGTGTTTGGTCTATATTGTGTTTTCTCTGAATTTTTTGTTTGTGGGTTTTTGTAGTTGAGGTGAATAGTGACTAGAAGAGAAGGGAAAATGTCAATGAAGAGCAAGGGAGGGAGTGTTGAAATGGGTATGAGAAGTGCCATACCTAGGAAATGGGCTATTTTGCTTTGTCTTGGAAGCTTCTGTGCTGGAATGTTCTACACTAATTGGTATTTTTGACTTCTGGGTTTCTGTATTTGAGCTTTTAGTATGGATAATATGTTGTGTTATGATTATGGTTGTTGCATATTTATATACTGCAATTGGATTGTTGAAGAGAGTAAGGGAGATAGTGTTTCTATTCAGCTTGGGACTTTGCTTTGACTAATGTGGAAAATGAATTACGGATATTGAGCTTCACATTAACTGCATTATTGGTCCTTTTTCACTTTAGATATGATGCATTATATGATTTTCCATAGTTTCATATGTCTAAAGTTGGTGTCTTGGTTTTTATATTTTTGTCAATTAGTTATATATTGGCCACAGAGAAGCCAGATTATTGTCTAATGATATAATTCTTCTGTCATCTACTTTATCATACTTTTAGAGTGTCTATATTGTTCTTCAGTTATGTTGTAGTTGAAAGTCATGAATTTTTATGTTTGATTGATTGAAGGGGGATGTTTCTCATGTGGCTCACATGGCCCTTGATTCTCAACATTTCTTGGGTTTTGTTTGTTCCCCTTTGATTTTGTTTCTGCATAAGTTTCTGATTACATGTTGAGTTAGAAACTAATTTTCTACTACATTTGTTCTTAAACTCCTTTTGATACCAAATACCCAAAATGAAGGAATCTTCATTGTCTTATTTCTTCTCTATGGATAAGGTGGATGCTAAGGTATGCTAATAATTGGCATGAATATGATGCTAAGTGATAAATATAAAATTTGCATCAGGATGTGGTCAATGCCTGAACATCATGAAACTGGAGGGACATCTGATGAGGTGGAACAAATGAGATTAAACTCCGATGGTTGTAATATGAATTCTGTAAGTGTATCTATCACTATTATGTATTAATCATATTTCTACTGCATACCTGCCACACACTCTTGCCCCAGCCGACACACAGTCCTCATCAAAATCCTACTAAAAATTGTGGGAATGTTACAGTTCACTTCTCATGAGATAATGCAAATAAAATGTTAACAGAAGGTGTTTAAATTATTTTTGCATTTTTTGCATTCTTTTTCTGCTTAGTTTATTGGATGCTAACATTGCACGATGACATGTGGAAAATTCTCAGAAAAAAGGGAAATAAAAGTGTATCTATGATGTTTGTTTTGGAATCAGTTGATGCCATACGTTATAACTTTTCATTTTGTGACTTCTGGAACTCAGTACATCTTTCCAGCTTAGGATTTTACTTTTTCTTTGCATCTTCGGAAGATATTTTTATTTTGCCAATTTTCTGTAGGTTGTAAAGCCTCAATCCAATTACAGTCAAATTGATGTTTCAGATACGGAACATGTGAAGAAGTAAGCTAGAGTGGTGTTTGTTTGTGTCGGGTTTTACTTAAGCTTATCAAATAACTTCAATGCTGAACTATTGGTATACATGAAATGCAGGAACCTGGGTAAGACAATATCTACTTTGGAGCTGAAACTGAAAATGCTAAGATAGCTCCTAAATTTATGTTGAATGGTTCTACTGCTTCAGGAAACTCTAACTCAATTGATTCAACTCCAAGAAGAAAATATTTGATGGTTATTGGGATCAATACGGCTTTTAGTAGCAGGAAGCGGAGAGATTCTGTTCGTGAAACGTGGATGCCACAAGGTGATTGAATGATTTTGAGATTTTATGCTTTTCACTTGTCAAAATACTTGTAATAATTATTTTGTGCCTATCCCCTATGTCATGTATCTGATCTGGATTTTTAATCAAAACTCACCAGCCGATAAAAGAAAGAAGATGGAGGAAGAGAAGGGCATAATCATGCGTTTTGTCATAGGTCACAGGTCAGATTCAAAATGTCTCTTGATACCTGTTGCAAATTTTTTGGCATGCTTACCTTCCTGCTAAGTTAAAATGTAATGGCACATTTAACCTTTCAGGCTCTTTTTAGCACTTACCTTCCATATTTGTTATCTTTCTTGTTTTGATGCACTTTGAGTTTCTTTCAATTGCAACACAATTGCCTCTTGTTGTGGACATTGTCATGACACTCTCATAGTATTTTACCACATTTGCAAACATCTAAAATTTCGAATTTTTCATATTGCAGATGCACTTTGTGCACTATCATTTTAATAGATGTCAGAGACTTGTTTTTCTTTGAATGAAGAAACTGAAGGAAGTTTGAATTTTATACTTGTTTTGAAAATAAATGTAAACTTTTCAATACTATTATATGGTGCTGATTGTCAGGATGTTATTTACAATGCCAATTTATGAATAGAGCACTAGAACATAAATGAACTCTTGCATTAAAATTTGGTTTACTTTGGCCACTGATACATCGACATGAGAGTTTTCAAACTGCTGACGGCTACCAAAACAAAATTGAATACATCTGAGTTTGTTTAGCTACTAGTGATCCTTTACAGTCAAGTTTTCACCCCTACTCTTACAGGAAATTTAATCTGCATTATACTTCAAGAAATTCAGCCAGTGTTACCTTAAACTCTCAGAATATTTATTCACATCATTCTTCTTCAATAATAAGTCTATTTGCATCATATATTGCACATTCTTTATCAAGCAAAACAGTGAGAAGTTTTAGGCTTTGATCAACATCATGTTTAAGGCTACCCAGGCCGTAAATTGTTTTTCTAGAGAAAATCAGTCCGAAATGTATGGTTAATTTCTGTTTCAGTTGGTTTGTTTCATACTTCCTTGAGGTGTACTTTCGGTGTCAAAATTAGGAACTAAATTTAGCTGTTAACTTTTCTGTCACCAGTTCTACATCTGGTGGAATTCTTGATAAAGCTATCGAAGCCGAGGAGAAGCTCCATGGAGACTTCTTGAGGCTGGTAATCTATCTTCACATTCTCTTGAGTGAATCTAGTCTTCTATTATGCTGAGATTTTTGTTGATGAAATGAAACAAAATACATCCATGTTTTAATAGGATCATGTTGAAGGCTATCTAGAATTGTCAGGAAAGACAAAAACTTACTTTACAACTGCTGTCGCCTTGTGGGATGCAGAGTTTTATGTCAAAGTCGATGATGACGTCCACGTGAACTTAGGTAAATAGTTATGTAGAGTTTCTTTTTTGTAGTTTATCTTAACAAGTTTTTGTTATCAAATGATATTATTGATGAAGAAACTGTCATGTAAGGCCTATTTTATCTTACCCTTTCCTCATTTGTTCATTGGCTTTTTGTGATCACAGCAACACTTGGATTGACTCTGGCGAGACACCGCAGGAAACCTCGGGTGTATATTGGGTGTATGAAGTCCGGTCCTGTCCTTGCGCAGAAGTAAGAAAACTTTTATTAAATATTCAATTGTTTCAAAACATCAATCAATTTTTAGTTCTGAGGGTAACTTTTCTATGGATCAGGGGAGTGAAATATTATGAACCTGAATACTGGAAGTTCGGTGAGGTAGGAAACAAGTACTTTCGTCATGCCACAGGACAGTTATATGCCATTTCCAATGATTTGGCCACTTATATATCCAAAAATCAGTAAGTATTACAGCTATATGAGTACAAAAAATAGCATTTTGGTGTATAATTCAATTTTTAGTGAAATCAAGATTCTCATCATATAAATGGTGCCAACTGGGTCAGGCTATTAGACTATAAGTTTGTTAGCATTTGATAGCTCTCTGACAAATTCATAACAGTTTGAAATTTTTGAACATCAGAGATGTGCTGCATAAATTTGCTAATGAAGACGTTTCATTGGGATCTTGGTTTATCGGATTAGATGTTGAACATATTGATGATAGGAGACTGTGCTGTGGCACACCCCCTGGTATGCTGTTCTCAGTTCTATTATGCCCTCTTTTTCTTTTTCTTTTCCTTTTTGTGACAATTTTGTTACGGATCCAATACTTGTACAGAGGCAGTGTGTACCAAACAACTAATAAATTAACTTTTGCATCTGAATTTTGTTTTTATTATTTGTGAAGTCATAGTAGGACTTTCTGGAACAGTTGTCATTGATGCATTGATAATATAACTAGTTAGAAAATAATGCTCACCCAGGTAGGTGGAATTCACCATTGCTGCTATGAACCACCATTTGTTGTGTTCTTAATTCATACTCCCTCTGTTCCTTTTGATAAGAACTAGTTTTTGGCAATAGCTAATTCCTATTTATAAGAAACATAAATTTTCTCCAATTTTTTGTGAATTTCCCATTTTGCTCCATCAATTACTCATAATACCATTGCATTTTTTGCATTCAATCACATTCTCTCTACCATGCGATCTCTCTCTTCCACACACCTCGTTTTTCTAGTGATTTGCCTATACTCCT
Source organism: Mimosa pudica (assembly GCA_029929735.1). Classification (NCBI taxonomy): domain Eukaryota; kingdom Viridiplantae; phylum Streptophyta; class Magnoliopsida; order Fabales; family Fabaceae; genus Mimosa; species Mimosa pudica. The sequence continues at coordinate 4,031,692 of JAKELP010000020.1, forward strand.
GTCATAAACAAGGGCGCTTTTGGAAAAAAAAAAGGGAGCATAATTTTTTTACACGTTTAGTGTCTCTAACTAATTTTAATCAACATTTTAGTAACGTGATTCGGTTCATTGCCTCTTTTAAAAAGGAATAAAAGAAGTACTTTGCTAAGATCCAATGAAGTAACTAGTCAAACTTTAAGTCACTGAAGGATAAGACAAAGTAAGCGGTCCGTTCTGTTCTTCAGTGTCTTAAGTTTGTTAGGTATCTTGAACAAGTAAGCCAGAATATTTGGCAGAAAATAATACCTGCAATCACCATCTCATCCTCGAAAAAAAATGATATATAGACCTCTATGAATTAAAAAAATCTCATCATGTTGAATGCCTTAAAGAGTTGGATGGATGCTTTTGCTTCTGCAGATTGTGAATGGAAGGCTCAAGCAGGAAATACATGTGTTGTTTCATTTGACTGGAGATGCAGTGGAATCTGCAACTCTGTTGAAAGAATGATGGAAGTTCACCGGCGTTGCGGAGAAGATGAAAAGGCTCTATGGAGTACAACCTTCTGACAGAAGTACTCGAAAAATCCGGAAACATCTAAACTCAAGAAGTGTTAGCAAAAAAACATGAAAGAAAAAAACATAACATGAGAGTGTTTTTAGCAGTTGGTACAGATGGAGATTGAAATAGTCAAATAGGCCTTGCTGCTTGGGATCTGATCTACATTTTGAGATAGAAGATGACCCTTTTGAAGGGTGAAGCCAAAGAGAATGAAGAAAAAGATGAACAAGAAGAGAGTTTAGTTACAACCCATTCTTTTGAAATGGTTAGAGAGGGCTTTTATATTTTGTAGTTCTCTCTTCCATGGCTAAAGTGCTTCCTAATAATAATTAGTTTTGATTATATTTATTGTCTTTCTCTTCCCTTTGCTTCAAACATAATAAAGCTTGGATTTATTTCATATGGTGTCTGTTTGTTCACTCTTTATCACTATACTAAAAAACTGTACTAAAAGGAAGAACATATGAGCACTATTCACTTTGTGCAATGGAGAAGCCCCTGCAAAAAAGAGAAAAAAGTTGTAACTTTTGAGAGAAATTGATGCCATGGATTTGTAATGATTATGTACAGCAGATCCTCAACCAAATTATGTGTGTACCCCACCACTCTCCAGGCTGCAAGCAAGAAGCAGAAGATCAAGGATCTAAATTCTATGGACACTTGTAAAAGTGTCTACATCTTCTATCTAGGTTACTTTGTTATAATTTTCTTCACCGACCAATTTAACTTTTTTGGAAGTTCTGGAGAAACTGTAGAGTAATATCAGTGTTAACAAGCTGTTGCATATTTGAATGAATGATGTGATATTATTGACGTGTCATATTACCACTAAGTAGTATTCTTCTTGGCATTATTTCTATGAAGCCAATTGCATTTTTTAATTAAAATGTGTTTTTCAATGTGGTAAAACAGGAGTAGATCGTCATCGTTATTTGGAATAAGAACACTGAATTTTAGGATCATATTTGAGTTGGTATTTGATTGACTGATTTGACTCGGTCACATAATTGTGAAATGTAGGCAGCAAGCACATTTCAATATAAGTGGTCTTTGGTCAACTCGAAAAACAAGCAATATATGTTATTTAATATAGCAACAAGCTGCTCTGAGAGGAGAGAACACGTTTTTAAAATGGGAGAGTAACTAGGAAATGGACATTTTTTTTTCCAAATGTAAAAATTACTTTGTGGAAGATATTTTAAAAAATTTGATTAAAAATACATACCTCCTCTATTTTGGAAATTTTCACACGTAAGGATTTTTTTCATGTTCGTTTTTTATTTATTTTATGCTAGTTCTGTTAGAGTTCAACTAATTCTTCAACCTTGAGTTTAGTCACATGAAGCCTCGATAAATATTGGCCTCTAAACTATATCGCACGATCCAATGACTAATGATTGACTCATTTAGTATGAAAATGAACCAATTTTCCAATTTTGCTTATATTTCGAAACAGAGAAACATTATATATAGAATCTTTTCCTACTAAATTGTAATAGCAAAATTTTTTAGAAGGAAAAATATTTATGATCTATTCAGTGACTTATATGACATACCAAGCATTTTTTATAAATGACATTTTATATTTAAAGCTAGAGGAAGTACATAGATTTGTCTAAATTGAGGGTTTCATTTTATTCTCATCAGAAGCTTAATTAGCTAAGCAAGGAGTTATTGCTGAAATCAATGCATTAACACAAAACATATACTCCTATGTTTCTGTAGAAGGCGCATTCATCATCAAAGCAAGAGAAAGATCGGATCTGGTCAACTATTTTGATATTACTACATGATATTATATATCTATAAGATGAGCCTTTGAGTAGAAGCAAACTCAACCCTAATACCCTACCTCACCATGATTGGTAATTGGTAGGAATCTTCTCTGCCACCTTCATTTCATAAATTTATTGTAGCAACCAAAAAAGGAGAAGAGAGAGAGAGTCTTATTCTATTATGTCATAATTCTCTTAATCCTACTTCAAAACCTATTCACACTTAAGAGCATAGTGACACTCTCACAATATGACTTTCTAAGAGAGAGACAGAAACAGCTTCATACCTGTAATAAGATCATTCATATTCATAGCAGTACTGTATTTCTTGGAGCAAACATACCTTTTTGTTGCAAAAAAGGAGCTCTTAAGTGTTACCTTTAATTTTTTGTTCACATGCTGTTTTTGACCGTTATGATATATTGTTACCCCTTCAAGAAGCTTCATCATGTTGAGCTAAAGAGATGAACTTTGTGATCTCCCAGAAAATGAAATACTGCTTGTGATATTGGCACGGCTCAATCAAATAAGAGGACTTTAGAAATCACACAAAGCACTGCCTTCTGATTGAACCGTACCAATATCTCAGGCACAATAAGTTGATGAAGATTCATCACTTAGCTCCATCCTGCAATTTCTGCACAAACCAACCATATTAAGTTAAGAAGAAAAACAGCTACAAACAAAAACTTAAATGCATGCAACAAGTAGTAGTAAAGCTTACCTTAAGAACTTATATAAACTAACAAGAACTAGAGAGGACTAAAGGCTTTACTGAGGAAACTAATAATAGTGTCCCGTATGTTTCTTGGGAATTAATGGATGTGAGAGAGAGCGAGAGAGGGAGTTAGGGGGAGTAACAGAAAGAGTTAGAGCTTTAAATATGGTGGCATTTAATTCGTTTCAGCGACTCAACAACAAACAGGAGGTGGACACAATAAATTTTGAAGCATGGCAACCATTGGGAGAAAAAAGAAACTCGTGTTTGTGGATTTATAAGTAAATAATCCTTTCAATATGTACCACAAAAAAAAAATTTAACCTGATCAATTACTTATACTACTATTCTATTTATAGGACATTTCACATATGTTTCAAACAAAGTAAGGAAACTTAAATATCATTAACTTCTCACTGAAAACCTTAAACCCATATTTAATATTCATTATATCACATGAAAACAAAGTACTCCCTCCGGTCCCTAATGTAAGAGCTAGCCGTAAAAAAAACGCTTCTTAAGAAAACATGTGAATGTTAGTTGAGTGTCTAGAGTTAATGCTTCTTTTCCAAAATTGCCCATATTTATTATGATACTTTTAAGAGAGAGAAATGCATAAGCATTAATAAATATGAAAAAGAGTTAGGGGTAAAGTAGGAAAAAATGCATTAAATGAGGAGAGAATATGGGGTGAGCTCTTACATTAGGGACCAAAACTATTCAAATTTTGGGCTCTTACATTAGGGACCGGAGGGAGTAACATATAATAATATGAAGGGTGGATCTGTACATTCATAATGAAGTGTTCATATATGGGACAAAAAAACTTCTCTCTCTACCCTATAAATAGGACCAAGAGGGGTATACCTTAAAGTTTGATAGATTTTCAATTTTACCCCTATTTAATGCTCTCTCTAGTCCGTAATATAAGAGCTTAGCTGCCAAAACATGTTTCTTCAGAAAACATGTAAAAGTTAGTTCGTGTCTGAAGTTAATTCTTTTTTCTAATATTGCTCATATTTATTATGATAAAAAAGAAGTATTTATAAGTGAATTAGGGGTAAAGTAGGAAAAACGCATTAAATTAAGAGAGAATGTTAGGGGAATTCTTATATTATGAACAAAAACTATTCAAATTTTGTGCTCTTATATTACAAAGTAGAGGGAGTATTAAATACACTACATACAAATAAAGTTAACACATAATAATAAGGGGTAAAAGTGCACATTAATGAAAAAAATTTAATGAATGACCCTATAAATAGGACCAATGAAGTAATCTATAAATAAGATCGAAGGAATATTACTACAAGCAAGCAATTCTCATGTGAATGTGGTTCGCCATGTCATTTGTGATCTCCCCAATCACAAACAAACAAGTGGGATATGATGTTTATGTTATACTTTTCCTAAATATAAGATCACTTTCTCTAATTTGATTAGATTAAGGATGTTAGTTAAGTTAGTTATTAGAACAGGATATTACCAATTTGCCTTAACCATATACTTTTATCCTCACTCATCCTCTCTTGCATGTTTATTATACTAGTAGGGTTAATTTGGGAAAACAATTGGAAAGAATTAGAAAGTGTTTATATATTTAGGAACAAGTTGAAATTTGAAATTTGATCATATATTTAGGAATGGAGTGATTAATATGATTAGACACTAAAAACATGTGTCGCATAAAAATTATACTTTTTCTTAACCCTACGAATTAAAAAAAATAAATATATCTAACACCTAAATATTTTATGTGTCTAATCAAATTATAATTTCCACATTTACCAATTTTCTTAGAAGAAAACATAGTGTGGGAACACCACATTTGAAATTCAAAAAAGGAATTGGGTTGGTACATTTAAGAGTTTGTGTTGAAGGTTCATGGATTTGGATGGGAAAAATTAAATTCAGAGTAGTGAGGGGGAAAAAGTGCTTAGGTGAGAGAAGGGGAGCAGTGAGTAGTACCAAACAGGGACACTTTCTTCCTCATTCAAAGGCTGATATTTCTGTAAGTGGAGTTAGTTATATAAAAAATGGCATCTTTCGGCAATGTATAGGTCCATAAAAGGAAGAACCTAGGAAATTATGAAGTTTGATTTGAATCCTAGTAGTGTCTATCAATTCTTGAGCCTGGAATCGCTTAAAAAGGGATTGTGTCAAAATTGTTGATTAACGTGGCTGGTGGGAGTTTGTTAAGGGGACAAAAAGAGAAAAAGAACTCATTTAAGTTTCAACTTAAGTACTCGCAAGTTTTTGTGCTTTGCACGCACGAAACGCAACTAGATGTAATTCTTTTTCATAAGCCACCCCCAATATCATTAAAATGAAGGATAGTTTTGAAACCCGTAATCTAAAATGTTTATATATTTATTTAATTTAAGAATTTTTAATTTTTATTTTGTATTTTTATTCAGGAAACACCATTTATTTGAATAACATTCATTTAGATAACAATATTTCTTCTATGATTTTGGATTAGACTAACTAAGAAGGTTCTCATAACCTCAAATAATTGATTTTATGTGAGGGGATTCTAAAAAACTCATAAGACAAAAAATGATTTAAATACCAATTTAATGTTGGTTTGTGAATTATATTTTTTGAAAGAATTTTTAAGGAGATCCTCATAATCTTACATAGGCTTTTTTTTATTTGAAGAGGTTCTGAAACCTCTGGCGGTAGAAAATCAGTTCGAAAACAATCTTTTATTTCCTTTTAACAAAATAAACTTTTCCCATCTAATTTTCAATTTGTTTAAATAAATGAGTTCATGCGAAGGGAAAGATGTACAAAACTATGAAATATAATTAGAGTACAATGGAAGGTGAGAAGGGTCGTACCTGATATAGTCCATCACAGATTGGCTAAAGGCAAGAGCAAAATGTTTAGACTAGACAAGATTATATATAAATTTGAACTCATGTGCATGCTCACATAGTGCCAAAAGAAACAACCATGTGTATGCTCACATAGTGATGAGATCAAGTGGGATATATCGATTGAATTGAGGCACTGAAAGTATTTGTTCAAGTAACACTTATAAGCTAATGTTTACCGATAGAAAGAATCCATCCAAAGCCCAATACCAACGCACTTTTTCTTCCAAATTGTTTCCTCCTCAAAATCTCTTCTACCTCAACTTTGCTCCCTTACTATTCTTTTTATAGGCCACACTTAGATTTTCCTCCTTAATATATTTTTTTTTTTGAATTTTTCATTTTTATTCTTATTATACAAATATTTCCCATTCTAAGACAAATATCATAAATGAAAATATATCTTTTTAGTAAATTTTTTTTTAAAACATCAATCACCCTCCAATCATCGTTAATGACTCATGGTTATAAGCTATTTTATTTTTCAAAATTTTGTGACGATTACCACCAATCAACAATAATGACACATAATCATTGAATTTTTTTAATCTTTTTTAATAATGATCAAAATTTCATTTTTCAATTTGGCACCAATCATAATCAATGTGAATTCTACACTTATGTTTTTCTTGTGTGGCCCGAACAAAATATAGGGTTGTTTACAATACTAATGAAGAATAATTGTAGTGGTACATCCTGTGCTTTCATATTTTTTCATTAAAAATGTCAATAAATGAGAACAAAAGATGCCCTAGGTACAGGGATCCTGAGGACGGAGCAAATAACAATAGATTTGGGCGGTAATAAATAGGCTTACAGGTTGTCTTCTGTCTTCTTTAAATGACCGTAAATAAATTTACTTGATGAGCATCTTTTGTTTTTCATTTAGTAATCTTTTTGATAGTTGCGATAGTCTTCCAAGTGAAGGAAACAGATTGTGAAGTGGAAATAAATAGAGAGACAAAGGCGTTGCCTTTTTTTCTGATTGAAACAGGCCCACTAGTACATTCTCTGTTTGTATATTTATATGTAATAAACTTTGGTCCACAATAACCACACACATCCACATGTGACCATTCGCATTTGTTTGAAACCCCTTCTAATTATCAAGATCACACATAGATTTCCCTGTCTCATCATTTATGTTTTTGGTTTCGGCAACAATCTCTACTCTTTTGACTCTTGACTCATAGCCGCTTGATGTTCTTTTAATAGTTTGTGCTAGTTAGGTTGTAAGCAAGGGGATTAAATTGATGTAATCCTAACACATATATATGTTTGGTTGGACTTAAATAATGTAGATGAATAATTATAACTTGTAATGTTGGTTCCCTTGAGAAGCTAAGATGTATCATGATAATAATATACTTCTAGGACAGATAATTAGACGAGCATTGTAATATGTGAGCATATGAATAAAGACATCATTTTTTACCTTTAACTGTCCATTTTCCAGAACCCATACACTTGCAACATATTGTTAGAAATTGATTATGATATTCTTGTATTTCTCAGTTTGTTGGTGCGTGCTTTCATTTGCCACCGGTTTTGGATAGTTTTAAACGTTGTACTCTGATTTTTATGTTATGTTGTAAACCTTTTTAATAAATGCCTCTATAGTGCATGTTAGTGCAATATTTTTTGAGATTGATGATTTATTACAAAAATAATGTACAAATAAGGGAGTTAATTTTCTTTATCGAACCCTACCCCTTGTATAAGAGGTGAAAGGGTGATTAAGGATAGAAAAAAATTTTAAGTTATCATGTATGATGTATGTGTAATGACTTAAAATTCGAAAACCGCTGCCTTGTTAAGGTAAGATCTAACATAATCAAAACGTCAATGAAAGGACGACTACCATTGCAAATTTGCAATGTTTAGTTGATGCCTATAATACACTATTTCAGATAGAAAGTGTATATACTCTCTTTAATCCTAATTATTATTAGATCACATTTGACCTTTTTAAAGAAATTAAAAAGTAAACTTAATCACTTTTAAATTTTCTATAGTTATCTTTTTTTTTCTCAAAATTAATTTATTGTAATTAAAATGAATATATATAATCACTTGCATATGGTAATTTAGTGGCCTTAATTTACTTCTTTGACTTCCACAAAAAGTCAAAATGGTCTAATATTTAGAACTGGAGAGAATATATATGTATGACCATATTCTTAGACCTTTTAGTCCAACAAAGGTGGTGACCATTATGGCCTGTTTGGTGGATAGAAATCAAAGAAAGTAGCATGCAAATAATTGAAAAGTTAAGGGGTAATTTGGTTATCTACATATATCCTGAGTCCACAAGTTTTCTCTCTCCATCTCACTCATCTCACACTTTTCATGGGGCCCACAAACTTTACTTTCTCATCATTACCTCTACTTTCCATCTCTTACCCTTTCCATTTCTAATTCTTTACTTTCTTTCATCCAACCAAACATACTCTTAGTTATCCCAATCAATTCTAGAACCATTGTGAGTTTACAACCTTATCCCTAAAGTTTATGAAAATGTACTGTTTTCACCTATAATATAATCTTGTTAAAAGAAAAAGAGGCCACAATGTGTTTAAATTTAAACCCTCAGGCATTTTCCCCCATTAGATAAACAAGTAAACCTCTCTTTCTCCCTTGCTCTGCTAGGGTTTGAAGGATTTTTTTTTCTCACCATTAGGGTGAGCATTTTCTCACCATTAGGGTGAGTCTCTTCCTCTCCATTGGGAGAGCTTCTTTCTCTCCACTGGGAGAGCCCTTCCCGCCACTATGATCTCCCTCCTCCGCCCATCACCACCGCGCCGGCCACCACTCCACCCGTCGCCGTCGAGCATCTCCCCCAACCCTCCGCCGCCGCCGAGCCTTTCCTCCAACCCTCCGCCGCCGCCGACCATCTCCTCCAACCCTCCGCCACCGCCGAGCCTTTCCCCCCACCATCCGCCGCCGACCCTCTCATCCCGCCCTCCGCCGCCGACCCCCCTGCCCCACCCTCCGCCGACGAGCCTCTCCCCCTACACTCCGCCGCCAAATGGTTCTCTCCACCTCCCACCACCAACTTGGTTCTCTCACCTCCCACCACCAACCTGGTCTCCTTACCTCCCGCCGCCGACTCCACCACCTAGCGGTCCACCCCTTACTCCGCCGTCGACCCTTTTTCCCCACCTCCCGCCACTGGTTCCGCCACCAAGCGGGTCACCCCATCCACCACCATCGGGCCCCTCACTCCACCCAACACCACTGAGCTCCTCTCCCCACTTGCTGCCTTGGCTAGATCTACATTTTCCCATGATAGCTATGGTGTTCTCTCTCACCTACAAGGGGGTTTCTCTCTTGTCTAACTCACCACCACCAGTAGCCGCCAACAAGAAGCTGGCCATGAAGACTCTCTCCATGGATTTCATGCCCCTCGTGGAAGATGCTTATCTCTATGTGTGGGATTGGTCTTCAGAGGATCTGAAGTTGGGCGACCAGGACTTGAAGTTGGGTGGCTGGCTCACAGCCACCCAAGTACCATGATTGCTTCAGGGTGGTACTACCGAGAGTTTGGGGGATCTGTGGTAGTATCCTTAGAGTCTTTGTTTCCCCTCATAGGCATTAGATTTAAGGTTTGTCAAATAATCTGTATTGTGTGGTCTTATGGCTGGTCATGTGTTTGTTGTCTTTTGTGTGTTGGTCTAATTTGGGTTGGAAGTTGGCTAATGTTATCCATGATTTGTTTTTCCTTGGTGTTTGCTTTGCAAATCCAAGTGGTATTTCACCTTTCTAGTAAAGGAGAATTTGAAGCTGCTTCACTTGTTGCAGCGTTGGCATCAAAGAGGGTGAGCTCAAGAGAGCATGTCTTTGGACACCCACCCTCTATAGCCTTTTCATTCATTCATGGAGAACCATTAGTTTGCTTTCTTATTACTAACATGCATGAGGATGACTTTCATTTGCCTAGTTAGTGTCTGCTTTAATGTTGTCTAGGTTTATTGTTGTCTAGGTGTATGAGTCTATGTTATTAAGAGTCTAGATTGTAAGTCTATGTCCTTCAATTCCAGTTTTGAGTCTGTATGAAGTTTGATTTCAATTAATGAAAAATTTCTATGATGGTGAAAAAAAAAAAACCCTCAGGCAAAACGAGATATGATATTTTCTTGTTATACACTAGAAAACAAAGCTAAACTGGTTTATTCCTTGTTGCCACATTCATGTGCAAATATTCTACAGCAATTACTCGTTTTAATCCTCAAAAACAAAGTCCCAGCAACTTCATTAAAGTTCCCAACTTGGGGTATCTAATTGCAGTCCCAGATATTGTATGATCATCATCAAGCTAAACTAACGGCGAATTCATTGCAGAGAAGTGGTGTTTACTTGTGGTTGTGATTTTGCCAACATAGTAAAACACGATAACTCACCATTTTTAAGATTGTAGAATCTGAGATTTGTGTGTGTTTCTTATTGGCAGCCATGAACTTCCCTTTCTTGAGGCCTGAAGCCTAGGAACCACATGCTAACATGTTATATTTGGAGTGTGTGGGACAAGGAAGCAACCTGTTAGGTGAAGAAATTGTCAATACTTATGGAAGCTATGAGCTATCGCTATATATATAATAAATCAGATCGAATTTAATTACTTTTGCACTTGTTGCATTGGCCCAGGCATGCTATGAGCCTATGACATCATCATTCATAGTTAGATTCTAAAATATTCACCAACCATAAACTGTTGGTGAGTGGAAAGTATTTGGCAACCTTCAATATCTTGTCCCAAGTTTGGTATTCAAAGAACAGTAATTTATGAAAGCAATATCTCACATCATTTGTAGGGGATACTCTTAGTCTCGAATAAAAAAAATAATTTTTCATAACACACAAGATTTAATTCTCTTAATGGTAAATAGATTAGTTATAAAATTTTTCAGTGACAATTGCACAATAATCCCAAGTAAGAGATTTAATTTCAAAGATGTTACAAGGAGTTGCTAATGATTACTATTAACAACTGTAATAGTCTTCATTAACAAATGTAGAAGTTGTCAATGGACCTATTTGAAATTAAATCACTTAGGTGCAATTGTTCCTTTTTTCATTAATAGATTAATTAGCCAAATATAAATGCATCTTTACTAGAGGGAAAAAGAAAGGACACTCTATCATGTGAGAATTAGGTAATAGTGATATCAATATAGTACTTACAATTTGATATTGGAATAAATCCAAATATAAATGCATCTTTTATTAGAGGGGAAAAAGAAAGGGCATTCTACTATGTGAGAATTAAGTAATAGTAATATCAATATAGTATTCAGTTCAAAAAAAATATCAGTATAGTATTTAAAATTTGATATTGGAAATTTTTTTTTCTAAATCGTTTAATTATGAGTTATGCATCAAAAGAGTAATATGATGAAAGGAGTAATTTTCATTTTATTTGATCTATCAGTATCATATTTAAGAATTAAATTTTCTTGGTTTTACACAGAAAATATTTACATTACAAAAAGGATATGAAAGTAAATTTTTTTATAAAATGAACTTATTTCCTTTAATATATTAAAAACTAACTTTCTGTTGGATATAAGATATACACACACACATGCTGAGAAGAAAATTAACTTAAAGCACATAATTATAGAAAATTATATATTTGTAAGAAGAAAAACGCCTATATATGTTTCTTCATGGATTGGCATCAAATCTAAAGTAAATTATAACGCTTATAACTCATTATTAACACATCTCCAAATTAATTTTTTTTATTCTCTGTTCAATTCTAGAAAGAGGAGATATACTACACGTTGTATGTTAATAAAAATAAAACTTTAATCCACTTTGTCTTCTAATTTTTTTTAATCTATAAATATCCCATTGATTACACATTGTAACGTTGTTTGCATCAAGAGGTAGCTATAACTGAGTCCCGAAAATGAGTAGCTATAATGTTGTAGACATGATTAGTAAGGGTGTGTTTGGTTGTAGGAAAGAAAGTGAGGAATTGGAAAGTGAAAGGGTGAAGATGGAAAGTAGAGGTAAATTAAGTAATGATTAGAAAGTAATGTTTGTGGGTCCCATGAAAAGTATGAGATTGAGAGAGAAAACTTGTGGGGCCAGGATATATGTAAATTACCAAAAAACCTCCCACTTTCTCCACTTTCACTTTCCCACCTACTTTCCAATGACAACCAAACAGACCCTAATTGTGTTACCGAGAAACTAAAACAAGCTTATTATAAACAAGTGACTTAGCTAATTTTACTAATATTAATAAACTAGTTATCTGACTTTTACATCAAGAATGAGAGTTAGTAGTAGTGATGATGATGATGATGATGATGATGATGATGATGATGATGATGATGATGATGATGATGATGATGATGATGATGATGATGATGATGATGATGATGATGATGATGATGATGATGTTGTTTTTGATTTTTTCGGTGATGAAAAAATGAGAGTTAGTAATAATGATGGATAAATGATTTAGGCCCAACCGAAAGGGTTTATAATTTGGGCACAACCCAATATTGTAGCCTACTTATTTCTCATTGTGTCCATTGTAAGAAAAGAAAAACTAAACACAAATCACGGCCCAACTAGAAGGGCTAGATCCTAGATTTTATCCCATTCAAGCTATAAAAGGAAATGTTTTGAAAGAAAAGAAAAACACATAATCCGAAATTGGAGGAGCCACAGCATCCCTTCACACAATAAAGAAAAACACAATATCTTTTTTAATAACTCAAATCAATCAAAGTGTGAAGGCATGAAAGTTAATAAATCAAATATAGGTTTGCACATTTTGGGAACAAATTTTTTTGTGTGAGGTGCAAGAAATATATTAATATTTTGTGAGATACAAATATAGTAACAATGAAATAAAACCGTTATTAGTATGGTAAGTCTATTAATATTTTCTTTTATTGGCCCAAATTTTTATAAACCTAATAGAGATTAGGGTAAGTTAATGGACTTATCAAATTTGCAACGTGTTTATTTCATTTTTCTCACATTCGTATCTGGCAAGAAATTATGTTTCCTACACCTTACACATTACTCATTTCGTTCTTAAATATAAGATCACTTTCAGATTTCAATTTATTGTAAGTAAATTTCTAATTTTTTCAACTTTTTTTCCAAATAAACCGTAATAATATGTATCTATAATAAACAAGCAAGATGAGAGAGTGAAAATAAAGGAATATGGTTAGTTTATATTAGTAATATCATGTGTTAATAACTAACTTAATTAGTATCATCAAGTTAATCAAATTAGGGAAATTGATCTTATATTTAGAAACAGAGGGAGTATATTCGTAAATATGTATCTTCACCCTTCATTTTGAGAGTTTAAAAAATTAATTGTCATTAAATTATGGAGGAAACAAATAACAAAATCTATAAAACACGAGTAATAAATAACAAAATTATGGAGCTTGTTTGATAAAAATAGTGGAAGAAAATGAAAAGGAATAAATAAGATAAAGAAAGCTAAAAGCTTTATCTTTTACTCCAACAACCAGCCAAGTCATGTTTTCTTGTGAAAGAGGGAACCTAAATCCTCCAGAAAAGCATAAAATTATATATTAAACTCTTTCCGTGTCCCCTTGAAACACCCCACAAAAAAGGGGAAATTAATTTAATGTCTCACACAAGAGACATAATATTTGAAAAGTCCCACCAATTCACCAAATTAAAATAGGATCCCAAGGGACTTTGCCTTAATTATTTTAGAACACAAAAGGACTCTTATACCCTTATTGTTAAATTTAAAAAGGCAAAATCAAGGAGGGTATTAGAGTCTTTTGTATTATAAAATAATACTCCCCCGGTCCTATTTATAAGTCACCAACCGCCTAAATTGTACATACCAATGAATGAAGGTTAATGAAAATTGCATTGGTCTTTTTTTGTCTTTTCCATTTTTGTCTCTCCCACCTTTATCACTATGGCCCACTATCTTTGTTCTATCTTCATTAATGATCTCTATCTTTATGAGTATAAAGATGTCTCTTTTTCCATCTTCTCTCCGATGTTCATTTTCCATGATTAAGAGTATATTGGAAAAGTTTTAATAAATGAGTTAGTTAATGGAAGTTAGTGACTTACATTAAGGACCAAAATTTAGGTGGCTGGTGACTTATAATAAGGACCGGAGGGAATAATTAAAATAAGTTTTCTTGGGACCCTACTTAAAATTGATAAATTGGTGGGACTTTTTCAATATTACGTGTTTGAGTGGGACCCATAAGAAAAAACCCTATTTTATAATCCAACCCTCTCTCACTATTCCTTATATACTCTCAAATCTTCTCTCTCTATCTGATCCCTTTTATCACAATCTCTCTCTTTTTTCTCTCGCAAGTTTGATCCTTTCGTGTCTGGTATGTATTATTATTGTCTCTAAAGCTTTCACGCCATCTTCTCTGCTTTGTTTCTTCTTCTTAATTACTTTTGGGTAGTTATTTTCATGTTTTGTGGGTTTTTTATGTGCCATGTTTTTTGGAATTTGCAGTTATTAGCAGTTGTGTGAGTTTCATCATGGCCAAAAGTTCCTTCAAGCTTGATCATCCATTGGGTAAGTGATGGTTTTGGTTTTTTCTTATTTGGGTTAATAAAGTTTAAAGCTTTCATCAATATTGAACTGATTGAATAATTATTATCAGACCATTGATTTGATAAAAAAAAGTGTATATCTCTATTTGGGTTGATAAAGTTTGAATCTTTCATGTTGGTTTTGTTGTGGGATGGAAAAAAAATTTCAGCTGATTGAATAATTGGAATCAGACCATTGATTTGAATAAAAAAAAATATGTATATCTCTATTTGGGTTGATTAAGTTTGAAACTTTCATGTTGGTTCTGTTGTGGATGGAAAAAAGTTTCAACTGATTGTATAATTGGAATTAGACCATTGATTTTGAATAAAAATTGTATATCTCTATATGGGTTGATAAAGATTGAAGCTTTCATGTTAGTACTGTTGTGGGATGGAAAAGAATTTGACTGATAGAATGATTGGAATCGGACCATTGATTGAATAACCGATTAAATAAAGTTACAGTTTTTGGAAGAAGATGATGATATATTTTAAGAGTTGACTTGATGTGATTTTGAATATGTTGATTTCTTTCAATCCACTCTCTGCCCTTTTGTTTTGGGAATGAATATTAAGCAGTTGGTGTTAGGTTTGATTGGGAGTTATTTCTGTGAAAACTTTAGAGTCCAATCCTAAAGGCCATGGTTTTTTTTTTGGCAATATTTTGCTTTGAAATTTCATTGTTTCAAGCATCAATGAAGTAATAACTTTTTTTTTTATCTCTTTTATGTCAGAGAGAAGACAGGCTGAGGCATCCCGCATCCGAGAGAAGTATCCTGATAGAATACCTGTAAGAATGTAGTCAGTTTATATTTTGTGGTCATTTGTTTTTTATTCTTGAGGCACAATTGTTTGATCTGGGAATGATGTGCAGGTGATTGTGGAGAAAGCTGAAAGAAGTGACATTCCGGACATTGATAAGAAGAAGTATGTATTTATACTTATTCCATTCCTTTTGTCTAATTAGCTTTTACACATGAGAATGTTTGCTTGAATTTGCTTGTTGCTTTCCTTAGAAATTTTTATATATCTGCCCTTCATTTTTTTTATTGCTTTGGAATGTGAGAATATTTGGTAGGTTGTAAATCATTCAAGAGAGCACTTGCGTTTCGTTGCACTGATCTCATAGAGATATTGGGCTTTGGTTGGTACTGACTGATGCTGCTGGTTGTGATGATATACTGTGATGATGGACTGTGATTTTGTTTTAATGTTGAGTGGGTAGTGATAATTTTAGCATCAATTTGAGATTTGTTAGCCGGTTGATCTTATAGTGTCCGGTGTCTGTGGATTGTGGCTAAAATTGGATTGTGCTAGGACTCACTATTATAACCAATTGATAGCAAGAATGAACACAGAAATTGAGGGCAAGAAAGATGGCACGGATCTGGGTTTGGTAGTTTCTATAACGAAATAACTAAATCATATCATAATAATATCACAATAGAAACAACTAGCTCAAGCCAAACAGAACAAAAGATCACAACGTAGTGATTCTGGACTTTCTATACACTCAATCCTCACTCTACATTCAGAAGACTGAATTTTTTAGACCCCCTTGTGAAAGGATGATCTTATACCTAAAAATTAGCCATTTCCCCTACTAACACTGCTCAAAGCTCTTTTTACACGGCTACACCCACATGTAAAACCTTGGTTTAAATCTGTAGCCCACTGGTTTTACCCCTCTTTAAATCACTTCCCATTCTAGATTTTCTTTTATAGGTCTTGTGAAATGATTTCTGAATCTTTCGGGACCACCGGCCCTATTGGATTGTCCTCGTGTCAGATCGATAACAGATGATAACACAAATGGAATGTTTTCTACTTATGTTACTGTACTATATCTTTTCATATTAATGGGGCTGTTCACCTAACAAAAAATGAAGGGTTGGAATCATAGCTAAATCTGGTTTTTGGTAATTCATTTTCTGAAAATGCATGTTGCATGCTGATGAGGAATGATGGCTATTCTGATTTTAATTATTATGGTACATTTTGAAGCGCCTTTTTTGATTTTTCAACTACTTGCTGACCATTTGTCTACCCTGATTGAATAATAATTATGATGCTAATAGTGACTATCTGACTCTAAAAAATGGACTCACTAGATGTGTTGCACCTTATCATTAGACTAACATGTAAAGAGTTGACTAAAGATGCATAACACCAGTGAAGAATCCCACCAATTGGCTTAACATCTAAAATCTAACACACTTTGGTTTGATGAATGTAGATACCTTGTACCGGCTGATTTGACCGTTGGTCAGTTTGTTTATGTGGTCCGTAAAAGGATTAAGCTCAGTGCAGAGAAGGCTATCTTTGTTTTCATCAACAACGCTCTACCTTCAACTGGTAAGTGACCATGGTTGATTAATGCCTTCTTTTTTTGTTGTTTTTGCTCATTTATGATGATGTCTGTGATCTAAAACTTATGCTTCTGATGGTGTTGCAGCTTCCTTAATGTCTGCAATATATGAAGAAAATAAGGATGAGGATGGCTTCCTTTACATGACTTACAGTGGAGAAAACACATTTGGATCTCAGTAGATACAAAATTATATTTTGTTCTGTGTCTGTCCTCTGTATATATCACTATGAAGTGTAAATTCTCTGCTGTCGTTGATCAATGCATTACGTGTTTATTACTTATGGTTCAAGTAATTTCTGAGTAATTTCACTCTTGACTTTGACTATGTTCTTTATCTTTTAACTTGAATCCAGTGGATCAATGTCATTTTATTTTATAATTCCGCATGAGTCCTATTTTTCCTTTTTGACTGTGATCTGAATTTTTCGTTCAATTCTTATGCTTGCCTTTATATCTATTCTGTTATAATTAAGAATTTCGATTTAATACACAAAAATTTATTTCTTTAAAGTACACGCAAGAATCAAGCCATTAACATCATCACTAGTTCCTTGGTTTCTTAATCAATAAGAGCAAGCTAGTTACATGTGCGTATTTAGTACTCCTTCTAATCTTATAGTTAGATGTTTTATACGTTTTTCATACATATTAAGAAAATTTGTCAGATTGCTTCATTTGCTCAAAAGCTACCATTAATCTTTATTCTACTAATCGAAGGAAAATCTCATTATATTTTCTCCAAAGTTATGGATGAAAATGAAACATCATTTAGCATTTGGATGAGGCATCTTATAAATAGAACGAATTAAAGGGTGGTAAAACTTTTAATCTTCACGTTCATTTTTGTAATTAAGAGTGGTTGTAACTAATTTATTGACACTCAAAATGGGAGTTTGAATTGACAAATTGCAGATGGAAGGCAAACAGATACTTGAGAAAATTCCTTCGTTCGTCCACTCTTTATCATGTCTCTAAAATGATCAAAGATTTTTTGATCATCTAGTCTAATAGTTGCTCTAAAGACAGACAAACATAGAGACATATACACATTGAACGTGTTATATGTTCATAACTTTATATAATTATCTCTCTTATTCCAGTCGCCCTTAGATCTAGCATGCAGTCTCACTTTAAGTGGTTGCATCAAGTTGAGCTGCGTGCAATTATGAAAAAGTTGTTTGTTTTTATTATTCGAATAATAAAAACACCATGTTCTTTGTATGGTCATCAATAATTCAATGTTATGCCATGAACAATGTCCATCTTATCCATAGTTGTTTATCTTGACCCGGAAGCAACGGTAGTTTTCCATTTCAATCATTCAAAACACCCACAAGAAATGAGGAAGAAGGAAATAAAAGCGCAATCAAGTGAAGTTCTTCCCCTTAAAATTGAAAAGTGCTTGTTTGAGTTGCAATTTGGAAGCTTCAAACTGACTTCTGAATATTTGAAAACCATTTTAATCATTCAAAACTCACGTTCAAACCAATTGGATTCTAAATTTTGGCTTTTTCTTGAATCAAAACCTTTTTAAAATGGTTTTTCAAAATATCATTTAAACAAATTTACGTTAAACTAAGTATTTCTATAAATGTCAATCTAAATATAAAGCACACTACACTTCTTATCCTGTACCTTAACTTCAAATTACAAAAATTATTTGAAATAAATATATTTTTACAAACATTGGAATTAACTTGAATGGGGAAAAGGCGAAAGCAAGAATGAAAGGGTCAATGTAGACTTATCCTCGAGAATCACATGTTTTTATTTATGATTAATTTAATTGAGGCAACATGTTCTAATGATACTGAAACAAGTTGGATTATGGCACGGAATTAGAAGCGCACATGATGGTGTTTCTAAAAGAATAACATAATCATATACTAAGAATACTCATTAGTTGGATGTACTTTTTCTCTTACACTGATTTTTGATCCATTTGACACCACCTTTAATCTTTTGTATTGGAGTAAAACCGGCCTTAGCATCTGAATTCTTGTTCTTCTTGGCTTTGTCTTTTTGGGATCTTGTGTCTTCTTCATCCATTGCTCCTATGCCTCCAGCACCCCATTGATCTGCCCAACTTGGTGCTTCGCTCTCCATTTTTTTATACTTCACTTGATTAGATTCTGACACATCAAAATTTGGACCATCAGTTTCATAAATACACATTATTTAATAGATCTTTCATTGTAAAGATAATAAGTACTTAGCTTGTAAATTTCAAATAACCTTCTACAGGTTCATGTTGCAAAAAGAATGGAGTTTGGATGATTGTCAATTTCATTTGTGAAGGGATCTGATCTCTCATTGGAGAATGAAATTGTTATAGATATGCATAACACATCTTGTATAACTCAAAACGATTTCACCTTTTAAAAGTTTTAGGCAATGGAGAATGAAATAATTGTACTTCAAAATAATCAATACCTATACGAGTAAACTTCATAAAAAGACTTCAACCTTACAATTTTAGAGGTGACAGATCGAACTTAAGATGATCAATATCAGATTAGATCTTTTCAATGGAGGATCAAACACTTGTAATATTCAAATTCCATGTGGTGAATCTTAAAAAGGATCCCAAATTTACAAACATTAACAAAAAAAAACCAATGACATATGAAAGATGAACTAAAAAGAGTACCTTGGATTGAGAGTAAGAGTTGAGAAGAAGCCTGAACAAGGAGTCAACAATAGAACAGAAAGAGAGCTGAATCTACTTGGAACCTAAATAGAGAGAAAGAGAAGTGTTAGATGGGTTAGATGACCTGTTTCATTGTTGTTTTTTTGTTTCAACTAGGGGTGGTGATATGCCAACTCACTTGATTTAGGCATTACCTTGTGATTAAGCAAAGTCAGAGAGTGTTGGAGGCATCTTTCATTATTACTATTATTAAAAGGGGTCTGTTTCTGAGGCTTATCCCATTAACATAGGCATAGATGCTTTGGCCAGCCTTCTGGGTTAACTTGTCACACCACACTTTAGTGAAATCCAGATTCCCTTCGCCTTTGGTATGCATCTAAACCACCTTTATAGCTTATTCAAATTATATTCTTTAGTTTCTTGTTTCTTCCAATTGAAAAACAATATATTATACTCCCTTCATCGTGAATGTACAAACTAGATTCTAAGTTTGCTACTCATTTAGATAAAATGTGTATTATACATATATTTTTATTGATGAAAACCACTTTAATACATCCGATCAACCAGATTTTTAAAGAAATTATAATTTTGAGATATTAAGTGGATTAATATTAGGAGGCAAGAAATGCTCATTGTATTTATATTGGTTTTTCCTATCATTACCCTTTTCAATAGGGAAAGGAGCCAACAAACTCCGATCCTCCAGGCCAATACTTTGAAGGGAAGAACCAACAACCTCCTCTATTAGAAAAGATGCAGAGTCTTATTAGGGTATGAGATCATTTTTACAGTTTTGAATATTTAAGATGAGTGTTTCAATTGTCATAGTTTTTATATTTTTAAAAAACAGTAGGAATTATTTTAACTATTTTTCTTCCTTACCTATTGTAATGCATGGCTCTTTTGGATAGTCCCACCAACATTTCTTGTGATGATGCATAGACAATGATTCGTATTTATTTGAATTATTTTAGTGACAAGTAGTGACCGAGAGGTCCGAAAAAGGGGAATATAGATATTAACTAAATACGTTTTGTTTGTTGTGTGATGAAATAAACTATATTGTTTTTTCTTAAAAAAAGTGAAGGAATGATAAAAATTATGTTCTAAGAGTAACATTTAATAACAAAAATTTTGGTGAGCGCTAAAAGAAGATGCATTAACATAATTAGAATTTACTAATCTTTTTTTTTATCCATGATCAAGGTATCCCCTCACTCGACAAGTGAGAGACTAATCCCCAGCTGATTTGGAGGCACCTCAAAGGGTGAGACAGCTGGCCTGGGAGATTTAATGTTTCTTCATACCCAACGCCAGAGATCGGTAATAGTCATTCAATAACGAATCTCAGATATATCTTACTACTTCCGGTCCTAAATATAAGACCTAATTGACTTTTTTTGGAGAGGTTAAGGTTGCGAAATAGGCTATTAAATCATGACATATTTGCTATATTTTTAGATTATACATTAGTTTATAGGTAAAATAAACTAATCTAAGGGAAAAATTTAGGTAAATCAATTTATAATTAACTTATTTTGCTTTTTTATAGGATTTTCTAGAAAAGTCAATTAATTAGGTCTTATATTTAGGACCGGAGGGAGTATTTAATAATTGATAATGCTTTTAAAATATAAGAAAATCGTGAAATTCATACTAAATTAGTGTCTTGACAAGACCTAAAGTTTATGCTGAGATTATTTAAAATTAATTATTTCTAATAATGTCCGCATTATGTAGGTCCACTTCAAATAATGCAGGGTCACTTGGTAATAAAGTGAATAGATGTGTCACACACTTTCTCTTAACAATGTTCTCCATAATTCTCATCATTTTAAATCCGAAACTTGCTTCATGAATCCGTCAAACTTATTTCATTTACTCATTTATTTCGAAGTTTGTATGCTACAAGAGGTATTTATTGTCCTACAAAATGGTCATAGAGATATATTGAAATTATGAAGAGAAACACAACTTTTATGAAAACGTGAAGTGTAAGATGTATGTAGGTGAATTATGATGAGGAGTACTTTAATGGATTGGGAAGGGAAGATGTGGTCTAAGACTGCATAAGAAAAATAAGCTTTGAAAAGAAAAAGAGAAGGAAGAGAAAAAGGAAGAAAGATTGGAGGGGTGGGGGTGAATGACTTTAACGGTAAGCAAGAAGGGTTAGAGAAACACAAAGGTTGAAGTCAAATGAAGATTCATTCAAATGTTGTATCACTAGGTAACATTCATACTAAAGATCTCTCTTTGGGCGCTATTTCCAGTCAAATAAATCCCTTTCCTTTCTCCTCCAAGCCCCAACCATGATTCCCACTTATAATTTGCATTCTTGTTCCACTCTTGGACTCATTAGTTGAGTCAAATGCAAGACTTTTTTAAGAAAAATAAATTATCACAATAACATTCATCTTTTATATTATGTCCTTTTTTAAATAAACTGGCATGGAAACCTCTTTGGTGCCTCATAATCTGATGACACTAAAATTCTTCCATTGTCTCAGCTAATGAGATCATGCTATTGCATCTAATAATATATGAATCGATTTAAAATAAACTCACATAGTCAAGCTTAATTAAGATGACCGATCTTTCAATATAGTAATTGTCTTGCCCTCGAAATTTAAAACTCTTGCTTTTAAATGTTCCGTCCAACAAATGGAATTTCTAAGCTAAAGATGAACTAAGCCAATTTTATGTAGTCAAAAATCATTTCGGCAGTGTTGTCAACAAAAGGAAAAACTGGAAAAAAAATCAAACAAAAAGTAATATTAGCTTATATTAGGTGTGTTTTGCCGGATTTATGGAAAAATAACTTATTTTTAAGTTCATTTATATTTCAAGTCAGTTTGAAAATAAGCTAAATTGTATGATAAAATTTATGTTTGGATTAACGGTAAAAAAGTGACTTAATTTTCCATTTCACTTAAGAACATGTTTAGGGTGTGTTTGGATAGCCGGTGGAAAATTAACTTTTTTTCAATTGGACTTTTTTAGAAGTAAGATTGGAAAAAAGTCCGATTGTGTATTGTGATTATATTTGGATGTGCAGTGAGTATAAGTTACTTTTTTTCAATCTGACTTTTAGATTTATGTTTGGATAGTTACTTTGAAAAAAGCAAGATTAGATTAAAGCATTAATTTTATTTGAAGTACATATGACATCAAAATATTGTTATAATTTAGAGAGAAAATATGAATTAAAATTTAAAACTTGAAATAGTAATTTAAAATGCATATAATTTTTTTTTTGCTTAGAGCCTTCGGTGTCCGGCCCCCTTCGGGAACCGATTAATTGGTAGTCGCAGCCGGGATTCCCCAATTGGGGGTGACGACTTCCCAAGGGTTCGAACCCATGACCTGGTGGGTACGCGGTGCCTTACCTTCCCCTTTCTTATCAGCTGGTCTACGCCCCCTTGGGCAAAATGCATATAAAATTTAATACTTCATTTGTTCCTAAATATAAGATCACTTTGATTAATTTGGGGAGATTAAGGAAGACAATAAAATTACATGATCTTCCCAAAATCCCCTCAATGACTTAACTTTAAAACGAGGAGGAGTTTTCAATGAAAAGAGGGAGTATAAGGGTAATTTGGACAAAACTTGAGATAAAATAGGAAGTGATCTTATATTTAGGAACTTATCCACTTCCCCAAAGTGATCTTATATTTAGGAACTGAGGGTTTATGAATTAACGCAGTTTGGTGAATGGGATAATAAATGTTCAACCTCATTAAGCAAAATTAAGCAAGAAGCAAAAGTAAAAAAAAGCAACTATCAAGATACTTTTGTTTCACCTTGCTTTTCATGTATAAGCAATTTGCTTTTCCCTTCATGCCAAACATGTTCAAAAGCAAAAATAAGCAAAAAGTAAAAATAAGTCCAAAAGTGTCTGTGACACCTTGCTTATTGGTGTTGCCAAACACACCCTTAGATGATTATATTTCCAAAAGTAAGTTGAAGATGAAAAAGACCAAAAAAAGTAATTTAGAATTGTGGGTACACATCATAAGCTACTTATAAATTAAAAATAAGTTACTTCTTTTTACTTATGTTTTGGTGTGTTTAGCTAGATTTATAAAAAAGTGACTTAATAAGACAACTCCCAAAACATGAGGTTGTTTTTTGCTAGTGATTTAATAACGACCCAGATTCTTATTACTAGCTCTAAAGGTTTAGACATAAATTTCTGTGCCGGGCATACAATAATTAATTTTCCCTTGATATTTTGAGCCGCCAATAACAATTGACTTTTGAAGCCTTGATACCTAACTTGTTCATTTTGGTTCTTCATTATTTTAATGATTAAAAATCATTCTTGTCTTCTGATGTGCTCCTAGGCTCGTCCTTCAAAGAACAAAACAGAGTACTTTCATTTACACATTTGCTGCTGCAGCATTCTTTCCACTCACTCTTTTTATGGACTGTTATAGTGATGCAAAATGCAAATACAAATGACGATATAAGAACATTTAGTACCAAAATTTGTGAGACAAGATCTTAGTTCATCAAGAGACAAGTATGCAAATATAGTTGAAGTACTATTACATCAAAATAATACTCCCTCCGGTCCTAAATATAGGACCTAATTGACTTTTTTGAAAAATCCTAAAAACAACCAAAAATAAGTTAATTATAAATTGATTTACCTAATTTTTTCCCTTAAACTAGTTTATTTTACTTATAAACTAATGGATAACCTAAAAATATATCAAATATATCATGATTTAATAGACTATTTTGCAACCTTAATCTCTCCAAAAAAAAGTCATATAGGTCCTATATTTAGGACCGGAGGTAGTACTACCTATCCATCTACTTCATCGTCTATCAACAAATTAAACCAAATCGCAACAAAAAACTAGTAGGATGCTTGGCCATAATATGCTCATGGTGGGAACAATTGAAGTGTTCCATAAAGTAGTACCATCAGGTCACTTGCCCTTTCTTTCTGTAGCTCCAAAATCCAGATTCCAGAAAATAATAAAATAAAATCTAAACGAGATACTTTCTAAACGAACCTTATGAACAATATAAAATTATAAAGAACTGGTGAGTACACTAACTCATTTGCTGCCAAAATATATTCTATCTCTCCTATAAACAATTAAACATAATATTCAAAAAATAAAATTAGATGGGATATATCTACATAGTTTGTGGGGGCAACCAACACCTGTGAAAATTCCATACCCACAATATAATATGCCATCTGCCTCACTTAACCACTTCTTCATTTCCAAGTCAGATTTTTAGCTCCCTTTTGTTGTATAAGATTCAAACCTCTACTTGGAGGACTTCCTCACAGATTTAGATTTCTTCATCATTTTCTGTGATTTGTCATCCGAATTTCTAGACCATGTATATCCAGCAGGAATAGCAAAAGGGTCTGATGAGTCCAATAATCCCACAGAAGAAGTACTTCTTTGTTGCTGTTTATTCTGACCATTATTTCGTCTCAGCCATGTGGTTGCTACAGAAGAAGATGAAGATGATGAAATGAAGGAATTGTTACTAGAGGTTTCTGGTTTATGATGTTCATTATTATCTTTCCCAGCATTGAGTAAATGTCTAGGACTTGAGAAAGGAGTGTAAAATTGCTCCACAGGTTGAAGCTCAACGAATTTAGTGAATGTGATTACAACTCTCACTGTAGGGACCACAGGGATGGCAAGCTGCAAAAATAAACCAAAGCAAAGAAGCCATCCAAACCTGATGTTATTAATCAACATTCATAAATTCAATCAATTCAATTTGCCTATTTGCATGTGAGAGTATTAATATCTGTAACTGTCTGAAGAAATCAATGAAAATGGCCAACTTGCTACACGACATGGCTATGGCCCGTGGACAAGCATGGATCATGTATACCCAAAAATAAGGCTAAAGTATTCATTTGGTCCCTTATGTTTGCATCAAGTTTCAATTTAGTCCTTTATGTTTGGAAAGTACACTTTTAGTCCTTTTTTGTTAACACCGTTAGTTTAAATTAACGGAAAATGCTAACTTAACAATTTTAAATGATTATTTTATAATGAAATTGGATCAAAAATGATAAATTTTGAAAATATAAGAATATTTACACTCAAATATTTTAATCTGAACATTTTTTCAGTATTTAATAATCATTTAAAATTGTTAATTTAACATTTTCCGTTAAGTTAAACTAACGGTGTTAACAAAAAAGGACTAAAAGTGTACTTTCCAAACATAAAGGACTAAATTGAAACTTAATGCAAACATAAGGGACCAAATGAATAGCTTAGCCCAAAAATAATTATTTGCCAGGTCAACTTTAGGTGGGACCAGTGGATTATCCGAGGGACAAGACACCTAGGATGATGTGGGCCCCATGACCAGTGTGAGTAGACCTTTGATGCAGATCTTGGTGATCAGAGAGGACCCTGCTATTGTCACATCTTACTCGACCAAGGCTTCTCTATAAATCAGAGGGCTTTTCAGTCTCTTTGTCACGGTGCGCTAGCCTAAAAAGTAGTACTACTAAGTAAAAACACCACCCTACCCTCTCCTAAAATCCACATGGATGAAAGAGGGGACAATACAACTATATGTCTATATCTTTATAAAAAATCTATTGCTTGGGAAGAAATACATCTACTATATTAGTTGCTACATAGAGAATTCATAGGGGTAAATCAAAACGTAACCAAAATTAATGATGGGTAAATATGTAGAATTTGCCT
Organism: Mimosa pudica; assembly: GCA_029929735.1. Classification (NCBI taxonomy): domain Eukaryota; kingdom Viridiplantae; phylum Streptophyta; class Magnoliopsida; order Fabales; family Fabaceae; genus Mimosa; species Mimosa pudica. The sequence continues at coordinate 4,057,924 of JAKELP010000020.1, forward strand.
AGCATAACGTATTTCCGTTAATATGTCCCACCATAAAGATATAAAACTTCAAGCTGCATTATTATTTTTCAGTTCAAAAAAAAAAACTGCATTATTATTTCAGTTTCCTCAATAAAACTTCCATCCCTTCTTGCTTCCCTGCAAGTTCATCACTTTAACCATGGTCTACCACATAGCTCCCTTACATTTTTTCTTATTCTATGGACTCAGAGATCATCCCTTTTAAGACTATTCTCTCCTTAAAAGTTGTGATACAGACCCTAATTGGTGGTAAACCGTTAAAGTAAAAGCACACCCATCCAATCCAATTCCATTTTAAACGATTGTACCAAAAAAAATAAATCAATAATACAAAATACTCTGTTATGTTCTAAATATGAACATAAAGGGGTAATAGAACTTTTTTTACCAGCTCAAGATAAGTTTCTAAATTCTAAGGTTTCTTCATATTTTTTCCTAGTTTCCCCTAAATTATCATGTTATATCCCACAACCCTAAATTATAAAATTAATTGAACTTTTTGTTTACAAATTAATGAGAAAAAAATTATTTTAAAATGTTTATACTTATCTTTCGTCTTTAAAATTAATTTTCCTTAATTATACATATAATTATTACATGTTACATAAATTAAATTAAAATTAAGTAGTATATTCAATTTATTAATCTCCACAGATAAAACAAAAATCAAATGATCTCATACTCTTATTTAGAAAAGAAAGGAATAACTCTAGTAATAAACAAAAAGATGTTGAATTGGAAAACATGTTAAAGTGGGCATACCTTGACCGGAAAAGTGCCCGGAGGAAACTTAGTAGTAAGAAGCTCTCTCATCCTCCTCACAGCCTTCACCTTATTAGCCAAAATATCAAGCAACGGCAATATCTCCTCCGTCTTCAACGGAAACTGCTCCGTCAGCCACACCAACGGCCTCAGACTCCTCACATATTCCTTCTCCTTAGTATGCCCCATCACCACCCCCACATTATTATTACTATTACTATTACTATTACTATTATTACTGCTACTACTACTATTACTATTCTTCCCTGGTGGGCCCCTCACCGGGACCGCCATGGAAGGCAAATCGACACTCTTCCTCCCCACCGATGAATACCACTCCCTCTCCTCCCTCACAAAGCTACTATGCCGCCGCCTATCCGGCGGCATAGGCAATGGATTCTCCGCCACAAGGAAGCCATCCTCATCCTCATCCAACTCCAATGGTAGCACCTGCTCGCTCCCTGCCACGTCAGCGTCGGCGGCAGCCACTTTTCTTGACCGGAAACTGAACACCACGTTGTGCACTTCGTATACTTTGGCCTTCCACTCGCCAATTGTTTCAGTCTTCTCCTGCCTCCTCCAGTTTGTCCTCCCTACCAGTTCCGCACGTGTCACGTCCATCCCTGGCCTGTACACACTCGTCTGAGCACACAACCCCGCCGCCTCCGAATCGCTCATCCCACCACCTGCATATATTATACGTAATCATAAAGTCTCATATTCACTAAAGATGACATCAATTTACATTGAATCAAATTCAGATCAAAGATGTGATGTTAGATTTAATGGTATATGTGTTGGCCAAGAAAAGAACTAATGGTATATAAATCAATGTGATATCATATTGATTTAAGCTTTTAACAATTACTATCTCTATGTTTTTGAATATAACAGTTATTTGACTTTTTTTAGAAGAATTAAGAATACTGAATAAATGAGACAATTAAAAATAAATTTTGTTTATCAAATAGTTTATTTAACTTATAAACTAATATATAATTTAATGATAATTAAATGTTTCATTTTGTTTTCTTAGAATTATCCCCAAAAAAACAAGTAACTATTATCTTATATTTAAGAAATAAGAGAGTATTATATATGATATATACACACACTCAAATTCAAATTGAATTGATTCATATTTTAACAACTTCTTGATTAATCTGCATTTTCCAAGGCTTATGTAATTGAGAAACAAACCTTTATCATACACAATCAATTGAATTGATTCATAATTTTTTTCCTCAGAAATTTATTCACAATTCAACAACTTAATTGACCTGCATTTTCAAAGTGGCGTCACATAATTTAAGCATGTGTGATTGAAAAACAAACACTTACTATACATGTGTGACAAACACACATATACACTCACAAGTCACAACTGAACTGATTCATAGTACTATAATTTTAACAACGTAACTCACCTGCATTTTCAAAGGCATCGAAGATCCTACGAGCGTCACGGTTAACAACAAGCAGGGACCCACAAGGAACACCATGAGCAACATCACCATCACCAAGAAACAAAAAGCTCTGATCAGCACGTTGAATCTTCAACCCATCAAAGCCAGCCAAACTCGTGTCAGCTCTCAAGTTACCATCCCTCTTCCATATCCTATAAGTATCCGAAGGAGCAATCTTGCCAACAAAAGGAATCACAGAGCTCTCAAAGTGGAAAGATATCTCCATGTAGAAGTCACGCATGCGACGTAAGGCAGCTATGACACGTGGCAGGCGGCGGCGCCACTTGGCCCATGCAGAGTGGTGGTGGTGGCGGAGGAGGAGGAGGGCGATGTCGGAGTTGCGGCGGCAGAGGGCCTCCTGGAGGGGGTTCCAGCCGGAGGAGTTTTGGAGGGAGACGTCGGCGCCGGCGGAGGCGAGGGCGGAGGCGGAGACGGGGTCGTTGAGGCGGACGGCGAGGTGGAGGGGGGTTTCGCGGTGGGGGATGTCGTGGCGGCGGTCGAGGAGGGAGGAGATGGTGTCGGAGAGGAGTTCTTGTTGGAGGGAGTCGGACTCGGAGAGGATGTGGGAGGGGGAGGAGAGTTTGGGGAGGGTGGAGAGGAGGCGGGAGAGGGCGGTGTGGTCGGAGGAGACGACGGCGTAGTGGATGGGGCTGTGGGAGTAGTGGGAGGGGTTGATGGCCATGGAGAAGAGAAGGGAGGGAGGAAAGAGAAAAGGTTGGTTTTCTTTCTTTGTTTAGTCAAGAAGTGAGGGGTTAATGAGAAGGGAGGGGAAGGGTAGTTTGGTCTTTCTCAAAGGGAGGAGGGTAGTTTGGTCTTTTTAAAGGGAGGAGGGTAGTTTAGTCTTTTCCAGAGATAACAGAAAAGAAGTTAGGAAGACGGGGTTGTGAAGTGAGTAAGTAGTACACTAGTGTTGGCCAAGAGAAGAGAAGGAAGAAGAAAATCTAGTTTTCTTGGTATCACTGTCCGGATAAAATAAGAATAATCTCTCGTTGATATGAAGTCCTATATAAGGGGATACAACTGACGTGTGAGTTTGTTCCATTTATAAGAGTATTTGTCACTCATGTTGTCAACACGCCATGTAGGGGTGTAATAACTTTTCCCATTTCAGTTAGTCGCATCCAGTGGCTTTTTAGGATGGAAAATTCCTGTCTTAAAATTTTTCGGGACAAGGTAAAATTCATCTCTGGGATAGGACGAGAGACATAATGGATCTTCTCGATCTCATTCTGTCCTAAATAATTTCGGGATTTTCCAGTCTTGTTCTTAATTGGAACGAGACAAAGTTCAGGATAGGACCAGACATAATAAGATAAAAACCTCTGCCCCGAGCCTTATTTGGGATAGGTTACGTAACACGGGTGTCCCGATCTCGTACTCTGAAAACCCTAGCACCTGGTTAGGCTAAGGAAGGGAGGGGTTATTGAGAGGGAGAAGAATTTGGTCTTTTAGTAAGGAGAGGAGGGTAACTTGGTCTTTTTGAAAGGGTAATAGAAAAGAAGTGAGGAAGGAAGGAAGGAATGAAGAGGCACGACTTTTTGTAAATGAGAGGCAGACGCTCTTGGGTACTAACGGCAGAGGATTCTGATTGCAGATGAGTAAGCAATAGTGGTGGAGTCAGTTATCTTTATCTTAAGGTTAGTTTTGTCATTTCGTTCAAAAAGTGTAACTGTACTGTTTTTCATTTGTATTAATGTCATTTATTATTGTTTAAATGCTATTGCATTCATTTCAATATAAAATTCTACTATACATTTCATACATTTCATGAAATATGAAATGTTGATGTTTTTGTGAAATTATAAAATTTGCTGGCTGTAGCTCCGACAATGATGGATTTCTGGCTGCTGGTCGGAGTTCCAATGGAGACTTCTTTTGTTTGAAAAGCTTAAAGGTATAATTTGAAAAAACATAAACAATTAGTAATTCTATGATTATGAAATTCAAATTCAAATAGTATAATAATTGAGAATAGACTATATATATTTATATCATAAAAATATGTTAATCAACTTTCTTTTGATTGATTTTAAAATAAAATCACAAAAAGATTCAAGATTGTAATGCAATTACCAAAATATCACACGAGAGTTAAAGACCATATAATAAATCTTAACGTTAAAATTGACAACGGGTTCATGCTTTTTGGTGAATATATTTCCTATTTATAATCTCTTTAATTTTTATTAACCATTCCATTAATTTTCCAAACTCAAGATACAATGCTCACATATATTTTATTTTTATTCAATAAGCTGACTTTTCTGAATGATGTGACATTGTAGTCGTTGTAATACAGCAATATAAATTATAGGCATAACTGAATATAATTAATATTAAGTGTACTATATATTATTCTAATTTTATTTCAGGTGGACCCACCAATATATGGTTAGGTCTAGTGGTTTACATTAAATCGTTGATGCTTTTTTTACGAACCAAAGTCAATGCATTGTTATGCATTCACTGTTCCTTCCCCTATATGGGTGTTTATATTGGCAGCCAAATTTGCAATGTAATTATTTTGATGCACGGGCATGAAAGTGAAGCTGCCGTAATGTTTTTTACTTCTTATTGTACCACTAATACTAATCCTGAGATGGAAGAGACAACAAATGTAGGGGTTGAAATTTTATTTAGTTGAGTAAAAGAAAAGAGGGCAGGTAATGTGAAGAAATAAGAATAATGATATGGTCAAAAGTTAAAAAAGAAGAATGTTGATAGGTTCAATGCAGATTTTAGAGAGATCGGGGCTCAGAAGACACTTTTATTTTTCGTTTTCGTTTTCGTTTTCATGTTTTGAATAAATGAGAATGATAAAAGAAAGAAGGAACAGAGAGGTAATTAAGTTGGATCTGAAAAATTGGGACCCCTTATATACAATAGTGTTACCATTTTCACAAACATATGATATAAACTTGTCGCCACCTGCCCCCTACCTTTTCTACTTTCACTCCTAACAATCTAAAACCTTCATATATGAGTATTTATGTTCATTTAATTTCCCTACCCAAATATCATCCCACTTAACGTCTCTTTCACGTTTCTTTCATATTCTTCATTTTGTTTTTCGAAAAATAAAGAAACATCCCTTGCATATTCTAACCCACCCATGTGTGTTACGCATGTATTCATGTATAAGAAATAGGTAATCAATTTATATACCATGGAAAAAAAAGGTAATCGATTTATACATGTTGATGACATTTTATAAATCAAACGAGTTATTTGTAAAACCGTGCCTTTCCCTTTTTTCAAAAAAGAAATCAATTTAAACGATTTCATTTGAATCATCTATTGCAGAAAATCTTTAAAACATACAATAAACAAGGTTACTTGACAGAAAAAAATTTTAATATACACATTAAAGTATATGGAAGTCCTACATATAAAATTGAAAAAAGAACTCTGATTAATCAATAGTTTAAGGATTGTGGGACATATTCATAATCATTTGGTTATATGGAAGATTATGTATCATCCATTCAAATTTACTAGCTATAATTATTATTCTATTGGAAGCAATCAAAATCCAGATACTTAACTTAACTATGGTTGATAGATGAAATATATATATACATATTTTTTCTAGATAACAAAATAAAAAAAACTTGTTACATTTCTTTCCTCACATTGACCTTTCAATCCTTGATATAAAATTTATGAGTTTTTTGTGGAAGTTAAGAAAACAAATTTAACCTCTAAATTATAACATATGTCACATATATTTAGATCATAAGTTAACATATTAGTAGAATAAATTAATTTTGAGTGAATAATTATAAATTTTTTAAAGTGATTGATTTTGTTTTCTTACATATTTTTTAAAAAGTCTGATAAGTAATTTTGTAACTCAGAAATAACAGAAATAGCTGGTTTCCATACACAGGGCATTTGGATGATCCACAATAAAAAAAAAAAGAAACATAATGTATTCTCAATTTCTCATAGGCTGCATGAAGGGACGATGAAGGAGGAAAAAGGCTAGACAATTGCTTGGTTTTACTCAAAGGTTACATGGGTGGCATCAAATAGAGAATGGACATGTGGTGAATGCTCCATTTTCAAGTTACAGCAGCTTACAAATTGCAAATGGCCCAGAAATGGGTGAAAACAGAGCTCACAAGCATTACCAATGGCAAAAATGCTTGGTTCCCGGGCTATTCGGTTGGCCTACTTCTGAACCCTACCGACCATTTACCAAATTTACCATATTTTCCCAAATGGGATGTACTTCCATATTTAAAAATAACTTATATTTTTTTTATATCCTAATAACAATGGTAATAAGGAAAATCTAACACCATGCTGTTCTATTTTTATAAACATGACCGTTCTACTCTATAAGTACAATTCTAAGTACACCCAGATAACGTTATTATCTTTTTTTATAAAAAAGACAAAATTCATCAAACTCAATAAAGATAAGTACATTACATGAGTAAAAAAGAAAAACAAATTGATCGAATTACATAATTATTATTAGGAAAAGAATTCATAAAAAGTGAAACTAGAATTTAGCCATCGATGCAGAGATCCAATCACTCACGAAATGGGTCTAAAAAAGAAGGTCAACAACTAATTAACATCTTGATAAATTGTATGAATGTAACTGGGAGTGCAGTGTAAAGAAGCAAGAGGTTTTTTTTATCAGAAAAGAAGCAAGAGGTTTAATAGTCAATAAGGTGATCATATGATGAGGCTGATGAAGATCACTTGAAACTATCCAAAATAGAATGACCCTCACAAAATTCAATACAAATGGAGAAGTGATTAGATCCTTTTTTTTCCACCTAAGGAATTGCAATTCCTGTTTCTCTATAAATATATGAACTTCACAAAAAAGACCTGCTTGAGTCTTCTTCTTGGTTAAGGTTTAGAAATATAAAACTTGTACCAACTTTCCATTTCAGATGGTTTAAGATTAAGTTGGAGCTATGCAAAATTCCTTTCCATATCCAAGATGAATTGTAGGGGGTTTCGACAATATTAAGTTTGTGCAAATCATTGTATTTGACCTTGAGAGTAGATCCTAGCAATGAGTTAGAATCAACAGTCAGGAACCACCAAAATTGTTAGTTAAGAGTGAGATAATGATATGTTCAGTTTTCATTAAGCTAAGGTTGTCACCAAAATTGCTAATAAGGAGTGAGATATCATTTGCTTAATAAATGAATCGTTTTCGAATCCTCATGAAGTCCACAAAAGAAATCAATATATTTGTTGTCAATCTTCGAATCATTGTTCATACATTGTCATTTTACTTCAACCAAGATTAACCCATGTACCTAAATATTTCCCTAATTTCTAAGAGAAACCAACTGCCATGAGTTGTGAGAGCACTTTCCACTAGGAAAAAAATTGTTTGGGATAAAGATCAGGACACCCAGATACGTTATTCATAAGAGGGTTTAAGTGTAGTTTTGTACTAAAAACAACTCGTGCACATCGCTAGATATTTAGAAATATTTTGGGATGATTTTGCTTTAAAAGTAATTAAAGTGCAACAAGTTTGCCTCTTACTCTTGAAAAAGTAAACAATTAACGTTATTATTTTAACTATTGTAACGAACTTGCTCCTCTTATAATTTTGGTGAAAAATTGTTTCTCAAAACAACTTTTGATCGTCAAATGCTATCAACAATAAGAGGAAAAGGATTCAGCAAATTCAATAATTTAAATTAAAAATTGTAGTCATATATTGATCAACTGGCAAAAAAAAAGTTATATATTGATCAAAAGAATTCAAGGAGACTGAGAAGAATTATGCCCCCTATCTTTTATTTATTAATTTTTAAATTGGGTAAAGGAGCAAATCTGGCCCCCAAGTAACCACCAAGGAGCGCTGAGGACCCTAAACTAACCACAGGCCCGGATCTGTACCCCAAGTAACCAAGATGTTAAAAAAATACCCCGGTTGGACGGTCAACTACGTTTGACCGTTACCTTGCTTATTTGGATGCCATGCGAGCTCCTGCTGTGCCACCTCTGCATGCCACGTGGCATGTTAGTTTAGGGTACTCAGCGCTCCTTGGTGGTTACTTGGGGGCCAGATTTGCTCCTTTACCCAAATTTTAAATTTATATCCATCAAATTCTTTTGATAAGATTCAATTAAATACTTAAATATTTAGGAAAGGTAATTAGAATTAGTTAACTTATGATTAAGTTTGGCATTAGATAAAAGATGTTAATTAACACTATAAATTTTATATTATGTTACAACATTCAAATTTCATTTGTACATGCTTTCAGTAGGGAAAAAAATTTGAGCGAGAAATGACAAAAGAAAACTTGTTAAATTATTCTTAAAAATAGTTTTATTGCTATAAAACAAGAATTCCCACTTAGTATATCCAATCTATAGCCACTTAATATCAAACCTCATTCGAGTAATTTGAGTAATTACCTACGTTTCTCAACTAGTTATTTGAGATATATGAGTAGTTAATGGGGTTTTGAAATGTCTCAAAGTAATGGAAAATTCTAGCAATTAAAAGCGATACTCGAGTAGTTACCTATGTTACTAAACTAGTTATATGCGATACATGAGTAGTGAATGGATTTTTTTCATTTCACAAATAAGATATAGTCGTCAATTTGTCTAAAATGAAATTTAGGAAAAATGAAAAAAATCCATTCACTATTCATGTATCGCATATAACTAGTTTAGTAACATAGGTAACTACTCGAGTATCGCTTTTAATTGCTAGAATTTTCCATTACTTTAAGACATTTCAAAACCCCATTAACTACTCATATATCTCAAATAACTAGTTGAGAAACGTAGGTAATTACTCAAATTACTCGAATGAGGTTTGATATTAAGTGGCTATAGATTGGATATACTAAGTGGGAATTCTTGTTTTATAGCAATAAAACTATTTTTAAGAATAATTTAACAAGTTTTCTTTTGTCATTTCTCGCTCAAATTTTTTTCCCTACTGAAAGCATGTACAAATGAAATTTGAATGTTGTAACATAATATAACATTTATAGTGTTAATTAACATCTTTTATCTAATGCCAAACTTAATCATAAGTTAACTAATTCTAATTACCTTTCCTAAATATTTAAGTATTTAATTGAATCTTATCAAAAGAATTTGATGGATACAAATTTAAAATTTGGGTAAAGGAGCAAATCTGGCCCCCAAGTAACCACCAAGGAGCGCTGAGTACCCTAAACTAACATGCCACGTGGCATGCAGAGGTGGCACAACAGGAGCTCACGTGGCATCCAAATAAGCAAGGTAACGGTCAAACGTAGTTGACCGTCCAACCGGGGTATTTCTTTAACATCTTGGTTACTTGGGGTACAGATCCGGGCCTGTGGTTAGTTTAGGGTCCTCAGCGCTCCTTGGTGGTTACTTGGGGGCCAGATTTGCTCCTTTACCCAGCTATGCATGTCAATTTATGTATGTGAACTTTGTATTGTATATCTCTTTGGTTTTTGGCTTCCTTTTGGTCTAAAAATCTTGGCCCTGCTAATGTTGGTGGGGGTGCATTTACATATAAATAAAGGCGGAGGAAGAAATATGCTTTTTAATGATCAAAGAAAGAGAACGACAAAGCAACGAGGGGGAGAAGTAAAGGGAATGAACATGCAAAGAAACACATAGCTTTACTTTGTGATTGTGACTTTTGCTTCAAACTATTTTGAATGAATTTTTTATCGTTGAGGGTAATAGTAAGATCATAGGACATGACATGAGTCTAGCTAGCTAGATATGTGGGACACTTTCACATTTCACTGTCTTTAACTTTCATCAATCCTTCTTTTTAGGCCCCCCAGAAGCTTCTTTACTCCCCCCTCTCAATCATTCACAATCCTTCTGAAAAAGCCTACAAATTGTACCATTCATTATTGTTTAGGTCAGATCCATATCCTCTTTCATTACACGTTAGAGAAGCCGGATGATGAACTGAAAGAAACTCATTAACTTAGTGACGAGTAATAATTAGATTTCAGAGGCATTATTTTATGTAAGGTTTGATTCAAGTGATGCAGACTTGACAAGTGGGGCCCATTGTGGGTATATATGTCTGCTTCTTATGTCCCAAAATTTTTCAGAGATATATATGAATCTTTGCTCTCACTTTATGCTTTTGACAGCTTAAGCATTAGTATTTTAACTAATTCATACTTTTTTAATGGAAGTATTGTTCAATGAAGATTATGTTCGATGTTTGCATCTACTAGATTCGATCTCTCTATACATGCTTGAGACCTTTTCATACGGAAGCTTTTTCTAAGGATGGAAGCTTTTTGTTGGAGCCTTGAGGAATGAGACTTAGAAGTTGGGCTCAAAAGGCCTAGAAAGTAAAGCCCAATAGATAGGTGTAGGAAATTGGCAAAAAAAAAAGACAGGCCAGGTGTAAGAAAACTGAGCACATATAGATGTAATATGTATATATTCTTTGGCCCATGAGAACAGAGGAAAATGGGCTTTGGCAGGTTAAAAATAGATTGGTGATATTGATAGGTATGAAACCCTGTGGTTATCTAAATGAGCTACATGAGAGTATTATCAGTTTTAATTTAGAATAACTCATTCAAATACGTCTTTGCATTTACATGAGATTGAACTTGACCCTATGTTTAAGTGGGTAAAACATTTTCTACTATGACCAACACATATGTTTAAGAAAGCCCTGCAATGAATACATATAATTTGTTTTAAAAAAATATGAATTTGGTGAGATCAAATATGCTAAGCTCTTAAATATATGAACTAAATAAAGCTCTCGGATACATTATGAATAAAAACAAGGGAGTGAGCGTAATTTGATTTATTTGAGTTAATTGCCATGAACACGCTGCTTCTGTGGTTGGTAAACAAACATTATGGAATGTCATGTAGGTGAAACCTTTCAACTATTTTTTAGGTTGCTGCATATATCACTAGACGCACAACATTCCCTTTATGACCATTTAAATTTCCAAGATGATTTCAAAGCAGAAGTAGAACACTAAATATCAAATATAGTTGCAACTCATAATTTGTGACGTGTAAGTAGCGAGCTTTGTTAGTAAATTTCATAGCAATATAAATCTACGTGAAAACTTATAATGATAGCAATTCATGTTTTATCAGCCGAACAACGATATCATTCATGTTGAGTTTAAAATATCATTTTACATATATTATCATGTTTGTGATTGCTCAAGTAAGATTCAACAAATTATACTAGCTAAATCAGAAGTCTTGAACTGAATCATGAAATGTATCTTCAGTAATTAGTTAATGGTAATATAAATCTCGTAAATGATAAACATTCCACTAGCTTAAGCTGCTTAAGTTCAAACAGTCCAATTATCTACCCTTAAGTTAATGTATTGATGATTCAATCTTTATCATTGACAACACAATTAATTGATTAGGTGTAGGATTATTATATATCTAGAAAGATTGTAGTATATGGTCATACGCCCTAAAATTATGAAAAGGTCCTATAAAAGGGAAAAATATCGTGCTCCATTTGGCAGTAAGCATAAACCAAGTTAATCAATTCACGAGAAGTATAAAATTAGCTATTTGTCATCATTATGTAAAAGTGTGCTACTTTATTTAAAACACGTCTTTCTCTAACTGGGTATTAAAAGTAGGATCTAAAAAATAGGGAAAATTAAAATTAAATAGCACGCTGTAAGAAAAATTTTGAACCATGGAGATAAAAAAGGCAGAGTTCATGTCTTTTTATGAACAGAACAAATATCTCAGCGAAGTCTTATACTATTTGTAATATTAGACTTCAGAGTGCGTGGGGGAGAAATTGAATAGTAGAAAAAGAAAAGGGTTCAAGAAGAAATTATAAATATCAATACATTGATACAAATCTATCTCAAATCCGTTGTAAAAAAACAGAGAAAATGAAGAAGAAGAAATCAAAGAAAGTGGCGATCACGTACGTGTCACATCTCTAATCTCTGAATTTCCAATAGCAAAATGGAAGTATATGACATTTTGTTAAATCCATCAACCTAAATTCATTCATGAACCTAATCTCAGAGGGACTCGTGAGCTGTCCATTTCTTGAAATGCACTTCTTTCCCTTTTCAAATCTGAAAGTTTCACTATTTATAATCCTCTCATAGTTTCATCACCAAAATTCACTTTTCATCATTTCTTTAACAAACATGGATGACTACGGCCAGGGATGTGCACATCATTAATACTTTAAATATAACCACATCAAAACTCTAATAGATCAATATGTGTATGATAGATCTAAGTATTTTTACCATAAGTTTGAAAGTCAGAAAATTAAAGTTAAAATTAAAGGATGTATGTAAGATAAATATTATTTAATTTTTTTATAAGTGTGAAAAGTTTTATAGTATTTCAATTTTTGGCTTGACCCAAGTTGACTTTGCAAAATTCTATAAAGAATTTTGAAAATTTTGACAATGATAAGGTGATGAGCCAACATTTTCAAGGAAATAAACTACTAATTAAGTTTGATTGTGAGCTTTTAACTCACATTCATAGAATATATTACAAAACAAAAAGAAACCACCAACTAATAATTAAATAATTCTAAAATATTACTATTGCCCGTCCTACATATAAGTTGACTCTTTTTTTAGTGAAGTTAAGTTTACTCTTTTAGAAATTCAAAGATGACAAATATATCACCTTAAAATACTTAAGGCAAAGTTGCAGGAATACCAATGACAATTTACAAAAAGCGTTGACACAAAAAAATTTTAGATGCAAATATACAAAGGACAATTTTTGAGGGTAGAAATACCCAAAATGTTAGCAACCTGGTGCAACTCCATAAACGACCGTTAAGAGGCTGACACATGGCGCCACGTTTGATGACCAAGTGACACATGACAATGCAACTGTATTAAAAAATGAGGTGGCATCTCATTGTTTTTCCTCCTAAAATGATGAATAACATAACATGTATGAAAAACGAGCATATATTTAATAAGCCCCTTTTGCCAAATAGGAACAACAACTTAGGGTTTTCCAGTTTGTCGCATCAAATTTAACATATGGTGTCAATCGAGATCGACAACTATAGAGGTAATCAGGTTATAATATACTCCCTCCGGTCCTAATTGACTTTTTTGAAAAATCATAAAAAAAAGCAAAATAAGTTAATTATAAATTGATTTACCTAATTTTTTCCCTTAAACTAGTTTATTTTACTTATAAACTAATGGATAATCTAAAAATATATCAAATATGTCATGATTTAATAGACTATTTTGCAACCTTAACCTCTCCAAAAAAAAGTTATCTAGGTTCTATATTTAGGACCGGAGGTAGTATATTACATGTAATTAGATTATATACTCCCTCCGTTCCTAAATATAAGATCACTTTGGTTAATTTGGGGAGATTAAGGAAGACAATAAAATTACATGATCTTCCCAAAATCCCCTCAATTACTTAACTTTAAATGGAGGAGGGGTTTTCAATGAAAAGAGAGAGTATAAGGGTAGTTTGGGCAAAACTTGAGATAAAATAGGAAGTGATCTTATATTTAGGAACTTATTCACTTCCCCAAAGTAATCTTATATTTAGTAACGGAGGGAGTATTAGTTTATAAGGTAAAATAACTTATAATATATGTCACATGTAATTATATTACATATTAGTTTATAAAGTAAAATAAATTATTTTTTTAAAAAAAGATAACTATAAACAATTTTAAGTAATTAATCTGTATCAGTAATTTCTCTAAAAAGGGTCAAAGTGATTACTGAAGCAGAGTAGGAAGTAGAGATTGATTATGTAATTGTGAAGAAAAAATAGTTTTGGATGCTCTCACAGTGGAAGCTCATTCTTTAATCTTTATTGATAGAGTTAGTGGTACAGCTATTTTTCCTATGATAGGTAATTCCATATCTTTAGAATGATCAAATTGAAATTGAGTTGAGTTGAGTTGAAAATTCACAAGAGTCAAAGTAACTGGTATAGTTTGATGCAATTTGTATCTTGAGAGTCATAAAAGTAGAAGGCACTAAAAAGTCGGCCTAATATTAATAAGAATTTAAAATATAATACGGAGTAAAAGTAAACTAGTGATTAAGGAGAATCATTATGAGCTGATTTCAACTACTCACATTAAATTAACAAGACGCGAATGACATCTGGATACTCCCCACCCTGTCCCTCTCTTCTTTACTTTCTCACTCTCATGCTCCTTTTCTTGCTCTATGTTTCTTTTGTTAAACACCCCTCAATTGTCGTCTATTTACTGGCAACTAACTAATACGAACTCGAGAAGTAGGAGTGTTGTCCATATAAGTAAGATTGCCCTTTCTATCCCAATGAAAACGCTTCTCATGATTCGAACATGTGTTCTCATACTTACTAGGTTGTAGCACACTTACCAGCTCAATCAACTATCCATTGTCTTCCTTTCTTTCTCAAGTTAATGGATCTTTCATCTTTGTTCCAATGGTTTGTATTAAATATTTTATAAAAATAAGTATAACTATAATTATACTAAAAAATCATATAAACAAAATAATTTAAAATCTATTGCAAACATTTCACAGCTCTAAATTTATAGTTTTCTTTTTTCTTTTATTTCTCAAGGGTATCCCACCCGCGTGTCAAGTGAGACTAATCCTTCGCTGTTCTGAAGTCCCATGTAGGGGGTATACAGCTGGCCTGTGAATTTGCTCCATTCGCAAGGGCTGTGGATCGAACCCCCAACCACTTGTTTAGGGACGAGAGTACTTACCACTCACGCCAACCCGCCACGTTAATTTATAGTTTTTTTTTCATTACAGCGGCAAACTGTTCAAACCAAATTTAAATTGATTAAATTTATATATGTACTTTTTTAATACTACTTATTAAAAATTCCATTTATTTTTATGAAAATACTTCCTCTGCATCAAAATCCAACTTACCTTAAATCCATCTCAGTCGCCTAACTTACCTTCCCTCTTTCTCTTTTTGTGTCTGTCTCTCTCCAAAGTACAAAACTACTTCAGTTACATAATTCTCAATCAAGAAACATGTACTTCTGACTACCTCACATTCTGTTCATCTGTCTTATTTCTCTCACCTCTTCACACATTTCATTTCATTTTCCCTCAGAAATGAAATGATGTTTGGTCTCTTAACCAACTTCCCAGAAACTTTATTATTCCTTTTGACTTCAGTTTCTTAAAGTGGGGTCCAAACTCCACTGTCAGATTATCTTTTGCTTCTGTAACACCTTTGACAATGTCATTCTGAAAAATTTACCCAATCCCACCTACTAGTTCTTCACCTACTACCAACATTTTTATGGGTTTAGACTTCTTTGACTTCCCTTAGACCTTTTTTTTTCTATAAGGCTTTGCAAAAAGATTGCATTTTTGTATTCTTTTCATGGCTCTCAAGGCCTTTTCCATGTGGGGTTGTTCTCAATCTCAAGTTCCTAAATTGGGTTTGGCAAATTGTCATTTGGGAAATTCTGGGCAGATTGTGAATTTGAGAAGTGAATTTGGGAAATGCCAGAAATGGGAATGTTGTTGTTTGGGTGTTTTGGCTCAGAGAGCTGCAAATCCTGTTGAAGATGAGAAGCCAGTGGTTGAAATTTCTGGGCCCAGTGATGTGTCTCATGAAAATGACTCCAAAGGGTTTCACAAGGATTTAAACCTCCTTCCTAGTAAGTTATATATGCCTTTCAGTGATTGCCATTTTTAGGCTTTAATGGCTTGCAGAGAATGATTTTTCTTATTGTTGGTTCTTCATGGACAATTGTGATTAATTGAATATTATTGACCTGCATATCTGGAATCAACATTTCAGGGAATACATTTAGTGAAAGACATTTTTGGTTTATGCCCTAATTGTCTATTTCCTTTTTGTGCCATGATGGCCTTGAGCATGATTATGGAATTACTATATTTGCAGAACCATTGACAGCTAATGATATTTCTTCTGGTCCAAGTGATGGATCAAAGGTGCGAGTTGCATATCAGGTATGTATAAACTATTTTATTATTTATACTTTCTTTTCAATTCCCTGAACGAGATCTTTTGTTCAATAATTTATCACAAAACATGGTTATTGATAGAACACAATCGTGTTGTGTGATCCATGTTGCCGATCTCTCTTAGTGGGATAAGGCTTTATTGTTGTTGTATACTTTCTTTTCAATTGTCATTGTTGCCACCATTGCTAACTAGGCAAATGCCTTATTCAGGGCTTACCTGGGGCATATAGTGAGGATGCAGCTTTGAAGGCATACCCAAAATGTGAGACTGTTCCATGTGATGAATTTGAAGTTGCCTTCAAGGTTTCCATACTTGTTTCCTTATTTCTCTATATCTCTAGTTAGTAACTAAATAATCACTGTTCTTGTATTGACATTATATTTCTTTCTGCAGGCAGTTGAATTGTGGATCGTGGACAAAGCTGTTCTACCCATTGAAAATTCTGTTGGTGGAAGCATCCACCGTAATTACGATTTGCTTCTTCGCCATAGGCTGCACATTGTTGGAGAGGTGAAGTTGCAAGTCAATCACTGCCTCTTAGGATTGCCTGGTGTGAAAAAGGAGGAGCTCAAACGTGTTGTGAGCCATCCTCAGGTTAGCTGTTTTTTCACTATATTAACGTGTCTTCTCCTTTTGATTGATTCGGACTTGATTGTGTGTAATGCCTCTTGTTTTGAACACACATTGGGGGTACCTAAGTTTAAGATGCCTACTATATCAAGTAGTACAATTTATTGGACTAGATCAATTAGGTTTTATTCATTATTTTTTTTTGCGTGATTGTAAATTTTCCATTGAACTACTTGCATTTCTCAATATATCATCCCTAAACAAGGTCCATGGTACACAGACTTTCAAGCTGCCATTTTTTATCATGAAAAAAAGATTACTTATGCTGATGATACTGAAATACTCAAGTATAGATATTTCACTTGTCAGGATTTTTCTTTTCTGCCGTGCAGGCCCTTACTCAATGTGAAGAGATGCTTAACAAGTTAAACGTTACCAAAGTTAGTGCACCTGATACAGCTGGTGCCGCTCGGGTACAAAGCAAAATTTTCTTGTGGTCTATTGAAAGATAAAATTACTCATATTTTAGAACAGTGGCTAACACTTAGGATGCTTGAACAGACTGTGGCCTCAGATGGTATTAGAGATACTGGAGCTGTTGCAAGTGCCAGAGCTGCCAACATTTATGGCCTAAACATTCTTGCAGAAAATATCCAGGTTAGATACCATATAATCTGAACTTGATTTTCCAGTCATTTCTTCATGGAAAATGTTTGATAATAAAAGCTGCGTGTGATCTTGTAAATGAAATATCATCACTCTTGTCTATCTGTGATCTTGTAAATGAAATATCATCACTCTTGTCTATCTGTGGACTAAAAGTTGTTTTTTTCCAATTTTTTTTGAGAACATTGTAGTTGTTGTGAGGTTTGTGAGGTCAAAATTGAACTTACTACTTGCAATTTGGCATCTATTTAGGATGAGGATGATAATATTTCACGTTTTCTGATCCTAGCAAGGGAGCCTATAATTCCAGGAACTGATAGACCCTATAAGGTATAAGAGAATTAGTTTCTTATATATCCATATCTATAAATTTCTTGATGAGCTCATGATATTCCCCCCTTCCCCCCTCAGACTAGCATTGTTTTCAGTCTGGAAGAAGGCCCTGGTGTCCTTTTCAAAGCTTTGGCAGTTTTTGCTTTGAGAGATATTAATTTATCGAAGGTTGGTTATACGAAAGCTGGTTCTCTTATTTTAATTTTGAATTTCGAAACACTCATTCACTCCAGTCATGTTCCTGATATGATTTCAGATAGAGAGTCGTCCTCAGCTGCAACGTCCATTAAGGGTAGTTGATGATTCAAATCAAGGAAGAGCCAAGTCAGTGGTGGATTTTCAACCCATAATTTTGATTTTGAATTGAAGAATTTAATATTTAAATTGAGTTTAGATCCACTGATTGGTGATGCATGACCAGTCAACCTTTATGAAAAAATATAGGAGGATGAATGGACTATACAACTTGACATAGATGGGATTTGAGGGTATTCATGAATATTAGATATTTAGATCCCTATATTAAATCAAACTACTAGACTGTAAATATGTTAATGGTTTACTTTTGGGGGTGGGGAGGGGGATCATACTTCTAACTCCTTGATTCAGAAATATGGAAGACATAAGTGGTAGAGACTGGGTTTTCGTCTTACTTTATGATTCTGATCTCTTGATTCTAGTATATTATTCTACTTTTCTGGTGGCAGGTACTTTGACTACCTCTTCCACATTGACTTTGAAGCTTCTATGGCAGAACCTCGTGCACAATTTGCTTTAGGACATTTGCAGGTAAGCTTCTATGGAAGAACCTTGTATGATTCATGTTAATCTAGTCATTTTTCTATGTTCCATTTTAATTGACTGATTTCTAGCTCGTCAAGTAAACTTTTATGGTTGAATTAGAGATTAACGATCACAATCATCATATTTAAACTCCTGCTTCATGTTACAACAAAAAGCATTCTGTGAATTGTTGATGAGGAAATTAGCAATCAGCATGACAGCTAAAAAAGCCACTCAAAGCTGTAACTTGTTTTTCCATGCTAATCACTTTTTACATCCTGAAAGCTCTTGTGGTCCATCTATGTTAAAAACAATCACTCCATTTGAAGTGGTAACTTGAACTATGATCAGTGCTTGATCAGTGGTAACTTGGCAGTGTTGAAATGTGAGTATTAACTTCATCCGTAACTTAGGTGATCACATTTTTTATTTCAGGAATTCGCAAGTTTTCTTCGTGTTCTTGGTAGTTATCCTATGGATACAGTATGATTAAGGCTGAAGTATATGCTGTAAATTTAAATGATCTGGGATATAAGCCAGTACCACCAGATGTTGCTGAATCAGAATGAAGTAGAGCAATGGCCTTATAGAGTTTTCCAGGTTCTTTTGAGTCTCTTGTGGAGCTGCTTTGTCTTTGGTGCATCATCATAGTTTTAATACAGAAGGTAGAAAGTTTCTTCTATATTGGATTTTTAATTTATTGAGATTCTTTGTGTTTTCTCCTGTCTATCCAAAAACAAGGAGTAATAATATTATTTATTTGATTTTTTCCTTCTCTATGTATTCTTTGTTCCCAACTCAGCTCTCCATCTAAATGGAGCTTTTGCATCTAATGTTGGCAATTGCATAAAGTGTGATAACATCAGTAATTAAGTATTCTTAATCTCAGAATATGAATCCGTCTATATCAGTAGTTCAATAGCATACAAAGTTGGGAATCTCATGATGTTGGTCTTGGAATTTTTTATTTTATCCCCACTTTGACCCTTTCTTTTTCTTATAACCCATGTTAATTTCAAAGAATCTAGATTATTATTCATTTCTAATGATAAATTTTTTATAGTTCTATTTTGCCACCAATTGTTAGAGTGGTTTAATAGTTATACTGATACAGTGATACATGACCACTCTCCTTCCACAACAATTATTGAAGCAACATTTAATGATTAATAAAATATTGATTAGGTGCAAGTGCAACACCTGAACATTGGAATCTCGACCACTTTTCTTGTTACAATAATAAAAAAATGGAATACATGAAAACAGGTCGATTCACAAGTTCTTGTTTTTTACTAAAAAAAATTGAAGTGCAACACCTGAACATTGAAATCTTGATCACTTTTCTTATTACATTAATAAAATATGGAATACTTGAAAACATGTCAATTCAAGAGTTCGCTGCTCTTGTTTAATAAATGAATTGTGAAGAGTTCATTACGCTTAAAAAAATTAGTATTCGAACAAAGGTTTTTTTGACAACAAAATTTTTTAACATGAGTTTTTCACCGAGTTTCTCATTATATCTCTATAACTTATAAGTGTTAATGTGTTGCAAATCTTGAACGAATTAAATTGTAATAGGCATGATGGATGCTTTATAAGCACATTTGATGGCATATGTGACACAGTGCAAGGAAAATGATGTGCTCTGTAATATATTTGTGGCAACTAGCAAATGTAAAACAATTGGAAAGCAACAAAGAGAGGGAATGGAGTTCACACAACCATGAACCATTGACGTACATCTTTTTTGGAACTAAATGGAGTTTTCTTGGCATGACCAAGAAGGTTCTACTAAAATGATAGTTGAAATCACCGGAGTGGATTTTGTCTTTCCCAACAAAGCGTTCTCTCTAAACTCCTCCGTTCTTAAATATAATACTACTTACAAATTTTTGATTTGTTCATAAATACAAAACCACTTTTTTTATTGTTCCAAACATTTTTCTCAAATTAAGCCTAATAATGCTTATATAGAAAAAGAGAGTGGTGATAAAACTATATGATTAGAGTGAATTGGTAATATCATGTGCTAATAACTAAATTAATATCTTTAATCTAATCAAATTAAGAAAAGTGTAATATTTTTTCGGAACCAAAGGATCATGTATAAGGGGTCTTAAGTATTACCAATTATGTCGAACCCTGTTGGAATTATTTGGAGTTAAGGTGGATCTAAGAATTTGATGTCACCATGGCAAAGGGTCTTTGTCCACCCTTTGGGCCTCTCCAAGAGTTCTTTCTTTTTCTTTCTTGTTTTGGTCTCTTTTTGACCTCAGGCGTCTCCAAGAGTTAAAACTTTTTCTTTATGCTCTTTCAGTCTTTCTTGTTCGGCTTGTGGGTTATTCTCCCTTTTAATGTAAATCTTTCAATTAAAATTATAGATATATGTTGCCATAATTTTTCTTGACTATTTTTTTTTACCAAATCTTGACTATTTATTTGAATCTCTAATTTATGATAAATCATATTCAGTGTACTCTACGAAAAGAAATTGTTTTAATAAACATCAACCTGAAGTTTGTGGGCTATGTTTATATAAATTTTGCATTTGATTATTCCATTTTGGTGGTGGGAGTGGAAGAAATAAGGGCAACAAAAAATTTGAGGCTGCGGGTATCGGGGACCACAACTTTTGAACCACTTGATCATCAACTTCCAATTGAATCCAAAAATATATGAACCAGATTCGAATAATAAGGCATCCATGGAGCATATAAATAAGAATATCGAGAATATTTGTATATAAAAAAAGAATATCAAGAATATGGTAGCTCCACAATTTTGGCTTTTCCTCGCTACTATATTATACCTCCAACTGTATTGCTATAATGTATGGATCCAAATCGTTGATTTAATAGATCTATTTACAATCAAATCATACCCTATAATTTCATTCAACTCCACATCTCTAATATGCAAATATATATTGTGATGCAAATAACGGATAGGACTAGACCACATATATGTCCCTCTGTCTTGCCCTAAAAAATTTAGAGCCATCATTTTTGGCTCGATACTCAGTCCAGTTCTATATGACTCGGGACTAAAATCAGGTAGGACATGTTCTTCGGGCTACATAACATATCTTGTCGGTACTAAAACATTTAAATCATAAGAAAATAATTAATAAATAATGAACTAAATTGAAAATAAAAGGAATTGGAAAAAAATTAAACATTTTTGTATGATGGTATATTAAATATTAATTATTAAATAGTATATTTTCAAATTGGAAAATAATTATTTATTTACAAAAATCAATTATATTTTCTAGTTAGACTAAGTTTTTTATTCTACTTCTACCCAATGGTAGGGTTTGGTCATGTACTAATTGTTATGATTCCAGGTCAATTCGCTCTAAGACTAAATTCCATTGGGGCTGATCTGAGTCTTTGTGCAACCCTATATATATAATATAACCCATTCCACTTGTATAAAAAAAAGTCATCCCACTTAATCCAAATATGCAACTTTTAAAAAAGAAAATTAAAGTGTAAAAAGACGATTTTTTGTCTACACTAAAATAGGATTAATCATTGAAATTAAAAAAAAAGGATTAATCATTAATTAACAAAGGAAGAATCGGGGAAACGAGTGAGCACCTCAAACATCGCCGCCTGACCTGTCCTTACGGAAGCCATGAGCCATTTGTTTCCTCCCAACCAATCACCTCTTGCCACGTCACCACACCCCCACATTCCCAAATCCCGTCCAGGTTCAATGAACCTCAAATCCTCCTTTTTCCTACTTAGCCTCCACTTCCCTCTTTTTATACACACAAATCATCAATCATTTCCCTTCATTACTCAAAAACCCACTTCCAATTTCCTTCCTTTCCATTCAAAATTCAACATTCATGGCTTTTTCTGTCACCCCATCATCTTCAACTGCAATTTCTCATTCTAATTTCCCATTTTTCAATGCTTCCTCTGAGCCTAAAGGTGTGTGATTATGTATCATTTGGATTGTAAATCATTTGAAAATTGTTTTTTATTAATGGGTTTTTGTTTTTGTGTGATTTGATTAATGGGTTTGTGTTGTTTTGTGTTTTTCAGGTACAAAGTTTGGGTCTTTTTGGGTTTTGGATAAGCCAAATGTTTTGTGTGGAGGTGTGAATTTGTCTCAAAGGAATGGTTTTGTGAAAGCTTTACATGCTGAACCTCAAAGGAAGGATTCTGTTGTGCCTTTTGCTGCTGCTGCAATAACTACTGTTGCTCCTGGTACTTGTTGTTGTGTTGTGGATTTGGTGTTGATTTTGAATGAAAGTTTTGTTTTTTTTATGTTTGTGGAAATTAAGGTTGACTAATTGAATGTGCTCTGACGATTTGTTTTGTTTTTTTGTGTATGGTTTGCAGAGGTTGATGAGAAAGAAGAGTTGCATTATGAGCAGTTAGCTTTAGAGCTTCAAAATGCTTCACCTCTTGAGATAATGGATAAGGCTTTAGAGAAATTTGGCAATGACATAGCTATTGCTTTCAGGTAGCTATTATGGTCTTTTCATGTATTGGTTTTTCAAGAATTGTCCTTCTTTTGTTTACTAATATCCTTATCTGTCCAAAGATTAATCTGATCATGTCATTTCCATTGGAAAATTACCTTTCTACGTTTTTTTATGATAGTTATAGTTCAAACTTGCTACCTTGTTGAATTATCCTTGTTTTTTTTGGACTGAGTTGAATTAGCCTTGTTAATAAAATTGTTTCTGACAATCTGAATTTTGTTGATCACAACTGTTCTTATTCAGAGTTGAGAAAAAAATCGCAACTCTTTCTTGGCGAATAAGTTATCTCATGTCCATGTAGTAGTTTCATACTTACTGTAGATCCGATTGGTGGCTTCTGTTTTAAAACAAATATGGTAAATATATTTTAGCTCAATATATCCCTTCCTCAGCATCCTCACCAAGTAGGGACTGTATCCTCACTAAATAGGGACTAGAACTGGGTTGACCCTTTATGCTAATTATATTTCAGCGGTTAAAGAACTTTTCAATTTGTTATCTAGATTGTAATGATAAGCATTGCTTTTGCAGTGGTGCTGAGGATGTTGCTTTAATTGAGTATGCGCATTTGACGGGTCGTCCTTTTAGGGTGTTCAGTCTTGATACTGGAAGACTGAACCCAGAAACATATAGGCTTTTTGATGAAGTGGAGAAGCGTTACAATATCCACATTGAGTACATGTTCCCTGATGCTGTTGAGGTTCAAGCATTAGTAAGGACTAAGGGACTCTTTTCATTCTATGAGGATGGACACCAAGAGTGCTGCCGTGTGAGGAAGGTAAGACCCTTAAGGAGGGCCCTTAAAGGCCTCAGGGCATGGATCACTGGGCAGAGGAAAGATCAATCCCCCGGTACAAGGTCTGAGATTCCTGTTGTTCAGGTTGATCCGGTTTTTGAAGGACTGGATGGTGGAATCGGTAGCCTAGTGAAGTGGAACCCGGTGGCTAACGTGCAAGGTCATGACATATGGAACTTCCTTAGGACCATGAATGTGCCTGTCAATGCATTACATTCACAAGGATATGTTTCGATTGGTTGTGAACCATGCACAAGGCCAGTTTTACCTGGACAACATGAAAGGGAAGGAAGATGGTGGTGGGAGGATGCAAAAGCCAAGGAGTGTGGTCTACACAAAGGGAATATCAAACAAGAAGGCTCCGCTCAGCTTGATGGGAATGGAAATGGTGCTGCCAACGGAAATGCCACCGTGGACGACATTTTCAACTCTGAGAGTGTGGTTGGCTTGAGCAGGACTGGAATTGAGAATCTCGTGAGATTGGAGAACCGAAAAGAGCCATGGCTTGTTGTGCTTTATGCACCATGGTGTCCCTTCTGCCAGGTAATACTTTTTCCAAATGCTTTCCATTGGTTGATTTAGAAATTATTTATCCCATTCCTAAATTTGTAAGAGCTAATTGACTTTTTCTTCTTGAAAAATCGATAAATGAGTTATTTAAATAACATACTACCTCCGTTCCTAAATATAAGATCACTTTGGCTAATTTGGAGAGATTAAGGAAGACTTTCCAATGAATTAGGATTACATGATCTTCCCAAAATACCCCTCACTTAAATTTAAAAGACAAATAGGGATTTGAGAGAGAAGTGAGGGAGCTAAGAAGTATAGGGGTAATTTGGGCCAAAATTGAGACAAAATAGAAAGTGATCTTATATTTAGGAACTTATCCACTTCCCCATAGTGATCTTATATTTAGGAACGGAGGGAGTATTTAGCTTTCTTAGTGTTTTTCAAAAAGTCAGCTAGTTCTTATATTTATGAACTAAAATAAAGTTTTCATTTCATTGTCTGATGATTTTATTACAAATTGCAATAGGCCATGGAGGAGCCATATGTTGACTTGGCAGAGAAGTTGGAAGGGTCAGGGATTAAGGTTGGTAAGTTCAGAGCAGATGGAGAGCACAAGGAATTTGCAAAGCAACAATTGGAGCTAGGAAGCTTCCCTACCATACTGTTCTTCCCAAAACATTCATCTCGCCCAATCAAATATCCTTCTGAGAAGAGAGATGTTGATTCATTGTTGGCCTTTGTCAATGCCCTGCGATGATGAAATATCATTCAATCAATCAACAAACAGTTGATTGTTTGGGTTTTCAATTGGGATCAAAGGTATATGGACAGGTTTCCTAAGCAATAGTCGTCTATTTAGAGATTTTTGGTGACTTGTTA
Organism: Mimosa pudica; assembly: GCA_029929735.1. Taxonomy (NCBI): domain Eukaryota; kingdom Viridiplantae; phylum Streptophyta; class Magnoliopsida; order Fabales; family Fabaceae; genus Mimosa; species Mimosa pudica. The sequence continues at coordinate 4,083,176 of JAKELP010000020.1, forward strand.
TGGGGTGGGAAAATCTAGTTTTGACCCAAATTTAGCCAAAGTAATCTAGTGTCTGTTTATATATTAGATGAGTTTTTTTTCCTGCAAGATCAGAGTATCTTCTCATCAGAATATTAGATGAGTAATCTTTTTGCAATGTCACTGTGATTGTAGCAAGTTTTCTGAGAAGAAGCTTATTCCTGGTTTCTGAATAAACGGTCGATGCCACACCACTTTCTTGCTACTTACTGTGAAACTTTGAAAAATGGAATTGGTTTACCAAATATAGCTATATAATACAGCTATATATGTATAGAAGCCAAGTTAATTTACTGCGAAAGTTCTAATTTCCCTCTTTATAACTTAAAATTTAAATTGTATGGATTTGCTGGAGGGCAGGTGAATGTTAGTGATAGTTTATGATTATCATCCTACTCAAACTAAAAAACATTACTAATATAAAAACTCTTTGATTTGTTTTGAGAAATTAAGATGTAAAATTAATTCTTTTTTAATGTACAATTATCTATATTTCTCAAAATTACTTTATTCTACTCATAAACTAACATATATTTACATATTGTAATTTACACATGTTATATATTATAATTTAGTGGTCTAATTTACTTCATTAACTTGAAAAAGACAATGAGCTTACATTTTGGATGAAAGGAGTATTGATCATGGATTACACTACTGAGTACTGATCATGCGTAGATGTTTTGTATCCTTGTCTAACCAGACACTATTTGATATTAACATTATCAAAAGATTTAGAGACAAATTAGCGGAAACAAAACAAAAGGTATATAATTCAATGTTTTCCAATATAAATGGAGACACAACTTATTTAATTGGGCAAAACTTAAGGTATATGATTGAATATTTTCCAATATAGGCAAGACAATAGATATAACTCATTTCACACTCACAACCACAGGGACAAGGATGCTAACCAGAAATATTTGTCGTGTATAGTTGTTTATTAAGGCATATAAGTTAACCAATAGATAGGTGATTGAGTTGGTAAATGTGCTATAACCCCAGAATGAGAACATGCGTTCAAATTTGGGAAGCCCTCTCATTGAAAGAGGGGACAACAGTTTTTAAGAAACAATTGAGATTTTTCTTTAATATTGAAAATTTATAACAAGATCATAATAAAGATACTAGCGTCTGTTATAAATTTTCAACATGTTTCTTCTCTTGCGTATGTTCAATATAATAAAAAAACATGTTTGTTGGAGCATCATTTTTCAAATTATCTTTTTATAAATTTTTAACACGTTTTGTGTTTGGTTTTACATTTTATGTTTTGTATTAAATATATAATTTTTTTAAAGAAATACAACGATTGGGAATTTATTGGTCATGCATGATAATAGACTGGGGGATCTAAAATTAAATCTAAAACTGACTGAAAATTATTCGGAAGCACTACGAAAGCATGGAATGGTAAAGTAAGTTGTTTGATGGGAGGTAATTAATTATTTTTATTTATATTTCAGTATTTGATTATCTCATCATCATCATCATCAACGTAAACCTTATCCCATTCAAATGGGGTCGGCTACATGGATCACACGACGCCATTTAGCTCTGTCCCTAGTCATTCCTACAGATAAATTTTTCACAACCATATCTCTTTGAATAACTTCATCAAGAGTTCTTTTTGGTCTTCCTCTATTTCTTATATACGGCTCCCTTTCCATCTGTTCCACTATTCTCACTGGCTCATCCAATTCTCTTCTTTGAACATGCCCATACCACCTTAAGCGATATTCTCTCATTTTCTCTGAAATTGGTGCCACCCCAACTCTTTCACGAATGTGATCATTACGAATCATATCTTTTAGTGTATACCCACTAGACCATCTCAACATTTTCATCTCTGACACATCCATCTTATGTTCTTGCTGTTTTTTAATTGCCCAGCATTCACTACCATATGACAATACTGGTCTAATAGCTGTTCGATATAATTCTCCTTTTACTTTAGTTTGAACCCTTCGATCACAAATAATCCCAGAAGCTTTTCTCCATTTGCACCAACCAGCTTGAATTCTATTATTGATATCTCCATCTACCTCACAATCCTCTTGTATAACTGATCCCAAATATTTAAACTTATCCACTTGACGTATAACATCTTCTCCTAATACAGTTTCTATGTCCTCATGAGTTTGCCTATTGCCAAAACTACAGCACATATATTCCGTTTTACTCCTACTTATTCTAAAACCTTTCGACTCTAAAGTCGTCCTCCATAACTCTAATTTCCAATTAATTTCATCTTTCGAATCCCCTAAAATTACTATATCATCCGCAAAAAGCATGCACTTAGGAATTTCTTCTTGTATACTTTCAGTCACAACATCCATAACAAGATTAAACAAATACGGACTCAACGCCGAACCTTGATGTAAACCAATTTTTATTGGGAAATCAATTGTATCACCTACCGGTGTTCTAACTCTAGTCATTACACTTTCATACATATCTTGAATAGCTCTAATATACTCAACTTGTACCTCTTTCTTTTCTAAAATTTTCCAAAGTAAATCTCTTGGCACCCTATCATATGCTTTTTCCAAATCAATAAAAATTATATATAAGTTTTTTCTAATACTTCTATATTTTTCCATTAAGCCTCTAATTAGATATATTGCTTCTGTGGTTGACCTTCCTGACATAAAACCAAATTGATTTTTCGATATTCTAGTCTCATTACGTAACCTACGCTCAATTACTTTTTCCCACAACTTCATTGTATGACTCATAAGTTTTATTCCTCTATAATTTACACAATTTTGAATATCTCCTTTATCTATATAAATAGGTACTAATGTACTCTTTCTCCAATCATCTGGCATTTTCTTAGACCTTAAAATTTCATTAAATAATTTAGTAAGCCACCACACATCATCTTCTCCTAAACATTTCCATACTTCAATAGGAATACCATCTGGACCAACAGTTTTTCCCTTAGCCATTCTCTTAAGAGCATCCTCAACTTCACTAATACTAATCTTAATATTATCTGTAAAACTGCTATTCCTATCAATATTCCCTAAATCATCTATAGTATAATTCAAAGTTTCCACTCTATCATTAAACAAATTATAAAAATAGTTCTTCCATCTATCCCTAATACTCTCATCTTTAACTAATACATTACCTTCTTCATCCTTAACACACATTACTTGATCTAAATCTCTTGATTTCTGCTCTTTTATCTTTGCTATTCTATACATTTTTTTTGTATCCCCTCTTTTGTCCCTAATTCTTTATAAAACTCCTCAAAGAAATTAGCTCGAGTTATACTAACTACTCTTTTCGCCTCTTTCTTTGCTAATCTATATTTTACCCAATTTTCCTCACTATCACATATTTGCAAATCCTTAAAACATTGTTTTTAAATTTAATTTTCTCTTGAACATTATTATTCCACCACCAGGTCTCCTTTTGACGCCTAATATAGCCCTTTGATTCACCTAAAACTTCTTTTGCTATTTTTCTCATCATCATACTTAAATCTATCCATAAATCATTAGCACATCCTTGTTTGTCCCAAATACATTCATTCATCAACCTATTCTTAAAAATTTTGATTTTTTCCCCTCTCAATTGCCACCATCTAATTATTGATTGAAGCATTTCTCTCTTCTTCTTTCTCTTAAACTTCACACGAACATCTAAAACTAAAGGCCTATGTTGTGTAGTCACACCATCACCTGGAATCACCTTACAGTTTATACACATTCTTCTATCCGAATTTCTTACTAAAAAGAAATCAATCTGTGATCTATTGCCTCCACTCTTATATGTGATTAAATGTTCTTCCTGTTTCTCAAAACAAGTGTTAACAATTTTAAGATTATTAACCATACAAAATTCAATAATAGAATGTCCTTCATTATTCATTGTGCCAAAACCAAAACCACCATGAACTTGTGTGTACTGTCCTGCATCTTTACCAACATGTCCATTAAGATCGCCACCAATAAAAATCTTTTCAGTGTTAGAAATTCTTTTAATCATCTTCTCCAATTCATCCCAAAATTGTTCCTTTATGACCAATTCTTCCCCTATCTGAGGGGCATATGCACTGATTATATTAATTGTATCATCCTCAACTACCATTTTTATCAATAATATTCTATCTCCACTTCTATAAACTTCAACCACCTTCTTCTTCCACACTTCATCCGCAATTATACCTACACCATTCCTATGATTCACTAATTTTGAAAAATATTTTCAATAAATACCGCCCAGCAAACTTGTTCTATTTTTTATTTTGAAAATCTTGGAATTAATTTAATTAGAATCATTTTCTGTTGGAAAAAATTAGAATTATTTTAATTTATGAATAATGTATTTATGGGTAAAGTGTGTTTTTGATCCCTTAACTTTGAACAAAGTCATTTTTAGTCTCTTTGATTTTAAAAGTATGTTTTTAGTCCATTAACTTTGTATTCCTTCAACTATAAAAAGTATGTTTTTAGTTATTTAACTTTGCTCAAAGTCATGTTTCATTCCCGAAATTTTGAAAAGTGTATTTTAGTCCTAAATGTGACAAAAACTTAACAATATTAGCCTCTATATTAAAGTTGCTTTATTTCTTGAAGTTTATGTGCATTTTTCTCTTTAAAAAACTTTATGATGTTTAACCACTACAAGAAAAAAGGTTTATCATCGCCGGGTTGAATTCACTATATATCGCCTTTTACATGTTTTCTTGAGAAGCGTTTTTTGGCGACCGGCTCTTATGCGACCCGAGCAAGTATTTATGATGCCCTTAATAAATGCCATTGTACCTCTTCCATCACTTCAATAGTCTATTAAGAAGGCCGATTATATCTATAAATAAAAAACGATCCAACCAAATACATCAACTTAAACTCATATAACAGTCAAAGCGAATTCTAGTTTATTATTTATGATACAAATTAAACAAAATGGCAGCACAACCATATCCTTCTTGTGATCTTCTTATCAATGTGAGGAGACAAAATCCAGAGCTTATATTTCCGGCAAAACCTACTCATCATGAAGTCAAGTTCTTGTCTGACATAGACGACCACGATTCCTTACGTTTCCACGTTCCTTTCTTATTCTTTTATCGATCTGAACCTTCCATGGCAGGGAAAGACCCAGTGAAAGTCATTAGAGATGCGTTGGCTAAAACACTTGTATTTTACTATCCTCTTGCAGGAAGACTCAAGGAAGGTGAAGGTCATAAACTTATGGTGGAATGTAATGAAGAATGTGCTATTTTCATTGAGGCTGATGCTGATGTCACCCTTGAACAATTTGGTGACGAACTTCAACCTCCATTTTTGTGCTTGAAAGACCTCCTTCACTCTCCTTCTGGATCCGAAGGGATCCTTCACTCTCCCATCTTGCTTATTCAGGTCTTATACACTACTACTCTACTTTCCTTCTATTTTATCCGATCTCAATTACACAAACTCCTCCCTATTTTGAAAACAAACATACAGTTCAATCCATTCCTTTAACACCGTTAGGAGTATTTTAAAAAGTTCAATATATAATATTCAAATTTAATAAATATTTAATTTTATATTTTACCCTTATAAATCCCCAAATTATAAGAATATTAAAGTTTCTTTGATTTCAAAAAATTTCAACCCCGTAGATATGTAAAAAATAAATAAAAACTTCATTACAAATTCAATACATTTGATAAATTTTTCTCTTGTTAAATTTTGTAATTACAATTTGTAACAAAAGTGATGTTATATATCAAGTAAGAAATATCTATATTTAAGAATTTTGAACCATTTACCAAAAATGATTTTGAATTATGAATGTGTTAATTATATAATCTAAAAAGTTTTTGTAATTTTTTCTAGGGTTAATAATCATTTTGGCTAAAAAAATTTGAATAACAAACAATAAATAGTATCAAATTGTCCAGCAAAAAATAAAAAGTATGATATTAGTCAAGACTATCACTTTATCTCTAACATCGTCAATCTTTTCTCTTAGAAAGTTATAAACGGTGTTAGAGGAAAATTGACAATGTTGAATAATTAATATGATACTTTTTTATTGTTTGTTGGTCAATTTGATATCATTCATTGGACAAATTGATACTTGAATAATTATTTGTCGACCAAAATGATTATTAAACCTGGTAAAAATTATAAAAAATCTTTACATTCTTATATAACTCGTTTAAATTTATTTATAATTCAAATCATTCTTGGTGAATAAAAAATGGTCAAACTAATTTTAGTCCCCACTTGGTGAGGGTACTAGGCAATTTAACCCCTACTTTTTGCAAAATGGTTGATTCGAACCTACAAACTCAAATCCCACAACAATCGAGTTTAACGTTGAGCGAAACCCGCCCTTCAAAATCATTCTTGGTAAATGATTCAAAATTATCAAAAAGATATTTTTTTATATGATATAAATAGATTTAAGATGTGGGCCCATTCTATTCCATGTTCTCTCTCTCACTTGCTTAAACACCTTACACATTTTATAGGTAACACGACTCAAGTGTGGGGCTTTCATAGTTGGCGTTCGCATGAATCATACTATGTATGATGGATCTGGTTTAGTACAATTCATGGTAGCCCTAGCTGAAATAGCGAATGGTGCAACTAAACCATCGATTGAACCAGTGTGGCAGAGAGAACTTCTAAATGCAAGAGACCCTCCACAAATTACTTGCACTCATCATGAGTACGAAAGTGAAGTAGTGAACAACACCACAAACCCTACCACAAAAATCATAGCACACAGATCTTTCTTCTTTGGACCAACAGAGATTTCTTCCCTTCGTAGATCACTCCATAATCTTCAGTGCACTTCATTTGAGCTAATCACAGCATGCCTATGGAAGTGTCGAACAAAAGCTTTACAGCTAGAACCACATGAACATGTTCGCCTGATGGTTGTCACCAACACGCGTTTTGGAAATAGTAGGCTGAACCCTCCATTACCAAAAGGCTATTATGGCAATGCTTTTGTGATTCCAGCTGCAGTTGCAACTGCTGGTGAGATATGTGAGAGGCCATTAGGGTATGCCTGGGAGTTATTAAAGAAAGCAAAGGCTAAAGTGAATGATGAATATGTTCACTCCGCGTGTGATTTGATAGCTACTAGACGACCAACAAATTTTGGAATAGTAAGATCATGTATCATATCCGATTTGAGAAATCTTGGATTCCGAGATGTTGATTTTGGGTGGGGTAAGGCAATTTTCGCTGGTCCGGCCAATAGTGGAGCAGAGCACTTTCAAAGATTGACTTTTTACATTGGACATAAAAATAGTAGAGGAGAGGAAGGTAGGATTGTGTCAATATGTTTACCAACTGAATGCATGGACAGGTTTGCCAGGGAATTGGATCGTTTACTTAATGGCTATGTCCCGTTGGATATCCAAGAATCATCAACAAGCACCCAAGGCTAAACTGTAGCTTAAATAAAGTAATTAGGTGGGGCTACATCTATTCTTAGGTGCTTGCAAGTCAAATTTAAGTTTGTTGTGTGTTTGTGTTTTGTAAGCAATGTTTATTATATATATGCTAAATGTAATTGTGAGGTTTAATTTCAATCTAATTTCGTTAGCTGAACCAGTTTGATCCCAAGTAATTTTGTAGTACTTTAAAACTAATACTCCCTCCGTTCCTAAATATAAGATCACTTTGACTAATTTGGGGAGATTAAGGAAGACAATAAAATTACATGATCTTCTCAAAATACCCCTCAATTGCTTAACTTAAAAAGGAGGAGGAGTTTTCAATGAAAAGAGGGAGTATAAGGGTAGTTTGGGCAAAACTTGAGATAAAATAGGAAGTGATCTTATATTTATGAACTTATCCACTTCCCAAAAGTGATCTTATATTTAGGAACGGAGGGAGTATTATATATAGGATGTGTTTAACTATTTTTAGTATGCTAAAATAATTATTTTACTGAATATCTTGTGTTTTTTCTAAAACACCCCAATCACCGATTCCTTAATTCCCCCACATATTTTTTACTTGATTATTGTTAACTGTACAGATCAGATAATTTAAAAAGAAGTGATAAGGAAAAAACTTATACCAAGTTGCTTATATCAAGTTTGTCCAATTCACCTATAAGATATTGTCACTTGTTCAGTTTTTCCACGTCAACAAGGAGGCGTTTGTTGTCTCATAGTACTCAATCCAAAAACCAAATAATAAAGAAAAAAATTATGAAACATACGTTTTCCAAAGCCAAGAATAACAGAATAGGAATCGGCATGGGCTTCTCATAATCGAAATTGGCCCTTCATCCACACTAGCCCACCCATCTTCTTCATTCTTCAAAAACCAAATATGGCCTCTTCTTCTCTTCTCTCTCAGCTTTACTAAAACCCCATAATCTCTACCACTCATTCCACCATGGCCGCCTCTCAACCTCCGCAACTGCTCCCCTCACAGTTTCCTCAACCATAAACTCTATCTGTCTTTCCATTATCACTTCCTCCTACCTTCTTCTTCCTCCTCTCTCTTCCTCATGCACCAAACCCAAAATACATCCCTCGCCCATCATCGTCTCCGTGAATGAGATGATGGAGCAATGAAGGTAGAGAGAGAGAGAGTCGCATTAATCACCGATCACCATTAGTTCATCACCGTTTCCTTTTTTCTTTTTTTACCTTATTTGATTATTTCCTTTTTTTCTTTTTTTACCTTATTTGATTATTTCCTTTTTCTGGATCTTTTATGTTTTGAGATTTGTAAGACAACAAACACTTCCTTGTTGACGTGGAAAAAATGAACAGGTGACAATATCTTATAGGTGAACTTGACAAACTTGGTATAAGCAGCTTGATATAAGTTTTTTCATATTTTAATTTAGACTTGAAGACTGATTTCCTTTATTTCCAAGATTGTACGTAGGGTGTAATATAAAAATTGAAAAGCTTCATATATAGATAAATTTTTAAAGCGGGAAATATGCTTAAGGTTTCAGCTTATTTATTCGACAATTTAAAAAATAGATAGGGATTGGATTTGAAGTAGGAAATCTTTGAAAAACTTTATTGAGGCTTAAAGAAATTTAAGGTGCAAGAAATCACAACGTATTATAATTAGGAGCGGAGGAGCTCCTAATTATAATAAAAAAAATTCCTGTGTATCATCACGTTAAAGTGTTATAGTGAATCTCTACTTTACTAATAAAACTTGTATATACAGTTTCTCGAAAAGATAAATGATTTGTTTTGGTAAAAAATTGCAATTGTCATAAATAAAATAGTTAATAACAATTAGGTCCCATAAAATAGTTACATTGAAGTCCCTACAGACGTATGTAGTATTAAAGGGTTTGGAACCTCTACATTTGTTTTATCATCCACTTGTTAGTTATTACCTTCATTATTTAATTGAAACTATATCGTTTTATCTTTTTAACATAAATAACAATTTATGAAAATTTGTTGGATGATTGATTTTCTAAATAGATGGCGTAATTTTGACCAAATGGAGGTAAGTAGATAGAAAATTAAGTTGAGAGGTTTTGGATTTGATATTAAATGACTTGCTATTGATAAATAATACAGGCTAACGAGTATTTACTGACAATTCTTTAAAAAATTAGTTGTCAGTTATCGACAACTTACAGGATTTACAACTATATTAGCCATGAACTGAGAAATTTCATAGTTGAAATTAATTTTTGTATTCATGACTTCCCTAAAAATTATTGGGGTTTAAGCTAAGTCTCCTGCGAGAACTTGTTCGAATTTGATCCTTTTTTCTCGCTTTTGGACCCAAATTCGACAATCAAATATTATCCAACTTGTTCGAACTTCGAATATTGTATTTTTGTTTAGTGTTATGATTTCATTGTTGATAATGCCAACCCAAACACGATTCTTATGCATGGGAATCCGTTTCTTTTTTGTCACGAAATTGAAATCATCTTGAAGAATATTAGGTGGCCCAAGTAGGTAGGTCTTTTCCAGTTTCAAAATTTATAAAGCAAATTATGACTCCACATGTTTATTTCGCGCTCGCGCGGGTGGGTAATAGTTTGCATTATATTTTGGGTAAAGTTGTATCCATTATCCAACACTCTAATTTTTCTAGTTACAATAGATGCCTTTAATTTTAATTATAGTGCATCTAACACTGTAAGCCAAGCACAAGATGTAACTATTAATAACGTGAACTGGTGCTGGACACATAAGAAAAATAACATTAGAAGAAAATAACAATATAGAATGGATGGACTATAAATTATATCATGGTGTACGTTGGATTTTATTGAGAAATAATATAGGAGTTTTTGATGGTATTATACCCTCGTGTTTTTTAGAAAGTGAGTTCATGCTTAATTTTTTCAATTGTTTGAAGGTCAATTACAGTTTAACAAATATACATTACATATTTTTGGGAAATAACACACTAATGTTTTTGAATTAAATGGGCAAACACAATGGCTTGAAGGAAATGAAATTTATGTTTATTTTGATAATTTTAGGATTTTTTTTAGTTTAAATTAAACTATTATGTAGGATCTGAGATTGTTTTTAATCACTGGCAAGCCACCCAAATTGATGGAGAAAAATCATGTTCCAATGTTAAATCATGGTCTGAAAGTACTTATTATGGCCTATAGCACAAAGAATGGAAACTTTCTTTGAGTTTGACTTGTTAATGTTCTATTATAAATAATATTATCAGACACACAGGCATATCAATTCGTCATTATACATGAGGATGTCTTTTTAGCATCTTTTCGAGTGGGGAGGCTTTATTCTTTATGGTTCAACAGCATACTATCCGTTCTTTTTTAACCATTTAAAAGAGTATATTTTTTTAAAGAAAAGAAAGCAAGTGATGGGCCACCTCAAAATCTCCTCTTTTTATTTTTACTTGATTCAAAGCAAACAGCTCACATTCATTGTGATTACTTTATTGAATATTGAAGTGTAACAAGGTTCGGAGCGGCACTGGTTTGTTTGTTGGCGAGTCATCATAGAGATTTGACTATCATTCCTAATGTTTGCATTTTGAAAATTACGAATGTGTGAAGTGCAAGATAAGTCCCAAGTTAGACAAGTGCAAGTGAACTTTTAGCAATTTTGAATAAAGAGAATTTAAATTTTAAACACTAGCCTCTCACGAAACATGTTTTTTTATCAAAATAAGTAAATATAAATAAATCATCATTTGAATTTGAATAATGGACAATTAAATTTCCATGTTTTGACGAAAAAAAGACTTAATAACGCAACAATGCCAATGAGATGGGAGTTACCATTATTGGCTACTTGTGTCTCGTTGAATTTTGGTTTTTATCTAAGTATATAGCTTTAGTCATTATAGATTCAAATTATTGATTATACTCTTTATAGTTTCATAAATTTTAGTTTTAGTTTAAAGGTGGAGTTTCTATGCTTTCAAGTTTCAATGAATTTTTCTCGATCAAAAAAAAGTTTCAATGAATTTTAATGGGAAAATTAAATATAAGTCCCTGGTAAGGGACATAATATTGGAAAAGTCCCAAAAACTTAAATAATTAAGGTAGAGTCCCAAGGGACTCTACTTTAATTATTTGGAAATGTGGGCCCCACAGTTAATAATATTATATTCCCTCTCTTCTCTCTCCCCTCCCCCCTCTTTCTCTTCTTCTTCTTCATCACAACCACCCACCCCTCCTTCCGCCGCCGCCCTCCGCCGGCCGCCGCCTCCCGCCTCCGGCAGCCGCCCTCCGCCGCCGCCCCGCCGGAAAATTATATTGCATTTCCGGCGCCGCCACCCCTCCGGCTCCGCCGCCTCCTTCCGGCGCCGAAAATGCATATATAATATTCCGGCGCGGTGGAGTAGGGCGGTGACGAAACGGATGGCGGCGGAGGGCGGCTGCGGCGCCGCCGGAGGGAGGGGGGTGGTGGTTGTGATGAAGAAGAAGAAGAGGAAGAAGGGGGAGGGGAGAGAGGAGAGAGGGAATATAATATTATTAACTGTGGGGCCCAGGAACTCTACTTTAATTATTTTGCAAAATGTAGGAATCTACCTTAATTATTTAAGTTTTTGGGACTTTTCCAGTATTATGTCTCTTACCAGGGACTTATATTTAATTTTCCCAATTTTAATGTGGGAAAGTCAACAATTTGAAGTTGCGTATATTAAAAAAATCGATCAAAAAGTAACTATTAACAATAGTATTGACCCATAACAAAAACATTTTAAGTGCTTAGTATCATCATGACTCGATGATCATGTAGCGTATTATTTGTTTATATATACTCCTTCCAGGTGATTTGAAACCTATTTTCCAATTTTTTTGGCCAGTAAAACCTATTTTCCAATTTAGTTAACATAGTTTAATTAGTTATAATATATTTGTTTGAAATACCCTAATAATCTTATTTTAACACCCTTTATCTTTTTTATTAGCGTGGAGGGGACACCAATAAAGGTAAATTAAGGAAAAATGACGTATAAACAAAATAAATCTAACATATTTAGAACAAAGATCAACTCTTCAATCATATCTAGAATTTATCTCCTCTCCATGTTATTCTTGTCTCATGTTACATCTTATGCTATTGACAAAGTACCCTATAAGAGAACATCCAAATGTTGCTCAAATAAAACCCAACAACAAATTACTTACCCTTCCATCCTCACCGAAAAAAAAAAAACTAATGTTTTTCTTCCCCTTATTACGCTTAATAACTCAAAAATCATACTAGCCCAAAAAGAGAAATTAAATTGGTTGCCATTTTGATTGGCAATACATTACAAGGGGAATAATAATAACATAGTGAGAAATCAAAAAGTCAAGAATCTATGCAAGAACTGGTAAATAATGGCATTCAATCTGATGATACTCTTAAAACCTCTTAACCTCAACCTATCTACTCCACTGCTCACCTGTGTAGAGTTCACCACTTGCTTTGTGTTCTTCGTCAAAGTTTTACTGCATCTCACAGAACCACACAATCAATTCTCTATACACATTTTTTTATTTACATTTACATTAGAGTTAAAGATCACCATTGACCTAGAAATTTTGTTTGAGAATTACAGTAGCTCTAGAAGTATTTTTAGGCTCAAATTAACCTGAAGTTATAAAATTGGCTCAATATAGCCTTTTTCGGATGGCCTACCAACAATATTTCCAGGTTTACTGTGATCCAAAATGGGCTATGTTGAGCCCATTTTATGACTTCAGGGGTTAATTTGAGCCTAAAATTACTTACAAGACTATTGTGATCCTCAGACAAAAGTTCGCTTGTGATCTTTTAACCTTTTACACTATCCATTATATATATATATATAGTATGAGTGATTCTCACCTTCCAGGAAATAGACAACTCCCGTGACCTGAAATGGTAGTCCCCAGAAGGGGAATCATAAAAAATGTTACTTGATTTGTCATAACAAAAGGGTAAAACATGGAAATCTGAAAACTGTGGAGCCCATTTTGATATGATTCACTATCATACGTATAGGATACTTGTATCAGATTTGGAAGCAAGAATACTGCCAGAAAGTAGTACATAATAATATTCAAAATCACAAAATCTGCCAGCTAAATGAAGCAAATCTAGAAAGCACAGTAACGAATCTATGTTAGTGTCATCCAACAAGACAACGCTATTAAAATCAGTCTTCCTCTTATTTTCCATATTCACTTCATAGTAGGACCAAGTTTTAGTACCTCTTCATGTTTCTGTCGGTGCTCAAACAAACTATGTTAATACTATATTCAATCCTCTTATAATTTCATCTAATTTTGATTTTCCATATAGTTTCAAAATTGTTGGATTTTATCTCCATGGTTTCATAAGGAGGATTTTATCAGAGTTTAACTCTTAATCCCAGTAATTTTAATGAGTTTTGTTTTACTCCCTATGTTTAAACATAGACCAAGATCCTCTGAAATTTTAAGGACCAAAACCAACATTTGTTCAAACTGTAATGACCAAACATGACATTACCACCAAGAAAACTTCATTGTCACTACTTCTCACTGCATGAATATTATACAATATTGGCTTACATGCACATCATTCAACTTTAGGAAAAAAGATTGGATTTTGTTTGTCAATTTTTAGAACTAAACAATGTTATCTTTCAATTGAGAACAACTTATGGCAATGAGTAATAGAGTCATTATCACACTCATCATGACTCACACCTAAAGACATCATTCTTAAAATGTTGAGATTTTAACAGGACATCAAAGATTGACAGAAATTCAAATAACACAGATTCATCAAAAGAAAAAAAGTTGAGATTTTTGCAATAATCACTTACTGGGGTTACTGGTTGTAATCATGGCCACTCCTTTGAAATCACAGGACCCAGCAGACTTCCCTTGGTTCTGATAATAACTATCAAAAGCATAAGAAGCATGATTCTTCACATTGTTAGGATAATAACAAGCCTCCCCTGGTTGAATCTCAGAGCAATTTGCTCTTCCAGGCCCACAAGCCCAATCCAAAGCAGCCTGCAAAGTCTTAGCATCAACCCCATCCATGGCTATACAATAAGTCTGATTTGTAGTATCATTAGCCAGAAATGACCCAATTCCAGACACATGAAGCAAATAAGCAGGCGTAGTGTTGCCATAAAACAAACCCCAATTAGCCTCAGACACTGGTGGAGACCTCAAATCTTCACTAAACAACTCATATATATACACACTAGAAGTTGTTTCAGGGTGTAAAGGGGTCCCAGAACGGTCATATACATGCTTAATCAAGTTTGAATTGTAAGTATCAGCATTGTCTTTAGTAGCATAAGGCTCTTTTGAGTCACCCTTTGAAGGCCAACCAGTTTCAGTGACCAAAACCATAACATCAGTGACATTCAAATTCTTCATTGAGAAATAAGCAGCATCAATCATAGCATCAAGAACATTGGTATAATGAAGCAAAGTATTAGGGTCAACCATTTCCTTAGATGGGGTCAAAGGTTTGAACAAGGAGTTATCCAAAGGAACAACCTTCTTGTTTTGCATGAAAACATAGTAAGGATACAAATTCATCATCAATGGTGAGCCAGTCTTTGACAAAAACTGAAGCAAGGGAAGTATAACAGACACAAGGCTTTGATTAAAGAAAGCTTGTGAAGGAGGAAAAGGATCTAGAATAATGGAAGCAGCATGAGGGGTAGAAATCTTGATCTGATTATGAAGATTGGAAGCAACAAGAGCAGAATAAAGGGATTGAATTGCTGGAAGAAGAACAGGAGAAGAAGATGGTATAGTAGTGAGAACTTCATCACCAACTGAAATTCCAGAAATGAGAGTTGAAGGGTAAAAAGAAACAATATTTCTTTTGATCCAAGAGAAAGCAGTGGCATTTGAGGACCCAATTGCAAGGAGTTGATTATTTGGCACACCAACAATGACTTTAATGCTTGTGTTTGCTAAAGATTTGAGGATGTTTTGGTCAGCATCATAGAGACGAACATGTGTTATCTTTTGAAGTTGAAGGAAGGCCACAAGGTCAGATGGAGAAAGCATATTTGAAACATCTGTACCAATGTTGACACCAACAAATGGTTCATTTTCTGGAGACACTATGTAAAATAAAAAAAAAACATGAGTTAGCAAAAATTAAGAATAATTGGATAAAGTATTATTTTTTCATGTGTTATTTTTACCTGCTGATGAAGTTGGAGGGAGGAGGAGGAGGAGGAGGAGAAAGAAGAAGGGGAGGTTAGAATTTGCCATTGAATTGGAGATTCAATTTCAGGTTGAGTTTTTCATCTTCTGGTTCTGGTTCAGCTAGAGAAGCTAGCATTATAGTTGAAAGAATGTTTTTTTAGAAGAGAAAATTCAATCTTTGATTGTATATGGAGGTGTTTGATGGAGAGGTAGGTGGGTCTTTTTGTTGGTTTAGATTAGTGAAGTGTGGAAGGAGTAAGTGATTGGAGTTTAGAAGAGATGAGAGTTTTTGACTTTTTATGGGATTTTTTTTTGTGTGGTACAAGACAACCGTGTTTCTAGTGGTGTGTTGTCTAGATTGAATTATAGTGAGTAATTAATTATTTTGAATTAATGGGAAAATTTTGAGAAATGAAAAGTGGGGTTGGCTTTAGTAGTGGGAACAGGGGAAAAGATGGGGAATTTTAAAAGGGAAGAGGTGGGGTGGTGAGGTGGAAGAAGGTGATGAATGTGTAGGTGGGATTTATTGAAGAATGAGCTGAAATGGGATTTTGACCTTACAGCCTGGCCTAGTCTTTAATGAGACGTTGATACTTTGTTTACTTGCTGCATAATTTTTTTGTTACCCAAGGGTATCCCCACCCGCGTGTCAAGTGAGACTAATCCCTCACTGTTCTGAAGTCTCATATAGGGGTAGGCAGCTGGCCTGTGAATTTGCTCCATTCGCAAGAGCTGGGGATCGAACCTCCAACCACTTGCTTAAGGGACGAGAGTACTTACCACTCACGTCAACCCGCCAGGTTACTTGCTGCATATTTTAGCTCCACAATTATTAGTTTGACTGTTAGTCTGAACGATCCGACTATATTGAACCATGACCTAGACCTGTTCGACTCACCCTCTAATCTGACTTTTACAACAGTGACTCATTATACAAATTTCTATCATTAAACAAATTCTACTAATTACTCCCCATTGTTATTGTTAGATATAGGATGCAGATGGTTTTCTAAAAATTAAAATAAATTTTTAAAAAATTGATTTGCCTAAATATTTATCTTATTCTCTTAGTAATGCACAAATTAAGCATGATTAAATTGTTCATGTAGGTTCTTTAAATTCTTAAAAAAAGTCAACCAAGTATACATTAATCAACCAGAAATTTTAAAAACTATTTTGTTTTAAAAAACTTGTTTTTCTTCCGAGGCCTCCATTTTTCCAAGCCCTTTTCTCATATTTAATCACGTCTTCTCTTTGTATTGCCCACGAGGTTATCCCTCCTTTTTAATTAAAAAACTCAACCACGCAAAAAGTGAGATGTGCTTTCCTTTTTAGAGTTCTTTTATAAATTTCAAATCTAGCTTTGTTTTTAATTCTAAACTATGTATCTGGATCTATGGCGTTGGTTCTGTCTGAAGTACTGGTATGCTGACTATTGAGAGGAGGTATGGAGTACCAATTGAGTCATGAACCTGGTACAACAAATAAGTGTTTTTTCATGTTTAATGAAGTGGTACAACAATTGGCTTTGGTATTTGTTTATAATGAAGTGGTACAGCAAATAAGTTAATGTGATATAAGTATTTTTTTCTCATATATATTTTATGTTATTTTGATGTGAACATATGTAAAATAAGATAATTAAACCACCACTAAGCAGACCACGACCACGTTAGCGTCACAGAGAAAACATTGCAAGTGAGACGCAAAGAACAACGAACAAAAAGACAGTTATTTGTTACCCACATATTAAAGGCCAATTGGTTTATATCACATTAATTTGCTTTCAGCAATTGAGAACTGCAGATTACTGCTGTAAATTTAATCATTTCTATAGAATATTGAATCTAAATCATTTGACCAAAGAGCCAATAGTGTGAATGGTAAAGATCACATTAACTTTTCTGAATATCAAATAAACTAAATAAAAGACTTAATTTTAATATTTGTTGTATAGTCATATTATATATACTACCTCCGGTCCTAAATATAAGACCTAATTGACTTTTTTTTGGAGATGTTAAGGTTGCATAATAGACTATTAAATCATGACATATTTGAAATATTTTTAGATTATCCATTAGGTTATAGGTAAAATAAATTAGTTTAAGGGAAAAATTAGGTAAATCATCAATTTATAATTAACTTATTTTACCTTTTTAGGATTTTCCAAAAAAACCAATTAAATCCTATATTTAGTACCGGAGGGAGTACTTTATAAATAATGTAAATTAGTTATGAGAAAGAAATCTTAAAATATAAATATTTCAAAGTGATTTAGTTTGCATATTTAATCTATCAAAATTCATCACAACCTTATACTTCCTCTAGTACTAATTATAATATCAAACTAACTCTTTTTTTTTTTTGAAAATTAAGAAAGTTAAATATACCACTATATTTTAACATATGGTGTACATAATTAGATTATATATTAGTTTATAAGTAAAATAATTTAGTTTTGAGAAAGAAAATATAAACAACCTAAAGTGTTTTTTTTTTACTTCCTTAATTTTTTCAGAAAAAGCAACTTGAACTTATAGTGGCAAGGTGGAGTATATAAGAAAAGGGGACAATACATGATTGTATTGAGCACCTACTTAGTGCATGATATAAGCTGAACCAATCCGTCCCCTACGGCCCTACGAACGGAATCACGTGTGTGCGCTTCCAAGATTAGAGCATCCAAGATGGTGAATATTTTTCTCTGTTATCTTCAACCACAACAGGGGTTAATATTCATAATGAGATGTGAGTTTGATACTTTGTATAGAGTAGTTTTTAAAATGATTGTTTTAAAGGTAAAAGTGCAAAAGACTCGTATAGTTTGGTTTAGGGTGTAACATCAGCACTGTGAAGTTTTTTATTTGCCCAAGTTCATAATATAGTTACCAAAATGGGTTATAAGTTTCAATGTCACCAATATACAATATACACTAAGAACGAACGTTAAGTTTTTTAAAATAAGAAGTATTAGGGATATTTTATTTTATTTTATAATAGATAGCAAAACCTCCCGCCAATATCTCCTTCATTTTTCTTGCCTCAGTTTTCGTGAAATGGTCTCTCCCACACTCAGATTACTGTTCACCAGGAAATTCCCATTTTTGATTTTTTTTAATTAGCTCTTCTGTTTCAATTTGAATTTCATTTCGAAATTTGAAGTTCCCTCCTCTTTCCTTTTGAATCTTATATTTAAATACTTATCTGCCAGACAAGATTGTGAAAGTGGAAACGCAGCTCAAAACTCAAAATCCTCATGTTTCCTTCTTCCTTCTCGCCTTTGTTTTTGTGTAAAGGAAACCAACTGCATTTTGGTCACACCTTGATTTTTGTTTCAGGTGTTCGTCGGTTAGCATTTTGTGGGCAATGAAAGTTTTTTTTTTGCTGACAACAACCTTGCACGCTGACTGCCAGCTCTACAAATAAGTGGGGTTCAACTTTTCACTTCCTATTCACTTTCCGCCAAGTTTCCTGTCCAACTTGAACTTCTGAAAATCTACTTATGGAGTAAGACCTCTATATATGTTTATCATTCTGGGTTTATTCAAAGGTTTAAGATTTTAAGACCTTTTGTCCCAAAGGGGAGATTTTTAACTTAAGGGGTTTGAGTTTATTATAAGTTGCTTCTTTTATATTTGGTTATTTAGAAATGATAATTATAACTATGGGTCTCGATTGTTCATCTTGGGCCAACACTTCCTTGGATCTCAATATTTGACATCATCATCACATGCCTAGATTCTGTTTGACAAAATGCTTCTATGAAATTTGTTTTCCTAATTTGGTATATGAGGTTCTTATATGTATGCCTCTTATTTCAGGGGAAGGAGGTGGAAAGTAATTTTTTCTTAGCTTATCTGGGAAGAAACCTATAAAGAAGAGGTTAGTTTAATTTTTTGGCACTAAAAATGGGTTGATACAAAAATATTTGTGAACTTGAAGTAAAAGTGTTTATATTTCTGTAAAATGTTGATGGCATGTAGGTATTATCATATTGTGCCAAATGTGTGTAAGCAGTATAGCGTTACCAGAAACTCTGGGGAGATAGCATTCAAAATTTGTGAAGTATTCCATTTTTTTAGACTTAAGAGGACAAAATCAACATCACATGGCTTTTTACTAATTTGTTGGGCTAAGTAGTTGCAGAATTTGTGCGCTCATCCTTTGAATTTGTGGTCTTCTAGCATGTATTACATTAAACCCATCCCTTTCTTTCAATAATATTGTATCCTATTTAATCTACATCTACTAAGTGCAACAGAAATGATAGAAAATAATTGAACCGATTTTGTTCTTTCCTCTTGGTGAATTATACTAGCCTATAGCCACTTCAACTAAGAAAAGTAAATATTCTCCTAGGTATAATTTTTATACTCAAAACAGCAAAGCCTTTAGCTTCTGTGCCAATTTCTTCTGATCTTCACCTTAGACTTGAGGCTGTGGAGAAAGAAAATTCAAAACTTAAACTTGAGCTACAATCTAGACTTGAGGAGGTAGAATTCAGGATTGTTGAGAGAGATTTGAGTGCAGCAGCTGCTGAAACAGCAAGCAAACAACATCTGGAGTGCAAAAGGAAGGTGGCTAAGCTTGAAGCTGAGTGCCATAGACAAAATAAATGGTTAAATACTCTTGATCTGCCTACGATAACAAGTTTGTGGTTTTGTTATGACATGTATATGTATTGATCACAACTTCATAATTAAACAGGTGGGGGAGGTTGTAGTTTGAGTGATTTGATTATTGATCACTTACTGATTACTTGATAGTGATTTGATTATTTACTATGGGGCAGGCTGTTTGTAAAGCAAGTTAACAGGCTGATTTGATTATACATTGATGCTTGGTGCTCTTTCTCTGCCATTATTTTTAACCCGTTCTGTTCAGTTGTAATGCTATCATTGATCACCACTGGATTGCTAAGTGGTTATGCTATCATTGGATTTGCTTTTTTGCGCCCGATAATCAACTGACATTCACTGCCAAGGACAAACCATGACTAAACAATATAATTGTATTATTATTTCTGCTGAAACTAGCCACCAAGCATATCAGTAATATTTCCTATAGATTTATTAAATGGCCAGCCACGTTTTTTCATAACTCATTGTGTTGAATATATTGGCAATTTTTTTTTAATCATTGTCTGATTTTACTATAGGAATGCAAATCTTCCGTGCAACGCACGGGAGACCGATCTAGTTAAAAGTTAAAAAATAGTCATGTATTTTGGTCTACAGTACACAACACCATGAATCTTTTTGTTCAAAAATATCCACACAATTATCAAAATGGTTCCCTCAATATCTATACCATTACTTAACACATTTTATGGCGGGAGAGATACACAAGATGAGGGTGAATAGTGTAATTTAATAACATATTTTTTAAAACTGAGTTCAAAAGCAATTTTCAAAGAGACATCAAAAGAAAAGAGCAGTGAAATTTTGGCAAATTTATATAACACCTTTTGTGATGTTGTGTGCATCATTTCTGCAGCTTTGCCCTTACTTTATTGTAATAAAATTTTAAAACCTTACATTGTCACTTTTTTTTGCCCAAATGGAGATTTTTGTTAATGAAATCTAGTGTACATACATGATGACACAGAGCAAAATACACAAAAACAGAGCAAACAAACCATTAGAGCATAGCTCAAACAACTCTAACATACAGAACAATAGGACCTGCGAGTGAAACGCAGTTGAAAATATCAAAATATTAGCACAGCAAATTAAAAGCCATACACTAGAAAACTTGTTGATAACTAAACGTTGTAGGTAGTTCCTATCATTGTTGTTAAGCTGTTGATTCTCCAACTATCTTGCATCTGATTAACTGAAATGTATCATGGGTAACTTAAATTTGCATTTATAGTTAATATTTTAACGTTTTTTAACTTATGAAATCATTTGATCAGAATGCTTTAAATATCATGTTAATTATTTTCATGGGTCAATGTGCAAAAATGATATTTAACTTTGCCTCCAAAAGTGTTTCTAATACTAAAGTTTCGTGAGGTGCAAAAAGAGTACCAACTTGGGGTTCATGTGCAAATATAGTATTTTCACTTAAGAGAAGTAAAATTTAGATATGAAAAGACTCTTATGCCCCTCATTATATTATTCTCTTCTTCAATTTAATGAGGGACATAAGAGTCTTTTCATATTTAAATTTCATTTATTTTAAGTGAAAATACTATATTTGCACCTGGACTCCAAGTTAAGTATTATTTTTGTATTTCGTGAAATTTTAGTATTACAAATGCACTTTTAAGTAAAGTTTAGTACCACTTTTGCACATTCGCCCTATTTTCATTTGATCCTATGCAATGAATTTATACATGTAATAATTTATAGAAATTTCTTTCCTTAGTTGATAGATCACATGTGATGATATATTTAATTTAAACTATTCATATTTAAAATATATTAAGGTTAAGTAATTGTTATTTTTTGTATTTCTTATTAATTATATACTTTAAACACATATTCATTAATAAAAGTATAAACTTACGAGTTTATGATTTGACTTTACGATCTAATTTTACATTCTTATCACAAATTTACTTAGACTCGAGGGTTTGCCAACCTTGTTGCCACTTGCCACTTTGAGTAATCATGACCACTTAGATTTCTACAATAATTAGAACAATCAATAAAGTGATTGAAAATGAATGTGTTTGCTTCACCTTTTATAAATATACGAGATAAAAAGAGAAGATATTGAGATGACCCGTCACTTGCTTTCTAAAACTACGAACTCTTTTCATTGATTTCAAAAAACAAAGCTCTTCCCCCTCTAAAAAGATGCTAGAAAGGCATCCTTATGCATAGTCAAACTCAGAGAATTTTCATTATTTGTGTTGGGACAATAATAAATAGTATATATTACTTTTAGATAGAGCTGTCAAAACAGGCCGGCCCTTAAGGGTCAGAGCTAAACAGGTCAATCCCATCAGGGCTTTTTTTCCAAAAAAAACCTCTGTTTTCTAAAGCCCGGCCCTAGAGTAATCGGGCCAAGGTCGGCCCTCAAGGCTTCGGCCCATATAAAAAAATTTAAAATTTCAATCATATACTTCACAAGTTTTAACTTTTAATACACAAGTATACTGCATAAAACTCAAGTATTAATATAAATAAACCAAAACATCATTAAGGAAATAAAAAACATTCAAGTACTAATAATCCACAAGACACAATTACAACTCATAAAAAGAAAATCTCAATAAATATCATTCGACAACATTTGATTGTGATTGGCTATGAATTGCCTCCTCCTCTACTCCACTGACAAAAATATCAAGTTTTTTCATTTCTTCTTGAACGCCATAAGCATTATCCCTTCATCATTTGCCAAAAAAGTAGCAAATAATAAATTGTCTTTCAAACATATTTGAATCTATTAGCAAATAATTAATTGTCCTTCAAGCATATTTGATAAAAAACTCACAATCATATTTAAATCCATGCAATTAATTCCTTGTGCAAATAAGAACCTGAACATTAATTAGATGGATGCAACTTGGCACATTTGACCAATTACACTATTACAAACTTACATTGAAACTAAGGACTTTGAGGGTGAATACCTCACTTTTTTTATTTTTTTAGTTTAGGAAAAAGGCGGGCCTAACAGGGTCGGCCCTCAGCCCGGCCCTCAAAAGCCCTAGCCCTTAAGGGCCGGCCCTTCAGGGCCCACACCCCTATTTTTCCCTCTAAATCCCAAGCCCGGCCCTACGGGCTCGGCCCATATTGACGGCTCTACTTTTAGACCATGAAAAACATCTGAACAAATATACTTTTTCCCCATTAACTTGTCGGTGATTAATTAAAAGAATGGAAAGGTTAATTAGTGCAATCTGTAGAAAAAAATCCCATTGTGAAAAACAATTATCTCCCAATGCAACATTAAGCATAACTAGGAAAAGAAAAATTAGCCAATGCCTCCAATGGAGCTTGGTTTCTTCATCTTCTTTCTTCCCTTGAGCTATTTATATATTGCGGCATCTCAACATATCATAACTAGACTGTCATGCCCCAAGTTTTCCAAAGATTATAGGGTGAATGCCCAATTTTAATACATAACTATTGATCAAGGAACAAAAATAGTACATAACTATTGAAAATGTCATAAATGATCTTCAACTCTTGAGTATGGGATAAAAAATGATACTATTTCATTAATATGACAATAAGATACCTTTGAAAAGTCCAAAATGCCCTATAAAAATATAAAACTAAACACAACCACAATTGTGCATGCCCAAAATGCCCTTATAAGGAGGTGTCTGCGTATAAGGGTGGTCACCACCACACATCATCAGCTCCTCTTCAAATCCTCCTCAGTCACACATCATCACAGTTTGAAGTTGCAAGGATGGTGAGGAAGATGTGTTTAGTTTTATTTTTATAAGGGCATTTTGGACTTTCATGTGTAATCTTATTGTCATATTAGTGAAATATCGTTTTTGATCTCATGCCCAAGAATTGAGGATCATTTGTGACCTTTTCAATAGTTATGTACTATTTTTGTTCCTTGACCAATAGTTATGTATCAAAATTAGGTCTTCACCCAAGATTATATTCTAGAAAATGGAGTACAACTAATTGATTGTGATAAGGAAAACATGCACTATTGGCACAGAACCATGCTTCTGATAAGAGACTTGCGCTAAGCACAGATTGGTGGAAACAAAGGCCCTTCTCACTAAATACTTGATTTGGTTTAACCCGTGAAGCTGTTTTTTTTATTCTAAAAGCTTGGATATTATTTTATACTCCCTCCGGTCCTAAATATAGGACCTAAATAACTTTTTTTGGGGAGATTAAGGAAGACTTAATTTTAGATGTTTTTCCAATAATACCCCTCCTTAATTTGTTTAATTCCTTAAGGTGTTGGTGAGAGGGAAATTGTGGTTAAGAAGTTGTTAAGAAGAAGAAGGGTAATTTAGGAAAAAGGTGACCAAAAATGTAATTAGGTCTTATATTTAGGACCAAAATGAAGTCTCTATCTAGGTCCTATATTTAGGACCGGAGGGAGTACAAGATAAATAGAGCCGATTGGTGAGTTATCCGGTTTCGCGAATCTCATGACATAGATGATTAGTGTTCGTCTCATAACATGACTGATCACATGAATTTTTAATACTACTGTATGTTCATCAACATAAGTTGTAATTGATATATTAACAATGAAATGTCAGACGCCCATGAACAACGCACTCCATTAACTTCCATACATTAATAAACAAGAAAACATTTCATCAGCTCCACTCTACAGCATCACACTTAAATAGTTCAACCTCGGCCTCACACATGACACCATGTTCCCTCACCTTTGAGATGTGTGCCATTTCCTCTCTTATTGTAATTAGTGTGGTCCTGCTGCTTGCCAAAAAATAACCTGTGGAAATTCTCTGTTCAACAATTTTATTTGTTAGAAGGATCTAAATTTATTTATTGGCAATTTGTATGTATGAAATCATACACCGTATTGATGTTTTTTTGTGTATAAAAATATATCTACTCATTTTAACTCATAAACTATCATACTTTTTTTTTTCACAACAAATGAATTGTGTCATTGATGGATCCTAAATCATATGAACATAATGATGATATAATTACAAAATATATAATAGAAAATATAATCGCCATCATTAACATGTTACAGAAAAAAAATAGATTTAGGACATAAAATAGACTCATTATTGAAAAGGGACATGTAGCACCAATACAAAGTCTTGTATTCCTCCCATTGCATTAGCATGTGATTGATTCCTCACCTGAAGAACCCACTGACAAGTGACAACCCTACCTATATTTCACATTTTTCTCTGCTCTCAGTTCCCAAGCATAAACCACTATACCTGCACACACCATAAACAAAAAGCTCGAGTTCTTTAAGGCACACAATAGTACAATGCCCATCAAGGTTTAGCATTTTACAGCTCTGTGAGTAACTGAGATCGAGAGTGAGGCATTTTTACTTAGCTTTTGCATATTTTGTTCTACACACGTCCCATTTCAAACCACCGAAAATTTCCCTTCTTTCTGTGTCTTTCATGCACATGAACACTCCTTTGACAAGAAAGGAGATGTTTTCTTCCAAAATGAGAGCTAGCATTGTCGTTACTTTCCTCATTCTTGCAATTTTTCTTGTTCATGGTGCCAACTCTGAAGACCCATATAGATTTCTCACTTGGAAGATCACGTATGGTAACATTTATCCTCTCGGTGTGAAGCAACAGGTATGTATGTATGTATGTATGTATGTACATGCATTGTTCTGTATCATTCATCCACATTCTTATATATTTTTCTCGATCTTCATGCATCTCTCTCTAGAAAGAAACTTTTTTTCTTTGCATCATTGAGCTAAACAGAATTTATGGATGTTATTGGTTTTGTATATATTCAAATATCTGGGATATATTCAATGAACTCTTTTTTTTTTTTAATCTTGCAGGGGATTTTGATTAATGGCCAATTCCCTGGGCCTCAAATAGACGCTGTAACAAATGATAACTTGGTTATTCACGTCTACAACTACCTTAGAGAACCATTTCTTATTTCATGGTACATCACATTCTTGCATTACCTTTTTTTCCTGTTATCTTTGTTTTCCTTTCATCATCTGGCTCTGCTATGGCTTTGTACTTTCTAGAAACAGATTTCTTTTTTTTTATTATTTGCAAAAGCGAGATGCATGGGATAAGAATAAAATATGTTAATATTCACGAGATATCAACTTTTGTTAATATTCACGAGATATGAACTTTTTGTCTATCATGTGAACTCATCCTTTCCCAAGGTAGTGTTAGTTACCTGGGATATATAAAATGTTCGGCGTCCTTGTATTTATAAGTAGACCTTATTTTGGGCGTTGATGTAGTTAAAAGTTAGTATTAAATTCCAAAAAGATATTTTCAGCTTGTTAGTAGAAAAAGACCAGGCAGAAACTGTCACATGCATATAAAAAACATCATTGTCTTTCCTCTGCTTATAAGAGGTTGTTCAGTGTCAAACATTTATCGTCCCGAATTTTACATGTTTTCTTTTTTATGTTGAGTAAAAAATTTTTAATGTTATTTCTTACTATTAACTTTAACTGATAAAGTATTAGTCAAGTCATTTTATTTTTTCTAAAATTAGAAAAACTTTTATTGAAGAGTATAGTTTTATTGTTATTGAAGAGTATAGTTTTCAAATGTACATTTAATATTTTGTCACCATTTTCTCATTCATGCAAAGGGTAAAAAGTTGAAGATATATTTTAATTAATTTTTTTATAAGTCTGAAACAATAATTCAGTTACTTTTTCAACCTCTTATTTTAGACTAATTTTTTTTAAAAGCTTGTTATATTATGAATTAGAGTGAGTACAGTACAAATTAGTGTAAGTCACTTGGTGAGTAGAATTATTTTTTTCTAAAAATTGTCCTTATTATAATTTCATATAAAATAGATGTAGCATGCAATATTGGTGTAAAATATGTGAAAAAGAATTACATGAACATCCCAAGCTTATTGTTTTAGCACTGTGTTCATCTTGAAATTGTGCAGGAATGGTTTACAGCACAGGAGGAATTCATGGGAGGATGGTGTTTCTGGAACAAACTGTCCAATCCCACCAGGGAAGAACATGACTTACATTATGAGAACCAAAGACCAAATAGGCACCTTCTTCTACTTCCCTTCTTTGCAAATGCACAAAGCTGCCGGAGCATTTGGAAGCATCAGAATTTGGAGCCGCCCTCGGATTCCTGTCCCTTTCCCTCCTCCTTCCGGCGACTTCACCATACTCGCCGGAGATTGGTTCAAGAGAGACCATCATGTTAATCTCACAACCCTTTCCATTATCATTATCATTACTATTGCTAGCTCTCTTCCATATTGTTCTTCCATGCTTAATTAATATCCCTCTGGTCTTAAATATAAGACTTAGTTGACTTATTTGGAAAATCCTAACAAATCAAAATAAGTTAATTATAAATTGATTTATCTAATTTTCCCTTTAAACTTGTTTATTTGACCTATAAACTAATGTAATAAAAAAATATAATCTAAAAATATATCAAATATGTCATAATTTAATAACGTATTTCACAACCTTAATCTTTCTAATAAAAAGTCAACTAGGTTTTATATTTAGATCTGGAAGAGTACATATGGTGACTAATGTAACATCCTGAAAATTTAATTCAGGATTAAAGAGTATTTTGGAAATGATAAATGGAGAAATTAGGAATTTTGGGAATTTTTGGAAATTTTTGGAGATTTTTGAGAATATTTTAGAAACATTAAAGTAATTAATATGCATATAATTAATTAAGAAATGAGGAGTTTGAAATTTGAGGGAGTGGTAAAGCTAAAAATATTTTGAAATTTAAGGAGATTGGAGGCTGGTTTAAATGGTTTTAGAATTAAAAGAGTACACTATGGCAAGTTTGGGCTACAAATCATTAGAGAACCCTCTAATTTCAGCAAAACCAAACATGCCCCTCCCCTTTTATATATAAACCCGCCGCCTCCCTCCTCTTTTCCGTCTTCTTCTTCTTCTTCCTCTCCCTTCTCTCGGCTCCTCCCACCTCCTCCTCTCATGTGCGCCGGCGAAGCAGCGGCGGCGGCAAGCCTGCCGCCATACTTCACTCTTCCTCCCCATACAACATCACACGACACACACACACCCTCTCCTCCGTCGTTTTCTTCTTCCTCCCTTCTCCGGCGGCACGCGGCGGCGTAGGGGCCGTCCACTTCATTTCTTCCCTCAATCTCACCAAAATCCATCTTCCTTTGCTCTCCCTCACGTCCTAAACTCGTCTTCATTTTCGCCCAACCACTGACAGCGGCGGCGAGGCCATTTCCCGGCGACGGCGAACTCCGACGAGTCAAGCAAGTCCGAATTTGAACTCAGGTGATTCTTTACTTCCATTTTGTACCTTTAATCTTGCGATTAGGTTGAGATTGACTGAGGGGTCCGAATTGGGGTTATCATCAAATCTGTTTCCTATGATTATTGGGTTCATTTTTGTTGTTTTAAAAGTATATTAGGTTGATTTCTAAGTACTCTAAAGGTTAGGATTAATTGATTTGGAGTTAGAATGATGTTTTAACAAAATTAAGTGTTGAAAAATTAGGGTTTGTTGAGGATTCCGAAAATACTCTCCTTGTTCTAATTTTTGGTGTTGCTTTATGGTCTGTAACTTGCTATAAGATTTATCTAAAATGTTGGAATGGTTGGTGAAAACTCTTGAGTCAAATTTTGAGTTTGAAAGTGTAATTAATGAGGGTTTATATGAGACAAATGTGATTTTATGATGAATTTGAGCAAATGATTGATTTTAATATTAAATTGATGTTAATGAATAATTGTAGGATGTTGAGGTTGGAAGAAATATAAGTAATTTGGGTTTTTGTTCTTGAAAACCTAGGGTTTTGATTGTGTAAATCTGATTTTATACTTTCTGGGATTAAATTGGATGTTTGAGAATCAAATTGAAGTGTTTTCTATGTGGTCTATGGAGTAGGATTGTTTAATTTTGATTAGAATGAAGGTTGGGCCAAATGTAAGTGTTAATAAGTTAGGGTTTGATTTGGTTGTGATTTCTAATCTGAGTAGTTTTTGATGTTTTAGGAGATTAAATAGAAACCGCAGATTTGGACATGTTAAGCGTATGAAATTGTTGGGAAATTCTTAGTTGAAATCTTTAAATGGTGTGTGGTAGGAGTATATATGTGTTGTAAAATGACTTTGCACTCTTGATTTGAGTGTGGAGTTCTTAATGGATTAGCATTTGCAGCGAATTTTGGTTGTTCTTGGCTGAATGGAAGCTGATTTGATATTGTGTTTGTGCATTAGAGATGGAAAATGACTAAGTAAGCTTGATTTGTGTGTATTCTGTGGGTGTTTGATTAATGCATGAAGGTATTGATTATTAGTTTAGTATCTCCATGAATTCTGGTCAAATAGTTTAAGAAAGGATTATGAGTATGTGTTTTATTTTCTCTGAATGCCATGCTTTGTTCATTTGTAAAATATGGAAGAGGTATTTGTTGGTATTTAACCTGGTTTGTGAAGGAATTTAAGTTCTTGTTTATTCTGGTGCGGGTTGTTTGGTTTAGGATTGTGAAGTGAGATGATAAATGTAGTTGGTAATGACTAGCATGTAGATATGAAATGGTGAATTGTTGTTGGAGATTTTAGCCAAGTTTTGACTTCTCTGAGTAGATGGATGTTGTTTCTTTCCTTGATTAATTGATAATAAGCTTGTCTGTTAATGTAAAGCTAAAAGATGAATGTTTTGGGCTGTATGCTTTGATTGTGGGATGTATGCTTGTCCTTTGGCTTTTGATTGTTTAAGTTGAAATTGGACTATTGGTTTTGACTTCGATTGATTGAAAATGTTCACCTTACAATAAAATAAATAAGAAAAAGGGATTGGGTAGTAATGCGGATATGAAAGAGACGTTTAATATTATGAAGTAGAAATGATACTAATTTATTATTCTATACTACATCATTATAGGATTGATTGTGATGTGGTTGTGAGACATCGGGAAAGGATGGGGAAAATGCGCATAGTGCAAAAGGGCGACAGGTAATCACTCTTACCTTACTATAACATTGAGGGTGACGTTAGTTAGGGATTTTGTAAAATCCCTTCTCACCCTCTCTATATATATATTATCTTTAAAGGATATTTTTATACAAAACAGGCTATCGGGTGCCTTTCAAACACGATTATTTTTATATAAAAGATTTGACAAATTATATATATAGTATCCTGACTGGTGATATTGTTGGACTGTGTATAAGAGTGTATAGATATTTGGATATTGACATTTTGACAGGGATATTGAGAGGTATAGTGGATTGGATGTATCATAGGTTGTGTAGAGAAAATTTGGGAGTTATGATGAGGGGGGATGTTGTGAATGATAGATTGAATGATGATGGGAGAATATATGAGATTGATATTGATTTTGACTATTGTGATGAGATATTGAAATTAATGGATATTGTGAGGTTTGCATGACACTGATAAACATACGTACCATCGCGCGATGATAACTGTCGATAGGCCAATCGACAGTTATTTGTACCGAGGATCCTTTTTAGAACTGATTGGATAGGGGTTCATAGGTCAACTTATTGAGAGAAGTGACCTACGGTTGTTTGGCATTGAAGAGCCCAACCGCCCCTACGGTTGTTTGGCAGTGGAGAGCCCAACCGTTCCCGTTCTGTAATGGAAAACAGAATTGGGGTTCCCTCTCTGGAGATTGCCAGAGAAGGAAATTGTTCCCTCATTATGGAGAGGAACACAATGTCAAATCATATAGTGAAGATTAGATGCTTGAATGCCCCGGGATGGCACAATGCATCTTTAGGTGAGTGTGAGGGCTGTTGTAGTAGTATTATTTGATTGGAGTATGGAAAGATGAAATTTAGTTAGTATGGAATTGACTGAGGGATGTTGAGTGATACATGAGAAGTAGAGATGATGAATTTGAATTGATTGAGACGTGACAGAAGGTTTTAAGTGATGGATGAAAGGAAATGAGAAATATATATATATATGTATTATGGATTTTTAAACTGTGGTACCCTTTAGACGCCCTAACTACCGCACATCTCACTGTTATAGTGAGTTAAGCGGTGATTACTGGGACAAATTGTCTCATCCCACGATTACTGACATTTTTGCAGGTATTCATGCACAGGCGCAAGCATTAGGAAAGGGAATTAGGTAGTAGAGGTTATATAATTTATTTAGAGTTGTATATTGCCAATTTGTATAGGCCTGCATTCGTTTCCGCATGTATATATATTTATTTATTGTTAATATGATTAGTTCTGCTTAATAACCATGTTAGGCAAATCCTTTCTAACATGGTTAGCAATAAACTATCCATGATAGCAGCTGTGCTGTATTAGTTTATTCTTTACTATCATGGATAGTGTTAATCATTAGGATATTCTTTTTCTAACTATGATAGAGATATTGATATTATTGCAATTCCTTTTTCTATCATAGTTAGTAAAGATATTATTGAACTAAAAGAGATGTCACAGGTTAATTTGGGAATTATTAACATAATGTTATAACTTGGTTATCAGTATTTGGTATACGATAACCTAGGACTGTGCTGCATTGCATATAGATTGGCAATATACATTCTTAGTATTCCCTTCCTTCTGTGCATGAATATCTGGCCTTTTTGAGAGGATTATCGCTCATCCCGTGGTGTGGAGAGAGTGATAAGAGAAATTGAATAGGTATTGTGGAGAGATTGAGATGAACATAGAAAGAATAACAAAATAATAATTGATATGTATAAGAATTTAGGAAGAATGACGAAATAAGGATGCTTCTCTGGGGTCTCGAGTATAGTTATGTGCCGGCCATAATCATAGTCGAGGCATCATGAGATCCCTTATTGGGTTTAAGGGATAAAATAATTTGAAATAACATTTAGTAACTTAAAAGAGGAAGTCATGAAGTTGTGCTTTGATAATAATAAGCTAAGTGGTTTGCTGAGTGTTATATTGAAATCTTTGATTTTGTGAATGATTGGTTGTTAGTCATTGTTTGGCTTTATTGGTAAATGAATTAAGTTGGATTGACAGACGCCTACAAATGGTATTGATTCCTTGTAATTGTATAGTGGACTATTTTAGGAGTATGATTTTTGTTGGATTCGTGTTTTCATGTTTTCAGTGGATTGAAATGCATCCGAGTCTTATGTATGCTTTAAGTAATAAGACTAAATTTGAAAGATGAAGGCGAATATCTAATGTGAAATTGCTCTTTTTCTACATGCATAATGTATTATCATTCCAAATTACTAGTATTATTGTTTCTTGAAAGGTTTTTATGATCTTCATACATAATGAAATTGTAGAAAGTAGTGTACTATAGGGATTATGGTGGAGATCTAGGTTATGGATTAAAGTGACATTAGAAAAAGGGGATTGGGAGGTTTTCCTTAGTTTATACGGCATGTGGATATTACTACTAATGAAGAATTCAATTGGTACAGATTGTTACAGTTAAAATAGGGCAAATAATGAGATTAAGTTTATGATTATTTAGCTAGTGGTGATTAAGTTAGATGTGATTAAAGAGGAGTTATGATTTTAATGATCGGAGTATACAATAATGATTATGGATTGAGTTGGATAGTGTCAAGTATATTTGGTGCTAGCGATATGGTGATTTATTAAGACATTAAGAGGAAGTGCGGAGTTCTATGAGAAGATGTCGTTATTCTATTGATGAAAGTAAGACCATGCGAAGTAATAATGATTTTAGAATTGTTATCGAGGGTGAGTTAAATAGATATAGAAGCTATTGATTCATTGGGATGAAGTGATTTAGATATGGTGGTACATTTTAAGTTAGAGTCATGAGTTAAACTAAGGAATAAACTCTTGGGGAAATATTATCTGACTGTAAGAAGTAAAGGTCTTGGAGTAGGAGTGAGAAAAACAATTTGATGGGAAGGTGAACTAGGAAAATTTGATCCAATTGAGGGTAGTGCTTGCATGAGTTATGTTTGATTGGGAAGAGATAGGGAATGATTGAGATAATTGAAGTCAAGGCAGTTTTGATGTTAAATAGAGGGGAAACCAATTATTAGAGCAAAAGAGGGAGATGGTCGATAGATGATGGATCGGTTTTGGCATAGTTTTGAGATTTGTTTACAATTCTTTTAACTTGTGAAATGATTTCATAAAAAAAAAAAAGAAATTATGTGTGTACTTACAATTCTTTTGAAATGCTGCATGACTCTATAATGAGAGAGTGTGGTAGTTAAGTGGTAGAGATTTGAGTAGAAATGAAATTTTATGCTAGTGTGGTATGTAGTTTAACTTAAGCTTAAGTGATTCATAAAGCCATTGGAAAGTAACTTAGTAGTTGTTAATGATAATTATGGTTAATCATGATTGGGTATTGGTGAATCAAATAGGTTTATACCAAGTTTAAGGGTTTAAACTTTAAACTAGTAAAAGTAGAAGTTGGACTATGTATTGTAGCGGCTATGTTTGTGTGTGTTTTAATGTGCTGACTAATTTTTGATTTGTAATTATCTCTTTATATCAAAATATGTTTATAAATGGTGTTCAAGGGAGAGTTTTTGAAGTGTTGTTAAATCTAAAATGGAAAAAGGGTGTTGTTTGGTTACTTGTTGAGAGTTGAGAATTGATTAGTATGATGTGGTTTGTAAGTTCAAAATATAAAAGAGTATATATGGGGGTATGATTATCTGGTAACTTGCTTGTCAAACGGTGATTTAAGCTATAATTTTTCCTTAAATCTTGTTTTCTCAAGCTTGATGAGTATGTCTTATGATCTGAATTATTTGATAATATGGAAGTAGCAGGAAATCTTGGTTCTTATTTGAATATATAGTTGTTAGAAAGTTTCATTGTGTTCACTTGTCCTGAGATGGTTAAATTAAGTCTTCTTCCTTAATTTTTGGGGTTGTATGTGATTGGTATGATAGATGAAACATGTGAATTGTGGGTAAGACTCTGAGTCCTGTTTGGATAATGAATGCAAGTTAGAAGGATGATTAGTATACTTAAAGTGTGGTTATTATGGATAGTAAATTGAGAGAAACTACTTGTTATAGGAATGAGGGAAATTTTTAATAGTTTATGGAGTGACATTTCATAGGTTAAAGACTTACTCTCGTATTTATAGAAAGTGGTATGAGGATTTGGCAAAGTATATGTATTTGGGAAGAAATATTGTTGGTAGATGATTAAAGAATGATTCTCATTGTCTTATAAGTCAAGGAAATTAAATGATTTAAATGTAACAAGGTTAGAATAAGACTAGGAATTCTGGAAGCTGGGGAAATATTGGGATTGTACTATGGTTGGATGACTTGGAGTGATATTTTGATTATGAAATGAAAACTAGGTTGGGAGATATTGGAAGTTGAGATTCTTAACGTTATTGAAGAGTAAATAAACTTTATGGAACATAAAATAGGGGAATTTTGGTCATGGATATCATTTGGCCTTAGTAATGTAACCAAAGTAGTCAAGGAATTAGATAATTTAGGTGTAACAAAGTTTAATATGATTCGGAAATTCAAAAGCTAAAGGTACGGTGTAGAATAGTTTGGCTAGATTTTGTAGTTTTCTTCTCTAATTCAAGATCTTAGAAATGTATTGAGTGGGATAGACTATGTATCAGTTCATAGTGAAGTTTGACATACTGAATTTTGGGGACAAAATTCTTAAAAGGTGGGTAGAATTGTAACATCCTGAAAATTTAATTCAGGATTAAAGAGTATTTTGGAAATGATAAATGGAGAAATTAGGAATTTTGGGAATTTTTGGAAATTTTTGGAGATTTTTGAGAATATTTTAGAAACATTAAAGTAATTAATATGCATATAATTAATTAAGAAATGAGGAGTTTGAAATTTGAGGGAGTGGTAAAGCTAAAAATATTTTGAAATTTAAGGAGATTGGAGGCTCGTTTAAATGGTTTTAGAATTAAAAGAGTACACTATGGCAAGTTTGGGCTACAAATCATTAGAGAACCCTCTAATTTCAGCAAAACCAAACATGCCCCTCCCCTTTTATATATAAACCCGCCGCCTCCCTCCTCTTTTCCGTCTTCTTCTTCTTCTTCCTCTCCCTTCTCTCGGCTCCTCCCACCTCCTCCTCTCATGTGCGCCGGCGAAGCAGCGGCGGCGGCAAGCCTGCCGCCATACTTCACTCTTCCTCCCCATACAACATCACACGACACACACACACCCTCTCCTCCGTCGTTTTCTTCTTCCTCCCTTCTCCGGCGGCACGCGGCGGCGTAGGGGCCGTCCACTTCATTTCTTCCCTCAATCTCACCAAAATCCATCTTCCTTTGCTCTCCCTCACGTCCTAAACTCGTCTTCATTTTCGCCCAACCACTGACAGCGGCGGCGAGGCCATTTCCCGGCGACGGCGAACTCCGACGAGTCAAGCAAGTCCGAATTTGAACTCAGGTGATTCTTTACTTCCATTTTGTACCTTTAATCTTGCGATTAGGTTGAGATTGACTGAGGGGTCCGAATTGGGGTTATCATCAAATCTGTTTCCTATGATTATTGGGTTCATTTTTGTTGTTTTAAAAGTATATTAGGTTGATTTCTAAGTACTCTAAAGGTTAGGATTAATTGATTTGGAGTTAGAATGATGTTTTAACAAAATTAAGTGTTGAAAAATTAGGGTTTGTTGAGGATTCCGAAAATACTCTCCTTGTTCTAATTTTTGGTGTTGCTTTATGGTCTGTAACTTGCTATAAGATTTATCTAAAATGTTGGAATGGTTGGTGAAAACTCTTGAGTCAAATTTTGAGTTTGAAAGTGTAATTAATGAGGGTTTATATGAGACAAATGTGATTTTATGATGAATTTGAGCAAATGATTGATTTTAATATTAAATTGATGTTAATGAATAATTGTAGGATGTTGAGGTTGGAAGAAATATAAGTAATTTGGGTTTTTGTTCTTGAAAACCTAGGGTTTTGATTGTGTAAATCTGATTTTATACTTTCTGGGATTAAATTGGATGTTTGAGAATCAAATTGAAGTGTTTTCTATGTGGTCTATGGAGTAGGATTGTTTAATTTTGATTAGAATGAAGGTTGGGCCAAATGTAAGTGTTAATAAGTTAGGGTTTGATTTGGTTGTGATTTCTAATCTGAGTAGTTTTTGATGTTTTAGGAGATTAAATAGAAACCGCAGATTTGGACATGTTAAGCGTATGAAATTGTTGGGAAATTCTTAGTTGAAATCTTTAAATGGTGTGTGGTAGGAGTATATATGTGTTGTAAAATGACTTTGCACTCTTGATTTGAGTGTGGAGTTCTTAATGGATTAGCATTTGCAGCGAATTTTGGTTGTTCTTGGCTGAATGGAAGCTGATTTGATATTGTGTTTGTGCATTAGAGATGGAAAATGACTAAGTAAGCTTGATTTGTGTGTATTCTGTGGGTGTTTGATTAATGCATGAAGGTATTGATTATTAGTTTAGTATCTCCATGAATTCTGGTCAAATAGTTTAAGAAAGGATTATGAGTATGTGTTTTATTTTCTCTGAATGCCATGCTTTGTTCATTTGTAAAATATGGAAGAGGTATTTGTTGGTATTTAACCTGGTTTGTGAAGGAATTTAAGTTCTTGTTTATTCTG
Organism: Mimosa pudica; assembly: GCA_029929735.1. Lineage (NCBI taxonomy): Eukaryota > Viridiplantae > Streptophyta > Magnoliopsida > Fabales > Fabaceae > Mimosa > Mimosa pudica. The sequence goes on from JAKELP010000020.1 coordinate 4,119,994, forward strand.
GTGCGGGTTGTTTGGTTTAGGATTGTGAAGTGAGATGATAAATGTAGTTGGTAATGACTAGCATGTAGATATGAAATGGTGAATTGTTGTTGGAGATTTTAGCCAAGTTTTGACTTCTCTGAGTAGATGGATGTTGTTTCTTTCCTTGATTAATTGATAATAAGCTTGTCTGTTAATGTAAAGCTAAAAGATGAATGTTTTGGGCTGTATGCTTTGATTGTGGGATGTATGCTTGTCCTTTGGCTTTTGATTGTTTAAGTTGAAATTGGACTATTGGTTTTGACTTCGATTGATTGAAAATGTTCACCTTACAATAAAATAAATAAGAAAAAGGGATTGGGTAGTAATGCGGATATGAAAGAGACGTTTAATATTATGAAGTAGAAATGATACTAATTTATTATTCTATACTACATCATTATAGGATTGATTGTGATGTGGTTGTGAGACATCGGGAAAGGATGGGGAAAATGCGCATAGTGCAAAAGGGCGACAGGTAATCACTCTTACCTTACTATAACATTGAGGGTGACGTTAGTTAGGGATTTTGTAAAATCCCTTCTCACCCTCTCTATATATATATTATCTTTAAAGGATATTTTTATACAAAACAGGCTATCGGGTGCCTTTCAAACACGATTATTTTTATATAAAAGATTTGACAAATTATATATATAGTATCCTGGCTGGTGATATTGTTGGACTGTGTATAAGAGTGTATAGATATTTGGATATTGACATTTTGACAGGGATATTGAGAGGTATAGTGGATTGGATGTATCATAGGTTGTGTAGAGAAAATTTGGGAGTTATGATGAGGGGGGATGTTGTGAATGATAGATTGAATGATGATGGGAGAATATATGAGATTGATATTGATTTTGACTATTGTGATGAGATATTGAAATTAATGGATATTGTGAGGTTTACATGACACTGATAAACATACGTACCATCGCGCGATGATAACTGTCGATAGGCCAATCGACAGTTATTTGTACCGAGGATCCTTTTTAGAATTGATTGGATCGGGGTTCATAGGTCAACTTATTGAGAGAAGTGACCTACGGTTGTTTGGCATTGAAGAGCCCAACCGCCCCTACGGTTGTTTGGCAGTGGAGAGCCCAACCGTTCCCGTTCTGTAATGGAAAACAGAATTGGGGTTCCCTCTCTGGAGATTTCCAGAGAAGGAAATTGTTCCCTCATTATGGAGAGGAACACAGTGTCAAATCATATAGTGAAGATTAGATGCTTGAATGCCCCGGGATGGCACAATGCATCTTTAGGTGAGTGTGAGGGCTGTTGTAGTAGTATTATTTGATTGGAGTATGGAAAGATGAAATTTAGTTAGTATGGAATTGACTGAGGGATGTTGAGTGATACATGAGAAGTAGAGATGATGAATTTGAATTGATTGAGACGTGACAGAAGGTTTTAAGTGATGGATGAAAGAAAATGAGAAATATATATATATGTATTATGGATTTTTAAACTGTGGTACCCTTTAGACGCCCTAACTACCGCACATCTCACTGTTATAGTGAGTTAAGCGGTGATTACTGGGACAAATTGTCTCATCCCACGATTACTGACATTTTTGCAGGTATTCATGCACAGGCGCAAGCATTAGGAAAGGGAATTAGGTAGTAGAGGTTATATAATTTATTTAGAGTTGTATATTGCCAATTTGTATAGGCCTGCATTCGTTTCCGCATGTATATATATTTATTTATTGTTAATATGATTAGTTCTGCTTAATAACCATGTTAGGCAAATCCTTTCTAACATGGTTAGCAATAAACTATCCATGATAGCAGCTGTGCTGTATTAGTTTATTCTTTACTATCATGGATAGTGTTAATCATTAGGATATTCTTTTTCTAACTATGATAGAGATATTGATATTATTGCAATTCCTTTTTCTATCATAGTTAGTAAAGATATTATTGAACTAAAAGAGATGTCACAGGTTAATTTGGGAATTATTAACATAATGTTACAACTAATATAAAAGTTCAGTTGAGTAATTTGAAAAGATAAAACAAGTTAAATGTCTGTTTTAATTGTAACATATCTTATATAGTATCATTAGATTATATATATCAGTTTGTAATTTAGTTAAATTTATTTGGAGAGAGATAGAAAATTTGAGAGATAAAATTAAAAATGGTTAATATTTTGGGTGTAAAAGTCAACCCTAGATAGATTGTAATTTTCACATCTAGAAATACAAGTGGTACTTCATTCTTATATCTTGTTTCTCTCTGCTGCACATGTTTCAGAGACTGAGAAGAATCTTAGAGAATGGACATGATCTTCCCTTCCCAGATGGGCTGCTCATCAATGGACGTGGGTGGAATGAAAACACATTCACTGTTGATCAAGGTAGGTTTATATTCAAGTGTTGTTCTCTCCCTTTTTTATATAGCTATACGATTTGGTTAGATTTTAACAGTATCGGCCCCAATAGAGGAAATTCTCTTGAAAAATTGTTTCTCTGCGCCACCATCAACTCAAATTTGAGACCTCATACTTAAACATACTTAAACCGTCAAAACCCTTTTCACTAAGACACCAATATGGCAATATCTATTAATTGGTCTATATATATGAATGTGTGTATATAATGTGGTGAATATATAAATATATGGTGTGTGTGTGTAGGGAAGACATATAGAATGAGGATATCAAATGTGGGGTTGAAAACGTCCATAAACTTGAGGATACAAGGGCACATGATGAAGCTAGTGGAGGTTGAAGGAACTCATACAGTGCAGCAAATGTATTCTTCACTTGACATCCATTTAGGGCAGTCCTACTCTGTTCTTGTAACGGCGGACCAACCTGCACGTGACTATTACATAGCTGTGTCTACCAGATTTACCAGAAGGGTGCTAAAAAATACAGCCATTCTTCACTATAGTAATTCACATGCTAGACCTTCTGGTCCTTTTCCTCCAGCTCCTACCCTTGATATTGCTTCTTCTCTCTTTCAGGCCAGAACTATCAGGTACTTACTACAAAATCCTTTGATCACTACTTACATTTAAAACTATTTTCAGGTCAAGACTGCTCTAGTTTTACAGTTTTAGCCGAATCTACAAGAAAATTTCTTCCATGTAGTAACTAGTCACCAAAGTGTTTTTTTTTTTCCGGTGAGTGTGTAATTAAAAAGTTTTTCGTATCAATGAGATACTTAATTGGGCCATTTAACTAAGCCCGGTCTTTCCCTATTCTTATTAAGTATATCCACTCAGATGTCTTCCCCGTTTAAAAGTTTTGGGAAACGTTTTTGGAAATCTGAACTTATTTTCAAGAATGAATTGGAGAAAATCTATCCTAATATAAAAAACTTCATAATGAAAATGACCTGATGAATTTTTATACAACCATAATATCAGTATGCATCAAATTTATATCCATTGCATAAAGTGATGATATTTTTATTTTGAATCAAACGGGCAAATTCTAACACATGAGGTTGCAAATAAAATCAAATTTGCAACCTCTCACTGATTGGGGATGTTATCACTAGATTACTGGACATCTAATAGAGTATTGATACTTTGATTTTGTGTGATTCACACTAAAAATCTTCTAAAGCTAGCTAGCTAGAAGAACCTTGGCCAAACTAAAGTTTTTCTTTTTAATCACATCACTTCATGACTACCCATGTACTATAAATTATTTCTAATTTAATTTTAATAATAATGGAATTTATGTTGTTGCATCACCATTCACAAATCTATGGGGTGGGACCAGGCAAAACCTGACGGCAAGTGGGCCGAGACCGAACCCACAGGGTTCATACCATTACGGTCTGATCAAACCGACTCGAACCATAGTGTTAGCAAACTCAGCCGCTCACATCAATGGAAAGCAAAGATATGCGGTGAATGGAGTGTCGTACATTGAAGCAGACACTCCTCTCAAGCTAGCTGACTACTTCAACATCCCCGGCGTTTTCACCGTCGGAAGCATCTCCGCCTACCCCTCTGCTGGCGGCGACGCCAATGCCTATCTCAAAACCTCCGTTTTGGGTGCAAACTACCATGACTTCGTGGAGATCATTTTTCAGAACATGGAAAACTCACTTCAGTCTTGGCATATTGATGGCTATTCCTTCTTCGTCGTTGGGTATGTAATTAAGTAACGTCCTACCTTGTTTCCCTTCTCTCCACATTATCATATACTACTCCTTTATTTAGTATCCATACCATCATGCATGTTTAATACTCCCTCTTATTACTTAGCATCCATTATGTTTGGGGAAAGATTGAGAAAAATTATGAAGATGTCATATATTTAAGAACAATTTTAACTATCTAAATATATCATATATTGAGGAATGTAGGGACTAGGGAGTGTTTTACATGTAATCCGCTGCCGAACTTATTCCAATTCAAGTTTATAAGTGAATTAAATTAGTTTAGAAAAAATGACAAAAGTAAAATGTAAATACTTTAAATAAATTATATTGCTTCGTTAATTACTTCATTTATTCAAATATAAGTTAATTTTCTCATATTTCAAGGGACAAAGAGTATAAATATGCTTGACATTTTGATAAGCAACTAGTACGCACAAATACAGGTTCGGTGGTGGGGAGTGGACGGCTGCAAGTAGAGGAGGTTACAATCTGAGAGACGCTGTTGCTAGATGCACCACTCAGGTATATATATAAAGTCGGTGACTTTGAATATCGCAAAAATAAAAGTCCGAGACTTTGATTAATTTCAACACTACTAAAGTCTTGGTTTTGGTGCATTGTGTGTGTATATGGGGTATCATTGTTGTGATATAATGGACGATGAATTAGGTCTATCCAAGGTCATGGACAGCGATATACATGGCACTGGACAACGTGGGGATGTGGAACATAAGATCAGAGGATTGGGGGAGGCATTACTTGGGACAGCAATTGTATATGAGAGTGTACACTTCTTCTAACTCATGGAGGGATCAATATCCAATCCCTAAGAATGCTCTTCTTTGTGGCAGGGCAAGAGGGTACCGCACTAGGCCTTTTTAGTTTAGCTTTAACCACTCTTATTATTAAAGGGTGATTAGAGAGCGAAATATAGTTGTTCACAAGTTAGAGTTTATTTCAGTTTTTAATAGATACAGATATCCTGTTGGAAACTGTGTCGTTTAGTATTGGATGAATACTTTTGAGACATTCTTTTATTTAGAAAAGTTCATAGATATTGTTATGATGAATACTTCTGTTTAATAATTTAGAAAATTACAAAGGTCCAATAAACTATATAAACACAAAATTAAAAGCCTTAAACTAATCAGCAATAAATAGTCTAATCATAATTATAGAAAAAGACTTAAGAAGAGAGACAATATCCTAAGCAATGATGTGCAACATTGAATGATGAGCCCATCCCCAGAATCAATTCTATGCTTACCCATGTAAGTTCCAAAAAGTGAGACTCTCATGGGGAAGCATGAGGGGTAAATCCAAGTCAAAAATCATAGACAACCTAAAATGAATCGATGGCCCTGGATGAAAGAGTATTGCAAAGTAAAAGTATTCATGAGCAACCCTCAAAACATACAAGGATGTGACAATAAGTGATATGATTGCTATCTTAAAAGTTAAAAGGCCAATAGGTAATTCTGGAGCAGTCGAAAAGGCCATCGAAGAGAAAGTAACAATTGATTGAGTTGAGGTTGGGGGATTTTACCACCGTGAGTTGTCAAATTACGCTTCGTCAATACTCCCTCCGGTCCCTAATGTAAGAGCCCAAAATTTGAATTGTTTCGGTCCCTAATATAAGAGCTCACCCCATATTCTATCCTCATTTAATGCATTTTTTCCTACTTTACCCTTAACTCTCTTTCATATTTATTAATGCTTATGTATTTCTCTCTCTTAAAAGTACCATAATAAATATGGGCAATTTTGGAAAAGAAGCATTAACTCCAGACACTCAACTAACATTCACATATTTTCTTAAGAAGCGTTTTTTTTTACGGCTAGCTCTTACATTAGGGACCGGAGGGAGTATATAGTTTAGGAAGGCAATGATACCATTAACTGAAGCTCCATTACCTTTGTTAGATAGTAGGAAGCTTTTGAGCCAAACAAGAAAATCATTTATCTAAAAGTGGGAAGGATGACGCAAAGAGAAACATCCAAACGGAACTGCTTTGACCAGACTAGGGGAGAAGAATACATATACTAATCACATAAATGATGAGACCGTAAGACATCAAGTTCATAAATACTTTCACACTAAGTAATTTAAGTTTATCAAGTCGTTGACTTACATCCTGATAAAGATTTAAACCACGATGAGTTAAGATATACTCCTTTTAATCCATAATATAAGAGCCTAAATTTTGAAAGATTTTGATTCAAAAATATAAGAGTTGATCTCTCACACATTATATCAAATATAAAAATATATGTATAAATTGATTAAGTGACATTGTTTCAAATGATAGTTTCATTAAACACAAAACCTATCATTTAACCTCTTATATATATCTCTCGATCCAATCACAGCGTACACGCCACGCCTACAAGGGACACAATTCCAAGCGCTGTCATGGGTCGGACAAATAATTTGTATTCTTTTTTTTTTTGATCGAAAAATAATTTGTATTCTATTACCCTCGATCATAGCACTATTTTATATATGAATACAATATTAAATTTTATGTCATGATGTGAGTTAGACTTTTTTCTTGAAATCGTACAAAATGACATGATGTGCCTAAGATTTCTTTGAGGAAATGGATTCAAATTTTGGCTGGCAGGTTGATATTCGGCGATCTTGGCAATTTTGGGATCCTTAATGTTATATAACTTCTTACTATGCTCAAAATAGAGTATGAATTTACGCTGAAAAGGGCATGGGCTTCGGTCATCATTTACAATTAAACGCCAATTTTTGACTTATTTCATAAAGGAATGTATAATTCGAATTATATATTTCCCAGGGATATATGAAATGCTAGTTTTACTCTCTCTTTTTTCAACTCTCACTAATTTGAGACATATAACTGCTCCAAAAGAAAAATACATCACTGTAATCAAATAATTGCGTTTTTTCCTCACAAGTCAACAACATTTCTACTCTATTTTATTAATTGATTTTGTTCCCAAAGTTTCTCTTTACTTCCCCGGGAAAAAAAAAACTGATGCACACAAGACATTTTGTTCTGTTTAATTAGTGAAAAGTATAAAACTCGTTTTAATGAAAAAAAATAGATGATAAATAAGATTTAATATTAAAAATTGGAGGAAGTATACTGAAAAGAGAATAAAATATGTTCTTTCAATACGTATTTGAGAGATTATATCCTTCAAAACATGGTGGATGACTCCCTATATACAGCTTGCGGACGCCAAGAAGTTTTCATCTTTTTGCTTAAGACATTTTAAATGGCTGCGTATTAATTAAAAAAAGTAAACATACATTCTTCTCATCACGTGTTCCTTCATCAGCAGAATCATTGATTAGCGTGAGTTCAATTCCATATTATATATAACAATATTTACTTTAATTTACCTAACTTGGTTATAAGTTAATAATTATTGACACATTCTTTTTATAAATACCCTTATCATCTTCCATATTTCTCTGCCTCTCTCACTCTCACACTATTTTATTGAAAAAAAATATCAATAAGGGTAACTTGGGAGAAAGTGGACAAAAATAAAAATGTATGTGTCATACACTTAGAACTAAGAACCAAAATCAACTTCATAAATAAGTCATGCGTTAAAGATAAAGATAGGAGGAGGAACATAATGATATTCAAATCTATAGAATGTTGTAGGTAGAATGAAGCCATGTAACTCCATATAAGAAATCTAATCAGAGATTTAAATAATTACTCTCTCCGAATTTTAAAAATAAGATTCCTTTAATATTTTTTTTAGAAGTTAAAAAATCAAATTAAACCATTAAATTATAAGATATACCTCTTATAATTAGATTATAAGTTAGTTTGATTTAAACTAGAGTGAATTAGTTTTGACGAAAAAATATTATTATAAACATTTTAAAGTAATTAATTTTAAATAATTATTTCTTCAAAAAGGTCAAAATAGTTTTATAATTAGGATTGAAGGGACTACATTGTTATTGGCTCTATACAAATAGTGTAATTACATGCTACTTACTTAATATGCCAATTATCAGTAATTGAACCTTTTACCAAGCCTGCAAAGTAGTTCTTCTATCCTAACGGGGGAATGTGTAAAGACAAACAGAGAAGGGGATTGATTTGATTTGCACCTAATGTGGAATGGAAGTAAATAATTGAACAAAAACTGTGGTTTCTGAAATTCCGCGTCCCAAGTTATTTTTTCCTAATATCAATCGAAACTCCAAAGGACTATAACTGACCCAATTGAAAGCTTACAAAAGCTGTGCAAAAGGACAAACCCCTTTTTCCCTCAGAGTGGTGCTCTTGTTAGTATTTATTCTCTTTAAATTTAGTTCCTTCAAACACCTCATCATCAAACAACAATGGCGACTCACCAAAGGAACATGAAGATGGAGATGCCTCTCAATTCCATTTCATGTGAGAATAATAGCCATATTGTCTCTGGCCAGGGTCCCAATAATGTTGCCTTGTTGTCTAGGGAAATGAGCAAGAATTCTAAGGGGTTTCGCCCCTATGTCCGATCCAATGCGCCACGCATTCGCTGGACGGTGGAGCTTCATAATAGTTTTGTACATGCAGTTAATATGCTTGGTGGAGAATCCAGTTAAGTTCTTTTTTTTTTCTCTTCTTGGCTTAATAATTGTTTTTAATTTGATTGATTTCTAATAGTCTCCTCGTTCAAATGGGTCTTATATTAAAAAAAGTTGGATGGAATACATTAGTTTTGATTTGGGTCTTTCTTCAAGCTTTGTTCATTAAAATGGCATTGATTTGAAATGTTGTTATTCATTTTGAAGGGGCAACACCAAAGTCGATTTTGCAGCTGATGAATATGAGGGGACTCAAACTCTCCCATGTTAAGAGCCACCTTCAGGTATATATACCCGTTCTTCCCTAGATAAAAATGAATGTGATAGACTCAAAAACAAAGACTTGGTTTAGATGAAGGGGTTAACTTTTTCACTACACATGACGAACCAATATTTGAATGAATATAAGAAATGTGTTCGTATTTAGTATTTACAATATCTTTAATAATAGAATTTATTCATAGTGTAATAATAATAATAATAATAACAATAATCCTTTTTATCAAAAATTGAAGTATTGTAATGCAGACTAATTCATAGTTTACACGTTAAATTTTCTGGTGCAGATGTATAGGTGCGGCCTCCATGATGCTGAAGGTATAAATCTATTAAATACCAGTTATTTATAGCACAAATTCAGTGTGTGTGTATAAATTCATCTTCTTTGTTGATATTTATAGTAGTCTTATATTGAATGCATACAATATGGATATGCATTAATAATGAAACAGAAAAAAGCCTATTATAATGTAACAGTGTGTTCAAAGTCATGGCTGTTTTGGACTTTTTCAACGTGAAATCCAACACGCGCTACATGCTCGCCGTGGGTATACGCGCATGCACATACATACACCATGTGCATGCGCATGGGCTCACACATAGAGATTTATAGAATGTGTTTAGTAATTATCGAATGCATATAAATGTACACATAGTGAATGTGTTTTTCATATACATTCATACGCACGCACGCACATTTATATATAAATGTAGCATTAGATGTGTATTGTATAGTTAGATGCATGTCACTGCTGTGAGGTTGGAGATGTGAGCTTTTAGAAAATATATAGGATTAAGGGTCTTAAAAGTATTTGTAAAGAAACTACAAATATCCAGAAGTTGTTTTACACTCAATAATATCTAGAAAGCTTTAAGAAAAAGATGTAATATCGCCCTAATAATTTTTTGAAAATGTTAACAATCAACACACTTTTTAATATCCATACCTCTTTCGCAAATGTTTTCATGGTAGAAATGACATTGAACCTTAGAAAGATACTTGTAATGACAAAGTCACGAGGGAAAAGGAAAAATAATGGTTAAATATAGAATCTTATTGGTTGAAATTTGAAGAATATTTTATACTCCCTCCGGTCCTAAATATAAGACTTAGATAACTTTTTTTTGGAAAGATTAAGGTTGCGAAATAAGTTATTAAATCATGACATATTTGATATTTTTTTAGATTATCCATTAGCTTATAGGTAAAATAAACTAGTCTAAGAGAAAAAATTAGGTAAATCAATTTATAATTAACTTATTTTTTGCTTTTTTTAGGATTTTTTAAAAAATTCATCTAGGTCCTATATTTAGGACCGGAGGGAGTATAATTATGATATTTGGGTGTTGTGTCGTGTTAATAGTGGAAGAAACAAGGAGGAGAAGGTCGGGAGAAGAAGAGTTATATTCGTCAAGCCATGAGGATCAGAATGTTGATAATGATCGGCAAGAAGAAAATGAAGAATCCATCAACCTCGGAACTATGCAACAGAGCTACACAACTTATTATATGAATCATCAGCATACTGCAACAATCCAACCAAAACAGTACGATTTCCGTGCCTTTTTATATTAAATTAGGAAGCTTTTTCATTTCCCCCCTTTTATTTAGACTTATGAACAAACATGCGTTGTTTTTATAGATAACTGAAATAAGTCAATCCACTAACTTTCCTTCAGCAATTGTTAAACAAATGATAGTCTCTCGATTTTCAAAATTTGCACGTACGTGGGACATTGACATCATTCATATACAAATTTCATTATATGTGTGTGTGTACATATATATACCATACCTGAATTTTCGTTAAGTGCGTGTGTGGTGTGTGTATAGCTATCCAATAGTCAGCACTATAAACTATATAAAGTCAAATGCAGGGGATTAGTGGATAACAATTTTATTTTTTATTTTAGAAGTAAAACAAAATGTGCACGTGTGGGTGTACTTGTGTACGCAAGTAGATAGAAATGCACGTTTGTAGTAAACAAGAGTAATAGGCAAATTAAATAGTACCTCTGAGAACCAACAAATTAATATAATAAACATAGAAAGACATGATGAAAATGTATGTAACTGAAGAATGAATGAATGACTATCACGAATAGATTTGATGAACATGTTGTGTTGCGTGAGATGGCAGGAATTATGGGACTGTGTCTCAATATTCCAATGTGATCGTGCAAACCAAGACCCACCCCTCCTCCTCCAACTTCAACGATCTCTTTAAAACCCGTCATGCCCAGGTAATTAATTAACTATTTAATTTATATTTACGTATAAAGTTAAAGTACTACACCTTTGGTGATTTATGTTTACATCAAGTCTCTTTCATGCCTCTTAAATTTGAAATATACCCTTTTAATTCCTTGTTATTAACGTTGTCTTCCCTTAATAATGGAAAATGTCTTCTTGATATATAAATGTAATAATCATATAATTAAATACTGAAAAACTAAATTTAATTAATTTAAATTTGTTTAGTACAATCAGTCTTATATTTTAGATAAATTTAGTCATTATTTTTTATCCCATTTAATTATAGAATGAATTTTTAGATTTGTTCGTAAATTAAAACTAATTGCGTTAAAAGAAGGAATAAAAGTATATATTTTTTTCAAATATAAGATATTAAATCAAAATAAGACTTGATGCAAACGTAAAAAACATAAAATATACTTTCAACCAATAGATATGATAATATTATAAATCAATGAATACAAAGATTAATAATGGTTTTTTTTTAGAAGAATGATGCTGCACAAAACATGTATGAAAACCATGCTGAAATACTTGAAGGTGCAAGCGACGTGTCATCAATGAGCTCAATAGGTTTAAGTCAGCCATATAAGAACGACGACGTGTCACTTGAGCTTACTCTGGCTCAACCTGCCGCTGCAAGCTCTTCAGCTCTCAATTTGTTTGACCTTAATATGTAAAAGCCTTTGAAGTTTGAACAACCTAGGGCTAGCTACCTAGCTAGTACTAACGTTAATTACTTTCACCCAATTATGAGAGTGATTACTCTCTAGCAAAATATAGTGATATCTCTGTTTCGAAACTTTTAATAATTTGATATCTTGTGGTAATGCTTTCTCTTTCTAAGCGTGCATGCTATATTATATCCTGAAATTCCAATATATGGAAATCTTTTGATGTTTCAAATTCAATGCACACCTTCAATTGGAATTTCAAATGATCCTATATAACCATTGGGCGGGAATGGAGTTCAAAAGAGTAGAGAATTATTTTAGATGTTGATTCAAACTGCAACATGTATGCATGAATTTCAATTTTAGATAGATGTCAAGTTACATTTGAAATTTAAAGTGATTAATTTAATTATAAGTGACATTCATGAATTTGCAGCTCTACGTTTAAAACATTATTTGCAGCTCAGTTCTTGAAACAATCTATCAAGGATCTAATTGTCATCATTGATACATTTGATTATTCTCTATTCTGGGACCACCTAACTGTCATTCCTCTCTGGCTATCTATAGACATGTGTGAAATAATAATATTATATAAAAATATTAGAACATAGTAGTAGCTTGTTTCAAATCAATTTCATGTAAATGTATATATCCATTCTTAATTATTTTAACTTTCTGATCGGGTATGCTTTAATAACTACGCAAAAAGTCGCGTGTGTTCTCAATAATTTATATCGATAAATGTAATTTGACGGCAAGGATCAGCTTAATTGTGATCTGACAACAGCATAATTTGCCAAAGGAAAGTATGTTGTTTTAAGGAATCTTTCTTGATCAAAGTGACTTTAAGGAATCTGAGAGCAAAAAGACATGTGAGAACTTAAAAGGATATTTTTAATTTGGTGATGGCCTCATGGCCTCACCGACCAATTAACTAGAGTCCTAACAACAAAGGGCATCCAGTGCATGTTTTGAAAAAGAAATTAAAGCACGCACGGATTCTATATGAATGACAGGTGGCAACTGCAAATATTTACTCTCTTCACCTAAAATTTCAACTTCAATTCTTTACCCAAAAAGAATGGTGTCAATTATATATGTCTATATATATAGTTTAATCCATGTCCCTTAGCTTGCATCACCCTCACATTATATACAGAACTCTCTAATGTCACTAATGACTTCATATTATCATTATAAGCTGCTTTTGCTTGTTTTACTTCTCATCCTTCCTGCCATAATTTCTGCAAGGAAGTTTGGGAACGATAACAAGCCTTCTTATGGATTTGGCCAAGACAAGACCTTCTTTCACCACTATTTCGGCTACCGTGGTGGATTTGGCTTTGGAGGCGGATTTAGATTTGGAAATGGGGGATATGAGGGTGGTTGGGGCGGAGGTGGAGGAATTGGAGGCGGAAGCGGAGGCGGCGGAGGTGGAGGCGGAGGAATTGGAGGTGGAGGCGGAGGTGGTGGAGGGTCTACCAAGGGACTACCACCTTAATTGAGTTCAAAGTTAAACCATCCTTTGTTATTTCCTCTCTGACTCTATTTCATCTATTTAGGCTAAGCTATGTACACTAGCAATGTGACTTATTTCTCCAAATCTAGATTAATTGTTATTTATGGAAAAATAAGGTTTCTCCTAATTAATACATGAATTGTTATATACTTATATGTACTTGTGTCTCTACAATATGCACATCTGAGGGGCCTTTCCATCCGGATAGGAACCCCTCCATTTCTCTTGCTCTCCTTTTACTTCCCTTTTCCAATCTCAGCCTTCCATTTAATCCCCTTCAAATCTAATTCCATTCCCTCAGCTAGATAGAATTTAATATAGTCATTCATATTAAATTCTACTCCCTCCGGTCCTAAATATAGGACCTAGATGACTTTTTTAAAAAATCCTAAAAAAGCAAAAAATAAGTTAATTATAAATTGATTTACCTAATCTTTTCTCTTAAACTAGTTTATTTTACCTATAAGCTAATGGATAATCTAAAAAGATATCAAATATGTCATGATTTAATAACCTATTTCGCAACCTTAATCTTTCCAAAAAAAAGTTATCTAGGTCTTAAACTAGTTTATGTTACAGCTTTGTTGGCTATTCTCTCCATAATATAATTGAGTTTAAAAATTTTAATGTAGCCATTATTATTGGTAGAAAGGAGAGGCTTTGTCGTGAATTTGAAGTGAAAAAACTGAAATTGTGTTCTTCAATTAAAGGGGACTGTTTTAACATAACCTTAAAAGCTGAAGGCATGAATTTATTATATGTTTTGTATAGTAGGTTCAATGTTTAATTCCCTTTAATTATTGACTCCAGTAAAATCATTTTTCGAAGTGCAATTTAACTATTGAAGAATGAAAGATTATGAACCTAGTGCTTGGAAAGGATTTATTAAGGTCCGTTAGATTTAAATAGGATTAAATGGAGAGCTGAGATTGGTAAAGGGAGGAAAAAGGAGAACAACAGAAATGGAGGGGGAGGGGTTCCCATCCGCTGCTTTCCATTGGGCCCTCCCTCCCCTATAGTTTGTTGGAGTTTTCGAATGATAACATTGTGGGTGTGTCAAATAGAAAAGTCTCACATTGCTTTGCTTGAGAGTGAGAACATACAAGGATATATAAAAAACTTGTGTTCTAACTCAAGTTAAAAGGTCAAAGAAAGAGTGAGTCTCGGGCGTATGTACAAGCCGTGAGACAAAAGTAGTGGGAAAGTGAAGATTTCCACCACCATTTATCCAATCTTACTTTTATAAGAGTCAAGTTGAAAAAAAAAGTCACTTCTCCGTAGGATATCCAAACACACACTTATAATTAGTGGCCAATGGCAACGCCAATGGGTTCAGTCCCAAATGGTGGTGAAGACTTAATAGCAAGGACAAGGTGTGGGAATGAGACTTGATTGGGTGGAATTTCAAACCACCAAATTGTGTGTGTAAAATTGTTAAAATGAACACCATATGAATTGTTTATCAATCTTATACTCTTATTCAATTATCCTCCCCAAGGTCAAATCCTTCCACTAAACTAGAAAATATCATGTGCGCGGTATATCATATAACATGATGCAAGTGCGAAATGTGTAGCTATGCACCCTTTGCCACACTGCCATGCAACAATGCTGCTTGATTATGCCACATTCAAACATATACACCTACATTTTCTCAACACATCATTTCCTCCTTTTTCCTTTTCTTCTTCATGAGTGTAACTATACAATATATCTTCAGACCAACATTTCCTAATGACCTTCATTCATCTGGTATAAGCTGATCGCAGTGGTGTTCAAAGATGCAATACAAGTCAACGTGGGAGTTCTTGAGGAAATAACTCGAGATCTAGTGCTTTACACTCTTGGCCACTGCGGACTCACCACCTGCAAAGTCCCCAACATGTATCAATATAGGTAGTAAAACTTGTAAAATTTTGACTCTTTACAATCCCATGACAAGAAAAATTATTATTCAAACTCTACGCCACCGTGAGAAAACATGTTAAGATAAAAATCCAGCTACAAGAATAATGTGATAATACTTGTCTTTTAGGTAGTTATCATTAGAATCTTGAAAAATCCAATAGCAAATGTAGATATACACTTGCTTCTGCCAGAGAACAATAATTTCTAAACAATATACCATATGATCCTGATCTTCTCTGATCACACTTTCGTTTTAACCTCTCAGTTTTAGAATCTACAAATGAATATCATGAGGACTCTGTCTTTTAACTCTTCAGTGAACTGAACATATTCCAGACAGATCGGTTAACATGTCACACAAACATGACAATAATACCTCTAAACATTTTTTCCACACAATGTAGCAGAGAGCATTAAGCTAACCTCGAGTGTGCTAAAGACTAATCGCATTCGGCTTGCAACAACTGATGGCTTCTCAGCTTGCCCCATGACAGCCATTTGCTCTAGCTGAAGAGTCTTAACAGGAAGCCTTCAATGACCACATGGCAAGCAATATTAGAATTTATCCATGACAGCCATTTTTTTTAGTAATTAGTATAAATGCAAGTAAGGCATCTCACCAAGCCATTCCTTTCATAAAATAAGCATTTGCTATGAGGGCACAAAAGCCTTTCCACTGAAGCCTCACTTCATCTGACACTGGAGGTGTAGATGACCATCTAACAATAGTTGGCTGAGGCGTGCACAATATGGTGATAAATATAATGCTTAGCCAGAGAATGCACTCATTAAGCTGCATCAAATAAACAAGAAATAAATTATATCAGCAAAGATCGAGCACGCATCATTTCCACTAAATTGACTGATTGGTGTTGGTTACTTGGTTCATTGCAGCCGGTTTGCTAGAGTCAAAAGCCAGAAAGAGGCTAGGCTTTTGAAAGGAGAGCCAGTGCCAAAGGTCATGTAGCCTAGTGGCATGAAAGTTCCCCGGTAGGTGGGGAGTCAAGGGTTCGATTCAGCTTGTAATCCTAGACTGTTAGCATCTACCCATTCATTTCTTATTTATTTATTTATTTTATTTTTTAGTGTGGGCTAGTTTTTAGACAAAGTTAATTCTGCATGTGAGTCTGCAGGATAGATAAAAACAGGAAGGTAGAATTCCTCTACTTTACATCAACATCAATTGGATGAGCTCTAAAATACATTTAAAGGCCAATACTAAGAGAATTAGACCAAAAGAGGGTATTGGTGATAATCATGACTTCAAATTAGCTACATAAGTAGATTCATATTGAGGTAAAACTTACCTCCTCGGAGATAATCTTGGATTTCAAACTTGTACTCCCCCCATAACTCTGCATTGCTTCGATTTCCATACCAGAGTTCTTCATATCATTCAGTTCATTCCTTATCCCTTCATCAGTGCAACCCAATGCATATGCATTCACCCCAGCAGCTATGAACTCCTGAGAATGCAGACAGAGAAAATATGTCTTAGAAACCAAAAGGAAGTACAAATAACTGAACAAGGGAAGCAAATCAAGCAAGCTTCTAAATTTACTTTCAGATTTTCACCTCCCCCACGATCAACAAAATTTCGGTACCGCCTAAACAAGCTGATTGCTATATTGCGCGATGACCTATACTCATCATCTGATGAGATGGAATCATGTAATCCACACTACAAAAGAACATTCATCATATAAAACATATCAGTCACCAAGTGTACAATCATAAACTAAACAGAAGCAACACAGCACAGAACATAACAGAACAGGCTCACCAGCCACTTATGTGTGGCAACTTGGTGCCATAAATGAAGGCTCTTTTGCTGCTTATCACATTTCCAGGAAAATGAAGAACTATGAGATGTAGTACCATGAGGACTCCCAAAAGGCTTAGGAAAACTACAACTACAATTCAAGAAATTAACATTATTGATCTTGGATGGATATGATAGTTGCTCAGATGCAGAATCCTGATACAAATGGCACTTCACAACAGCTCTTGGAGCGTACAACGTTAACATGGTTGACCATGATATTACAGCCTTCAAAAAATCATGAAACATTTGGAGAAAACAAAGTTAGGAAAATACATACATAAAGCATACACAGAACCAACCAAAACCTCAGCAACTAAAAGGCACATACTCAGTTTTTTAATTTCAGTACACCAAAACCAATCAATATTTAGATTTAAATGAGTGAAAACCATCAAGAAAGACAGCTACAAAGTGCTATGTGCTTCTGGGGCTCAATATTTCACCATAAAGATATATTTTTTTCACAAAGTTACAAGAGAAAATATTGAAAATAAAATGGGAGTAGGCATACCTGTTGAGGAATCAATGAGATTAACTCAGGAGGGGATAGAATTGGAACAAAATGGGAAGTTGGGTTGGAAGAAGGAGGAGAATAAGGAGTAATAGAAAGTGAGGGAGAATCTATGGACAAGGGGATTTACAAGAACCACCAGTTATATGAATGGCTGAAGGATACATAGTGGATCGCTTTCAAGTTTTGAAGTATATATGAAGATTCTAAAAATCTCTCCCTGCCAACAAAAATCTTTGGTTGGCCTGTGACTACGAGAAAAATCATCCTTGTTTTGTATTGGCTGACGACAAAGATGACATCATCTTGCTCCACTTTCCTTACTTAAGTACTCCCTCCGGTCCCTAATGTAAGAGTCCAAAATTTGAATGGTTTTGGTCCCTAATGTAAGAGCTCACCCCACATTCTCTCCTCATTTAATGCATTTTTTCCTACTTTACCCCTAACTCTCTTTCATATTTATTAATGTTTATGTATTTCTCTCTCTTAAAAGTATCATAATAAATATGGGCAATTTTGGAAAAGAAGCATTAACTCCAGACATCTAACTAACATTCACATGTTTTCTTAAGAAGCGTTTTTTTGGCTGCTAGCTCTTACATTAGGGACCGGAGGGAGTAGTAGATTTTGTACTTGTTCTTTTTCTTTTTCTTTTGGCCAACATGTTGTACTTGTTCATGGTGTTTTGCATCTTGCACTGAAATTAAGACTAAATATAATTCAATCAGATCTAAAATAATAGTAATATGAGCTGTAGTAGACTTATTTGAAAAGATTAAAGAAGTAAAACACTTTATTCTAAAAAAGTACTTGTATTTATATTTATTAATATTTCAAAACCGACAAAGTACTTGTATTTATATTTATTAATATTTTAAATTTATTCCACTTTTTAAAAATTACCATATCATTCAACCATATGAAGCATAAGTGATATGAATAGTATTTAGTTTCATTTTTTTACTTTGGCTCATTTAACATATTTAATTCCTATAAAAAAATCAATTTGATATTTGGAGAGAATATATGTACCAATCTAAACTTATTTTTGTAAAAATATATCTAACGAACTCAAGAGTTCAAACATTAAATACTAACTGTTCCTCAAGTCGGATCATCGAAATTTCATCACATTTACAAAATCAATTTAGCCATCAACTTATTAGATTAGATGGGGTATATTACTCAATCATTACCTAACAAAATAACACTTCAATTCCAAAGTTACCAAATAAAAAATTATATACTTCTGCATGCTTTTAATATTGAAGACCTTCAACATATTTCTAGTTTTTACTAATTTTTCAAAATATTTCCCATGTTAGTGCTTTCATTCTAAAAAAAAATGTTAGGCAAGAGAGGCAGTAAATGAGTTGAAAAGATGGTTAGTGTGTTTACAAAAACTGAAATAATAATTAATTCAGTAGTTAACAATATTATTGATATAATTAAATTTAATAATAACTAGGTTCTATAATCAAAATCCCAAATAAGTTAGGATATAACAGGGTACTATCACTGCTAAATGGAGCAATAGTAGGAATAATGGCATGTGTGAGCCCACAAGGAAAAAGGTAAAATGAAAATGAGTGTGAACCAACATTATAGAAAGTCAAGTTACAACAATAGCATGGGAGAACGCTAATTCGTTTAATTCTTTTTGTCCATGCATGAGTGCATGATATATAGATTGATTACCTAATTAAAATGTCAAAATATTTCCTATATATATATATGCCTACTAAACAATGAAAAACGACAATGACAAAAGAAAATTAAAAAAAAATGCTTAAAAAGAATGAAGTCAGAATCTAATTAAAAAAATTCACCCTAAATATTTTGGAACTTTAAAATTGCAAGTTGGAAAGTCTAACACGATCACGTGGAATAGAAAATGAGCCTAAACAAATCAAGTAGGATTTTAGTAATGGCGAAATTAAAGCATTTGTGGACAAACATTGTGGTCAATAACAACCTATCGTTTTGGATATACTAACATAATGCCTGGTTTTTGCGTGATTTTGTTGAATATAATCAACTTGTGCTCACACTTATTTAACGTATAAATTATACGAGAGAAATCACTTTTTGGCAACCACCTAGCTCCCCATTTGTGTCTCATTGTGCATATATGGCCTATGGGCAACTCTTTAAGTCTAATTAAGAGCGCGAATAATTGTGGTCTTTGTCTCTCTTCCAAGTTCCAACAATAATTTATCTCTTATTGACATTTAATATGAAAAGAAAAAGTTGACTAAAATATCTCTATTCATATTTAAGTTGAAAAATTCTAAGCTACTAAATCCTCAATAGCGTTTAATTAATATAGTGTTCTACTCAATGAATTAATTTTTTTTTTCAAAAATACCCCGGTATTTTTAACCATCCTATTCATAATAAGTCAAAGGATTTTTTTTTCCTAATGATAAATTATGCCATTATATTTTTAATATGATTGTACTGTTTCATCTTTCATTTATTTACTATATATGTATTATTATTCTTTTAAACAAATATGTATATACTACCTCTGGTCCTAAATATAAGATCTAGTTGACTTAATTTTGGAGAGGTTAAGGTTGCGAAATAAACTATTAAATCATCACACATTTGATATATTTTTAGATTATCCATTAGTTTATAGGTAAAATAAATTAGTATAAGGGAAAATTATGTTAATCAATTTATAATTAACTTATTTTGTTTTTTTAGGATTTTTCAAATAAGTCAACTTAGTCTTATATTTAGGACTGGAGAAAGTACTACATATAAAATAACATAGATTTAAAAAGTTGTCAAAATTTAAGACGATATTGATAAGTTTTAAGATTTTTTCTTTCCACATGATCTAAGTTACCTATCAGTTGGAATAATGTAATAATATATGAGTATTATTTTGTTTGATGTTAAAATAACTCAACGGAAAATTGTTTTTTAATTTAATTTTCAAATTTTCAAAACTAATTTGTCGTTCTTAACTTAACTTTATACTAAGATACGTAAATAAAAAGATGGGTTTCAGGCGAAAAAAATTAAATTAACCATAAAGATATACACATATTGCAATTGATGTCTAACATCATAAAATCCAGAAACAAGTACCATACCACTACATTAGTACCCATTTCTACACTTACCATGATAAATCACAAATCTACAAAACTGTCATACTACTTAATCAATTAGATTATCACCATCATCATAATTAGAAGAGCTTGCTTGCAAATTCATCCACATCACCACCTTCAACTCTAGAATAAGCCGATTTCTTAGCCAAATTCCTTAATTGAGACAAACTCCTCCCTAATTTCAAAGCCAATTTCATCTCAAACAATTCTCCATTTTCTCTCCTCTCCACATCCTCTTTAATAGTCTCTTCCACTGAATCATCCAACATTTCAAAAAACCCAGCACAATTTCTATACATCTCGGCGATCATCCCTAATTGCCCGCCGTGCTGGAACCCATTTATCGCCGTCGATAAGGCCCCGGCCACCGCCGGCACCACCGCCCACCACGACGCCTCCGAACTAATAAAACCCGACCCGACCGCCGCAATGCCGGTTAAAACCGGCCCGGCTATAGCCAAACCCTTATTTATCCTCAACACTAGATTCCCCAATCTCTCATAATCCTCAATATCTTTCTTCTTCACAACCTCTATCACATCCTTCAACTCAATTTCAAGCCCTTTGCTCCATCCATTCTCTAATGTCTCCGATTTCGTGGCGGGTTGACCCGACGACAACGCCGGCCACCACTTCGCGTGCTCAAATTTCGCCGGAAATTTCTCGATCATTGCGCCGAGAAGCGGAAGAGGGTAGGCTTTATCTAGGGCAAGGACTTTGGCCGTCGTAACCCTAATTTCTTCGTCGGAGATTTTTCCGACGGCGAGCTTCGTCTCTATCTCGTTGTGGATCTGCCGGAATAGGCGCGTGGCGTTGCGCTGCTCCTCCGCGAGCTGCGACGGCTGGATCTTGTTCATGACGGCGAGCATCGCCGTGGCGGCGGTGAAGAGGATTCCGGCGGAGAGCTTGAGGGCCATGATCGGAGCTCCGGCGCCGGCGACGCCGCCGGCCACGGCGGCGATGGTTGATCCGGCGAGGGTGATCATGTTAATGGAGTTAAGAAGAAGTGTGTTCCAATTATCTCTTTGCTCGCCGATGTTGTGATGCATTTCAATTCGGTCGGCGACGGCTTCTAGGATAACGTAGAGTTCAGATCTGAGGAGGTCTTGGTGAGAATTTGAAGAAGAAGAAGAAGAAGAATTGAGATTATTGGTGGTGTTATTGTTAAGTATATTTGTGTGTGAGAAGCCATTGAGTTCTTCAAAGAGTTTTCTACTTGGGAGTTTTGATCTAGATGATGATGATGAAAATGGGAGATTCAGGGAAGATTTGATAGGTAATGATGTTTTAGAAATGGAAGGGAGAGAAGAAGTGTAAAGGGAAGCCATTAAATAAATAAGGTTTGTTGAGATTGAATTTCTATGGTTGTGTGGAGGGAAAGAGTGAGTGTTAGTTTATATATATAGAGGGAGGAGGAAGAACATGAAGTTTGAAGAGAAGTGGTCAGATTAGGACCATATTATTGAGTGTTGACTAGATGAATTTTTGAAAAAAAATAATCAATCAAAATATACGTATAGACGTATAGTGGTATAAAATTAAAGACCATTGACTGGCTCTAACAGTTGACTTGTACCATGTTCCGCGTCAAATAATTAATAATACTCTCTCCTTAGTTACTCCTCCCCATGTTGGTTTATATAATTATTCACACTTTATCAAAAAAAAAGTAATAATTATATACACCAATATTTCTTAACTCTTATTTGTGTTCACTTGTGTGCCATGCAGCATATATCTTTTCAAAATTTTGTGGTATGATTTTCTTTATAATATATACAGGTGAAATACTTGCATAATCTCATAATATAATGTCATTTGAAATCTAAATCAATTACGATACAGCAGATCATTTGATTGTTATCCCAACTGTGTGACAATTCATATAGAAGGACTCATGTTTTTTTTCATTTTTCAGAGAAACATTCTATTAATAGGCTTATTTTTATGAAAACAACACTGGTTAAGAATTGTTTAAATATAAATCAACAGTCGATTAGAATCAAAATCAGCTAAATCTATCGTCGACTCTAATTTGTTAGAACTCAAATGAAGTAGTGCCACGAGAATATGTAAGCATTTTCTCTATGCATTAGTATATATCTCTTTTTTAAGTATGTAGTTAATAGATCTACATTAGTTGGATTTTTTTTACCTGAATAAATAATTATAATTTTAAAAATGTTATTAAATAAACGACATACGTACCAAATTTTTGGGTGCTTAGGTGTAGTGTTGGACTGTTGGCATGTTAGCTGTTATGATATGGGACGGTATTTAGAGGAGCTGCCAAACGCCGGTGATCCACCGCCCCATTGTTACAGCGGTTTGCTGGTACCCATGTAGAGAACCACAAATCATATGAATACAAGTGATTTTTCTTGCCAGTGTTTCTTAAAACAATTGGATAAAAAATAACTGAGTGAAAAATTAATTAGTGAATAGGACATATAATAATTCAGAGTACAAGTCCTTTCTATACATAAAAAAACATTAAAAAACTATCAACATCAGTATTGTGTATTGACTGGTATTTTTTATACATTCATTTAAAGAAATTTGTAAGACAAAAGTGGATGTATCAAATTTTGGGTACTTGGATGTAGTGTTGGGTGTTGATGAGATGGGTGATGATGGGTCATGGCAATCAATGGAGCTGCAAAACCCCAAACCCCGTTGATCCACCTCCCAATTGTGTTAGTTATGTTTAAAATTGAAGTGTGGAAGTGACTTTTTTTATTCGACTTCACAAGCTTTTTTCAAATTGTGTAAAATTGATACTGTAGTACTGTGCTTATTTGCATTTTACCTCGGGTTTGTTTTAAATTTAAACATGGCTCCAAAGTCCAAACACCCCTCACTGTTTTGGTGAAATATTAAGTATACATACGAAAATTTATGGAAGTCATTTTATAAGAGGTAAAATAACTCCCAGAATCAACAAGTATTAGTTATGCCAAAGTTTTATAAGAAATACCGGTGCTTTCACCGTGAAATATTAAAAGTACCACCACCGATTCAATAACTCATAAGTAAATTTTTTTCAATCTGGAACCTTTTTCCTGATTTTCCTAAAAAGAGATAATGAAGAAATATAAATGAAAACGATGCCAGGGTTTTGTGTCGTAGATCATCGTTGGAGTTTCAATCAGTTTAAATATATGTGTTTCTGTGTGTAAGATCGATTTGATTGTGTGTGTGCTGGCGTAAGGTGTAATTGTCTGCGATCCAACAGATTTCTTTAATTCGATATAATGAAGTTAAACAAATTAAAAACATGAAAAGTATTATTTTATATTGTTAGGTAATCATTTGTCCTTTTGCAGTATTAAAAGATTGAATCAACCTACTCCTCCCTCTCTCTCCTATGCATATTATGAGAGATAATCATGAGAGATAATCGGCAATATGTGTGGTTAAGTGGCAAGGACTCATTCATCCTTAACCAATTATCTAGGGTTCGATCCCTGGCGTTAGGTATGGAGAAACATTAAATCTCCCAGGCCAGCTGTTCCACCCTTTGAGGTGCCTACAAATCAGCGGGGGATTAGTCTCTCACTTGTCGAGTGAGGGGATACTTTGATCATGTATAAAAAAAAAGAGATAATCGACAATTGTATATAAAAGAAGAAAATAGGGTTAAAGGTCATTTTGGACACTAAACTATTATGAAAGTATCAATTTAGCCTCCGAAAAATAAACGGTCTCAATTTGGCCACTGAACAATAAAAAATGTTCAATTTGGCCACTAAGCTACTGGAAAATACTAAAATACCCTTGGATATTTAATTAATATAATTTTTGTGGATGTGGGTCCCACTTTTAAAAATAAAAAATTACTTACACACTCCACCTCTCTCCATCTCTCTCCTCCCTCCATCTCCTCACCAAACCCGCCGTCTCCCCTCCCTCATCTTCCTCTTCCTCCTCCCATTTTCCTCCAACACCACCACTCATCATTCTTCCCTACAGATTATCGATCCTTAACTTTCCTTCTCAATCCTCAAACAAAACAAAAAATGAATACCCATGATGATGATTCTTCTTCTGAGACTCTTTCACGTCGTAGGCGTACGTTATCTCTTCATCTCAACCCAATTCAACAACAACCCCACATGATAAAGATGCTAACTTGTGCATCAAAGGCAAAACTTGAGGTGGACCCATCTGTGCTTTCCCAGTTTGTGAGGGGAAACCATAGAGATATTCAAGAAAAGGTGTTGGATTCCTTTAATTCTAGGCATGATCTTTAAACCCCTTTGGAGATTTCCAAAGATGATCATCGTGAACTTTGTATGAGGCAGCTTGTTGGTTTGGTTAGAGAGGCTGAGATTAGACCGTTTCGTTATGTGGTTGATGATCCCTCTAAGTATTTTGCTATTCTTGAAGCTGTTGGTTGTGTTGATATGTCTCTTGGGATTAAGATGGGTGTTCAGTTTAGGTGATTACGTTTTTATCTTTTTTATATTTCTCACCTCTTTTTCTTTGTTTAATAAAAATGGAGGAGGAGGAGGAAGAGGAAGAAGAGGGATCTCGGTGGGGTTGGGTGAGGGGATGGAGGGAGGAGAGAGGGGGAGAGAGGGGGAATATGATAAATAATTTTTTATTTTTAAAAGTGGGACTCACATTCACAAAAATTATACTCCCTCCGTTCCTAAATATAAGACCTAGATAACATTTTTTTGGGAAAGATTAAAGTTGCGAAATAGGTTATTAAATCATGACATATTTGATATCTTTTTAGATTATCCATTAGCTTATAGGTAAAATAAACTAGTTTAAGAGAAAAAATTAGGTAAATCAATTTATAATTAACTTATTTTTTGCTTTTTTTAGGATTTTTCAAAAAAGTCATCTAGGTCCTATATTTTGGAACGGAGGGAGTATTAATTAAATATCTAAGGGTATTTTAGTATTTTCCAGTAGTTTAGTGGCCAAATTGAACCTTTTTTATTGTTCAGTGGCCAGATTGAGACTGTTTATTGTTTGGAGGCCAAATTGACACTTCCATAATAGTTCAGTGTCCAAAATGACCTTTAACCCAAGAAAATATATTCATTTATTATATGTAAAATAGATGTTGTAATAAAAAAAGTGATGTGATTTTTCAGCATTATCCTTGTATTATTCAAATATAACACACTCTCTTTCCCCATATTTTACATTAAATATCAAAGGGAATGTATAAAAATATGAAAGGATGATAAAAAAATATATTTATTAACTTCATTTTTACATGTCATTTTAACTTGCACTAAAAGAATTCTCATTATATATTCATGTATACTATTTAGTTAATTAAGTAAAATCAGGTTGAATATAAACCTGATAACCAAGGCATGTGTGTGAAGGCTTGTTCCAGGCTCTTGTCACTACAAGGAAAATATCTTGTAGACTTGTAGTCGCACCTCAAATATGTAGATTGTCGCCTTTTAGCCACGACAAACAGCGTGTGTTGATGCGATTTTGGAAGCCGCCACATTCTTGTGCAAAACAAGGCCACTTGTTGCGGTTTCAAAAAAACAAGACACAATAAATGCGATATATGGAACATTTTATAAAAAAAAAAATTGTCAAAAGCTATATATCGCACTATAGTGGCGCGACAAACTTTAAAAAAATATAAAAAACTTATGTTGAACTCCAGAGGCACGACTTAAATTTAAATATAAAAAATGTTGTAGTGATATTTCACGCTTCTTGTAGGTGCGACAACTTTTTACGCAACATATATATACTATTAATATGTCGCACCTTTGTAGAAGGTGTGACATTGCTTCGCGATATATACTATTATTGTGTTGCACATTCGATATATACTACTACCTCCGGTCCTAAATATAGGACCTAGATAACTTTTTTTGGAGAGATTAAGGTTGCGAAATATGTTATTAAATGATGACATATTTAATATATTTTTAGATAATCCATTAGTTTATAGGTAAAATAAACTAGTTTAAGGGAAAAAAAATTAGGTAAATCAATTTTATAATTAACTTATTTTTTGCTTTTTTAGGATTTTCCAAAAAAGTCATCTAGGTCTTATATTTAGGACCGGAGGGAGTATTATATACTCTTAGTCCCACATCGACCATGAATGTGTGTGTGTGTGTGTGAATATATAAGTAGGACATTCGCACTTCATCTTGCCAACCGCGTTAGTTGGTTTTGCTGTTGTGTTTGGTCCGAAAATGTGTTCAAAAAAAATGGCATGTGTCTTGCATATGTTGGTGTTGGTGGCGCTTGCGCCGTACTAGGAGGTCCCTGTGGGATCTCTTAGTCCCACATCGACCATGAATGTGTGTGTGTGTGAGTATATAAGTAGGACATTCGCACTTCAGCTTGCCAACCGCGTTAGTTGATTTTGCTGTTGTGTTTGGTCCGAAAATGTGTTCAAAAAAAATGGCATGTGCCTTGCGTATGTTGGTGTGGGTGGCGCTTGCGCCGTACTGGGAAGTCCCTGTGGGATCTTTTAGTTCCACATCGACCATGAATGTGTGTGTGTGTGAGTATATAAGTAGGACATTCGCACTTCATCTTGCCAACCGCGTTAGTTGGTTTTGCTGTTGTGTTTGGTCCGAAAATGTGTTCAAAAAAAATGGCATGTGCCTTGCGTATGTTGTTGTGGGTGGCGCTTGCGCCGTACTGGGAGGTCCCTGTGGGATCTCTTAGTCCCACATCGACCATGAATGTGTGTGTGAGTATACAAGTAGGTCCCTGTGGGATCTCTTAGTCCCACATCGACCATGAATGTCCAAATTTGGAGATTGTCACTCCCATGGGAGAGACAAATGTCAGTGGTCGCACAAACCCCACCCGCGACCTAATCCAGTGAAACAATGTTGATAGTGGCGTCTCCTTTTGGTGCGACGACATGAACTTGAACCGCAACATGGAGGATGGAGGAGGGAGAAAATACATATCATGTTGTCTCTTCTTAGGGTGAGACAATGACTTATTAAAATATATCTTTTTGTCTCACCCAGGGGAGAGACTAGAATAATATATTTTAATAAACTATTGTCTCGCCCAGGGGAGAGACAACAATATATATTATAATACTACCTCTGGTCCTAAATATAGGACCTAATTGACTTTTTTTTGAGAGATTAAGGTTGCGAAATAGGTTATTAAATAATGACATATTTGATATATTTTTAGATTATCCATCAGTTTATAGGTAAAATAAACTAGTTTGAGGGAAAAAATTAGGTAAACCAATTTATAATTAACCTATTTTGCCTTTTTAAGGATTTTCCAGAGAAAGTGAATTAGGTCTTATATTTAGGACCGGAGGGAGTATATACTTTGTCTCTCCCATGGGCGAGACAACCATTCATTTAATTTAAAAAAAAAAAACACCTCCAGATTGAATGACAGAGCAGAGACCTGGGCAAGCAGAAGAATATATTCTTCTGAAAAACACCCAATGACAGCGCAATGAGAAAGAAGTAACGTGACTTGCAGATGAGGAGAGACAAAATGAATGGAAATAACAATGACAAAGCAATATATTCTTTTGTAGACAGACATGTGAGAGGGAATAAAGTGGCTTTGCTTTTCCGGAGAGAAGAGAGAAGAGCTGCAGAATGAATGACAAAACAAGCATGAGATGTTCAGACCAAAAGCAAGCATGAGAATGAATAGAAATTAACATGATAAGGTAGATATATAAATTAAATATGATGTATAAACACATATACTTAAAAACAAAGCAAACAAATTATGACTCACAATATATAAATTTGATGTCCAAAGTTGAGTAGTGGCCTGCAATAAGGGAAAAATAGGATCAAAATAGTATAATAGAAATGAATGGAGAGCAAAATGTAAGTTTAACTATGAAAGAGATGAAGAAGAAATGAAGTAAGAGTGAGATTAGTTTGGTGCTTATGGGAGTATATATAAATCCGAAACCGAAAGTTTAAAATGCCCGCCAAATGAATTTCAAAAATTCATATGTTGTCTCGCCTGGGGGTGAGACAACATATAAGGTAAAATAAAAATATTTTTACTTGTCTCGCGCAGGGGAGAGACAACATACATTACAATATAAAAAAGTTTTATGGGGTGTCGGCTATGTCGGTAATATAAAAAATATTTTATGTTGTCTCTCCCCTACGGGAGAAACAACAATATAACATAAAAGTAACCATGTTGTCTCGCCCATGGGAGAGACAATATATTTTTAAAATTGAAAAATTAAATTATTTGTATTACCTTAAATGCAGTGGCAGCACGTGGTGGGTAGTATAAATGGCAGAGTATAGCTTCCAGATGCAATGCTCAACCCTCATTCTTCTCTTTAATTCTCTTTAATTCTCTTCAATAGATATTATCATATGGATAGATCATGGATAACATTACCCCTCACTACTTCAAATTACCTACAGAGGATCAAGGTCTTCTCCAAGTTGATTACACACCTATCATTAGGCGTTACAAGGAGGAATCAAGTTGCAGTACCAAGAACACATTTGGGGGTCAACATATGCGAGTGTGCTGCAAGCCAAAGCGAAACCAACAAAAGGCAAGCCAACATCTTTGATTTAAATGTGTTGCCTCAAGAAGAGGAGGAGCAGAGGTCGGGAAACCTCAGTCAAGTGCATCATGCTTCTGAAGAACAAATTACATTGCGTAATGATGGTTATGATATTGATTTGAATTCAAAGCCATATTTAGGCTTCTTTGATGGTCCTTAATATGATAAATGGGATGAAAGGCAAAAACAATTTTCTGGGATTTCAAGAAACTCTATTTTCCTGAACTTTTTCGATATCCTCCTTCTTCTTAGAACCATCTATTATCTTCCATTGTAAATAACAAATATTAAAAAAAATATTTACTCATTGTCGCTCTCATAGCCGAGACAAGGGAGTTTTGTCTTGAAATGAACTTTGTCTCACCGTCAGGCGTGACAGTATTAATGACATGATAAAAAAAATTAGAAAAAAGCTTAGTTCTGTCGCGTGTTGCTTTTCCGCGACATGGGAGCCGCAACTAGCCATGTAAATTCTTGTAGTGTGAATTTTATCAATTTTTTGGTGCATTAATAGTAATAATATTAATATTAATACTTAATTAATATGTTGCCATATATAAAATCACCTGCCTGGTTAAAAGCTGCTACAATGATCTGATCTATGGATTCGGTCTTAGCAATAAAGATGCTGTACTGAATCATTGTACAACATGTATACGCACGGATACACTTGATCACATGCAGTGCTCAATAAATCATCATATATTCAAACTCATTATTGTAGATTTTTTATTTAATTTAAAATATTTCATTTAAGTCCACCGATGAAGTCCTAGCGGGAGAGAGAAAGCAGTATTTTATAATTTATTAATAATTATATGCATTTTTTGTGGATTAAATCCAATGACATTTAAGTCTTCCTCCTTAGTGTAACAACTAGGCAACGATAGAGGACCTATTAGTTACACTAAGTCAAATTAGTGCTGAGTCAGCAGGGGTTGTTAGTATTGTGCTGATGTGGCAAGACCCACGTGAATTAGTTAGAAGCCCACGTGAATTAGTTGAGACTTTGCTGACCTGGCATAAGTCATAGAGTTTCAGTTATCATTGAGCTGATAGCTATATAAACAGAGTCTGTACATTCTACAATCAATGAAAAAGAGATTACATTGCTTTTATATGTCTATTACTTTGATATGGTATCAGAGCGCAGAGCTCCGATCCAAATCATCTTGATCTCCATGATTCAGTAAGTGCAGAATACTCAAGGATCTTCTGTTGTAGTGAAAGACGAAGATCAATATGGCTAAAACTGGTGAATGCTCTGAGTTGAATCACTCAAGTTCCAATTTCACTAACAAGAAGATCTCAGTGAAGTTGGATGACACAAATTACTTGTTATGGAAACAACAAGTATCATTCATGGTAAAGCAACATAGGCTTCGAGGTTATCTTGAAGGATCTGTGAAAATTCCAGATAGAAAGGTGCGTGGAGAAAATTCTATTGAAATTGATAATCCTGAGTATGATACTTATGAAGCAGTAGATTCAGCCCTTGCTTCGTGGCTGTTGTCTTCAGTGAGTTCATCTATTTTACCAGAATTGGTCGGATTGGACTCGTCTGCTCAAATCTGGTCCAAACTCAACAAAATCTATTCAAGCAAATCTGCTTCAAAGATTTTGTATTACCAGAATCTACTTGCTAATCAGCAGAAAGGTGAACTAAAGATGCGAGACTATCTTGCTAATGTCAAATCGCTTTGTGATCATCTTGCAATGCTAGGAGAACCTGTAGCTGAGTGGCCTCATATTTCTCGTATTCTCAGTGGTCTCTCCAATGATTATGAATCGATTATAGCGATTGTGAATGCCGCTGCATCTACTCCGAACAGGTTTGACTTAGATACTGTCCATACTATGCTGATTGATTCAGAAGCAAGACAACATGCTTCTCTTAAGAATACTGTAGCACATGCTCATCATACTACACCTATGTCCTTTGAACAACCATCAAATGAGACACCTCAAGTGTTTCAAACTCAATTTCCTCAACATTCATATGGAAATCCAGGTCGAGGTTCATTCAGACCTTCAATGATGGTAAACTCTGGTAGAGGACGTGGAAGAGGTTTTCTTCCTTTTTCTCGTGGAGCATCTTGTCAAATCTGTCACAGAACTGGACACACTGCAGATAGGTGTTATTATAGGTACAATTTTAATTCACATGCTACCTCTCCAGGACCTGTTTCTAATGCCTATTTTGCTGATTTTGCTACTGATGGATCTTATTATCCAACTGGACCTTATGCATTTTCTTCACCTGCTGGTATACCTCAATTTGGATCTTATCAGGGTCCTACTGCTACACCAGTAGCATCTAATCTCAATTTGCAGAATCAGTCATGTCCAGTAGCACAAAACTCTACCACAGTGCCAAATTCTCAAGCTCCTACCAGTGGCACTAATGAACCTTCAGCTCAGGTGTTTCTTGCAACACCAAACACAGTTATTGATGATGCATGGTATGCAGATTCTGGAGCTACACACCATATTGCCACATCTTCCTCAAGTCTGATTCAACCTATCACTGACGGTACTGGTAAGGTCATGGTAGGAAATGGCACTGGTTTACATGTTTCTCATATTGGTAAAATGCATCTACAATCAAGAGATACTTGTTTACGCATGAATCATGTTTTATGTGTACCTGACATGCGCAAGAACTTACTTTCTGTTGCTCAGATTGCTCAAGAAAATGGGGTATCTATTGAATTTTTCCCTCATGCTTGTTTTGTTAAGGACTTGAGGACAGGTCGCATCCTTATGGATGGTATTGAGATTAATAGAATGTACAAGTTGGGAGGTGCACCATCAGCTTCTCAAGTAGGTGCAACCACTTCTTCAACTCCATCTTGTTTTCACGTTACTGCTGCCCCTTTGGATGCATATCTACTATGGCATCAAAGGCTTGGACATCCTCATCCTGCTGCTGTGAAGACTACATTGCAGAATGCTGAAATTTCTTTTCATCATTCCTCTGTAACTTCTGTTTGTCAAGCATGTCAATTTGGGAAGGCACATAAGCTTCCTTTTTCACTTTCTAATACAGTGTATACAAAACCACTGGAATTAATAACAATGGATTTGTGGGGCCCTGCTCCTGTTGCTTCTCATGGTTTTGTTTACTACATTGCCTTTGTGGATGCTTTTAGTCGGTTTACGTGGATTTATCCCTTGAAATATAAATCTGATGCATTGCAGACTTTCAAAGATTTTAAAGTCTTGGTTGAGAATAGGCTTAATGTCAAAATCAAGGCTATTCAATCAGATAATGGAGGTGAATTTGTAGCTTTTAAACGGTTCGTGACAGCATGTGGAATTGAGCATCATTTTACGTGTCCATACACTTCTGAGCAGAATGGTCTTGTTGAACGTAGACATAGACTTATTGTGGAAACAGGTTTAGCCTTGTTGGCTCAAGCTTCTCTTCCTTTATTTTATTGGAGTGATGCTTTCTGTACAGCCACTTTCTTGATGAATAGAGTATCCTCCTCTGCACTTAATGGTATATCACCATTTGAGAAGCTATATAATGTCAAACCTGATTATACAATCCTACGAGTTTTTGGATGTGAATGTTTTCCTATGTTGAGACCTTATAATAAACATAAGCTTGAGTACAGATCAGTTCAATGTATTTTTCTGGGTTACAGCTCCCAACACCGAGGGTATAAGTGCTTGGACATTCAATCTGGACGAATTTTTGTGTCTAGACATGTAAAGTTCAATGAAGGAATTTTTCCAAGAATTTCACAAGTGAATATCAGACAACTTGCTGCTAACAACAAGAGTGACATGACAACAATTTCCTTTCCATCCACACATTCTCCAAACCAAATAGAAAATGCCCAACCAGAAAATATCCAACCACACACTACCTATTCTCTATACCAAACAGAAAATGCCCAACCAGAAAATATCCAACCACACTCTACTCATTCTCCAAACCAAACAGAAAATGCCCAACCAGAAAATGCCCAATCAGAAAATCAAGTAGAACCATCAAATATACCAGTTGATGTTCCTTCTCTTGGTCCCATGAATCCACCCTCCACTACTTCTTACTCCACAAACACACATCCCATGATCACCCGAGCCAAAGATGGTATTTTTAAACCCAAAGTATATATGGCTGTAGCAGATGAGGTAATACCTCAAACAATTGATGAGGCTTTCTTATATCCTGCCTGGAAGCAAGCTGCTGTTGATGAGTACAATGCTTTGATTAACTTTCAAACTTGGGATTTAGTCCCTTTGCCTTTAGGCAGAAAAACCATTGGATGCAAGTGGTTATTCAAGTTGAAAACTAGTGCAGATGGATCACCTATTAAACACAAGGGTCGTTTAGTGGCAAAAGGATATGTCCAAGAAGCTGGTACAGATTATACTGATACTTTTAGCCCTGTTGCTAAGGCTATAACTGTTCGGATTATACTCACAATTGCAGTTTCAAAAGGATGGACACTCCATCAAGTGGATTTTAATAATGCATTTCTAAATGGTGATCTACAAGAGGAAGTGTATATGGATCAGCCTCAAGGTTTTCTTCAATTTGATTCAGATGGGAGACAGCTTGTGTGCAAGCTCAGAAAAACATTGTATGGACTTAAACAAGCACCACGTGCTTGGTTTCAAAAACTTGCAGACACTCTGAAAGCTTTTGGCTTTCAAGAGTCCATAGCAGATTCATGTCTCTTTATATTTCATGAGAAAGATGAAGTTGTATATCTGCTTGTGTATGTTGATGATCTAGTAATTACTGGGAGCTCAGAAACATTGGTACAACAGCTCATTGTGAAGATGAGCAACATGTTCTCTCTAAAAGATCTTGGAGAGCTATCATTCTTTCTTGGTATTGAGTTTACAAGAACTGCAACAGGGTTATTGCTTACTCAAAGACAATATATTAATCAATTACTAAGCAAAACAGATTTGCATCTCACAAAGGCCTATGCTACTCCTATGTCTACTAGTGTTCATCCTAAACTAGGAGATAGTGCAGCATTTCATGATGTCTCACTATATCGGAGTGTACTTGGAACTTTGCAATATGTTTGCTATACTAGACCTGACATTTGCTTTACAGTAAACAAACTCAGCCAATTTATGCATGAACCAACTGTTAAGCATTGGAGTTATGTTGAAAGGCTTCTGAGATATCTCAAAGGTACAACCAATCATGGCTTACACATTAAACCAGCAAATTGTCTTCGTGTGCAAGCATTTGCTGATGCAGATTGGGGAGGTAATAGAACTGACAGGAAGTCCACTAGTGGATTTTGTACTTATCTTGGTCCAAATCCAATCACATGGACTGCTAGAAAACAACAAGTTGTTAGCAGATGTGCCACTGAAGCAGAATATAGAAGTGTGGCAGATTGTGTAACCGATGTTATGTGGACTATAGCACTGTTAAAGGAAATGAAGGTTCAGATTGTGGATACACCTACTATTTGGTGTGACAATACAGGTGCTGTAGCATTAGCAGCAAATCCTGTACTACATAATAAGTCAAAACATTTTGAGCTTGATCTTCACTTCATAAGGGAAAAAGTTTCAGCTGGATTGGTTCATGTTGGATATGTTCCCTCTTTTGATCAGGTTGCTGATATCCTGATTAAAGCACAAGGAAGTTCTCTATTTTACTATTGCTGCAAGAAACTCAATATTGAGTCCTTGGAAGATTCTGATCTAGATGATGTTATAGATGATTCAGATTGTGATGACAATGTCCCAGAGGAATAGTCAGTTGTGATATGTTATAGTATAATGCAGTTGAAGTGTCTGATGAGTAATAAATGTAGTGTCATTGTTTGTTTCTTTTGATTAGCAGGGGGAATATTAGTTACACTAAGTCAAATTAGTGCTGAGTCAGCAGGGGTTGTTAGTATTGTGCTGATGTGGCAAGACCCACGTGAATTAGTTAGAAGCCCACGTGAATTAGTTGAGACTTTGCTGACCTGGCATAAGTCATAGAGTTTCAGTTATCATTGAGCTGATAGCTATATAAACAGAGTCTATACATTCTACAATCAATGAAAAAGAGATTACATTGCTTTTATATGTCTATTACTTTGATAGGACCGACCCTGAATTACCTGGTCTTGCCGTTATGTGTATCATATTCAAATTCAATATATCCTGGCCCGCGTTTAATAATTGATCTGTCATTCATCAATTATATTCGTATAAAAATAATTTCTTTAAAAGTCTTTGGTATATGTGTTCACTCTTCACACACACGCATTTATATCAGCTCATTTTAAGTGACAATATATGTAACATAGTTGAGAAAAAATTACTAATTGCAAAGGATAAAAACGCTCATTAATTTAAGTTTCTTAATGAATATGAAAAATCAAGCTACATGCATGACATGACGAGATTTTTTTTTGCCAGAATATATGACGAGATATAGATGTGTGTGAGTGTGTGTTTGTGTGGGCGCGTGTAATTTGTAACCGGCAGATTTCATTTATATTTTCTCTATACTATCTAAATTTGTAAAATTATCAATATATTGAATTTGAATTCAAAATTAAAGATATTTAGTTTCAAGATTAAGATACGAAACCCACCTTGTTTAGGTTCGGTTATAAGGACCAGTCCGTCATAAGGTGATGATCCAAAGTTCATTTACATTTTGATGGGAATGGATGACGAAGCCACATGTAGGTGATGATCATAGTTCATTAGCTTTCAATAGTAGAGGCGATATTATATAGTATATTGTACCTAACATACGCAAAATTGAAATGTTGAGTTAGATAAAAAAATATTTTAATGCAGTTATTTTTCAATTCTTTTGGATGGAGTAACAGCAGCAGATCAGAGATTAGACCGTGAAACAAATGCATTTTTCAATATATTTGGAAACAATCAGACATTAAAAAATAGAATATTCTCAACTTAACAAATTTAAACAAAAGAACAATACCCAAAAAATTATGATTGAGATGGTATGACAAATCATGCAAAAGGATGCAAGACACTAATGATGAATAGTAAATATATTACATCTCGGTGCCATGATGCCATCTTCTATCTGGTGATCAATGAAATAAATGGCCAAATTTCATGTTATATGATAATTAATGATGAAGCAAGTCCATGAAATATTTGTTTTAGATTAATTATAATAAGTTTATGAAATGACCAATCATCTTGATTATGTCATGCTTCAAATATCCTACCAAAGACAAATGCGTCATTTTAAACTGTATCGTTCACTTATAAGTAAGGAGAAGAATACATGCGAGAGTGGAGCCCACACTTGCAAATTACGTAATTGCTGGTGCATATACTTTTGAATAGTCTATGTTAAAAAAAAAAATTATTTGAATACTAGTGTGGAATTAGCATTATCAGACTTAAGTTTTGACTAAAACTGGTGGTGATAAACCAGCCAACCGATGATGATGAAGAGCTACTAGTGACCAGACCCGGAAATTGATTGAACCGATTAAGAATCAGTGAAATATGGCCGATCTGATATTCATCACATTGAGATTTGGGAGTGGTTATGAATAGTCTCACGAACATGTTTCAACTTCAAACGCTCTAGCTAAATATTCTTAATAATTTCACACCTCACAACCAAAAAACAGTCAATTACCCACAAAATTTAGTGGTAGAATTCAGTGAGTAAAAACAAAATTTTGTGAATAAATGAGAGATTTTGCACGACTTATTATTTTCTGAGGGATCTTGTGACTAATTTATTAAGTAATTTATTTGTATACACTTTTTGGTGTATTCACTTTTTGGTCATTGGCTTCGAGAGTTTATTTTTCTTTTTGGCGGCACTGATTTTAAGGGTTTATGGAGTACAATTTTTTGTTATGAAAATCACAAACAGGTTTATAATGAAAAACGAGAATTAGATAGTAACAAACGTTGTTAAAGTAGTAAGCGATTTTATTTCATAATATAAATAAATAAAAATTCTAATACCGAAAAATTCTTTTGTCTAAGCGAAACGAAAATCATTTATGTACATGAAAGGAATAATAATCTCAAAACCAAAGTGATTAGATGATACCCATGATTTAGAAAAAAGGGGATCCGATAATAAGGTTGGTCAATTGCATATATATAAACCATAAATGAAACAAAAAATTAAAATATTTTTTATAGATTAGTGATACGCGTGATATCATTGTCATGTGGGAAAATATATAAAAACTAAGGGGAAATTTCAGAGGGTCAGTTGAATTTCAAAATCATTTTAACTAGATGAATAGTATGATTGATTAGTAGAGTAGCGACATTAACTACTTAAAATCCTCTTCTGAAATTTTAAAATTCAATTGTCATTTATGTACGATTTTCCCAAAAAGTAATGACATGATTATTTAAAATGGATACTTTGTTTTTATATTGATTTAAAGGGATCATTGGGCTATTAAGAATTTAAGATCACTTTCATTTCATATCGTATATATGACATGGCGAGGGATTTGAACATATCTCATTTTTGTTAATTATTCTTTAACGTGGATTATTGCTTTTATTTTAGATGGCGTGAAAGCAAGTGAGAAAGTAGTTTAATATAGCTTGGTCAATGAAATCGCGTATATATTTACAAGGCCAAAGCTTGTTAAAAAATAATGTTGGTCACAACCAATGAGTAGTTGGTTGAGTTGGTAAGTGGGCTACAACCCCCGCAAGGAGGAGAATGCGTGTTCGAATCCCGGGAAGCACTCTCATTGGGAGAGGGGGCAACCTTGCCTATGTGGGCAACACTCCTACCTCTCGAGTCCGGATTAAACCGGGCGGTAAATTACAAAAAAAAATAATGTTTGTCACAAAAGGAAAGCATAAGTGAAAATATATTATTGCTGAGAGGTTCGCTCCAAACAAAAGAAAACAGAACGATGGCAAATACACATGTTTCACATAATAAATCAAATAAAATTTGTGGTCATTTATTAATGGACGGCACATTTTCTCAAGTACAACAAAAATTAACATTATAGTCCTATATAAATTGGAATTTATATATAGTCCGTGATATCACTTCTTGTAGCTGAAAAGAAGTCAACTGTTCATATTGTTGAATTTCAAAAATTGTATGCATGAGAAAAAAAAGAAGAAAATTTGGAGTTAACTACACACACATTTCTCTCACAAGATCCGAAAAATTTCATTTTACCAAACGAACCAAATTTGTGGTTCATATTTACATATACAGTTGCACACTTGCACGTTCACAAACAGTTTATTACTGATAATCAAAACCTGGATACCTCTAATATAGTCTGTACAATTATTTTTAATTCTTTAATTTCGATGTTCTCCGCATTTTATTGTAACACATAATTTTTTTCCTGAAAATTGAATAGAACAGATCCGATCCTTATATGCACATTTTGCAGTTTGGCTTAATTTTGATTTTTTTATCAATGAAATTTTGCTTTTCAAACAAGAAAATTATCAAAGTTTTACTAAGTATATATCTTCCAAATTTAGAAACCTCAAATTAATAATCCCTACTGTAACTTGTTATTTTTTTCATCAAATATTATAATTTACTGAAGAAAAATGTGTAAAACAAAACTGATCTGTGCTTTTATTAATTTTAAAGTATTTTCCCTTCAAATAATTCCTTTTGTTGTAGGCAGCTGTTTATGTAAGATGTTCAAGATTTGAATATTAGTTGATGAAAGCTCTAAGTAAGAATAAAACCACGAATGTTGTGTCTGGTGAAATGTATCACAAACTTAATTTGCCTTGAGTTGTTCCTTATCATGAGTCTATGTGGAAGAAATTCTTTATTCTAAATAAAAGTTAATTAACTTGAAAGATTATATATGCAACAAAATAAATAGGTCATACTTTGGCTGACTTGTTAATTATAAGAGGAACACCGATTAAACCTGACGGCGTATTGCTCAAGAATTAACAGGGATATGCTCCAATAAATCATGAGTTAGAAGCTCTACCCTTAAATCGTGAGTGAACTAAAACCCTTTCATAAATTTTTTGTATAAAAAAAATTAAACCTAGCCTTGTTTAATTATTTGTTTCACTGGCTACTACGTACTACTTGTGCTGTGTTTCGTTTAAGTTTTGAATTAGATCATCTACATGTTTAATTGTCTCACCCATTAAAGGGTCAAATATGAATAGATCATCTACAATATTGTAGATATAGTTTTTCGTGATGAATTATGTTATATAAAACCTGAATAATTGACCTACTAACTTAATTAATAGAGGGACGAAAAAAATTGGTGTAAGTCTTATCTAGCGGCTCCTCTTTCTCTATATTGTTTTAACTCGTGCACATGTTTTGGTCGAAATTAAAAGTTAATAGCGTCTCCATGGAATAGCTTTTGGTTTTAATTTCTTGATTTATTACGGTTATACTACCTCCAGTCTTAAATATAAGATCTAGTTGACTTTTTTTTTGGAGAGATTAAGGTTGCGAAATATATTATTAAATGATGACATATTTAATATATTTTTAGATAATACATTAGTTAATAGGTAAAATAAACTAGTTTAAGGGAAAAAATTAGGTAAATCAATTTATAATTAACTTATTTTTTGCTTTTTTAGGATTTTCCAAAAAAGTCATCTAGGTCTTATATTTAGGACCGGGGAGTATTAAAGAAGGATAATTAGTACATTTAGAACACGTGACTTTTGTATTTTCACATTGGAACAGGTGGAAGATGAGGTCAAATTTGAATTATTACGTCATGATTGTCAATTTTCGGGCACCAACTGGATTGTTTTCCTTGTCACCTCTTGTTTGGATTAAGAATTGTTTTCCAACCATTCTTTCAGCGTAAAGAATAAATTTGTGAGAAAAGTTTTCTTAGACTTATATGAACTTGTTTTTCTAATGCTAATCCACACTTTTGGAAAACATGTAACTTTTGTACTGTCTAGATGGAACAGTTTAAAGTGCAAAAGTTAACATTTCTTCCATGTGTCACGCCGTCTCCGTGGAACAATTTAATTTGTCCTAAAATTCAAGTTATTTTCAATACTGTCCCAAATAATTATACTTATTTCCAAAACTATTAACTATTACTCTCTCCTATTACCCCTATCAAATATGAATATATATGAAAAAATAGTGCACATTAGAAACCATGAAATGACTTATAAAAAGGACCAAAAAAATTGGTGATTAGTGGATTAAGGACCAGAGAGTACCACCAAAGAGACAAGGAGGAGTTGGTAAACTAGGTAAGTGATGAGTTAACTCCTTTTAAGAAGGAATGACAACATGTGTTCAAATAAATTTATATGTGCGGTACTGTTTGAACATTAAGTGTTCCATTCTCATGCTTATAATCAAATGCAACTTTTGCAATTAAAACAAAAATTTGATTTATTGTCCGCATGATAAACATTCTCAAGTGTAGTAACTTCTATTCACATAATGATGAAATGATTCAGGTGACACTTTTGCAATTGTTTGCCATTGGTGGATCTGGAATTTTGAATATTATATTTGGTTATTTTTCATACACCTTTCATAAAAAAATCTAAATTTCCATTCAATAATTTGCCTAGTTTCATCATATAATAATGTAACATCAAATGTCATTGTTTTCCTGTGGCGATTGAATCCAACAAAGAGTACAAATAGTCTCAAGTTATGGTTTGTACTATAAGTGGCATAAAAATATATTATGTCCCCAAATAAAAACTATCTAAATCACTTACAGTCTATGAATAGTCAGCCCATAATCCTATATCTAGATCATGAAATACCCTTACTATGTGTTACAACATACATATCATAATCTAACTTGGCTAAACCACTTACAGTCTAACACAATCCAAAATATTATATTTGCATCATGATTTTGAACAATAAGTTGAATTTCATGAAAAGCTTATGGATTTTTATATTTGCTTCGATTCAAATAATAAACAAACGTTTGATCTTTTCTTTCATTTCTATCATCCTCTTACTAGTTAAATGAATGTTGATTTTTATGTCAAGTGTCAGCAAGAGGTGTCTTTTACTATTGGAGAAATGCAAGAACTTGAAGGATATAAAGCAAGCTCATGCTCAAGCCATTACTTGTGGACTTCAACATAATAGCTTTGCTCAAAGCAGACTTCTTGCATTCATATCCTCTTACACACATCAAAATAGCCTCACCTATGCATGCAAAATCTTTAAACACATTCACCAACCCACTATTTGCATATACAATACCATCATCAAAGCTTTTCTGCTCCACAATGAACTCACCAATATCATACATATGTTCTCTTACATGCTACACAATGGCTTATTTCCTGATAGTTACACCATCCCTTGTGCACTTAAGGCTTGTACAGGCCTGAGAAGTTATCCACTAGGAAAATGTATTCATGGGTATAGCTTGAAAGTTGGCTTTGTGTATGATGTTTTTGTAGGTAATGCTTTGATGGCAATGTATTGTGTGTATGGAGATATGGGATCTGCTAGACAAGTGTTTGATGAAATGCCTAGACTAAGTTCTGTGTCTTGGACTGTGATGATATCTGGATATGTTAAAGTTGGCGATGTCGAAACGGCTCGATTTTTCTTTGATGAAGCAGTTGAGAAGGATAAGGAAATATGGGGGGCTATGATTTCTGGTTATGTACAGAACAATTGCTTCAAGGAAGGTCTTTACATTTTCCGTTTGATGCAGTTGACTGACATAGCACCAGATGAATCTATATTTGTTAGCATTCTTCCTGCTTGTGCTCATCTTGGGGCTTTAGATGTTGGCATTTGGATCCATAGATACTTGAATCAAACAAGAATGCCTATGAGCATTCGCTTGAGCACAAGTCTATTAGACATGTATGCTAAGTGTGGGCATTTGGACGCGGCACGTGGACTGTTTAAATCCATGTCACAAAGAGATACAATATGCTATAATGCTATGATTTCTGGGATGGCCATGCACGGTGAAGGAGAAAATGCACTTGAACTGTTTTTGGACATGGAAAAGGCTAAGATCAAGCCTGATGATCTAACATTCCTTGCTGTTTTCACTGCTTGTAGTCATGCAGGAATGGCTCAAGAAGGCTTGAAATTTTTGGATAAAATGATTAATGTGTACAAAATTGATCCTAAAGTTGAGCACTACAATTGTCTAGTAGACTTGCTTAGCAGATCAGGGCTGTTTAAAGAAGCTGAAGTTATGATAAGAATAATAGGCCATTATTCAAATATTGGCTCTGAGCAAAAAGCAATGGCTTTGAGAGCTTTTCTTAGCGCTTGTTGCAACCATGGAGAAGCACAATTGGCTGAAGCAGCTGCTGAAAAACTCTTTCTCATAGAGAATTGCACACCAGTAGTTGCTAACTCAATGATATCAAGGTCATCTTTAGAATTTAAGGATTTGAATGTGTGTCTAAATAAAAGTGAGGTTGACAACGAAATGTTGGAGAATAACAGTGGGGTTTATGTGATGATGTCAAATTTATATTCAGCAGCTGGGAAGACTAGTGATGCCAGAAGGGTGAGGGAGGTGATGGAGAAGAGAGGAGCTCTCAAGGCACCTGGTTGCAGCTCAGTTGAGGTTAATGGGATTGTTAATGAGTTTATTGCTAGTGAGAAAACACACCCACAAATGGAAGAAATACAACGAGTCTTGAAGAAAATGCATTTACACTTTGATTAGCTTCATTAGAGCTCCAAATTTGTAATTTAACTTATTAGAATTACTTTTAAGTTGACACTCACATTAAATTTTCGATTGCAACATATTATATAGTAAGATGTGTGTGT
Organism: Mimosa pudica; assembly: GCA_029929735.1. Taxonomy (NCBI): domain Eukaryota; kingdom Viridiplantae; phylum Streptophyta; class Magnoliopsida; order Fabales; family Fabaceae; genus Mimosa; species Mimosa pudica. The sequence goes on from JAKELP010000020.1 coordinate 4,163,101, forward strand.
TTGGATTTGCCTAGGAGAGAATGCACCTATGTTATAGCAACGCTTCTAGAGAAAAGCTTTTACTTTTGCACACATTAAAGTAGGTGCAAAACACTCACTGCTAGTAGTACTTGACATTGATGTGATATTTATCCCACTCTTAACCCTTATAATCTTATCTTCAGACAGTCGTACCAACTCTAAATACTACTTCACAGTGATTTGATGATGATGCAATGCTTCCCACCAACTTGCATTTATAGTGTCCTCTCTTAATAAAAGTTAGTATTTATGTTAGATACACATTTACCACCTTTGGCTTATGAAATTACTTGTACATTACAATTTTTGCAATGCACTTGTGGCTCATCATAAGTTACACTTTTTGAATCAATTCTTCTTAACAAGGTGCATATTATGCCAAAATTTAGCTTGCACAAAATATATTGCATTCATTTTGTATGAATCCAACATTCTCAAATTAATAATTTCACACAAAATCTGTCAAGAGAAAAAAAGTCATTACAAGAGGAATAGAACTTGGTAAATCCTAATTCAATATCTTTTTAATTTCAAAATCATTTTAACAAGTTGAATAGAGGGATTAATTAGTTGAGTATAGACATTTACTACTGAAAATCTCCTTTATGAGATTTTGAAATTCATATATAATTTTTTTTTTGTCATTTCTCCAAAAAACTTTCAATGGTGTCTTCAAGATATGCTACTTAAGCAGTTTGCGAGTGCGCTGGTTGGCACCTTTAACTCGAGAATTGAGTTCATCCACGTCATCACTAAGATGATCAAGTGCTTTATTTTGCCTGCAATAAACCATTTAATGCACAAAGCATCGGTCAAATGTTGAATGAAGATCTATGTTTTAGAATGTGTGTGTAGATATTTTTTATATTGCATTTTTATTTTTTAACACAATATTACCCGGCATCTAATACCATTAGGTAATTTATCCAATTACTTCAAAGAAAATCAAGTTCTTTCCATTCAACGAACCACCAGGGCACAATAATAATGTTTTTCATGAAAAAATAAACATATTATCAATAGTATATTTCCTTAAGAAGCTTAGAATAGAAAATTTTTCACCTCTCCCAACAAATTTATTGTTTGGGATTTTAATTTTTGTTTTTTTCTTGCACGATGAGTCCACCTATCATCTCAACCAATAGTTTATAAATAAAGTTAAATATTTTGATTGAAAAATCAATTTGTCATACTAAAATTTCATAATTTTAAAAAACACTATGAAATGTCAGGGATTGCTGATAACTAAGCACTCAAAAGAACTCAACAAGTATAACATCATAACACAGTTTTTTACCTGTCAAGTTCAGTTCCCATATCAACTGCTATACCCTTTAAGTCGCCCAAGATGTGACTAAGATCATTGAGTGCATCATCTTGTTTGTTCTTCTCCATCTGCGAGAAAAATCATATTGCATGATTGTCCCAAAAATAAAATGTTTCCTCACAAAACATAACCAATGAGTTTATATATCCATGCGCCTCGAGGAATAATTGTGTACCTCAATTTTTTGATATGCATTTGTTGGTTCAGAAGGTGGTGTTTTAGAAGCTGCCTTTCCTTTGCCATTACTTAGGCCTAACTTTTCCCTATCTTCCTTGAGCTGCTTAGCATTTGTCTTGGATGGCTTGTCTGTTCAGATCATCAAACATTAAATTTCATGACATTGTCATGTTTATAGCAAAATCTCATACTCATAGATGACTTGATTATACTTTCAACAAATGTCATATAAGATGATGGTATTGTCTTGGAATCACTACTCTGGATATCAGATGACATTTCATTTCAAACACATCACATTATTTACTTTCAACTAAACTCATATCAATGGCTCAAAACATGGTATGATACATTGGATGACAAAACAAAATATCCAAATAAAAAGGGTTATTTCAGTTGGCCAAAGAAACAAATCAAGTTATTTTCTTTCTAATATGCTTCTCAGGACTAGTATGTTTTTGGAGTTTGAGCTATTGAATTTGGAGCTATTTTAATTTTTTTTTTCAATTCATATATACACACAAAATAGATGCTATGGTTTATTTACCATTTTCTAGGATTTCATGGTTTTGATGCTCAAACGATGCCTCTAGAGTTATTCTTGATTACTAAAAGAACGGAGTTATCATTAGTAAATTTAATTTTTCTAATGCCATATCTAAATGTAAGTGAACTCATGGCTAAAGATTGAAGTGCAATGAATAAATTAGACATGAAACTTTAAAAAGGTAGACCTGGTGTAATTATTGGGCCTTTAATCTCCCTGGTCTTCTTCGGCTTCCAAGGCTTAGAGAATATGCCTCCAAGATTGTTCAGCAGTTTTTCACCCTAATGAACAGAATAGCATGCTTGTTTAGACTTCAACCCATAAAATTAAATATGATCTAGGTGTATGTATGCGAGTGTTTTACAATCTGTTTAGTCTGGAATAAAGAAAATACTCCTCTTATTCTGTAATATAAAAAACTCAAAATTTTAATAACTTATAGTTCAAAATATAAGAGTTCAACTTATATTATCTCTTCATTTAATATGTTTTTTCTACTTTACCTCTAACTATCTTTCATATTTATTAATACTTACAAATTTTTTCTCTTAATAGTATTATAATAAATAAAGGCAAAACTGAAAAATAAATGAGTTACTGCAGACACTCAACTAAATTTTACATATTTTCTTAAGAAGCTTGTTTTGACGGTTGAGTTTTTACATTACGGACAAGAGATAGTATAATGAAACGTTTAATACTTACTCGACTCAAATCCTTTTCAGTCTCAACAACCATATTGTGGGTCCTATGGATTTGCTCACCCTGATGGTGCAACATGTCAAGTGTCTTAGTGGCATCTCCTCTAATATCCTCAGCTATCCTCAGACAATTGTTAACATCCTTTGTTGTCTCCTCAGCCTTATACACAGCATAGCTTTCAAGCTCTTGGACACTCTGGTTCTGTAAGCCCCCAGAATCCTTGAAACCATTCTTGTAATTATTGTTAGCAGAAGATGATGAAGTGGTAGAAGTCTTTCTTCCTCTTCCCCAATCATCATCGTCACTGTCATCATCAAAGTAATTACCTTTGGACTTAGGTGCTGGTATGATAGGTTCTGAGGTTGTTCTTCTTTCTGTCTTCACTGTTGTCTGAGGTGGAGTGGAAGATACTGATGGGGCTGCTTTCTTGAACCCAAACATTTTTAAAAGGCAGTAACAGAACTAAACACTTCCTTCAATAACCTGAAAATAAGCAATGCAATAATTAAGAATGGTGAAAGCGCACTTATACGGTTCTGCCAATATTATTGTCTAAGGTGTTGCCACCATAATTAACAATTAAAAGATGTAATTATACGAATAGATTTTTAAATTGGGTACTGATTGACCAATCCCTTTAAATCTTACTCAAATGGCGACACCTTGCTCCAATCTTAATATATAATAGGTTAAAGTATACTTTTAGTCCCTTATGTTTGCATTAAGTTTCAATTTAGTCATTTATGTTTGAAAAGTACACTTTTAGTCTTTTTTTTGTTAACATCGTTAGTTTAACTTAACGGAAAATGCTAACTTAACAATTTCAAATGGTTATTAAATACTGAAAAATTGTTCAGATTAAAATATTTGAGCGTAAATATTCTTATATTTTCAAAATTTATCATTTTTGGTCCACTTTCATTATAAAATAATCATTTAAAATTGTTAAGTTAACATTTTCCGTTAAGTTAAACTAATGGTGTTAACAAAAAAGGACTAAAAGTGTACTTTCCAAACATAAAGAACTAAATTGAAACTTGATGCAAACATAAGGGACCAAAAGTATACTTTAGCCTATATAATCACTATTATAAACTTTAAATGCATTTCACATTTCAAAATTTTCACATCTTATATTATTCTAATTAAAGTTACAATGATTTTTTTATAAAGAAAAGTTTTGCTTTTTATAAAAAATAAATTATCATTTATTTTGATAAACATTCACACCACAATAAGAATTAATGAGGGATATAATCTAACAAATTGTTAAAATAAAATAGAGTTATAAGATTACATGATATATTGATCATAATATTGTGATAATATATATATATAAAATCTTACATGTAGAAACATAATATGATAAATATAATATGATACTCCCTTCGGTCCTAAATATAAGACCTGATTGACTTTTTCTAGAAAATCCTTAAAAAAGCAAAATAAGTTAATTATAGATTGATTTACCTAATTTTTTCCCTTAAACTAGTTTATTTTACCTATAAACTAATTGATAATCTAAAAATATATCAAATATGTCATTATTTAATAACTTAATTCGCAACCTTAATCTCTCCAGAAAAAAGTCAATTAGGTCATATATTTAGAACCGGAGGTAGTATATTTTTTTGGGATGGGTCAAATGGGCAAGGCATCTGAGCTTGCCATGTGCTTGGCTCTATCGGCCAATATGTCTTACTCGAATGAGCCTATTTTATTTCTGGCATCTCCTTTAGGGCTAGGCAAGTCATTTTTTTTCAACAGGTAAAGAACAAGCAACTCGGGCATCATGAACATGCCAAGATAAGATATACCAAGTTGACGGTGTTTAAGAAGGTTTAGGAAATATAATCTCGTGATAAATCCTCATGAACACGCCAACAAAGGATATACCAAGATGATGGTGTACAAGAAGGATGAGGAAACATGATCTCTAGAGAAACCGCCTTGTTTTAATCAGAAGGAAATTGGTAGCCAGAAAAATGTAGTAAATTTAAAATATTGATCCAAAATTGGTAATACAATTTGATCCTTAACATCTAAGAAGTTTGAGGGAGGATGAGGAAAAATTAGACGACCTCTTCAACATTAATATTACATGTTTGTACGATTTTAAATCTAAAGGCATATATGTCTATTGAAACAGACAAGTATGAACAATGAAAGTAACGAAACACATTATTTAGTAACATTGTAGAGAAATAAGTTTTGCATTTGGGTACCTGAAATTAAGAGGGAAGATCAAAAGCAAAGGATAATTTTGCATATATCAAACACAAACCCAGGACCCAACAATGTTGGGTTTGTGTAAGAGAGAGCAAGGAGATAGATTGCACAAAAAAAGAAAAAAAAATGAAAATGATTCAAGAATAGAAGAGGATTAGTGTCTTGATTAAAAAAAGAAAATAAATTGAATGACATGGAAGAAGCCGCGAAAAGTTTTCCAAACTATTCCTGGAAAATTCTTCTCTTTCACAAATTAAGGCGGTCTTCAACATATCTTTCTTCAAAAATAAAAATAGTAAAGGGCGAAGGTTATTGGGAAAACTTTTTAATCAAAAGAACCAAATATCAATATATAAATTTTATGAGCAAAAAAAAAGCAACATATAAATTTTAAAATTGTAATTAGCCTCCTACAATCTTTCCTTTAATATATTACATTTTTTTAAAAAAGTAATAGTATTTTTTATCAAAAAAAAGTAATAGTATTATATTATACACCAAAATTAAAACCGTCAATCAGTAATGACAAAATGTTTTTCTACTACACTAAATATAATATTTTATTGGAAGGAGTGACATACCAAAAAAAGTCCACAATATCTATTGAAACGGGGTCATACAAACATTCATTCTGAAAATTATAATTTTTTAAATAGACACAGAATTTAATTGAAATAAACTTATTTGAGTTTTAAAATAAAAAATTATGTAATGTTAATATTTTCTGTTAATTGAGAAATTTCTTACATGAGATCTTAAAATTGAGAAGGTATTTTTTGTTAATTTTTTCTCCCTATATTTCATGCATATTTTTCTTTAGGATAAATGCTCTATTTTACCTTGGAAGTTGGAACTATTCAATAAAACCATCCACTATACCTTAAACTTAAAAGGGAGAGTATTTATTCAGAAAATAGCAAATATATAACAATTCTACTGGTAAACCTATTACTCTAACCATCTCCCTTTACCCCAATTTCACTTAAACTTAAGTGTCACTCCCTTCAATATAAGACTTATTTAACTAATTTAATTAGATTAAGGATACTAGCTGAGTTAGTTAAAAAAACATGATATTACTTATATACTCTGACCATCTACCTTTACCTCACCCTTCCTCTCTTCTTTATCTATTATTGGGAAGCATTCATAAGGATAATTTAGGAAAATCTTAGTAAAAATTAAAAATAGGTCTTATATTTAAGACCAAATCCATATCTCACATAGGTCCACTAGAGGGAGTATTTCTTTTCTTTTTATCTCTCTCTCTTTTTTCAATGGAAAAATGACAAAAAAATTACATTTGAATTTGAGTTAGACAAAATGGGGTCTCCAATTCCAACTTAGACAAATAAGGGACATTCCCCAATTTATCCTAAATGAAATTTGTGACTTTATGGCAAAAGAATAGTTAATGGCGATTATCTGCGATTCATTAGTAGTTAATAAATAAATATTCATGTATCGCAGTTAACTACAATTGTATTGCTATTAACTACTATACTCAATACTACTCAACTAGCGCTGATAACTACTCCCTCCGGTCCCTAATGTAAGAGCCCAAAATTTGAATGGTTTTGGTCCCGAATGTAAGAGCTCACCTCATATTCTCTCCTCATTTAATGTTTTTTTTCCTACTTTACCCCTAACTCTCTTTCATATTTATTAATGCTTATGTATTTCTCTCTCTTAAAAGTACCATAATAAATATGGGCAATTTTGGAAAAGAAGCATTAACTCCAGACACCCAACTAACATTCACATGTTTTCTTAAGAAGCGTTTTTTTTGACGGATAGCTCTTACATTAGGGACCGGAGGGAATACTTTATACTCCCTCCAGTCCTATTTATAAGTCGCCAACCGCCTCTAAATTTTGGTCCTTAATATAAGTCACCAACTACCACTAACTAACTCATTTATTAAAATTTTCCTAATATACCCTTACATTGAAAAATGAACATTGGAAGATGAGAAGAGATAGAAAATGAAAAATACACTTTTATAGATAGAGGATTAATGAAGAGAGAGAAAATGTAGTGGGTCATAGTGATAAAGGTGGGAGGGGCAAAAATGGAAAAGACAAAAAAAATAAGACCAATTTAATAATCCAACTTCCATTAACCACCGTTCCTTAGTTTGTACAATTTAGGCGGTTGGCGACTTATAAATAGGATCGGAGGGAGTAATCGTCATTCACTACTTTTTTGTCACAAAGTCACAAATTTCATTTAGGATAAATTGGGGATTATCCCTTATTTATCCAAGTTGAAATTGGATACTCATTTTATCCAACTCAAATTTAAGTGTAATTTTTTTTTTGTCATTTTCCCTTTTTATTAGAAAGCAACTAATTATTTGTATCAAAAAAAAAAGAAAGCAACTAATTATGGTGTTTTTGTTTTGTCTTTTAAAGTGATTCACTGTTTAGGAGATATTTTTGACACATGAAACTATGAAAGTTTGGTACGACGGCGATGCCAATAATTTGGAAGACTAATAAAAGAGAAAGAGAAAACTGCAACATACGACAACGTATTCATTTCTCTCTCACACTCACACTCACACACACAAATCTTCCGGTCAAGCCCTTTGGGCAAAAATGGGTTCCATAGCCAAAAACGGCCTCAACAATTACGTTAAACAGCTCAAACAACATCCTCTCCGAACAAAGGTTTTCACTTTTCACTTTTCACTTTTCACTCTTCCTTTCACCGTTTCTTTGATTTTTCTGCATACCCTTTTGAAATTGATTGCTGAAATGTCATAAAGTTTCAAACTTTAATGTTTTTTCCATCTGGGTTTTTATGTTTTGATCAAAATCAGGTCATCACTGCTGGGGTTTTGTCTGGGATCAGTGATGTTGTGTCTCAGAAGTTAACAGGTATTCAGAAAATTCAACTCAGACGACTTCTTCTCAAAGTGGTAAGATCATTGATTTTTTTAATTGGTTATGTGTTGTGAGAGATTAAGTAAATTGAGTAAGAAATTAAGTTAGTGGACCATGTGAATATAAGCTCTTTGTAGTAATGTTGAGCTGAGTATTTATGACAAATTTTGTCATTGAGTGATATTTGTGCTGTTTCTGGTTATATTTTGATGTTTGAGGTTAAATGTGTGAAATTGAAATTGTAAGAAAGATGTTACAACTGTAAAGTAGAGCCCATGGTAGTAAATGTTATTTCTAGTCATGGTCGACAAGGAGATTTAATTCTATTTGTGTAAGCTATCCATTATTGGTGTGCCATGGACATTTACCATATATGGTGTGCCTTGTTTAAATATAGGGGAAAGATGTTATTCTTGATTTTATTTTTCAGTTGTAACAAAGGGGAAAGAAAATTATAGCTGTGAACTCGTTGATTTTTGTATACACTGTTAAATTCAACTACTACCGTGTTGGGTGGCTTGTACTATGTTTTGTTGACAAAGATTGTTTATTTCATGCAGATTTTTGGAGCTGCTTATCTTGGACCTTTTGGTCATTACTTTCATACAATACTTGATAAAATTTTCAGAGGGAAGAAGGATTCAAAAACTGTAGGAAAAAAGGTAGTATAATTGCTGAACTACAGGGTTTTTGTTATTTATGAGAAACTATGAATTAGATCATACATATGCTTACCTCATGCTTCTGTCACATGTGAAGTCACAAACCTGTTTAAACAAATTTACCTGTATTTCAGCACCATTTGGCTGAATATTGAATAAGATATTGCAAATACTTTTCGCTTTTTATGTTGATTAAATCTTAAATAATTGATCACCTAACATAACAGATACAAAAGGTGGTGCCTTGATTTAACTGCTCCTCTATCTTTACATTGTCTTACACAGGTCTTGATTGAACAGTTGACTGCTTCTCCTTTGAACAACTTGCTTTTCTTGATTTATTATGGTTATGTTGTGGAAGGTTAGTACTTGGTACATTTAGACTGAGTAACTTTTGTATTTACACCTTGAACACACGGATACACGGAAACAGGTGAAAGGTTAGGTCAAATAAAAATTAATCCCTCTTGAGGGTCAAATTTTGCGTACTCAGTACATATTTTGCTGGTCAACTCTTGATTGTCAACATACTATTAATTCCAAAAGAATGAAGAAACTGAAAGGTTATAGTTCCTATGAAGAATAATTTAGCTGGTTGAAAAAAAAAAGTCAAAGCAATCTTAAAAGTGCATGATGGCTGGCATGTACTCTTTCTGATGAAAAGTTGAATGAAATGCAGGACGTCCATGGGCACAGGTGAAAGCTAAAGTCAGGAAGGATTATCCACCTGTAATGTACACGGCATGGACGGTAGGGTTCCATTCTCATTACAGATGATAGGCAACATGTTACTGGGTAAAAATAGAGAAATCTTTTTAGAAACCAAACCATATGAAAATTAAAAAAGAAGTGAGAAAATACAATAACTCATCGACGTAAATGTTTCCCCTGGAGGATCACCTATTTCACTCAGTTTTTGTTGCCTTCTTGCATCAACTAGCTATGCCCTATGTCGATCATAAGCAGTTCTCGTTTAATCGTAAACACGTTATATAAATATGGCAATTCAGAATTATGAGTGCCCCTTAAGATGATTATTATCGTGATGTTTAAATGTCTGTTAATTGATTTTCTCAATGATTTCTCTAAGATGTAGCCTTTTGTCCCTTGACTTTGGATTCTTCAAATGAATTTGAATTGCAGTTCTGGCCTGTTGTGGGATGGATAAATCACCAATTTCTGCCTCTCCATTTCCGAGTTGTTTTCCACAGCTTAGTTGCATTCTGCTGGTACTTAAAATACTTCTGCCCCTACCTTATTGATTCTGTATGTATATTTTTTATGACTATTCCATATGTATATTTTTATTTCAGGGGAATATTCTTAAATCTCAGAGCACGGACTTTGGTGCTGACCAAAGCCTGATGCCACCAAGAATACAGGCACAGGTCTTAAAGATCATCAGGCTTTAGTGTATGATTATAAAATTATATGAAGACATCTTAAACTTCCAATATGGTGGGAGGACTTTATTTTGGTTTGATTCTTTTGAATGTAGTATGCTGGTTTGGTTTAGTGGTTTATTCATATGAATAGGCTTGGTTATTAGTTGGAACGTTAAAGTTGGTGAACTTTAGTTCTCTGAAACTGTATGCTATGTTAAAAGAACTCCCATTTCTTTGGAGAAGTATGTATTTAAAAACAAAATTGAAGCATGTATGAATGCTCCACTCTCATCAAAGTCAAAATAGTTGCTTCATTAGATGACGTAGCTTATTCGCTCTTTCCTATCTGTCGTGTGAAACCGAGTGAGTTTGGGTTTCCAATATCATATTTATTTTTTAAGGTCAGCGAATATTGTAACTATGTATTACTTTTAAATTGCTATTTAAGTATTCAAAAGTGAAAACTCAAAGGTGTATGTATGCATTGGCAACGAAATCTGGCCGTTTCATGCTTTTAAAAAACTTATAGTACAAAATAGTCTAAGCCATATCAAACTTGAAATGTGATTGAGGTGTGAATTTGGGAGAAGTTTGTGGTGATACCGAAAGTTGAACGTTGTTTAATACTCCCTTCGGTCCTAAATGTGAAATATATTCACCTAATTTGATTTGATTAAGGATGTTAATTAAGTTATGTAAAATTACATGATGTTGTCAATTTACCCCCACAATTTACCTTTATCTCTGCCTCCTCTGGCTTGCTTATTAATAAAAAGTATTAGTAGGGATAATTTAGAAAAATTGAGAACAATCATAAAGAACTTTTAAATTTAGGATTTAATTTATCTCTAAATAAGTATTATATTCAGGGCGGGAGGGAGTAAATGTATTGAGGGGAGTATCAAAAAATAAAATGAACCACTTTAAAATGTCATTACTTGAAACTTGAAATATGCAGAACTTACACATGTATTTTAAAAAAACCCACGTGAATTTGTTTTTATCTGACTTGGATTAATAGAAATACACGCTACTAGACTCTGTCAATCTTTTTTTTTTTTTTGAAAAAAAATGAATTGATTGCCAGTTTAGCCATGCATTAAAAAATAATAATGAAACGGTGATAGGTAACACATATAATAAAATTAATAGATGGTGGGCATAAAGAAAGACGTGGTAAACTTTGGGGTTAATATAATTTATCATTATTATGAACCTATCAAACCTCGTTCAAGTAAATTCCTATTTATAAGTTTTTGATGGATTTGATGGTGTGATTGATTTCAAGCCTTACTCGTTTCGTTTGGTCGTTGAAAATTGAAAGTCAAAATAAGGAGACAACTCGGATGTGTTGATTAAAATGCAACATTCTGTTGAGCTTTTACACTTCTCTGTCGGTCAGCTTTTCATAATATAAAACATATCAAATCAAAGCCAACCTACATTTCCATAAAAACCTCATCCATATGTGTATAAATATATGAACATACAAGAGTAATCTCAATATCACAACGTTGACATATTATAGGACACACATGGCCAAGCTTCTTGTTTCAAATCCATCTTCAGTTTACTGTTCTTCATTCTCCAGTCATAGAAGAACAACAACAATTGCTGCAATAAACACTGTGCAAAAGAAGATCCAGCTACCTCAAATCTCTCTTCCAAGGCTTCCTGATCAAAATAAGTGTACCCCATATACTGCCATAGTACCAAATCACATAATGGATGAATCTTTTAATCATTCTGCCATCAAAAGTAATGATCAAATTTCAATGGAGGTTGCTAAGCTTCACTTGATATTGGAAATTGTAGCAGATAGAGTGGAGATGCATAAAAATGTTGGAATACAACGTGACAATTGGAATCACCTTCTTCTTACATCCATTAATATGATGACTCTCTCAGCTTCAACAATGGCTGCTTTTGCAGCTATTTTTGGTAATAATGCTCCAATTTTGCCTCTTAAGGTTTCTTCCATACTTCTTTATGGTGCAGTCACAGGGTTACTTGTGGTGGTGAATAAGATCCAGCCATCTCAGCTTGCAGAAGAGCAAAGAAATGCAACTAGATTGTTCAAACAGCTTCGTAGGGAACTTAGAACAAAGCTTTCTCTTGCTAATAATCCTAGTGAAGATGATGTGAATGAAGCAATTGAGAAAGTTTTGGCATTGGATAAGGCATATCCACTTCCTTTATTAGGCTTAATGCTTGATAAATTCCCCAAGAAAGTTGAACCAGCAAGGTGGTGGCCAGAATTGAAGCCTAGGAACAAAAGAAAAGGAGAAAAATCAAAAGGAGATGATAATGGGTGGGATGAAAAGTTGGTAGAAGAATTAAAAGAGGTTGTGGGAATTTTAAAGAGGAAGGACATAGTAGAATGTGTGAGATTGAGCGAGAAAGCTTTGAATTTAAATAAGTTACTGGCAATTTCTGGTCCAATATTAACTGGTGTGGCAGCTTTTGGTTCTTTATTTTTAGGCTCTGTGGATTCAACATGGCCTGTGATGGTTGGAGTCATAGGTGGGATTTTGGCAAGTGTGGTGAACACAATAGAGCATGGTGGGCAAATTGGGATGATGTTTGAGTTCTATAGGGGAGCCTCTGGGTTATTGAAACACATGGAAAAGACTATAGAGCATAACATGAAGGAGCAAGATTTTGATTCAAGAGAAAATGGGAAATTGCTAGAAATTAAAATGGCATTACAATTAGGTAGGAGTGTATCAGAACTCAGGCAATTTGCTGTTTTGGCATTTAAAGATGAAGAGGAGTCCACTGATGAAGAGTTTGCCAGCAAGTTATTGTAGGAATTTCATTTTTATTGATTCATTGTGTACATAAAAAGCTTCTAGGATATATTTTAGCTTCGCCTATGATATTTTTATTCTTTATATGTACATAATTTATATGTTTACTTTATAAAATTTCAACTACAATGGGATTTGACAATTTATTAACTCAATCACATATAAAAAAGGTTTGTCTCTGCCTCTTTGACTAATACGCCTTTGCTTTTGAGTTTGTCCATGTTATGAATTTTTATGTTTTGATTTTTACTGCTATAAATTCTTGGATCCTTTCTTGAAATTGATAAAATGTAAGCTGTGGAACAAACTCTGGAATTTCCACAACAAATCCATCAGATATTTTTTTTGGATGCTAATCTGAATCTTCAGAATGAGCTAAGCCCATAGAAGAACAGGCTAGGTTAGCCCATTTAAATGGTTAATGGGCCTTTACATGTGTTTTAAATGGTGGACACTTGACAATATGAAGCCCTGGTTAAAGAAAACTGAAATACTAATAGCACTTGAATGAGAATCCACGAATCTCGGCCCCCCCTATGAATGATAATCCAAGTTCAAATTCGGAGAAGCGCACTTGTTAGGAGGTGAATTTCCTTTGCGATTTAAACATTGAAAGAGATTAATCACAACTTTACAAGTCCAGAATGATTTGAATATACGAAAAAATAATCTGAAATAGCATACTCCCTCGTGTTATTTATAAGACAACTTTGAGTATTTTAAAATTAATATATTCTACTTTTAAACTAATCTATAATCTAATTATACTACAAAAAAACGGCGCTTTCCGGCGTACACCTTCCGGCATTTTCATCAAAAACGCCGGAAATGGCATGCCTTCCGGCGTTTTCTAAAAAACGCCTAAAAGAAACGCCGCAAAATTTGGCGCGCGCTTCCCACCTTCTTTCCCGCTCACACATACCGGCGTTTGTGGACACAAAAACGCCGGTATGTATATTTTAATCAAAAAATTTGTTATTTGCTTTTCTTTTTCTTTTTTTTTTAAAAAAATAACACATATCGGCGTTTTTCATTCTTAAAAACGCCGGTGAGTATTAAATAATATTTTTTAAAAAAAACCATGCATACCGGCGTTTCCTGGAAATGCCGATAAGCATAAGAAAAACGCCGGTAAGTATTAAATAATATTTTTTTAAAAAAAACATGCATACCGGCGTTTCCTGGAAATGCCGATAAGCTTCAGAAAAACGCCGGTAAGTATTAAATATTATTTTTTTAAAAACATGCATACCGGCGTTTCCTGAAAACGCCGATAAGCGTATGAAAAACGCCGGTAAGTATTAAATATTATTTTTTTAAAAAAACATGCATACCGGCGTTTCCTGGAAATGCCGATAAGTGTAAGAAAAACGCCGGTAAGTATTAAATAATATTTTTTAAAAAAACCATGCATATCGGCGTTTGCGAAATCGCCGGTAAAATAATAATACAATATCACTTTCCGGCGTTCCCATCATAAACGCCGGTATGCTCCACCTTCCCTATAAATAACGATGCTCCCCCCTCATTTTCCCTTGCTCATTCGTTTCTTGCTCCTTCCTACTTCTTTCTATTTGTTTCTCAGTGATCATTATAAATAGCGGTGCTCTCCCCTCATTGCACATTTGGTGGTTGCTTATTTTCATATCTCTTTTTATTTATATTTGCTTCATTTTTGTTTATTTTTATGTAATTGTTAATTTTTATATTTGATATACTTTAGTTGCTCTTATAGGTATTATTTTCTTTCAATGTGTGTAATATGATTTTTCTGTCATTATTATTTGTTAATATTTTTTATTTATATCTATAATACTAAATTTTCGTCCCAATTTAATGTTAAATTGGGACGAAAATTATTTTTTTTAATAATTTTTAAACACTTTTCGGCGTTTCTGCAAACGCCGAAAAAGTTTATATTAAATAATAACATACCGGCGTTTCATCAAAACGCTGGTATGTCAATTATTAAAATAATGGACATACCGGCGTTTCGGGAAACGTCGGTATGTCTGAATATTATATTATTTTCTGCATCCCGTGTTTCGGCGTTTGTGGGTATCCTACGATGTTTGTAAAAACGCCGATGTGCTACTTTTCCACGTTTTTTTTTCGGCGATTTGCAAAAACGCCGTAGAGTTGTTTCGCCGGAAAAAACGCCGGAAAGAGGCAAAAATAAACGCCGGTAAGCGGCAAGTGTTTTGTAGCATGAAGTGAATGTTATGATTCAATGACTTAATTTGCGTACTTAGCTTCTAAAAATAAAGTCAAAGTGATTTTAGGATGGGGGATTACTAAAGATCTAAAAGAATTCAACGTTTCGTCTACAATTAATTATTAAATTAAATAACTTTATTAGACAAAGACCGGCATGATTCAAGGATGATATGTTAATGTGAGGAGATCTAGTTGTGCCCACCGACTCTTATAATAATCAAATGCTGAAGTTAGTGAAAAAGTGATTCGGCTTTCTAAAAAACTAATTCTTATTACATTTCTAAAGAAAATAGTATGTTGTGTTTTGTTTAAAAGGTTATAAATGTACAAAACAAAGGAAAGTTATATATGTAAGGTATGTAAATTCTTTTTCCAATTTTCGTTTTTAAATATTCTACAAACAAGAATTCTATTCGGTGAAGCCGTTCAAATGAACAAACTCTTTCAGGTGAGGTATGTAAATTCTTTTTCCAATTTTCGTTTTTAAATATTCTCAGTGTTCATTCATTATGATGAAAATTCATTAATTTACTCCACATATCATTTGTTTGAAAATGTAGATGAAAATTATGAGGGTTGAAAGAAAAAATAAGACTGGTTTTCCACCTCTTTTAAATTCATTATCCTTTAATATAGATTGAAATTAGTTGCCAATGAATAAAGTTTAATTTAGTCCTAGTTCTGTATTTAAGCTTCAGGAATTAAACAGCACTCAACTAAGCAGCACTCTGAAGTCTGAAGTCCAAATACAAAGCAACAATGAAGGTACAAAGAAATTAGACGAGACAAAGGCCTAATGTCAACATATTATTTTAGCTTAATCAATCATACATTTTTTATAGCACAGGTCAAAGTTGTGCTTTCTCAATTTCTTTAAAGGAGATTCTTCCAAACACATTTTTTTAAATATTTTTGCAAGGTATATGGCTATTGAATCATCTCCACAATAGCTATTTTCATGAAAATGAAGAAAAATGAAATTAAATTAGGAATACAACATTTACTTAAATTAAACAACTTGTTTGACAGCCCTACCAATTATATGCCTTTCCTTTTTCCTTTATTGCCTGACGCTACTTCCACCTTGAATCCATCTTTCGACGATAGAAAGAAACCTCTAACTTCACACATGATTTTCCTACTAAAACTAAACTAAGTTTCACACTAAAATGGAACCATCTCTATTCATGCTTCTTTGCTAGTTTTATCACCACCAATACCCCTCAATTCAGCAATTTACAACCAATAAAAATTTATTCAAATTTTCTCTATTTCTCAAAAGCACTTAAAAGTGCTAATTTTGTGCGTGTAAGTAGCGTAATACATGTGTGGCAGTGTGGCACCTTTTTATAAAACAATAAGTTTTCTTTATACACAAAAATTGATGAGGAATGATATAAAAACAAGAAATAAAGTAAAATGAAAGTTACTACTCCAATATTAACTCTCTCTCTCTCTCTCTCTCTCTCTTATAATAAGAGTCAAATAACTTTATTTAAGGACATTAATGAGACTAAATAAAATATTTATTTATACATAACTACTCCACAACAACAATAACAAAGTTTTTAGCTCAATTATGTGAAGTTAGTTACATGAATCACACAACATTATTGTTTTCCATTAATAGTTATGTTTGATGATGTTTTTTTTTTACCAAAAGATCTCTTTGAATAACTTTATTTAGGTATAACTACTAATTTGTTTGAATTATATTTTCTATCTATAAGTCATCAAACAAATTAGTTTTAAAAATATTATTAATATATAAATACTACTACCTCCGGTCCTAAATATATGACCTAATTGGTTTTTTTTTAGAGATTAAGGTTGCAAAATAGGTTATCAAATCATGACATATTTGATATCATTTTAGATTATCCATTAGCTTATAGGTAAAATAAACTAGTGTAAGAGAAAAAAATTAGGGAAATCAATTTATAATTAACTTATTTTGCTTTTTTTAAGATTTTTCCAAAAATGTCAATTAGGTCATATATTTAGGACCCGAAGGAGTAAAAGTAATCTATCTAACTTCATTGATATTCCCAAACAAAGTAAATACCTCTTATACTAACCATTGCCAAGAGGCACTAAATTAAAAATAGGGGAATATAAAAATACATAGGCATGGTCAAATATTTTATGTACAGAGATTTTAATTAAAAATGAAAACCTTCAACCTCTTTTTCTTTCCGGGATAAAAGGAAGGAAGGAAGGTGGCAAAGAAAAGTCACGAGCAAAAGCAAGCAAGCAACACAAAAAGAAACTTGGGCCCTTAATGTAATAACAAGAAAGCTCAAGGACTTAACAGCAAAAAAACAAAATATCACTGCAAAATTTGAAGCAACTACAAGAAGTGGAAATCACACTCTGTTTACTTCAAAACTAAGTACTCTTCACCTCTAAAGAACTCTTCTAAACCAATCATCTCTTCTTTCTTCACTTTATGACTCTGAATTAAATCCTTGAATTCAATCCACATTTTTCTCTCATAAACTCCAAAGTTTCATTTTTTTTCATAAGAACATCAATCAAATAGTAAAGATCTGAACTCTCTGTTCTTTGTTTATAAGAAAGATGATTAATTTACTGTTATTTGTGATATTTTCTGAAATGGGTTTGATAATATTACTGTTATTTAAGACCCCTTTAAGAAAGCTTGTGATCATAGGCTTGGATGGCCTTAAACGAGGCAGAGGACCCTTAATGGTGAAATCTGTTGCTGCAACAATTGTTGTTGTTTTGATTTCTACTGTTTATAGCATGGTGAAGATTCAGAATCGTGGGATTGAAAATGAAGCTGTTAATCCTACTGATCAGGTTCTTATGGCTAGGCACCTTCTTGAGGCTACTCTTATGGGTATTATTTTGCTTTTGCTTTCATTTTTTTTAATGGTTTATTAATGCTTTTGATTTGATTGGAAATGTTTTTGATGGTTGAGATTGTGGCTTGATGAGTGAATCTGAGTTATATTTGGAATATGGTTTTGTAATTTTGTTTGCTTTATTGAATGAGTGTCACTTTTTATGTTAAGATCTAATTGCTTTTAATCAGCATTTAAATGGATTCACATTCTTTGTCATTTTATAATTGAGGAATCCGGAATTTGTGTCTAGATTCTTTTAGTGGAGTCTTGAAGACGTTTTTATTGGTTGGTGATTTCTTAGTTTCTTGACTTAATGGATAATGTGAGTTGAGGAAAATGGCATAGGATCTTTGTGTTACTTAATTATATGGATATAAGTCTTTTATGTATCGATTACTTTTTGAAAGGCAGTGCTGTCATATGGATGAACAAGTTCTTGTACATGCTCATTTGTTTCTCTAATGTCTTTGTCTTGAATTCTCTAGTGCACTTTGAATTTGAGGGAAGATAAAGGATTGGCTTTTCTGTTCATGAGTAGTCTATGACAATGACCACATCCATGAAGTTTTACTTGCTTTATTTTTCCCTGCATGTTTTGCATAGGTTTTGCGTTTGGGAAGAGTTTCATATCAGTCTGATCTAGACTCTAGTGCTATGTGACAGTTCTTTTAGTCTGATGTTGATGGCCTTAATATTTCTATGGTCCTCTCTCACTAACATGTAATTATTTCCAATTTCCAACAATATTTGTATATTTGACATGAGCTGGAATTGTTTAATGAATATTGTTGCAGTTTTGTATAGCAGAATATGAGTACTTATTCCTTAAATTTTTTTTTGGTGATGATTTTTTCCTTAAAATTTTTTTTTGAGTACGTAAATTGCACTTCCCCCTAGGCTTCCTGCCCAAGCAGCTCCTTTGCAGTGTGGAAATAGTGTCTTGTTAAAAGCATATTTTTCTGAATGATTTTCGTGTGTTAGAATGATAGTTTCATTCCTGCATTCAATCTGCGAGCATGAAGACTCTTAGTTTCATGAGAAAGAAGTCACAGAATGACAATTCTGTTCTGGGGATTGACTTTGCAGACATCTTCATTGTAGAGGGGCTTACTTTTTTATCTTATTTTCTTTCATATCTTTCTTGGTCATATATTATTCTCTTCAAAGTGCTGTACTCATAAATATAGTGAAATCACATGTGATTTCATCTAGAATCTCGGCACTTCCATAGAGAAGATAATTTCATTCACATTTTGATGTCTTAACTATCAATTCACTGTGTTAAATGCTGTTATATTACCAAGAACCACGGTTCATACCTTAAAGCACATTAATTATGCCATATTTTAAATTCAAGTTCAATCTAGACAAGAATGTTTGGAGTTGCAAGACCTGTAGTTTCCTAAATGATTTGCTGGATTTGTAGATAAATCATTCTTGTTAAGTGATTGATCATTTGGTTTTGGACAATTGCTTGCAGGTTTTGTCATTTTTCTTGTATTTATGGTTGACAGACTACACCATTACATAAGAGAACTTCGAATGCGAAGAAAGAGTATGGAGTCTATCAAGAAACAAATACAAAAGCCTGAAGATGGAAAAATTGTGAGCCAGGAAGAAATGAAATCCTTGGAAGAAGAATCAGTCAAGTTGAGAGATGAACTTAAGCGATTGGAAACCGAACTTGTGTCAAAAACAAAAGATGTTAAAGTTGCAGAAGCCAATGCAGTTGCTCTGAGGAAACAATCTGAGGGGTTCCTTCTTGAGTATGATCGGTTGCTCGAAGAAAACCAGAACCTCCGCAATGAACTTCATTCGTCTGACCGGAGATTGTCACATTCTGGCAGCAAGAAGAACACATGAAGAGCACATTTTTGTGTGCACTCTTCTAGAGTACCATGACACTTTGTTGACAAGAGCTATCAATCTTTCCAAACATGTTCTTCAAGAGAAGAGTTTACTTGCTTTGACTTCAAATTTAGACTTCATTGCTGAAGTGGAATGAAGTTGCGTAAATTTTGTGCTAACAAACATGGATAGATCTTATTTTCATACCCAGGGATGAATTGTTTTTGGCTGCTATAGATTTACTTTTTTCTCATTGGTGAAATATAGAGAGTTTGTTTTACCTCTAAGATTTTGAGGTGTCAGCTGCTGAGAAATTAATTGACTATGGTGGTTTGATTTAGTCCTAGGAATAATTCATCAAAACTCCAAGATATTTAGTGATTACCCTAGTGCGCAATGCCACTTTAGATAAAAAAAAGGTAACCAAAGCTAAACTTCCACTTTCAAAAACATTCTGCAATTTCTCTGTTGGCCATCTAGTTTACAAAGGAGAAAACTTCAATGCACTTGTCTCCAATCAAATCGAAGATTTGAAATGTTGTATATATATTCTTTGTTCTATAACAAACTCTTATATTACATATTTTTTAATGTTAAAATCTACTTGTTCTTATTTGATTGGATTACATTAAACATACAAGGCTAAGCACCTAAGTCTTCTCCTTCTGATATCATTAGTAGGACTTGAAAAGATCCATCATACTTGAAAAAAGGCAATTTAGTGTATTTCACGGCAATTTTTAACTTCAAACTTGAAACTAAAAGTATCATGTCTTCGGTCTTTCTGTAAACTAAATCCATTTAATAAGAATAATTTCTTCCTTATTCTTTCTCACCACAATAACTGTAACAAAAACAATGCTCGGAAAGTAATGATTAGAGAGGGAAAGATGAAAACAAGCCATGCAAATAATTTCTGTTGTGAACCATCTTTATACATTGTGAACATATGAATAAAGATTCTCTGCTACAACAATGATCACTAATATTGCAAAACTCACTTAATCCAACTATACTAAATGTTCTTGGTTCATCAGTAACAACAAAAAAATTGTGCTCCCTATTATAACTTGAACTGTCTAACCAATAGTTCTCTCTTTATTAGATTCTTGGCCACTGATTAGTCTTCCCTTCTCTCTAATGCTGTTTTCTCTAACTGTGATCCATTGAGCATCACATTTGCAATCGAGCATAGAGTGTAATTGCTCATTCATCACTAAAAGTTAGATCGGTCAGCAATTTTCGTTATATAGATTGACGATGTTAGATTTGAAGAATTAAAAAAATACTTTATAAATTTAAAGAATTATCAAAATAAAAGTAGGTGTAAAGATAAAGAACTAAAAGTATATTTTAGCCCACATTATTTTAAATGGAACTACATAATTTAATAATCCAATTGATATTATTATAATTTCAAAATATCCATCGTCCTTGAAAATGACACATAAATTTGCTAATCTAAATCCTTTTTTTATTAAATAGTCTAAATCCTTATAATAAAATGACTTCTTCCCTTCACCACTATAACTGCTCCGGGTTGCAACTGTAGAAACGAAGGGCAAAAGAAAACCATGCGGGAAAGCTGAAAACAAGTCATGCAAAAATTTTCTATAGTGAACCATATTATCAATACAATGTGAACAAATGAATAAAGATTCTCTACTGTTGCAATAATCATGATTAATATCACAGAACTCACTCAATTCAACTATACTAACTGTCCCTACTTCATCATTAACAAACACAAAATTGTCCTCCCTAATGTAATTTGAACTGTCTATCCCACAATTCTCTGTTCCTTCATTAGATTCTTGCCCATTCAAGAATCTCTCACTCTCTCTATTGCTGCCTTCTCTGACTGTGATCCATTGACCATCACATTCCCATATGGGCATAGAGGAAGTAGCCAATATACCAATTCTACTTCTTGGGCTAGTAAGATCCCAAGAAAATAAATGTTCATGAGTCGGGTTCGGATTCGGATCCAAACCCGGTGTTCGGGTTCCCTGCGACCCGACAAAAGAATCCGAATCCCAAAAACATTGATCCATTAACACACTAGTTGGAGAAATTGAACTAGAATTATCAAATCTCTTCAACACAACATTTCTTAAATCCTTAACAAACTCATGTTTGAGAAGCTCACTAGCAGACCACCTCTCATTTGGATCTCTTTTCAAACACATGGCAACAAAATCCCTCCCTTGCTCCGACAATGAACCCGGAATCTCCGGCACCTCGCCTCCGAACCCGACCCGATATAGCACGCTAACCGGGTCGGTGACACCGTGCCACGGCGACTTCCCGGTGACCATCTCCAACACAACACACCCAAAAGCCCACACGTCAGCAGAAAAATCTTGCCTTTCCCCACGCGCCACCTCCGGCGCCATGAACGCCGGCGTACCGGCCACCACCGGCGCCGCCGCCGGAGAAACTCTCCGGGAACAACCAAAGTCAGCAATTTTAACCCCATCATCAGTAACCAAAACATTTTGTCCCTTCAAATCACAATGAACAACCCCATTGGAATGCAAGTAATCCAACCCAAGAAGAATCTCACGTGCATAACATCTAACCTTAAACTCATCAAACCCAACATTACCAAGCCTGTGAATTTCATCAGCAATTGACCCATGTGGTGCATACTCCATGAACAAGTTATACATGAAGACACCATGTTCATATGTTGTGTCACACCCTTTATATGTCACAATTTGTGGACACTCCAATAATGTGGATACAATGCTTTGCTCTCTCCTTAATATCTCCGACCTATCAAGCTCCACCGACTTCACCGCCAACTTCCTATCGGAACCATGAAATTCAGCAACCGACACGGTGGCTGTAGATCCCCGACCAATGGTACATCCCCTAGTCCACATCATGTGTAACATAAAAATGTGACGTTACTAGTGATATGGTAGAAACTTATGTGCACAACTTTATGAAATGTTATATATGTATATGTGTGTGTGTATAGATATATATATATATGGTGGGAAGTTTGGGGTGTTGTGATTGGGAGTGATGAATTTATGGGCGGCGGGCGTATTGAGGAGTGTAGGTGGGAGGGGGACACGTGGCGGGAGGAGAGAGTAGGGGTGGGTTGTTTACTTGTTTGCTTTTGTTGTTGGTGGTGTTGTTGGGGTAGGACTTAGGAGTTAGGAGTATTATTATATTGGCCGGCGATGATGAATGAAATTTGAGGAAAATGATGTGTTAAATTTGAGGAAAATGAGGTTTTTTTATTTTGGTTATGTCATATATTTGAGGCACATGGCGGCATGTGGTGCTTCTTGCTTTTTCATCCAATGCGGTGATTTGGATAATTAGCTTTTCATTATACTCCAAAAATTCTTAATTATAACATCAATGTGAGTTCTTATAGAAATTAAAAATACAAAATCAATTGTTTTAAAATGTCAATAATTATTTTTCTCCTCAAAACTAATTTAATATACTAGTAATAAACTAATATATAATCTAGTTACATGCATCATATTCTCTCCATTCCTAA
The DNA here is from genome assembly GCA_029929735.1 of Mimosa pudica. Classification (NCBI taxonomy): domain Eukaryota; kingdom Viridiplantae; phylum Streptophyta; class Magnoliopsida; order Fabales; family Fabaceae; genus Mimosa; species Mimosa pudica. Next base: position 4,186,307 of record JAKELP010000020.1, read on the forward strand.
ATATTATATCACTTTCAGATTTCAATTTGTTCTTAAATATAAGCAACTTTTTTAATTTTCTCAATTTTTTCCCAAATGAACTCTAATGATCCTTTTTTTTTTTGATCAGCAAAGGAATGTAATATCATTAACCAGAAAGGAACATTACAATTGAAAACATCCATGAGAAAAAGAACTAACAGAAATGCATAAGAGATAGTTCAATAAAATAAGCTGGTTAACAACAATTCCTATCAACCAATTCCCATTCTGCCATTGGAAGAGCTAGGCACATTAGATGATAAATTAGTCTTCTCAGCATCAGCAGTCAGAAAAGATAGCAAAGGAAGTGATGGTTGTGACACCCACCCCAAAGGATACACTCCCTTATAAGCCTCAGCCGCAATACAGTCCGCTGCAGCATTCCCTTCTCTAGGTATGAAAGAAACAAATGACCCAACTGAAGATGAAAGAAGATTAATGATATTCTGTACAATGTGTCTGCTTCTCCAATCATGTAAACCTGGTTTTTTGGTAATCACACTTTGCACTAGAAGTAGCGAATCAGTTTCAAACACAACCTTATTCAAGCCCAAGTCATTTGCTAACATCAACGCCCTGTGCAAAGCAAGAGCTTCTGTCATGAAGGCTGAGATGGATTTGATTTTATCAACAAAGCCCCATTGGAATTCCCCTAGTGCATTGCGACATATAACACCAATAGCAGCAAAACCTGTGTTCTTAGGGAAGGCACCATCTGTATTAATTTTCATGAAATCTGATGGAGGACAAATCCAATGAGAAATCATCTTTGGTACAGCTACATGCTTCTCTGCATAAATCTGATTTGAAATCCAGAATTCCATGTTAGATTTCATTGCAGTTTCCACTACTAGCAGCGGGTTCGGGTATTGAAAATTGAAGACTTTATCATTTCTAACTTTCCATATCATCCACATAATCCAGCATATCAGAGAAATCTCAGCTTCTTGAAATTCACTAGGAGTAGTAGTTATATCTATCCACCAAGCTGTGAAATTAGAAATGTTCAAGCAATCCATTTTTGCTCCCAAACTACATCCGAACCAAATGCATCTTGTCCATGGGCAGTGGAAAAACAAGTGTTCAATAGTCTCATTCGTAGCAAGACACATTGGGCAGAATTGACAATCCACTCTCCTTCGTCTAGCTAAATCCTCATTAGTGGCTATAGATCTATTAATCACACGCCAGATAAAATGTTGAATTCTGGGCAGAGTTTTCAATCTCCAGAGAAACTTCCAGTTTGCTTCTGACATAACACACGAAGAGCTCGCGATGTTCATACCATAAGATATATTTGCCTTAGCATTTCGATAACCCAAACGGACTGAATAATCCCCATTGTTTGCCTTAGCCCATACAATTCTATCAGAGGTACCAGGTGGTGCAAGAGGAATTTTAAGGATTTCAGCAGCAGCTTCATCAGAGATAAGGCCTCGGATTGGAGAAAGATCCCAGAAACCATTTTTGATCAAATCACATACTTTACCTTCCTTCACAAAATAATTATCTTGATGATCATCTCTTAATGGCAATTGTATGTTCGGGATCCAATTGTCACCCCAAATGCGAGTAGAATTGCCAGCTCCAATATCCCAAAACAATCCTTGTTTTAAAAAATCTCTCCCTTCCAAAAGACTAACCCAGCACCAGGATGCTCTACTCCCTTTACTTGCATCTTGGAAAACTCCATTAGGGAAATAAATGCTCTTCAAAACACGTGCCCATAAATCCTCTGGATTATTAAAGAGTCTCCATGCTGTTTTTGCTAGCAAAGCATCATTCATGATTTCAAAATCTCTAAATCCCATTCCTCCTAGGTCTTTAGGATTAGAGAGAAATTCCCATGATTTCCAATGTAAAGCACTCCTCTCTGATGATCCACTCCACCAGAAATTAGCTATAATACTATTTAACTCTTTACATGTTTTTTTTGGAAATTTAAAACAATGCATAGAGTAAATAGGAATAGCATTGATTATAGCTTTGATCATCACCTCCCTACCTGCATACGAGAGAGTATTCTTGCTCCATCCTTGAATTTTCTGCTGGATACGATCACGAACAAAAGAGAGAGCTTGATTTTTTGTTTTCCCCCAAATACTTGGAATGCCCAGATATCTGCCAGGATCATTTGCTTCCACAATTCCCAATCTTTGGCTCACAATGTTCCTAACTTCTGGAGGAGTGTTGGCTAAGAAGAAAACACTTGATTTATCCAAGTTGGCTACTTGTCCAGAAGCAATACAATAGCTATTCAGGATATCCGCCATAACATCACAGTTTCTCTCACTTGCATTCAGAAAAAAGAGAGCATCATCTGCGAAAAACATATGTGAGAGCTCAGGGCATTTATTGCTAAGTTTGATCCCCTTCAATCTTTTATCAATAACACTCTTGTTTATCATTCTGCTCAGCACTTCCGAGATCAAAATAAAAAGATAAGGGGATAGGGGATCCCCTTGTCTAAGCCCTCTACCTGGTACAAATGAATCTATTTTTTCGCCAGAAATACAAAGGTTTAGAGTAATTGAATTAATACATTTCATGATAAGATTAACCCAATCACTACAAAACCCAAACTTCAGAAGGACTTGCTCCAAGAAATCCCACTCCACCCGATCATAGGCTTTACTCATATCAATTTTTAGAGCCAATTCATACTTATTACTTCTTTTTTTCCTCCTAAGATAATGATACACTTCATGAGCTATAATGATATTATCATGTATTACACGCCCAGGAACAAATGCACTTTGACTAGGGGAGATACACCTATCTAGATATGGTTTTATCCTATTGGCTATGATCTTTGAGATGATTTTGTAAGAAAAATTACATAAGCCAATTGGTCTAAACTGAGAAACATATTCAGGTTTTAGCACCTTGGGGATCAAAGTAATATTTGTCTCATTTAGATCATGTAAATAGTATTTTCCAGCAAAAAAATCTACCACCATTGAATAAACAGAGTTACCTATTTCCTGCCAAGCTGCATGATAAAATTTACCAGAAAAGCCATCGGGGCCAGGGGCTTTAGTTCCACCAAGACTGAAAGCTGCTTCTCTAACTTCCTCCATCGTGACTTCTCTTAATTGTTGATAAGTGAAAAAATCTAGAATTCCTGTCACCTGCCCTCATCCATTCCACTCTAGATCTCTGTCTCCAATAAAGCTCCTCCTTTTCAAAAGCTTTATCAATCTCAGCCTCAAGTTCAACCCTCATCCGATTTGTAGACAAATCATCTTGAGTAATCTCTGCAAGCTTCAACTTCAACTCCCTTATTACTCTCAAATTATTTGGAAATTCCTTCTTACTCCACTTCCATAGGGTATCACTGCACTTTGACAAAGAAGCAATAAAGAGTTGCAAATTTGAATACAAATCATTACTTCCCAGAGACCATCCTCTCTTAACAACTGACATAAAATCAGTGTGAAAACACCACACAGGTTCAAATTTAAATTGTTTCATTTTCTGACTTTTCTTGTAGCAGAAATTGATCTGAAGGAGATGATGATCAGACCCTGCCGGATCAATATGAATGACCTGAAGATTAGGAAATTCCTCCCGTAGCATAATATTCCCTAAAGCACGATCCAACCTCTCCTTAATAATAGCCTCATCCTCCCTATGATTACACCAAGTGAAGCAGTAGCCATGAAAACCCAAGTCCAGCAATTCACAATCAGCCAACAAGCTTTGAAAATTAAAAATTTTACGCCAAGCTTTTGGCTTTCCCCCCTCTTTCTCCTCCTGAGATAATATATCGTTAAAATCACCAACACACATCCATGAATTACTAATCCCCTTTGCAATCCTACGAACTTCTTGCCAACATAAACTCCGCTCACGCTCTTTAGAAGGCCCATAAATAAATGTGATGTATGAAGGGGTTTCAAAATTGGCAGAATTAATACTTGTGTGAATAATATTTGAAGATGAAAACAAAATATTCACTATCACCTCATCTGTCCACCAAAGCGCTAGGCCACCTCCTAATCCAATTGGATCAACCAACCATTCTTCAGTGAAACCACATTTGCGACGAGCTTTTCTAACTGTTCTCCTCTTTTGTTTTGTCTCCATTAAGAACACCACTTGGGGTTTGATTCGAAGACATTCCTCCTTAAGATTCCGAACTGTCAAGGCAACCCCAATTCCTCGACAGTTCCAAGATAGAATATTCATTGTGAACCGGTGGTTGGTCCCATCCAACCACCGGCGTTTTGATAAGGAGGCAGAGAGCTAGCAGATTCATCTTTACTGTTAATAGTAAGCCGAAGCCAACTATCTGGAAAATCAATCTCATCTACACAAACATTAGATGGCTGCACTGGATCAGTCCGGATAGTGCTACTTCGCCGAAGATGATGTTTCAGGGACTTAATGTTCTTGCGAGCTGGCTTACAGTGTTGCTGAGAAGAAGATGATGACTTTGAACACTCCTCCTCGGGTTCTTTTAGAATTAATCGCCGCTTACAAGAGTGCTCAGGTGAGGTGGGATCCAGCTCATGAGCTCTTTTGATATTTATTCTCCCTAAACCCACAGTAATTGCCGACACAGGTGAAAGTGTAAGTGGAGGGGTAATTACCATAGCATTTGTTAAATCAGCCTCATCATTTGGAAACTCTACTCTATAGTTTGGGCTCAATGACTGGCCCAACATATTATCACATATTTTTGTGGAGTCAAACTGTTGGGTCTGTAAGGGCTGAGTTTTTTTGGGCTTTATAACTTTTCTGACTTCTTTCACAATAACAGGATCACAAACATAATTCACAACATGTGGGTCAACTAAATTATTTTCCTCAACTTCAGCAATAACGTCATTATCACACATAAATGGTTGATCCTCTTCAGTTTTAGAATCTTCAATGATTGGCACAATATCTGCCAATATTCCTTCCATATTAAACTGAATTTGACTATTTGATTGAGAGATTTTCTCCACCGAATCTGCCATCATAATGGGAGTTTCCATAACTGTCTTCGGGTCCACCGGACTATCTCGCCGTTGAAGCATCTCTTTCTCTGATTGGTCTTTCTTCCACCACTTAGCTTCAATCCAGTCATCTCTACAGATTACAAGGCTATCTTCAAATGTTTTCACTTGAGCTGTACCAAGCCATGGGCCATAATTCTTGGACACTTCCTTCTCCACTTCTCTGCTTCTCCTACAAACCTTCATATCATGGCCAATCATCCCACAACCATAACAAAAAATTTGGAGTCTTTCATAACGGACAGAAACTCTTGCAGGCTCTCTATCATCGCGGGGCACAAGGAATTCAGATATTAAAGGTTTCATAAGGTCAACAAGAACTCTAGTGCGAACATAACTCCGTAAGAATTTGCCTTCTACCTCCGGTGATTCAATCATCAGAACCTGTCCCACAGCATTACCAAGAGTAATTGCACTTTCAACATCAAATGCTTCCAATGGCAATCCATGGAATTGGACCCAAAAAGGTGCTGATGTAAAATCAACATCCTTCAAAACCATGTATTCTTCCAACACTTGGAGATTAAGAAGAAAACCCAGAATTGACCATGGTCTCCCCTTTAGTATTTTGATCATATCTTCTTCTTTTTTGAATCTGAATAAGAAAACATTTCTGTTATGTTCCATCTCATGGATCTCAACATCGTCATCCATTTGCCATCCCTTCTTAACCATAGAAATAACTGTTGGCTTATTCAAATTTTTCTCAGTCATCACTTTTCCAACCAGTGTACACCCCCTCTTAGCATCCCCTTTTTTTGATAAATTAAGCAAGACTTCCATAGTTTTTTTGGAACCACTACTACCTACCTCAACCTCCATACCTCCTCACCTCCAAACACCCAAAATGAAATTGAGACACTACACACACACACACACCCGTGTTTACACTCTCACACCCTCACTCTCTCCCTACACACGCGAGATTGAATGAGAAAAGAGAAGGTCACCGTTGTTCTATAAAACGCCGGCGAAGATAGGTTACACAAGGAAACCTAATGACACACTCATGAAGAGAGGAAAAAACGCTCTCACCAGGGAGAGAAAAAACTCGTCACACATCCGAGCAGAATTTGGACCAATGATCCTCATCTATTATAAACAAGTAAGAGTGGAAGAGTGAGAATAAAAGTATATATATGGTTATGGTATATTAGTAATATCATGTGTTAATAACTAACTTAATTAATATTCTTAATCTAATCAAATTAGGGAAAATGATCTTATATTTAGGGGTAGAGATAATAAATGTTATATAATTTAGTGGTATAATTTACTCCATTAACTTAAACAAAAAAATTCAGAGAATTTTATAATTAGTACTGGCGGGTATTAATTATTAGCCATCCGGTCTTAAAAGTATTAGTACTACTGTCCTTATTTACTAATCATTATGATCAATATGATAGTAATAAAGTTCTCTAACCAATAACAGGTTCTAGGTTGAGATGATAAATAATGATAGACAGCATATGAATTCTAATCTACTAAGGAAGCGTAATGATTTGGAAAAGCAATAATTTTGTAAATCAGTCTAAAGTTCAAATTCAAAGTAACTTCAAGAATAGCCAATGAGTCGATTCTACTGAAGAAAGGTACTTTGGAAAATAAATAAATTTATTAATATAATAATGAAGTAATGTATTTCACAGGTCATTCCAGGAGGTAATGAAGGAAGGAATTGGTGCATATGCAATGTATGACAGCCTATCTGCGTCATTTTCCACTACTAAGTTTCTCTCCATGCCTAAGAAATTGACGCGTCATGGGTGATCTCCTTAATCATGCACACAACAACATAATCTAATCTATATTAGCTACATATAGTGCGTGTGTGAGAGAGAGAGAGAGTACTCTCCATCAGGTCTTCTTTATAAGGTATTTTAATTATTGATGTAAGAATATTAAAATATTTTCATATCGTGTCCGGACTCGAGGGAGTACATGACAATAATTGGAGAACAATTTTTCCCCATTTGTATCGTTGTACTCGTATACTTGTATTATATAAATAAAATAATCTTATATGAAAATTTTCAAAAATAAAGAAAAAATGCTTTCATTTTGTCATAATTAGCGTCCATTATACACCCATAAATAGCTTAAAGTGGCAACCTCATATTTAAGACTTTTTATGTAAGTTTTGGATTAATTGTAAAATCAACCAGAATGATATAAATCCAACCCATTTGTGGACTCTGTTTGGGGTGGTTTGTACTATTTGTTTAGATCAACTTATTTTAAATAAATTTATGTTGTAAAAGATATACATTGGGAGAAATGAGAGATTTGAAAGCATATAATAAATTATATAAATATGAAATATGAAGATTCTATCAAATACACACATTGAAATGATTTAACTATCACCGGTGGGTAATTAGTCTAGTATGTAAATGGGCGCCCTATAAAAATAAAAACGTGTATACAAATTCTTGGAAAGTACTCTTACTGGGAGAAGAGAATCCTACTTAAATTGACAACACTCTAAACCTTTAAATTTGGATTAGTCGATTGATAATAGATTTAACTATGACTTGTTGGTTTGTATACTTAGATCAAGACCTCTTGAAATTTAGATTATTATTGGTAGTGGACGAAATTTAGATTATTAGAGCAGATAGAATTTTTTATTTGCATATATTAAAGGATTTAATTAGTTATAGTTTTTGAGGCGGAGTCAATGCAAGGTTTCATTCCTTGAAGTTCACAACAATCAAAGTCAATGAGAAGGCATTGACTTCTGGTTTGGGTCATGTGTTAATTCGAGTAGCTAGACCAAAAGCACTGATAAGAAATGACTCGATGCATAGTCTAAATAGCATCCATGGCCAAAATTCATGAACCTTGTTGCTTTCATTCGCAGAATGATATTATCACTATGACTTGAGAGGGTTATGTGTTATGCCAAATAATTAATTAGAATAAATAATCAATCTTTAAAGACAGGTTCTACTAGTGCCGCACTTATCAGAATGCACATTTCTTAAAAGAACACACTCTAAGTAAGAATCTAATAGAAGATTAATTTCACATAGTCTCTCATTTCCAACTACCCACAAGTCTAGCTAGCAAAGCTGTTAGAGTAATTGTGGCAGAAGCCTACTCATAGAAGTAACAGCACGAAGTTATAAACAAAAATGAACATTAAATATTATTCTGCTCAGAGTAGACTCTGTTTTCATTGAAGAAGAGATTAATGTATAGGAGCAGGGGGAAGAAATATTTAAAAAGCCGTTGTTAAGCAAACAAACTTATTGTTCCACTAAACTGGCGTGCAAAAAGGAAGTAGGCGCCATCAAATTAAGTGTACTTTTTTACATGTTATCTGAATTGTTTTAAATTAAAATAGATTAGACGTTTACTTTTGTTTGGATAATTCATCCACTTAAAATTAAAGAATATGTCTCGCATTTTTTAACTTCAAATAAAAAATAATACAAATAATCATGGGAAGGGACCACATTGAGTGTAGTGCATGCATGCATGAATGGAGAAGTGTGAAGAGAAAGTAAAAGGAAGGGGTGACGTGGTCATGAAGCAATGGATCAATCACATGCCTCCCACCACTAGCATTTACTTTCACCTTATTCAATTTTCATGATCTTCTTTCTCTCCCTTATCTATCTATATTTTATAATTTGATAAAAAAATCAATGACTCTATCTGATAAGATAAAACTTCATGTTATGTGAACTTTTTTTCCAACTCTTCTGTAAATTCCATGTGTTCCAGTTTAGCTCTTGAGATGGTGGTTTCCAATAGTTTCTTCAAGGCAGCAAGCCAGCAATTAATGCGCTTTGCTTTTTATGGAATCTCTACACAAGGATTATCATCTAATGTTTCTTAATTAGCATATTTCTTGCTAGATTTCCCCCTCTCAGTGTCTTATTTGGCAAAGGCTTTTGCCCTTTCGATTTCCATCACCATCATCACCTTTTTTATACTAAAATATCAGATCCATTTTCAGTTCAGCTTTGTAATTTTCTTAAGCACAAAGCCTCACAGATACGTGCATAGTAGCAACAGGATTTGTTTTGCTTCCAAAATTATAGATATTCTTCACTATCTTTAAGTGATTTTTTTTATTATTATGAAATGTTTTTTTAACTGAAATTATGAAATGCCTTAGCTATGTACTCCTACTAAACGAGCTTAGCTCTCTTTAAGTATATATTCATAAATTTTGTATTCCTCAACTTATTTTAAAATCTTAGAAGGAAAAAGTTTACTAATAAAAGTAATGTGATTAAATTTTGGAAGAAACGATTTTTTGTTTTGCTAAAAAATTATATCCTCGATCTACTTAAGAAGTAAATCGGCCTATGCGGTTTTCTTTCCTATATATATCATCACCTGACTTAAACACGTTTTGAACTAACTAATCAAATACCGAATTACTCTCCCGGTTAAATTTGTTAACTTCTTAAATTGAAACATATTGCTAATTCTCATAATAAACAACATAACGATAACTAATCAGAAAAGGCAGCAAGTAATAAAAAAAAAACAGAAAGCCAGCCATATCTACAAAGCCTTTAAACTTGACATTTAATCCATAGTTTAATCTGTAGTTCCCATAATACGGCCATAGCCTCACAAACCATTGAGAAGTGATCAATATATACAAAGCCATAACACATTAAAAACATCCGTTATGATTGAAAAGGGTCTGAATTCTGAAAGCCAGAATCAAATAACTATCATTGTTTTGGAGGGACACAACACTTTCTTTAAGCTGCTTCAGCAAATCCAACTCTCTCTTTTCCAAAATCAAACTCGGTGTGATATCTGCCCATGAACACATCTCCAAGGATCCTGCATTATCATTGTGTGAATGTCATTGGGTGAGAATTGTGACCGAAAGTAGATAAATTATTACATGCAACTATGGAAGAAGTAAAGGGCTAATTTACCAGAGAGGGCCACGTGGTGGAGGAATATCCAAAGCAGAAAAGCCACTAATGCATTGAGCAGCAGGTCCTTGGCCCACCTTAAGTATGTACTGGAGATTGAAGAAGCCAAAAAAAAAATTATGAGTACAGAAAAGCCTCTTTATAGACATAAGCAATTTAATCACTAAAAAGACAACAGATAAACAGCATGCAATGATAAAATACAGTATAAAAATGACAAGTTGCAAGTTGTTCAGTTGATGTGGGACTTTTTAGTGATTAAATTGCTTATTCCGGATTATACAATAGTTTTCCCTGCAGTTATGGTGGCAGTGATCAGCTCTCATAAAGGGTAAGCAATGAGGTAGTAAGGGCACTATACCTCCTGTGGGGCAAGCTCAAAGGTTTTATCACCAATAGTGAAGGAAACAGGAGGCATTGATGAGACTTGGTCACAATCAACTGCTGATTGTCCATTGGGGCTAGGCATTTTATCACAGAGCTGCAGAAAAATGATCATGAGGCTTAAGGGTCGATAGGAACACCAAGTTCCAGATGTGTACATTATAAAATGGCAATAAGAAAACTCACATTGTTGATGTAGTCTATTATTTTTTCCACAGACTGATTCTGCCTCAGCTGACTCTGCATCCATACAACAGCCATCTCGCATGCTTGACATGCAGCATCCCGAGCAACACCAGATGATTTTCCTTCATTCTCGTCCACAACACTCTCAATGCCCATACTATAGTGAAAATAGAGAGACTCTTCAGTATAATCACAGAACATCAAATATATCAATGTAAAAGGAAACAGTAACTGAAAAAGTCCTGGGATTATTGATCTTTTCGGCTTTTACCTAACACCACGAGTACCATCAAAGGTACACAATCCAATTTGGGAGCATATTTTCTTTGGTTGTGCCTAAAGTAGAGAGAGGGCCACAAGAAAAGTCATTACCCAGTATAACCAAATTTGGTAACCACAGAAAAGAAACTGCTAGGATTGTGTTTAAAAAGGATCCTTACTTCAGATAAAAGCAGCTCTATGATTGTTTCTCCATACTGTGAAACAACTGTCTTGCATTCTTGGCTAACAATTCCAGTAGCTCCAATGGCATGATTTATCATAGTAATCACGGTCTAATTGAACATAAGCACATATATGATCACAAAACAAATTAGTCCCAAGCGATTAACAAGAGTTTCTTCCATTTATTTAATGATATAAAGGGAAACTAAATTATCAAATTACAAAAGCGAAAAAAAATTACTGAGGAAATTGATTCCATTTTCCTATACAAAAAGCTATGCACATAACAAGGATAATCAATTGGTTGTCAATTTGGATATCGCCTTAATAAAAAGTGAAAATTGTTGCATGATTCTACACCACTACATATCAATGTGAAAGGAGACAACTGCACAAAACTAATGCCTAAGTTTATTATGTGGTTAACAATCAAATTTTGAGATTAACCAAAATCAACTTAACTATTTTTTTACTTAAAATCAGCATATCAGTCCATTTACTATCTTTTTACTTCTTGATTCTCGATGATGTTCAGCCCAAGTGGCCAGTGCAGAATCTATAGGTCTATCAAACTCTACAAACATAAATGAGAAGTTGCATAGCAAATAGCACCATAAGCCTAGAAGCATTAGTTCATACCGTTGGGCCTGCTATCAAAGAAGTCCCAGAATCTGCTATAGCTGAACAGCCATTAGCACAAAATCCTGAAAAAAAAAATAAGCTCAGGTCAGTACCAACATGTAGAACCCTGATGAAACTCAAGGTAAAAAGATACTGATATTAATGGAAAAACAAGAACTCCACAGAGTATGATCTAATGGAGATGAAGATACAAAGGTAAAATGTAAAGAAACAATGCAATAGCCTCTAAAAGCTATGCCCTAGGAATGTGTTTGAGAGACATCCCCAACTCTCCCAATTCTCACTAAACTCTTTTTTCCTCTCTTTACAATAGGGCCTTTCTTATATAGGCATTCTCTCTCCCTAACTGTCCCTTACAAAATTACCCTAATACCCCTGTTCACTCAACATACACCTTACTCACTCAACATACACCTTACTCACGCCAATATTGCTCTACTTTTATTTTCCTATTTTATTCTCCTATCCGTTTCCATCATTACCCCCCTCATGAAGAGCCACCTTGTCCTCAAGGTGATAAGCAAATGTGAGGGTCAACTTCATCCAAGTCCCCAACCAATCTGTCATGGCAGTGATCACAAGCTTGATTGCCTGGACAATTGTTAACATCTCTTCAATTATAGCCAAAACGAAGTGGCACATAACTAGCCCACAAAACAGGGCACAAGCTGCTGTACGCGTCATCTTTTCCACTACAACTCCAGGCATTTGAAATGAATATAAAAACAAGAGAAGTCCATCAACAAAATATATGGATGGGTCCACTCTATACTCAACTTGCTTAGAAGGTTCCCACATATCACTAATGAAACAAACATATGAAACCCCCCATGTGTAGGGAATAAAGTCCATCTGAATCCATCCATCTTCAAAATTTCAGAGGCAGTAAGTCCCTCCTTTTCTACTGCCATCAAAGCTGTAACAAAATCCTGAAAAAATTGAGTAATCCATATAAATGAATTCTCAGGCTTACTCAACTTTAAGGCTACTGGCAGGAGCAGGACCAAGGCTTTTTGATTCATCAGCTCAACTTCTAAGAAATCATAAGATGTTAGCCCTTTCTTGCCCAATCTCACTTCACCCACCATCTTTATCAATTTTTGAGCAATTACCACTGAATTAATACTAGAGTGGCTAGATGCTCTAGTCATTTCACCTTTGTTCACTATATCCAATGTAACAGGGCATAAACCACACCTAACAATTACTTTCAAGCAAGTACATAATTGTCCTTTCTCAACTTCAATCACTGAAATAAATCCCACTTCATGAATGCATCTAGATAGGCATGACAGTTTCAGGACTTGAGCAACAAGAGACCAGAGTTGAGTAAAAATATAGTGATCCCCAAGTAGGACCTTCCAATTCACCCTCTCTGTATCAGTGGAATTAGAATTCACAGTAAGCCTCACTATATTCACGCTACTAAGGAAAGCCAAGTTTATCTCTTCTCGTTTGACTCCATGGAATGATTTCCCCATCTCAATTGTTCTCACTTTACACAAATAAAAGAATAGTTGTCTCCAAGAATTATAATAGGCTGAAGACATACCAGAATTTTCGAATTCAGAAGTGTTGAACACCAAACAATCCGAAAAATTGAATATGAGTATCCCATACCAAGCTTCGTAGGATTCATCACTATAGTAATAATCTTCCACTGCTTTTGCGTCCTCATCTTGTGTGATTTGCCTAGCCTTAGCCTCCAACGTTGCAAACGGTGAGTACACGGAAAATAACTCTGCTGTATTTTGAAGCCATATATGTAAATGTTGGCTAGGGTTTTGCAACAAGTATATGAAGATATGGGCCTTTTGCTCACCATAACTAAGCCCAATTAATTCATCTCTCCCATTAAGCATAGGGCTTCTTCCACTCTGGGCCTTGTGAACCCTAATCAGGATCCAATAGCTTTGAGATTTTTCTGAAATTTCTTTCGCCTTCGACATCGTGAAAAACTGAGGTCGGTTCTCATGCCTTACTTCATTTGCAAATATTTTCTCAAAAAATTTCTCCCATGTATAGGCGGTGATCTTCACTACTAATGATCCATTAATGGAATTCATCTTCTTCTGTTCATCTAGTTTGATTTTGTTTGTCGAAGATTTTTGTTCTTCCATAATTCCAGCCTCAACGTGAATTTCAGATTTGATCATTGGTTCTTCATTCATATTCTCTTTGGCTTCAATCTCACCTTTCACTTTCTCTCGCTCATAGGAATCAACACTTTCAATTACCTCTTGAACAAGATCTTTTCTTGCTAATTCCGATTCTGAGTTTCTCTTTTCTTCGACAAATTTCTTATCACATCCATAATCTGAATATTTCTCTAAAATCTCTAACATGCGACTAAATGTGTCAATTACCCTATCTTCAAAACTGTTTTCCATAATCTTGATTCCAAGATCGGTGCTCTGATACCTTTGATGAAACTCAAGGTAAAAAGATACTGATATTAATGGAAAAACAAGAACTCCACAGAGTATGATCTAATGGAGATGAAGATACAAAGGTAAAATGTAAAGAAACAATGCAATAGCCTCTAAAAGCTATGCCCTAGGAATGTGTTTGAGAGACATCCCCAACTCTCCCAATTCTCACTAAACTCTTTTTTCCTCTCTTTACAATAGGGCCTTTCTTATATAGGCATTCTCTCTCCCTAACTGTCCCTTACAAAATTACCCTAATACCCCTGTTCACTCAACATACACCTTACTCACTCAACATACACCTTACTCACGCCAATATTGCTCTACTTTTATTTTCCTATTTTATTCTCCTATCCGTTTCCATCAAACCCCAAAGCCAGCAATAATGAAATAAAGAAAACATATCAGCATCTCTCATTAGTTTCCTATACGTACCAGTAGATTTTCCATCAACAAGGACATCTCCCATGTCAAACTACCAAAACACAACAATGAGTCAAAACAAATGCGAAAAAAAGAAGACATGTGCATAAGAAAGAAGAATCATAATTTGAAAAATAACCTGCCAATAGCCTTTTTGTGTTACAGGTACATAAGTGTGCTCGCCCTTGTAGTGATCAGGATCTGAACCACCAAAGACAATCTCACCCCCTACCTCGTCATCTAGATTACGATTCAACCAGAATGAAAATACTGGTTCCTTGACAAGGCCTTGTTCAACCATGTTGTACCTGAGACAAACAGATGCCTTATAATCACAGATATGATAAAACCCAAGCAAAATGACGAAATAAAAGTTAAATGTTCCATTACCACACTGGAACAGCTTTTCCAACCGAGATCTCTTGAAATCCAAGTCCTAATATACCATCGAATTTGCCCATCAAAAATGTAACACCAGGCTGTCTTGTTGCTTCAATAAATTCCTGATAGGAAACGCAAGATATTCTATATCAATATTTTAATTCACCTATATAGTAAAAGTACTCAGCTCTTTTCTCCCACACCCCAAAAACATAAAACTCCATCCAAAAACAAGAAAGAGATAGAGAAGAATGTTGAAGCGTTTGTCCAGTATTACCTGCTTCTTAACAACTAAGTCACCAACTCTGACATTGTCATAGCTAAAGAAACCAGAAATTGCTCCAGTACCATACTGAATTGCAGCAGAAGTACCTACAAAAAAAAAAAGTTGAGCATTAGGCAAGAAGACAACATCTAAACATTTTTCTTTCAGAAAGGCACTTTTGTGATAAGAAAATTTTATCCTACAGAAACTCTCAAGTTTCAGTCAAATTGAATTCCTGATAAGACCATAAAATCCTCATTGATAAAGAAAAACAGCAGGATTAACAAAACACCACAGATATATCAGACTGAACAATTATAGAGTCCTTATCAAAAGTAAGAGGTACACAAACCATTTTTCTTGTAGGTACTGGATAGGCTAGACTTGTACTTGGCATGGAAATAGCACGAAACCTGCACCTCAAATACAAGAAAGAATTAGCAAAATGAGTGAAACCAAAGCCTAATATACTCCCTCCTTCTCTTGATATTTTCTAAATGTAAGACCAGCTAACACTTTTTTGAAATTCTAAGGAAGCTAAATAAGTTATTTACTAATTGATTTGACAAATTCTTTTTCTAAAGTTCTAAACTAGTCAAGCTAACATATAATCTAATAATACACAAAATATGTTATTGTCTCATTTTATTTTGATTGATCTTTCCTAAAATGTAAACTAGGCCTTATAAGCTAACATCTAATAATACATAAAATATGTTATTGGCTCATTTGTTTTGCTTAATCTATCAAAGTCAACTAGGCCTTATAAGCCATCATAATCTAATACTACACAAAACATGTTATTGGCTCATTTTGCTTACAAACGGAGGAAGTATAATAAACATTATACAATGCATAAGTCCATAAAAACTGACCGAGAAATAACACTTGGCAGATGGCACCCACAAATTAGAGCTGCCAGTATCAAAAATAACAGTGAACTTCTGAGGAGGAGTACCAATAGCTATTTCCCCAAAGTACTGAGCATCCATGTAATTCTTCAGCCCAACAATATCAGAATCTGAAGGAGCATCTCCAAGAAAACCTTGGAAATGATTCTTCCTAATGGAAGACCTTAATCCATGCCCCTCATTATTAGAGCCAAACCTAGCAGCAAGCCTATCATTCTCATCCAACTTAACTTTCTTCAATCCAATCCTTCGAAGCCCATCATTGGCATCTTTGCAGGAAGCCAAAGAAAGCAACAAGCTCGAGACACACAAACATAACAGCACCACATTCATCTTGTTTCCCATTTCAAACTGATCAACCAAACACAGAATTTCAACACCAAATTAACAAAAACAACAAAAAAAAACATAAACCCAGGACCTAAATTACATATTCCCTCCATTCCTAAATATAACATCACTTTCACATTTCAAAATTTGTTCCTAAATATAAATATAAGATCACTTTCTATTTTTTTTCACAACTTTTTCCCAAATTAACCTCATAATACTTATCATTATTAAACAAACAAGAGAGGTATAGTGGGGATAAAGATATATGATTTAGGTGAACTGGTAATTGGTAATATCATGTGAAAATAACTAACTTAACTAACATCCTGAATCTAATCAAATTAGAAGAGGTAATGACTACATACATACAGAAATAAATGAGTAATTACAAAACCCAGAATCAAAAATGAAGAAAGATTCAAACTTTAGAAAACCCTCTATAAAATAACACAAAAATTCAATCGATTATGTATCAAAAACAAAAACCCACATAAAATCAACGATCATATCGAGAAATCATGCAGTAAAAATTTAAAAAACAAAACAAAAAGAAGAACAAAAACAGAAAAAAAGCATGATAATATATATAAATATTTATAAATATGGAATAAAAACTTACAATGATTTTTAGAGAAGGGAAGGTAAGGAAAGAAGAGAAAGAGAGAGGCTTTAATAGAGAAGAGGAGAGAGTGAGACAATGGCGTGATTCGTAAGAGAGAGAGAAGCGGTAGAATATTGAATGAGGACCGTGCGATGAAAAGGTGGGGAGATCTGGGCCGTTGAAAATGGAGATGAAACTTTCTTTCTTTTGAGAATTTCTTTTTTTTTTCTATAACAGAAAATGGGAGAAGAGAGTGTGTGATGCAGTAATGGTTTCCTAAGATGGTGACACGTCTACCTCCACTTTCTGTTCTTTTTCGCCAGTTTTTTAGGTGTACATCACAAAAGAAAACAGCAAATTTCATAAGTTTTTTTTTTGATAAGTTATGTAAAAACAAAACAAATTATTACATCAAAATTAGAATTAGAATAGAGTATTGGTTGTTGAAATTAGATATTTAAGATTTGAAAATAAAGTACTTACAATTTTCATGTTTTTTACATTGCATAATCTATCATTTTCATCTTTTTTAGAATGGCATTCAGCTCTCAATTTAGACATTAAAGTTAAATAAATCTCAATATTTTGTTAATTGTTTTGAGTCACCTTACTTGTAAACTGTGACATTTTAATTTGTTATTATGGAGTGAGTATCTTGACAAAATCATGAAGAAGGATGCAATTCTCCCCTTTTTGTTAAGTAAGTGTGTTTTTCATTAACACAGCACCAACTTTTTTTTTTGAACTTATCACATATGTTTTGAATACACTTTTTCTTTTTTTATTACATCTAAATTCTAAGTGTGCGTTCTAAAATTACAAAATTGTGCTATTCTCTTATCATATTGTATGGTTTAAACCAATACCTTGTAACGCATTTTATTTCTAGTAAATAAAATATAGATATATTACTATAGAAATTAATTTACATATTAATTTTTTGTTAATTGTCTTTGTAATATGGAGTATTTTTTTGACACAATTTGTAATATTTGCGTCAAAATCATCCCTGAATAGTTGGCGCATTGCATTTATCAATATATAAATGCTAACGACCATGCCAGACGGAATTAATGTGAGAGGATAACGACAATATCTTAATTTAGGCCAAGGAGAAAGCTTAATGCCTAAGACATGAAACTTTTAAAGTGACAGAATGAGACTGAGGCAGGTATTAAATATTCCAAAATTGAAAAAGGCCAAGTTACAGTTCCAAAGTATTAATTTTTTTAAGGAAATGTGAGTGCAGGAAGAATTAGATGCAGTCAAAATGCAAAGGATGGAAATTGTTCTTTTCCTGCAATTTACACCCCCTCTCAAAACTCCCATTTTTTAAAAACAAATTTGAAAACCCTGCCAATAAGTGAAACTCCGCTAATAAGTGAAACTCCAGGTTGCCTCCTAATATTTCTTATCTATGGCTTGCCTTTCTTATCCAAATACGCTCATCATCAACTATAATAATGTTAAGCAAAACTCGATCCTTCAATTTTTCCATCCAATAAACAATCATCTTTTGCTGTTATACATGCCTCCATTAATGTATGATATTAAGTCACACTAAAAATCATTTACTACCTTCCAACATATAGTTATCTTGTAAATTCATGTCATATAAGGAAGATGGAAGTCCAATTTGATTAAGGTATTGTCATTTTTTAAAATATTTAAAATTTAAAATTAGGACGCTGCAATGATTTGGCTACACACATATCCACATCTAATAATATGACTAATTAAAGAGATAGAGGGAGAGAAAGGGGAGGAATTAAGGAGGTGGCGTAAGAGGAAGAAGGAAGGAATGTGGTGTGGGGGAAAGCATAAAACATAGAGTGCATAAAACATAGAGTGCAAGGCACAACGTAGTCCAATTGGTAAAGGAATTATCTTCCCATTGTTGCAAGCAATCTTCTCTTTGTTTCCTATGTTATCCAATTCCCCTTCACTCCTTCCTTTCTATATATCCCAACTACCACTCCTTCACATACTTTCAACTAATATTCATCACTCTTACTTACTATTCTCCTCTCTTCTCTTTTCCCTCCCATGTTCTATTTTCTTATCATGCTTTTGTTTAGAGTGTTTCAATCGCTTACCTACTTGCCACCACCAACACGTTTTGCCCCATTTCAATATCACTCATCACTCCCTATCACTATCTATTACAGTTCACAACACATCAATTTCTTTCCTTCACATTTCTACCTCCCTTTTTCTTCCCCACTCCTTATTACTATCCTCCATTGTCTACTTTTTATTGCTTCTCCTTCCTCACTAGCTCACTGCCGAGAGTTATGTTTAAGGTTATTGCTCACACACACACACACACAAAAAAAATCGTTGTTAATTATGTGCACTATATACCTATGGATAAAAATCTCTTACTATGTATCGTTAAAGTGGATTAAATGTCTGTTTTATAGATTTTAGAAATAATTTATGGAAAAAGCAGAAAAAATTGTTTTGGATAATAGATTTGAGAATAATAAATTTTATGAAAAAATAGTTTTTTGATAAAATTAGAGTGTTTGGATGATTACTATGAGAATAAGAGTAGCTTTTTATGTGTAAATTACTGAAAAAGTCGTTAATGTGTTAGGAAATAGAGAGAATATAGATATTTTTGATATATCACACTACAAAAAACGGGGCTCTTATCGGCGTTTTATTTGGCCTCGCATCGGCGACATTTTCCGGTGAAATGACGCTACGGCGTTTTGGCAAAACGCCTATAAATATGCTGTGGGAACGCGGCACATCGGCGTTTTGCAAAACGCCAACCAGAGGGAAAAACGCCGAAATGAAAATCCAAAAAAATAATATAATATTCGCATATCGGCGGTTTCATAAAACGCCTATGTGCATATTATTTTAATATTATCTCGTATAGGCGATAACTAAAACGCCTATCCGCGGAATATTTAAATAATATCTCAAACTGGCGTTTTACCAAACGCTGGTATGGGATTAATCATAATATGATTTAAGTCACGCACACCGGCGTGTCAGAAACGCTTATGTGCGGTATAAAATAATACTCCCTCCGGTCCCTAATGTAAGAGCTAGCCGTCAAAAAAACGCTTCTTAAGAAAACATGTGAATGTTAGTTGGGTGTCTGGAATTAATGCTTCTTTTCCAAAATTGCCCATATTTATTATGGTACTTTTAAGAGAGAGAAATACATAAACATTAATAAATATGAAAGAGAGTTAGGGGTAAAGTAGGAAAAAATGCATTAAATGAGGAGAGAATATGGGGTGAGCTCTTACATTAGGGATCAAAACCATTCAAATTTTGGGCTCTTACATTAGGGACCGGAGGGAGTATTATTTAATTCACGCACATTGGCGCTTTCTTGAAACGCCGAAATGTAATTAAATAAGAATTTTTAAACCGGTGTTTTGCAAAACGCCGATACGTGTTTTCCAAAAAAAATAAAAAAACATTTTTCGTCCTGCTTGTTTATAACCAGGACAAAAAATGTTCAAAAACATAAGGAATAATATATTAATCCCAAAGTGACATACACATAAAGAATAATATATATAAACATAAGGATTAAAAAGCATAATTCATAAAACATGATACACAAATGTATATAATAAACAACAACAGAAATATGTAAAAGAAAAAACATAAGATCAAAAAGATATCAACATTATAAAATAAAATATCACCAAGAACCATGAAATCAAAAACAACAACATTACTAGACAAAAAAAAACAACAACAACATTGAAGGAGAGACGAAAGAGAAGAAAAAAGGAGAAAATGAGCAACTTTGCTGAAGGAGGGAGGAGCTATTTATAGGGAACGGAGGTGCGTACCGGCGTTTTTTGTAAACGCCCATATGTATTTTAACATTAAATAATGCATATGGGCGTTTTGCCAAACGCCTATATGTATTATTTACATTAAATAATGCATTTCGGCGTTTTAGCCAAACGCCGATATGCATCATGATGCATATCGGCGTTTGGTAAAAACGCCCATATGCATTATTTTAATGTAAAAACGCATATGGGCGTTTGTCAAAAACGCCTATAGGCATTAATTTATTTGTTAAATTCCGTATGGGCGTTGTGCAAAACGCCGGTACGTCTTTTTTTTTAAAAAAAACTCCTCAGACAACCTACATTTCTTAAACGCGGAAAAGTCAGATGTATTGGTTATAAATATGCATCTAGAGCATTAGTCAGTTGCCACATTCTTTCTCAAACCTCTCATTCTTTCATATATCTGTCGTTTTGTTGTGAAATAGCAAAAGCAATAATGTTGGATAAATCGTGGATCTCTTTACCCAGATCGTCTCCGCAATACTTGGTGGGGTTGAATCAATTTTTGGACTTTGCTTTTATGCGCGGTAGTGTTCGGGGTAAGATACGGTGTCCGTGTGAAAAGTGTAAGTTCGACAAATGGAACACTCGAGAGG
Organism: Mimosa pudica; assembly: GCA_029929735.1. Classification (NCBI taxonomy): domain Eukaryota; kingdom Viridiplantae; phylum Streptophyta; class Magnoliopsida; order Fabales; family Fabaceae; genus Mimosa; species Mimosa pudica. Next base: position 4,207,681 of record JAKELP010000020.1, read on the forward strand.
AGGTAGTTGCTCATTGTCTAGATAAGCAGTTTCCCAGATATTATGTCACTTGGACGTTTCATGGAGAGGATGGATTACACGACACCGGTGATCTAGAAGTCGGTTCGAGTTCTCACGTTGGCCGAATGCAAGGCGAAGACAGTGACAATGACGGCGACGGAGGCGGCCAGACAACTAATCCGGGTAACAACACTGTAAGGGAAGCATTTGGTCTGCAGGAAGCAGGCGTTGGCGAGGATGAAGTGGTGGACGGACCAGTCGCGGAGTACTTACGCACTGAGGTGGCTAGAGATTTCTTTGAGCTCATGACGGAAGGTGACAAACCGTTGTACCCAGGTATGTATAAATGTTTAATCTATTCTAACTGTTTAAGCGACTTATTAGTATCTCTGCGATGAAGTTCGTATATTATGTACGTGCGATGACAAAAGATGTGTTTGCACAGGGAATGAAAGATACTTTAAATTGTCATTTTTGACCAAGTTGTACAGTATTAAGTGTAAACGTGGCGCGTCTGATGCGACCATGTCGGACGTGATTGAGCTGCTTTCAGACGTCTTTTATAACATTGGAGCCGAGCTACCGTCATCATTCTACGAAGCGAAGAAAACAGTCACAAAGATGGGGTTAGAGTACATTAAAATCGATGTGTGCCTGTATGACTGTATGTTGTTTTGGGGCCCTGACGCGGCGTTAGATAAATGCAGACGATGTGGCACTGCCCAATACAAGGTGGAGGGTGAAGGGCATAATAAGAAGAAGAGGTGACGGGCCATTAAGAGCATGAGATATTTTTCGCTCCGTCCAAGGCTTCAGAGACTATTCATGTCCCCGAAGATGGCTGAGCAAATGGGGTGGCACGCGACAGAAGCTAACCCAGACGGCAAGATGAGGCATCCTCGAGACGGTGATGCGTGGAAAGCTTTTGACGGCGCATTCCCGGATTTCGCCTCGGAGCCAAGAAATGTCAGGCTAGGCCTCGCTTCTGATGGTTTCAACCCATTCGGCTCCTTCAACCAACATTACAGCGTGTGACCAGTTGTTTTGATACCATATAACCTCCCCCTGTGGTTGTGCATGAAGTCCAGCTCGTTCATTCTATCGACAATTATTCCAGGGCCGACATCTCCTGGAAACGATATCGATGTGTACCTTCAGCCGCTGATACAGGAGCTGAACGAGTTATGGAACGATGGGGTCGAGACCTAGAACGCGTCCCGCACGGTCCTGCGTCCCCATCTACGTGCGGAGAGCAACGACCTCGTCAAAGGGGCTCACGCTCTCCCCCTGCTGAGACTCGGGGGTCTCCCTGGCCTGCGCCTGTGCCTCGATATTTGCCTGTGCCTAAGCAACACTCCTAATCTCCTCGCCAGCCTTCCGGGATAGAGGTCTCACGTCCGAGCTGGTGCGCGCTTTATAGACGCCCGTCTTGATGCCCTTCGCCCTGGCCTCCTCCCGCTGAAATATTTGAATCGTTAAACTATGATCAGGATTATTATAACAAATTATTAGACAGAAAGAGTAGAGGATAGTTATATACCATCTTGTCATAACGGACGATCATCGGTACGCTCCCAGTCGAGTGGCTAACCTCTTGTTGTGCCCGAGCCTACTGACCGTGCCTTTCCCTGGCCTGCCCCAGGTCGCCCATCCTACAGGCGATGTAGCTCTTCGACTGATCAAAGTCGACTCCGTCGGGCACATCTGCTGATGACTCTCCAATTTTTATGATATTTGATAAATATTTTTATATATTTGGAGAGTCATAGATACAAAATCAAAGATAATTGTTAATAGTCAGGTGAATTATCAAATTGTTTCATTATATAGGGAACTTCATTTATAATATTCAATTAAATTAAAATAGAAATAGTAAGAAAAGAAAGGAATGAATGAAGCAGGCGGTCAAAGGCTGTGTAGCAGTGATGTTTTTGTTATATATTATTAATATTGATAATAATAATAATCATTAGCTAAACGGTGTGTTGGCTTGCAGAAAAAAAAAGAGAAGGAAACCTAAATTGAAAAGGAACACATGCGTGGAAAAAAGGGGCCCAATATATAGCACTGTTCATCATCTTCTTGGGAGAGGCGGCTACTGTTCATCATCACCGAAAAAAAACTCATCTTCTCTGTGTGTGACTGGTGTGAGCTTGAGAGAAGAGGCGGAGAGAGCAGCTTAGATTCCAGCCCATCACCTTCACGGGAGGACGAGAGGACTGTGAAGGGGTTCGGAGTTGCCACCACCACCGTCTAAGCCGTCGTCGCCGTCACAAAAGCCACCACTGTTGAAGCCTCTTCTTGGTCCAGAAATTGTGGGGAAGAAAGAAGGAGCTGAACTGAAATTTCAGCCTCCCTTGACTTGAAACACGTCAGTAAAGCATAAAAAAATGGAGGAATGAAATTTAAGTTAGTTTTATCTATTTTCTCCTTGCTTTAAATTCTGATATTGGTACTTGTTGGGGTGAAGACTTTAGTGTTTTTTAGTTATGAGTAGCTAGTTTTAGTTTAGGATTATTTTGACTCATTCCATGGACTAAGATTTGTTTAAGACCTCTTGTAGTTGTTAATGAATTTCATGTGTGGTTTTTATCTTACTTTTCATTTGTTTAAGTGCTTGATCACCACTTACCTTGTTAAATAGAATATGACTTGAGAAAGTATATTTTGTTTTAGAATTTGGATAAAAACATGTTAGACTTGAAGTTTATGGTTTTAAATGGATGGTTTGTTGGTAACATAGAGATATAGTTATTGACCTAACATTGTCACAAAAAGGTTGGTTTTGGATTAGAGCTTGTATTAATTGTAGCAAGAGATTGCATAATTAATACAAGTAGAAATTTGATCTTGACTTGGGAAAGCTTTTTCAAATGCCTATGAACCTTAGGCAAACACATGTATTCATTAACATACTAATTGAGAGGGCTTTAATTATGTCTCATGAAATGGAATGGTGATAAATAATCCTAGACTTTCCTTTCTTGATTTTTAATTGTTAGTTTAGATTTAATTAAATTAGTTTCAATCTAGTATCTTAGAATCTCAAAACCCAAATATTTTAACTCAACCTAATTGATAACATAATTGTAATAGTTAATCCGTTTTGCCTTAGTCTCCGTGGGAACGATAACTTTTATACTACTAATTTTGACGACCCGTACGCTTACGGCAAAGACCGGAAACGACCGATAAGTCAATGGCGCCTCCGCCCTAGGCTTAGTCCTCTTCCCGGACTTCAGATGGTATAGCTTGTTTCTTTCAAGCTGTCGGGGGCCCACCACTTACCCTGCAAAAGAAATTTTTTCGTATTGAATAAGTATAATAACAATATACAAAATTAATAAGTGTAACACTAAGAAATATCATTCAAGTAATTATAATATTTTGAAATACGTATTACCTTAATAATCTCCCAACCCTCTTCTTTCCGGGTATCCGGCACTCTCCTCCAGCTGGTTGGGTCGATCGGGAAGCGCAGGAAGTCCTTGCCGAGCAGTCGGCAATGGCGGCGAAATAGAATGGCAGCATCCGTTGTTGGCTGCCCGGTGGTACCGTAATATGGCAGCTCAATCTTCTCATTCGACGGAAGCACATGCGCCTGCTTCGCGTCAGCCTCCTCGTGGTGACAGTGTCAGTGGTATCTATAGGCAAGAAAAATATATTAGATAATATATGTTGTAGAAATTAAATTTGTAGCTATTAATTAATATCAAATTTACCTCTGACATCCACCAGCTGGCCAGTACTAGAAGACCGGGATGTCCTCCTCGACGCCGGCACCGCCGCCGGCACCGCCACCGCCGTTGTCGTCGCTGGTGCTCTCCTCCCTCTCCCTCTCAGCCCTCTCCCTCTCCTCCCACTCCCTATCCTCATTCAAAATCTGATGCATGTCCTCGTAGCTAATATTGACGTTCAAGTCTCTCCAGAGTTCGTCCTGCGTGACTCCTGGGTTACCACTCAGCCCAAAAGGAGTCCACGGTGGGTTAGTAAGAGGGGTGCTGGCAACAGGGGTGTTGGCAAGAGGGGGGCTGGCGTACTGCAACACCTCCGGCGGATTAGGCTGCCGCTCAATCTCTAACCGGCGATCTTCTATACGCCTGGCTTCTGCTTCGTCCCGCAATCGCTGCTGCTCGTCCCGCAATCGCTGCTGCTCTGCCTCGTCTATGGGAGCTTTACCGCTACGCCGAGACATGATCTATCGGAGAAGGAATATATATAAGAAGTGATAAAGAGAAGAGAGAATTTCGGTGGGACCCTCAGATTTTTTGACGCTTCGAAAACGCCAAAATGAACATCGGCAGTGCTTTTATAGGCCTTCGTTTGACGGCGTTTTCAGGGCAGCATATTGGCGTTTTGGACAGGCCGATATGCATTAAACCGCATATAGGCGTTTTAGAAAACTAAAACGCCTATGTGCCCATTAAATGCATATTTAATACACTAAATGCAAATGGGCGTTTGTCAAAACGCCTGTCCGCGAATTAAAAATTATTTAATCTCACACAGGCGTTTTGCACAAAACGCCGATATGCGTTTTTTCTGGAAAAAAATAAAAAAATGTCAGGCACCTATTTTTTTAATTAAAATATACATATCGGTGTTTTAGTGTTACCCAAACGCTGTGAGAAAACGCGGGAAAAAAGCGGGAAGTGCGCGCCAAATTTAACGGCGTTTCATGTAAGCGTTTTGTTTCAAAACGCCGAGTTGCGTCTCATGTAGGCGCTTTGAAACAAAATGCCGGTATGCATACGTCGGAATGGCCCGTTTTTTTTGTAGTGTCATTAGTTGTAATGATTCTATATTTTTTTATCGAATTTCAAATAGAAGAATAAAATTCTATCTTTTCCAAAAACCTAGATTTGGTGGACAAAATCTAGGTTTGGTTTGGAAAATAGATTTTCTCATTCTTTGGAGTGTTTGGATGATTTTTTTAAAACTTAGGTTTAAACTTTTTAGAAATTCTAATTTGACCATGGGAACATAATGACAATTGTAACGTACTTAAAAAGAATGGGCCGCTCTTGGTCCAACTCCATGTCCACTAACATTGAGTAATATGTAAACTTTGTGGTCAATAAAATACTTATATTCAAAGTAAACTATTAAAATGTGAAGTCTTTTTAAAGGTCTACATTGTAAGTATGTATTTAAAAAGGTTTTTCAGACCTTGATAGGTCTTTTGAAGGCTCACGCTTAAGCCTAAACAAAACTTACACTCAAACTCAGGTTAGACCCAATTTTCATTTTCTTATTTCAGCCTTAGGCTTATTTAACAAAAGCTTGGTCTAGCTCATTTCCACCTGTACCCACATCACCTCATCATCACCATCTTTACCATATCATCGACGACAAAATGAAATTTGCATACAAAATTTCACATGATGAGTGCAATACAAACAGAAAAACGAAATTGATATTAAATAGAAGAAAATGCATCAAACAAATGAAGGATAATAAGCAAATTAAGAAGGTAGAGAGAGACTTGATGCAAGAAGTTGACGACATCGAAGCTCTGAGCGATAGATAGCGAACAATCACTTAAGAGCTTCACATTTTCCAAAATCGAACTTGCTATCGAGTAAGTAAGGAAGTGATATTTACATCCTCGGGATCATCATAGAGATGAGCGTTTGTACCGATTTATAACATCAATATTGGGCTTTTGCTTAGAGATTTTATGGTTGCCCCAAATTGTGGGAACATTATTTTGCGGCCTCATTTGGTATGGGATTTAGGAGGAGATGATTGCATGAGATTATAGCCGGTCAAACAAAAAGAGGCTTGATACAAAATTATTGAATAATTTTCTGAAACTTATTGTATAGCTAACTATATTATTCAAATTATTTGAGCTGACATTATTCAGTGGCCTAGCCACACAAACCCATTTTTGTTCATTCTAGCTTGTTCTAGAAAAGATCTTGCTAGTGCAATCAAACACATATGGGCTGATCAATATTTTTATTGGTTGGCCCATTATAGCGAAGGAAATGGAAATTCCGTAACTTAATAATGTATGCCATTTTGTTTTAGGTGTATTTTTTTTTTCAAAAAAGTCAAAGTATACTTTTAGTCTCTTATCTTTGCATTAAATTTATTTTAATCTCTTAAATTTGAAAAGTACACTTTTAATCTTTTTTGTTAACGTTTATTTTATTTTATGTAAATTAAAAGGCTATCTTTGAAAATCTAACTGGAATCTTTTAGTTAAATTCTTATAAAAAATGGTTAAGTTTTAAAATATATCAATAAGTATAATAAATAATTGAAAGTTAAATTAGTTTTGTCAAAATTTACATACAAATTAGTCGTTTAAATAAAAAGTAATGGTGCTAATTAAAAAAGATAAAAAGTAATTGTGCAAAACTTAAAGGACCAAAAGTAGACTTGATGTTAAGATAAGGGACCGAAAGTTCACTTAAGTCTTTAGAAAATTCACGGGAGAAACTTCATACTTGGATATAGCTCAAAAATAGGATGGTTAGTCCCAATAGATTCCACATTGAAACCATTTTCTCTCAAAAGCTTTTTGCTTCATAATTGTCTTAGTAGTTTCATGTGTGTGTTTGTGTATTTTGCCCTACTCTGCTATTAAATTAATGTAAAATGTTAAAAAATTGACATTAACGGATAATATTAGTAAATGCTAAAATCGCTCCCCAAAGTTCTTTACTAGGCATGCATGTATTTATTGTATTTCCTTCAATTGAATTTATCTCAGTAAAAGATCTAGTTTAATTTACAAATTGCACCGTAAATTTTATCACACATGCATATTAAGAAACAAAGATAGTATATGAGTTATCAAAACTTTTGTATGAGTGATCAGCAGCAAGTATAAGAAGTAATTGATTTGTAAAGTGGTGATATACTGTTTGTTTAGTTTTCAATTTGTAAGTGAATGTAGAATGAGTTCGCGAAAAAATTGTGTTTTATGTTTTGTGTTTGGGTACGCGCGCTGAAAAAAAAAACTCAACATAAGGAGTAAAATTAAAGTTACTTCAGAAGTGACTGAAAACCAATTTTTAATACTAACATGTTACTGAAATTGAAGTTCAAAAATCAACAGATATATATTATATTTTTATCAACCTTTATCTTTTTCAAATAATAAAAATTTATGTGGATTACATTTTCACCTCCAATAGCTTCCGTAAACATTACAAATGGATATTTGTAAAAGGATTATTACGAGTTCAAAATTAAAATGGATGTAATAAACACACCAAGGATCAATTTAGAGGCGGTGCTTTGGTTCAATGAATGTTGAAGGAAATAAAAGGGAGAGAGAGAGACTTAATTAATAGCTTCACGAGGCCGATCGAAGTGAGTGAATATTAATTTTTGCTCACATGCATGCATTACCATCAACAAGTTATAATTAAAAGTTGCAGGCTCTTCTTTTGATTTCCTAAATTTGTTCTTCCCCTTTTGCATTTCTTCTATTCTTTTCGGGCTTTGGTGTCTACGTCTACATGGAATTGGTTGGCCGGAGGGATAAGAATGGCGGCCTGGAACTTCATTTTTCTACAATTTCACTAACGCTAAAAAAGATTATTATTAAATCTCGTGAATACACCTAGCATTGAAGATATGATAAAGATTTCATTTGAAAAGAATAAAAGGGTTCTGTTTTTTGACTAGAAAAGAATGAAAGGGATACTAGTATATATTTATTGGTTATTTAAATGTACATACAATTCTAGTTTAGTCTTCTATGTTCACAAAGTATTAATATACATATACTCCCTCCGATCCCTAATGTAAGAGCCCAAAATTTGAATGGTTTTAGTCCCTAATGTAAGAGCTCACCCCATATTCTCTCCTCATTTAATGCATTTTTTCCTACTTTACCCATAACTCTCTTTCATATTTATTAATGTTTATGTATTTCTCTCTCTTAAAAGTACCATAATAAATATGGGCAATTTTGGAAAAGAAGCATTAACTCCAGACACTCAACTAACATTCACATGTTTTCTTAAGAAGCGTTTTTTTGACGGCTAGCTCTTACATTAGGGACCGGAGGGAGTAGCATTTTAACACGGTTAGTTTTATTGAACTGTTAACTCAACAAACTCAAATGGTGTCATTGTACTTAAATATACTGAAATTTTTTTTTTTAACTGATATACTGAAATATGTTTAAAATCTGATTATTTGACATATTCTTAATTAAATGCAAGTGTGTGTGTGCACTGTCAGCGTTTAATAATAAATTAATTGGTTTTAAATTTGTTGTGCGATTTGGGATTTTTATTTAAATAAAAGGCTAAAGTATGCTTTTAGTCCCTTATGTTTGCATCATGTTTCAATTTAGTCCTTTATCTTTGAAAACTACACTTTTAGTCCTTTTTTGCTAACACCGTTAGTTTAACTTAACGGAAAATGTAAACTCAACAATTTTAAATGATTATTTTATAATTAAATTGTACCAAAAATGATAAATTTTGAAAATATAAGAATAATTACACTCAAATATTTTAATATGAACATTTTTTTAATATTTAATAATCATTTAAAATTGTTGAGTTAGCATTTTCCGTTAAGTTAAACTAACGGTGTTAGCAAAAAAGGACTAAAAATGTACTTTCCAAACATAAAGGACTAAACTGAAACTTGACGTAAACATAAGGGATCAAAAGTGTACTTTAGCCTAAATAAAATTATGAATATTGAGATTATGTAGGGTTGAAAATACGCTTAATATATACTGATAGAGATTAAACTGATATTGGCCTAAATCTAAAATTTTAAATATATATTCTAACACAAAGGCGAAAATTGACTGAAATAAAGATATATAGGAGTAGTTAACAGATTAATATCTCAAAAGGCCTTTTGTATTAGTCAACAAATTAAAATAAGCAGTTGAACTTGAAAAGAGTAACATAATTGAACGCCACCACCTCCAATACCAACATCGAAGACCAAGACATGAATGTGGTGGAAGAAAAATAACGCAGTGCACCTGCGATAAATTGTTTCTTCCAACTCTTTTTTATTGTATTAGTCTATTACTGTTTTTAAGCTATGGTATCAAAACAGAAATTACAAAAATTCTAAAAAGAAATATATTACAGCGAAAAATAAGAATTCAAATCTTTAATTATTTATTTCAATAAAAATAACAACATTAGTCACTCCAAAGTCCAAAACCTTATTGTCCGTGAGCTCGATCAATCCCTTGCTCTTGAAGAAATGTGAAATCTTTTGAAATATATGAAAGTCAATAAATGCATATCATATCATATCTTCTTTGTTAATATTATCAGATTACATGGATCTGCATAGCAGAGAATAATTTTTAAAAAGAAGTGTCAATTTTACAAGCAATGGTTTCAATAAATGTGATTAGGCTAATTTTCAAAGTTTGTCATAAGTTGTCAATAAATTCAATTTTGATGAGTCTTCTACCTTCACATGCAATCACATGAATCTATTCACAAGCAATGCTTTTTTAATCAGAAATCTCAGTTATCATCTATTGTTTATTATCTGTTCACGCGTATAAAAAAATAGTATCAGTGAAAAGGTCGTATTTCCGTACCTCCATTTACATTTTTTTCTACAAATATACCTGCATTTACATTAATTGGTTTGGTGTTTTCTACTAAAATGAACTCGATCGAATATATATACGCGCTGATTTTGTTCACCATAACTGATTAGTTGTGTTTTTATTTCGCCCTCACACACACATTTTAACAAAAAAAATATTTCAGAAGTGAGAGTAAATAATTATGTCTAGAAACATCATAATTTTAGGTTAACTTTTGAAGAGATATGGTCTATGAGCAAGCTCCGAAAATAACATTTGTGATGATCAAAGCTACGAAATGGCAAGGTTTTTAGTTTTTCCCGATAGTCAAAGCTTTGAACTTGTGGCTCCCTTGTGACTCTCTTGGTGTTAATGGCTACGTCAAAAAGAATGAAAAATCTCGAAACAAAATAACAGTACACAGGCTTATAATGTATACCTACTATGCTATAGATATTTTATTTATTTATTATTTTGATAAAGGCAAGATTAATCTAGTGGAGGGCTCTCTAAACAAAAACAAAATTGAGCGAATTGAGTTCCAATGATACCATATTTATTTAAATAAACTAATAATGTGAAAGAGACAATTGATCGCAAAATTAATTTTTATGTAAATTAGTAAGTTGCGTAACAATACTAGATAATATGACTAATATAAAAAAATCACTGAATACACACTCACACGGGACAGGGCAATGGTTATAGAAAATATGTTGTTGTTTTTTTTTTTTTTGAGTAAAATGTGATTAATTTATCCTATATATAAGAAAAAAAATTGAATTGCTCTATATTTCTATCACCACACACACATATATAATTTATTACTAGTTCTAGAAAGAATAAACAAACGACTAAAAAATTGGGTCTTTCAAGTAAAAAGTTGGGAAAATTAATTAGAGGTCCCTCACAAGGGAGTTAATACTGGAAAAGTCCCAAAAGTTGAAAATATTAATGTAGGGTCCCAAGGGACCTCACATTAATATATTTGAAAAGTGAAAAGACAGTTTTGCCCTAGCCTTAAAAAAAATTTACCTCCTCCCTCACCCACCACCCTCCCCCTCCAGCCGCCCCCCCACAAGGGAGGAGGGTGGGGTGGGGGGGTAATTTTTTATTAAGGTTAGGGGCAAAATTGTCTTTTCACTTTTCAAATATATTAATGTGAGGTCCCTTGGGACCCTACATTAATATTTTCAATTTTTGGGACTTTTCCAGTATTAACTCCCTTGTGGGGGACCTCTAATTAATTACCCCTAAAAAGTTTTGGTTGTTAATAAGTATGTCTTTGAAAGAAGGTTTTTTACGACCAAAATTTTTTGTTATTAAAAATCAGGGGCTTTGATTGTTGAAAGTTGTTCTGAGTTTCTAGAGATCGGAGAGTTCTCTGGGAATGACGTAATTAATCGTACACCATCGTGTAGATCTAAAGTAAGGGTTGAAGTTGGGGTGGGAGTATGGGCTCGAACGACAAGGGTGATAGTGAGTTGAAGTTGGGGTTCGAATGGGGTTGGAGTTTGGTCAACGGTAAAAGAGATCGATGGCTAAGGTTTGAAAATGGAAGAAGAGAGGAAAGCGGGATTAGAGAAGGTGAAGCCGAGAATGAGAGAAGTGTGAATATGAGAAACAAAGAAATAATGGCAAAATTGAAAAAAAAATTTGGTAGTTGTTTCTTTTGAATAACACTCATATTTACAAAAATGTCGCCGCGTTTTTTTAACTATCCATTCATTATTTTTTGTTTTAAAGTACCGTCATTATTTCCTTTTTTCTAGTAGTGAAGGTTATTCATTATAACCAATCTCTTCCAACATTTCCTTGCATATATAGTTACTTCTGCAAACATTTTTTTTTTTGTTTTTAGGCCACTTGTCCAAATCAATTAGCTGTGATCTATTGCCTAAATCAACTTGTTCTATAACTTGTGGCCTCCTATTTGAAGATTAAGTATGCACTATACAACCATACATTATTTAGAAGTAACAACGTTGTCATTGTTGAGTTACATTCACGCAACACAAACTAAAAAAGTGAATTATTACTATAGTAATGACATATACTTGTGGTGAAATCCTTTCCAATCTTCACAAGGCATGTCTTACTTCATTCGTTAAGGTCTATTAATATCGGATTGGGCCATGGTGTCGGATATATAAAAACTGCTCATATGATAAGTTAATGAAGCGCAGAGAGAGAGAACAAGTCAAAAGGTGGACGAGGAGGACGAAGACTAAGAGGTACGGTGGATAAGGTACGTACGGGGTGCGACCATGCCAAAGAAATACAGAATCGACGTGGTGGAGTGGACACCACCATTCACATATCGATTATAATTTAATTAATTAATCAATTAATTAATATAATTATGAATATTGTTTAATTTGCTATTCCTTCACATGATTGGTTGAATGGCACTAGCGTGTCGTGAAGCTCATGGAAAAGTAAAACCAAGTCAAAAATCATATCCACCTCCCTCCAATCAAAAACTCATTTTATAATTTCCTTTCTTCTTCGTTGACCCTATCATTACTCCCATTTCTCTTTCTTCTTTCTTTATTACTCCCACGCAAACCAAGTGCCCACGTTGTATTGTACTGTTTTCCTCGAACCATCCTCTCTTTCTCTTTCTCTCTTATCTGTCATTTTTGAATTTTTCCATGGCCGTATTTCTTGACCAATCACAATAATCCCTCTATTATTCTCCACAACCAAACACTCTAATTTGTTTTCTCTTCCTTGACGTTTCTTTTGTCCCTTCTCCTAAAACTCGGTCGTCTACGTTGCTTTCGAGTTCCCTAGATAGCGAAATTGCCCACCACGAATGAACAGATAAGGTAGATGAATCAACATGTCTAGGACTCTTGAGATATTTATTTAGTAATTTCCTTGTCATTTTTCAATTTTCAGATGGCGACTTATGAATACGACTTTGAACTCAGTCTATTACGTGAATAAAATATTAAAATATCAATACAACTGGAGTATAATGGACGGTACTGATTTCACAAAAAGAAATTGATAAAATTTAAGGTACATGATACAAAGATACATTGATATAGCTAATACTGTATGTTCTTTTCTTCCTGTCTATATACTCGGAGAATTCTGATGAATTCTAAGGCACCAAGTCTCTCAAAGATGAAATAACAAAGAAAAGAATGAAACTTCCCTGTTCTAAACCATCTAAACACGGAAAAAAAAATTGAAAAAAAGAAAAGAAAAACATATGAACATTTATCATTTTTTTTATCTATCTCCCCCTCCCCAAAAGTATCAAAGAAGAAACAAATTTATAAAAACACCAAAGTTTCATTTTTCTTAATTTTATTGATTCCCAGAGAGACTGCTTATTGTGTTGCCATTGGGATTGCCACTATTATTGCCATTGTTGTTGCTGCCATTGATGATGGAGGAGATTGCGGCGGCGAGCACAGCTGGGAAATTCGGGTCGGCGGTGATGGCGGCGGTGGCAGCACTGACTGTGTCAGCCAACGACGGTTGGCCCGGCTGCACCGGCCTAGTGGTAGATTGGTGGTGGGCTAATTGAGAAGAAGTTGAGGAAGATGAACCCAAATCATGTTGAGACAATTGAAGGCCAGAGAATTTTGATTGATTATAAAGTGCCTGTGAAAATACTTGAGCCAATTGATGATGTTGAGTAGTTGACCCATTTGGTTGAATAACTTGACCATGCCCTTGGAAATTAGGCACTTGAAATGTTGGTCTTTGGAATTGTTGCATAGGATTGTTTGAACTGTGTGTGAGGTCTAAGGTTATGGTAGGAAATGGTGCAGAAGCTGAGAGAGTTGCCATGCTATTTGTTGAAGAACAAGGAAGAATGGCTCTAGCTAATAAATTCGGATTCATTATCCCATCTGCACTTGACATGGACCCCGATAACAACATGCTGGCAGCCGCTGTGGTGGTCGACGCCATAGCCATCGCCGCCGGCGGTAGCGGATGGTTATGGCTACCTTCATATGTAGTTATCAAAATTGTCCTATCCTCCGCACAACGTTGTACCTAAACAAAAATTCTTATTAGCATTCTCTATTACTAATAAATTGGTACTATTTGTGATAGTACGTTTATTAATATAAGATCTAGTTTATAAATAAAAGTGCTTACTTGTTTGCGTACTGGGCAACCGGCAGCCATGGTGCACCTATAGTAAGCACGAGGACAAGGGTTTCCCTTTGCCATTTTTTGACCATACTTTCGCCATTGACACCCATCACTAATCTGAAAATTGTCATATAAACAAATACTAATCTTAGCAATAGGCAATTGAATTGTGGAGTATGAATTAGTTCAGTAATATTGTACTACAAACTATATTTTATATGATTAAATATGTACGTACCATGGGTGCTTCTGATCTAGCACGAACTGAGACGCGAGCTTTTCTCATGGTGGCTTCGGCGGTGGCGGTGGTGCTGGTGGAGGGGTCACCGGCGGCGGAGGGGTTAAGCTTGGGAAGCTTGTTAGCACCCCAGCCATGGGGGTGACCATTATCTGAGTCAGGACTCTCTTCTCTTTCATTTTTACCATTGTTGTTGTCACGAGGAGGGGTTGTGGATTGGGTTCTTTCATCAGAAGTTGAATTGGACGCATCATTATCTACCTCAGCTGTTCCACTACTAGGTCTTAATTCCATCAGAGGCATAGGTACAATTTCCCTTTTGTCATCAGATTTTGATTGCACAACCTGAATCAAAACTAAATTTGGTAAACATACATATAGTACAATACACATCACAAGAAAGATTTATTTAATTAGAAGGTGGAAAGATTCTGAACATATTAAAATTATTGGGCTAATTAAATCTTATGATTGTATAGACTTAATTTACCTCATTGGGTGTGATCTGGGGGCGTTGAATTTGTTGGTTCTGCTGTTGCATTAAAGAGACTAGATGCATTTGAAGAGCCGTGTAATTATTGCTCACGTGGCTCAACATGTCCCTCAGCTTTAGATTTTCCGCATTCATTCGCTGCAGCTCATCTTGAAGTTGCGCCAACTAATTAAAACACACATCCACAATAATAATCCTCAGTTTCAGACCAACACAGCACATACCCAATCTAATCAATATTCAACACATACAGTCCGTTTCTCAAAACTTCAAAATAAATCAAATTATTCCAAAAAATAAAAATAATAAAACAAGGATATAGTCAAAAGTATATCTAAGAATAATTCAGTAAAACCATAAGCTTAATCAATTAATTAATCACCTCAGTGGAGCTCTTGGCACGCTTGATATCAGCATCTGACGAGACACCATCATCCACGGTGGATTGATCGCTACCGGTATGAGCAGTAAGGAGTTGCAAACCAGTCTATACATATATACATAAAAAAGAACATAATAATAATAATCAATAAGCATATGGTAAGAACAAACAAATAAAGAAGAAATATATATATCAACATGATGAGTAATTAAGGTGCATATACGTACGTTGACATCAGGGGTCTCATTCTTAACAGGTTTAAGAGAAGGAGGAGGTGGTGGTGGTGGTGGTTGAGGATTACGATCAGAGAAGAAGTCAAGCTCGGAGGGGCGAGAGAGATTGACAGGGAAGCCTATGGAGGGAAGCATGGTGTGTGAGAGAGAAGAATCAAGAGCCTGCAGGCGCATCATTTGTTTAGAGAGAAGGAAAGGAGAGAAGAGAAGAGAAGAGAAGAGAGAGGATAAGGAAAGGGAAAAGAGTGAGAAGTCTTCAGAAGAGGGAAGGAAGGAGGGGTTATAAAAGAAGGGAGTGAGGGTAGGGAAAACGTCAGAAGGTGCGTCACATGTTGAAAAAGGATGGAGGAGGTTTCGTGAGGAATTCAGTTTGACTGCTTCTTCTTCTTCTTCGTCTTTCTTTCTTTCTTCCTTTACCAATTACTACCAAATCTCAATGAATGAAAGAGATATGAATATGTATGTGAGAGAGGCCACCGCCCCGAATAGTGAGGGCGCCTTACACGTGACCAAAATCAATCAAAGTCAACTTCTTTGACCAACCAGCCAACCCCTTCCTACTCTCTCCCCTTTCACATTATTGCATTACTTTTTGGTTACTTAAGTATCTCCACTCGCGTGTCAAGTGAGACTAATTTCTCAGTGCTCTGAAGTCTCATATAAGGGGTAGATAACTGACATGTGAATTTGGTCCATTCGCAAAAGTTAAGGATCAAACTTTCAACCATTTGTTTAAGGAATAAGAGTACTTATCACTCACGTCAACCCGTCAGGTTACATTATTGCATTACTTGTTACAACTCATGCGGCAAATAAGAGACTCATGTGATACTACTTGGTAGTTTTCCGGTCCATAATATAAGAGTCCAGTCGCCAAAAAACGTTTCTTAAGAAAATATATGTAAAAGTTAGTTGGATATCTGGAGTTGATGTTTTTTTTCAATATTACTCATATTTATTATGATAATTTTAAGAGAGAGAAATACATGAACATTAATGAACTCTTATATTTTGGACCAAAATCATTCAAATTTTGGACTCTTATATCATGGACAGAAAGGAGTATAAGACACTAATTAACTAATAAGTTCCTTTGGTCTTTTTCATAAGGCACTTGTTAGTTCTTAAGAAGCATTAAATATTTTTTCCATCTATGTCTAATAAGGGTAGTGAAATAGAGTACTAATAATTAAAACGATATTTGAGTTTACAGTGGTTAGTAATTTAGTATGTGGTAGATTGTAAATTACTTACATTTTAAGATAAAGCTAATAATGCTTTTAACTATTTATATGTATGTGAGATTTGTTACTTGATGCATTAAAATAATAGAGACCAGGGAGAATATAAGAGATGAAAGTTCACAATTAGGAATATTACAACCTTTAACTAACTAGTTATTATTGCTGCTGCAAATTTAAGACCCAACGTTGCTGTAACACAGCCCAAGGTGTAATATTTTTCAACGAATTAATTCAAACACTTAGGAGTGGTCCTCACCTATTATTATTTTTTTTAATTATTGGCATATTTTGTTCGATTTGCAAATTGCAAGAGTACATCATAATCTTAATTGCGTACTTGTGACTGGAGCACAAGAATTTTGATTGAGATGGAATGACCCACAAGTAATTGGTCCAAATGGGGTTGTATATGCGTCTATTTATATTGATCAATGGCTCCTTAGCATAGTAAAACATCATTTTCTCTTCACAGCATTCACTTGCATTGCCGGGTTAACATCAACTTTGCGGTGGCATTATATTTCAGGTTTGCTCTATATTTGATCTGATTGGTGTTTAGTGAAACTTCGTAGTCTAATCAATGACACTAAGTATTGAATATATATATATGGGTCACAAGGGACCTGCCAATAGTTCTAAGGGTAATTATTGTAATGCAGTTGTAAAATTATGCCATTGCCCTTTGTGTTACAGAAACAACACCAACAAGTTAATATGTCTTCATTAACAAGTTAAGATGTTTAGATTAACAGGTATAATAACTTTATTAAGAAGAGTACTTATTATCAACATTCTCAGTGCTCTTGTTATATATTGAGAACTAAACTAAAATTAATTAACTATTATTATTACAATATGTATTAAAAACTAATCATCACTAAAATGATAACTTGGTAATTTCATAATTAAACTATGTTACTCACAAATCGATTAGTAGTTTTGAGATTTCAAAAAGTTTTATTGTATCAATTATTCATTTTTTCACTGTAACAAAAAAGTAAATTCCAAAAAAAAAAAGAATAATACTTGAGAGTCATAGATAAGTAGAACAACATTATTTTATAGCACCAATAAAAATGGTTAGGATGAATTATTAATGAGTTATACATACAATCCACATTATAATAGATCGACCATCAACCAAATTACACAATAAGTCATTTACTATGAATAAAATGATTAATATTTTGTTTTAGCCTAATATTATTTTTTTATACCTTCTCCCTTTCTCTCATTGCATTTAAAGCTCTTTCCCGTTCAAGGGAAAAATGAAAATTAAAAATTAGTTTTTTTAGGGTTTTTTATATTATCTTTTATAGAGTTACTTTTTTGGAGTTTGTCATATTATCTTTTATATGGGAAATGAAAAAAAGCACTTCTTGAATTTGAAAATCTTAAATAATTAACAGTTGTTAATGTTTATATTCAACCAGTTAATACATGTAGTCAAATAATTAAAATCTCATATTTAATATTTTAAAATTTTTAAGGTACTAGTATTTCTCTATCATCTTATCCCATTTTATATCTAGAAGAGAGAAAAAATAGAGGAAACTGGAAAGAGCTGGTTGCCGTGGAATGGGAGTGCGCGGGTGGGCCCAGCCAACCCTCGGATCTGCCACCCTCGGGAACCTTGTTGACTCTTTACTCCTGGGTCCCACCCCTTCTTCTTCTATCCTTCCTTTTCCTTTTTTTAATTCCTTTGTTTGGTACTCATCAATTCTTTTTCGTTTTTGATTAAAGGGTAAAGGTGCAAAAATATGATTAATCTTTACCCTAAGTTGCATTTCTATGACTAAAGTTTCGCAAGGAGCAAATATACCACTAAACTTGGGATCGAGGTGCAAAACTATAATTTCCGTCAAATATGACTGTATTGACCGTTAGTCTTCGACATGTAGGATGCTGAGTGTACAATAATGACCATGTGGCATGCTGAATAGATTTATGTGGGGCCCACGATGGGTTCCTTCTGTTATTGAAATCAATTCCTGATCTGATGGGGGGTAAGGGTGTGTTTGGAAGGGATGAAGAGAGAGGGAGGAAATTGTTTTTTATTATATAAGGGCCCCACATAAATCTATTCAGCATGCCACATGGTCATTATTGCACACTGAACATCCTACATGTCGAAGACTAACGGTCAACACCATCATATTTGACGGAAATCATAGTTTTGCACCTCGATCCCAAGTTTGGTGGTATTTTTGCTCCTTGCGAAACTTTAGTCATAGAAATGCAACTTAGGGTAAAGTTTAGTCATATTTTTGCACATTTGCCCTTGTTTAAATGATAACTTTATTTTCCTGTCAATTCTCATTTTCTATGTGTATTCAAAAAAATAAATAAATAGTTATAGCATATAAATATAGCCATATAGGTAGGTAAATAAATAAATAGTTATAGCATATAAATATAGCCATATAGGTAGGTGGAAACCATCTCAACGACGCACCACATTCTAGGGAACTAATTTGTCAAATAATTTCCGTCAGTAATATAAAAGTTTAATTGTGAATGTAAAAATTAGTTGTGTCTGAAATTATTTTCTTTTTTCAATTTTTCTCTCATTTATTATAATATTATTAAGAGAAAAAATATATAAGAATTAATAAATATAAAAAAGAATTATGGGTAGAGTAGGAAAAAACACATTTAAGAGAGTGTGAGGGTGATCTCTATTCAAAATTTTGTAGCAATATGTTACCCGTTGTTTATTAATTTGAATTTGATTGGTTAGAATCACACCAAAAATGTAGAAAACTTGCAGCTATCATTTATGAATTGACTTTCTATAAGTTCATTTTTCACACTGCACACACCATAAACAAAAGAAAAACAGAATTTTCACGATTTCAATTTATACATCAAATTATTTTTTTGTGTGCTTAATCTTTCATGTGCAGACTGCAGATCATCACTTGACCATATTTATAGTGACATTTCAACAATATATTCGTATTACTATATTGTGCAAATTAATTAATCATATATATATATGTGTGCTTTAATTTTGGTTGTACATATATTTGATATGATTGAATCCCTTATTTATTTATATATATATATATATATATATATATATATATATATATATTATCATTTTCCATTTCGTGCATATTTGGCACACAATAAGAAACCTAAACTTCTCAATGACTTAAATTAAATAAAATAATAATCTTATTAATACTCTTTAATAACAAATGTTGGTCTTTAGCTCTTTGGCCAAAAAAAAAAAAATGTTGGTCTTTAGCTAAGAGGCGCGCGGCTTTTGACAGCTTATGATTTAGGTTCCGCATGTTTAAGTTGACGTGATTAGTGTAATAAAATAATAGCCATATAAAACTACTAAATATAATATAGATTGATTTAAAAAATCAATATTCTCAATTTTTTATGTGATTAAAATGACTAAAGTGCGACTTTTAATTTTACAAAACCAGGTGTTGAACAGAGAATCAAAGAAGTTAATAAATGGTAGTGACTCGTAACCACTCCTCTCATCACTGATAGAAACAACTTAACAGACCTATACGATAGACTTTAAACAAAAGATAATAAGTATTGGTTGTCATCATTTTGACAAACGCAGGAGTGATTCTCTACATGATGTGATGTAATTACTACTATGAATAGGCACTAAGCAAGATCCTGTGAAGTTAAAATTAAGCCCACATACATGCAGTATCCTCTAACTGAGTGGATTTTCATCACCCTAGTATTTAAACTACGTTGTTTAATATAACCATAATTTAAGTGGTTTATTTTTCGCACTTGGTATGCTTTTTCATTATTACTTAATCTGATAATTATACCCGTACGTACGTATACGTGTAGAAATACAACACAACATCGTGATGTAAAATCGATGTGGAAAAGGCGTTTGTATATGTATTTCAGTCCAACCATTGTCAAAAGGTGACAAGAGACGAGGAAATTAGCAAAGCATACATAATGATAAAGGCCAACAAAAAAGAAAAGAGAGAATAAAAATGAAGACTGTAAGTTAAGAATTTATATACACAGAAGAAATGCTAATCCCTGTACATACTACTTTTAACTTCTTTCCATGCAATAGAGGGAGTAAAATTCAAAATCTTGCGACGTTCTACGTTGTCTTTTTGGTCTATAATGTCTCCTTTCAATGGTTTTGAAAATAAAGATTAAAAACGGCACCAGATTTGAGAGGAAAAAGGCATTCCTTGGTGTGCCTTACCAAACAAAGAAAAACCTAGTGTTTATACTTTCCGTTTCATTAGCTTCCTTTTCTTTGCCTTGACTAGGAAGGAGGCTTTCTTTGAAACGAATACTTCATTAATTGAACATGGCCCATTACAGTAAAGAGCCAACGTCGGCTTACCTTTGACTAATATTTCTTCTCTTTTAATTACGTCAAAGTGTTAGTGAGAAACTGAGAATAGTATCGATCTATTATCCTGTGTTATCACGAGTGTATTTCTTTTCCCGCGATTTCAAACTACAATTCCCATTCCTCATAAAGGACACTTTTAAAATATCAACTAGTAAACAACCATATTTTCTGAATTACTAAGTATTAACTTAATCTACTATTATAATTCAGGGTTCATGATTTCCTTCTCAAGACAAGTGACTTCCCCTTAAGTGGCATATAACCATCTCGCCAAAATGTGGTTGATTTTATCTTTAAAAGTCAAATTTAAAATATTTTTCCAACTTACGCGGTAACTACTTGTAAAAAAAATTAAAAAGGTAACTATTAGTAAAAAAATAAAAAGTACATTAAATTTTAAGTCTCTTTTTTTAAAAAAAAATTGCTATAACAGGGGAAAAGGTCTTATTGGAGAGGAAATAAATTTGATCTTATTTGTAATCTAAGTCGGCACAATATTTACCCCTATAATAAATAAATTAATCATAACGTGTATTTGAGAAAATAATTAATTCTTAGCCCATCAAGTGACTTTTTTCCCCAAAAATCCATCAAGGTGACTTACATTTGACAGTATAATGTCAATTATATATGTTTAAAAGACACCCCTGCATATAAAGTAAAGGATCATCAGAATAAGCGAATATTATATCATTAGATATATGACATATGTGATGATGATCATATTCTGGTATTTATTTTGGTGAAAATTATTTTATTTGTTTATGAAATTGTAGAAGAGACCATATATAGACCCCTCATTTCCTTTCCCTGTTCTTCTCTCATATTCCCTCATAGTAAAAGGTACATCAACAATTAAATGGTCCAGTTTGACATATTATTAATTTATGATTAAAATGATAAATTTCTAAAAGGAAAAGTAATTAGTTATATGTAAATTTATGAATTTTGGTATTAATTATTAACTTAAAGCTATAATAAAGAACATACAAATTACAATCAAGTACCTAATATAAAGCCAAATCTTGTATATACTATTCAATTGTTGATCTATAATGGTTATAAAGAGGGAATATGAGATCAAAGAGGAGAAATTAAAGAGGAAAAGGAAAAAGAGGCTTCCTATCCCTAAACTGGTACCACGCACATGCATGGCCATGGGATTTGAAAATAGCATAAGAGAATGGAGACTTAAACAATATTATTATCAATTCGCATTTATGGTCATCATCTACTTCCCTGCCATAGTTAATTCCTCATTTGACAGATTGTTCAGAGAAGAAGTTTTATAGTAATTTCAAACTTTCTTGTGGCCTGTTGTGATGGATCACCCAAATATTCAATTTTATTTTGAATATTATTAAAGTTGAAAAAGCTATATCTGCAACAACAGTTGAGAAAGATCACAAAGTAAAATTCAATTCTGGACTCAATAATAATAAAAGTATAATCGAATATACTTGTATATGTATATTAGTAGATACAGAATACAAAAAAAAAGTTTCAAATTATATATATTTGGTTAGCCCATTGGCTTCGTCCCATATTACCACGCCTAGTTGGTATTTAAACCATAAATATATTTTTGTCGCACCTAAATTTGGATCAGTTGGGACAATAGTTTTTGTATAAAATGAAAATTCGTCCTACTCCTTTTATAATTAAACCTCGATCTCCATTCACTACAAAAAATAGCCTGCTAGTCACGTTTGAAAATGGGCAAAATTGTGAAGTATGTGGCGTAGGAAAAAATTTTGTGGCGTTGAAATCCATACCCCACAAATCGAGGCGTAACAAACTTGTGCCACGTATCATACGCCACATAACTCATGCGCGACATAAGGTGAAGTGAAAATAAAAAAAAACTGCAGCTTGCCGAGGAAGCTTCTTCCTCGGCAAGCTGCAGTTTTAAAAAAAAAATAGGAGATAATAATTAGGAAGAAGGAAAGAGAGTGTTTGAAGTAGAGGGAGTAGAGGGAAAAATAATTAAAAGCTAGTATTATAATGAAATAAAAGAATTTGAATTATAATGAATGAGAAAAAAAACGAAGTATTAACGAATGATAAAGTGTATACCTTAGATTGTGGAAGATTTTAAACAATGAGCCTGCAAAAAAAATTAAGTATAATTAGTTAAATGAGAAATTAAATATGAAGAATGAAAGTGAAGAGGAGGAAAATAATGGAGTAGAGAAAGAGGAGAAAAGAAAGTGGGGAGAGAGTAGGAAAAAATAGAGAGTGGGGAGGAGAAAATGTGAGAGAAGTGAAGTTTATATAGGGAGAAAGTGGGGGAAGTGGCGGGAAAAAAGTTAAATTTTTTAGAGAAAGTGTGGAGGGTATGTGTGGCACATGAATCCATACGCCACATATGTTTGAATTTTTGAGAAAAATTTGTCGCGTTTGGAGGAAAAAAGTGACGCATTGTTTCATTTGTGGCGCATTAACTCATACGCCACATATGACCCGTGACAAGGCATTGTTTCTCTGGTAGTGATTGTTGTTTAAACAATCCTGCGATGCCTTGGTAAACGAAGCCCGTGATATATATTTGTTAGAGTAATTTTCTGTGGTTTTGAACTTTTGATGGAACCTATATTTCATCAAATCGAAGTAGTTGCATTTTCATTCTTCTTCATACTTAGCTTTTTAATTATATAATCATATATATGAGTTGTTAGAGTTCATGCATGAGAGACGAAGGTGGTCGATATCAGATATGTTTTTTGCGTTCAAACTTGCGGCGCCCAAAGAAAATGAGAGAAAAATTAAGCAAAAGGAAGTGAGAGAAAACTTTTTTTCCAAAAGCTTGCGAAAATGAAACTCATATAAAAGAACATCTTTTGGTTTAAATAAAACAACAGGTTTAGAACGTGGTTTGCTATTTGTAGTCTCAGATTAATTTCTTTTCGGGGATGCCTGTTTAATTTCTATTACTGTGTATTCTGAAAGTAAAATCTATTTTGATGGCTTCACACACACACACACACATGAATGATTGAAGTAGCTAAGGTCCAAGGCATGACTAGTGAACCGTATTTGTGCGTGTGTGATGATGTAAGCTAATTACATCTAATTATCTATGATGCACATATTTTTGATACATATGATGCATATTTTCTCTTGGATAAATAACTTTAGTGTCAAGCTGTACTATTCTTAAAAGATCCAAATATCCGGTTGTACGTAGTTATGTACAATGTAAAAATTGGACCTATCACAGCTTGTTCATTCAATTTGTTTACATATTATATTTCTTACTTAAAACATAAATTTTCATTCATGGAAAAAAATAGAAGTCTTCAAGTTCGTATATATACATAATTGATCTCATCGGATTCGATATCTTGCTTTCAAATTATCTCTCATGATTTCGTCTTTTTTTGGAGCTATTATTGTCGGAAATTTAATGGGCAGTATCACAACTGGATTTTATCATTGCATGCTACTAGTAAATAGTAATCGACTAATCCTTGATTTATGGGAATATAAAGGCTTATAATGGGCAGAACCTCGATACATCCAACTATATATCCAAGTAATTATCGTGGCTCACAGGAATCGAACTTGTGACCACTAGTTAAGTTAGACCAGTCCAACAAATTGATCTAAGGATTGGTGGTTCGTATAAGATATACTTCTATTTAAGTCAAAAAGTGAATATATGTTCAGTAATATACATACAAATTTAATTGTGTAGATGGTATATATGTGGCTATATACGATTTATTAAAGTCAAAATCTAAATTACTATGCTGATAAGAAATAACGAAAAAGTTGTAAATGTAATTTATTTTTTAAAAATATTGAAGTAAACTCGACGAGACAAAGGGTAATTATACATTTATACTTTTCTCTTCTTAGGTCGTCATGACGTATTTCTTCATGCTTGCTACCAAGTTTAGTCAACAAATGCAGGTAATATATGTAAATTTCAACATTAATAGACATTGATGAATTCAAATATTGAAGGAGGTCAAATAAAGGCAAAAGCTATATATATTTCATAGGGACTTCAAGTTCTAAATTTGTAGGATTAATTTTTTTAAAAAAAGAATTAGCTTTCTAAAGGATGATTTTAGTAGGTAATTAAAGGATATTCATTAGCATGGTAAAAAGGATATTCATTAGAGATAATCTCTATTAGCCTTAACTATCATTTTCTCCTCAAAAGTAGTTTTTTACTAAAAAAAAAAGGTCATTCTATAGATTATTACATCTAGACTTTCTACATACATGATATCTCTAAATTAAAGTCCGTATGTTATTAGCTTTTTTCACTAAACATGTATGTTCAATAAGAAAACTAATTCCATTTGATGTATTCTAGTTTGTGTAATTTTATTTATCAATGATGGATGATCGCTTAGCCTCACCGTTATGTTAGATCAAAGAATCAATTAACCTGAAATGGCATATCATCAAGGTTAAGTTTACCCCATATTTTCAAAGTAAATGATACAAACCAGCTAGAGTAGCCTAATTTCCATTAATTTAAAGGCCGGCTTGATTTGAATTATTGGAGATGGACCCCCTTAACAAGAGGGACGTAAAGAGGTGACCTAGACCCTTATAGTATTTTATATGGGGGGTAGGGTTGACTGGGATTCACGTTGACTAGAGGATCCTACCCCACGTGGCTTACTTGCATGATGTTGAATTTTGGGATTGTAGAAAAAGGTTAGGTTCCAAGTGAGCTCTAAACGGCACTGTGACAGCTTGCGTTGCGTACGATCTTAAGCTACACATTTGATACTTTTCACATTCAATTGCATCATCTTTATTAATTTTTTAATAAAAAATGAAAGAATTTAGTAACTATGAAAGGGAAGGCGACAAGTCGTATGGGACTTTCTTTTGTCGTTTCAACAACTCTTTTCTAATTTCCGGGTTTAGTTTAAGGACGCAATTCAAACCTAGTTCTTTTAATTTCAAACCTTATAGGGCACGGTTTAGCATGCCTCAAATTTGGGCACTAGTGCAAAGAAACCCCCAAATCAGGGTGTAGCGTTTAGTCACCTGCGTATGTATTTGGGCACATCAAACCAAAATTTCTTCTTTTACGATTTCATCTTCTCCTGTGTTTTTTCTCTCCCCTGTTCCCCTTTTAGTAAGGCACGGGTATAATGAGGAAATTCAGTCAAAAAATAAAGTGAAAATTCAATTTTCATATTATTGTTTAGCAAATAAAAATAAAATATACGGGCGATCAATATTTTCCTATCTCACCTTGTTCCAATATCATGTGTGTGTGTTTAGCAATAGCAAAAAGAGAATTTTTGGGACTGAGCGCTCTGGATAGGGTCGTCTGAATTCCGCCTCGTCCCAAATGTGTGTTTATATATATATTTTTTTTAAAAATACATGTATAATTTATATTATGTGTGAGTATATATGCATTTTTATGAAAATGTGATCCTAATTAACTTTTAGTACTATTGTGTTGTGTAAAATATATTATAGGAGTAATATTAAACTATTTTATTTGTTTTTTGAAAAACTTAATGGGTTGCATTTTTTATAAGTAGCTATTCTTTAATAAAAATTTTTTGCTTTTTTCTCATCCTGTCCCGGGACAAGTTTGGATGAGAAAGGAAACAAAATACAAACCTTATCTCGAACACCTTTCTTACCGTGAACACCCCTAAAAAATTACATTTTTATAACTTTTTAAAAGATTTACACTCAATTGGTCTAAAAGTCTCAATCTGAGCAGAGGTATCTAAATACAAGATTGCTTTTATTAAAGTATATACAATGACATTTAAAGGCACATATATTAACGATAAATTCAAAGAAAGTCGTAATGAAGGAATTTTGATTATTCCACGCCCTTGCATGTAGTAGTTGACGAACGTTAAATTTCCAATTCCTTATTTTAGCTCATAAATTTGCAATTTTCTCTAAACTATATCCATATCAACTGATATGGCCATTTAGTAAGCAGTTGAGATTGGGTAGTTTGAAATGCAAAACAACTAAAAGAGGTAATGGCAAATCCTTGAATTTGTATGTATTTAATGTGTTAAATTGAAGTTATTAACATTTCAAAGATGCAATATTGAATTAAAATGAATTGATTATAATTTAATTGAATTAAAAATGATTTTGAGTAAAAAGGGTCAAATAAGGGTATAATCGTCACATTTAATTGTTTATCTTAAGTGATTAATTTTTGAGATGAAATGTATTATGTTGTTGTAATTTTTCCCTTGCAGAAAATGAAGAAAATGAGCTGAAATTGATGTTCTGAGCATTTAGAGAAAATTACAGAATCGTCCCAGAATCCTGAAAATGCTTCAGAATAGTCCTGGGAAAATACAGAAGCTGACCCAAAACTTTCAGAAATTGCAGAACAGTCCCTGCGCGAACTGCTGCTGTCCAGACTTGTTTTTGCTGCTGTTTTGACTGTTTTGCCCACCAATTTGGACCCAAATTGAAACTCAATCATTGACCCAACTTCCATTTGATATTAATTGAAGAATTAGACTTAAAAACACAAGTTTTGGGGATTGAGTGCTCCCCAAAACCCTAGCTCTCTACCCATCTCTTCCTCCATCCCACTCTCATTTCCTCACATTTCCCTTCCACCTTCCACCTTCCACCTTCCTTCCTTCTTCCATGCCTCAATATAGTTCCTCCTTGTTCTTGGAGTTGATGGGAAGTGACTTGAACTTTGGTTCTACAAAGGGGAGTCCAAATTGTTTTCCTCTTTTTATATTTTTGATTGCCTAGGTTTAAGTTTACCATTTATGTTTTGAGATTGGACTGGTCTTTGTTGTTATTGAGGGTATTTGTGATTTTGGTTTGTAATGAGAGATTTGTACTCATCAATATACATGGTCATGTATATGTTGGTTTATTTGATATCATTCTATTTTTTAATGGTATGGATAGTTAGTTTGATTGAATTAAATTATAATTGAATCTAATGAATTACAAATCACTAATCACACTCTAGGGTAATTAATAATGTCTATTTGAATGAGTTCATGAGACTAGGCATTAGACTTACCGGTTGGTGAGGTTTGGTACTTTAGGAATCCCAGAGAAAACTCAAAGGTACTAAAGGGCTTAACAATTTCTAGTTAGTTGGGGTTCCACTAATTAGGTAATTGGACTTAAGAGTTCATGAGGTTTGGTAAATTAACAGATTAGTGCATTAAACTCCCAAAATATTTAGAAAGCTATGATAGCCATTGAAATTCATTTCCATGAACATTTCACTTCCACTTCATCCCTTTTACTAAAAATACAAAAAATATTTATTTATTTTGCACCCTTCATTCTCATATTTAAAAATCAATAAAAATATATTTTCTTTATCCAAATTTAATCTTGCATTGCATTTAATTTACTAGGATAGTTGAATTAAACAAGACTCCTTGAGAACGATACCCGGGTAACTTTCACTTACCTTGAGGTCCTAAAATTTCTTGAAGGACTAGGCCCAAGGCACACTACACCGACCGCTAAATCGGTGTCCTTCAGGTAATTGTAGAGAAATTGACACACATTTTTTTTACAACTATTGAATAACTTATTTAATCTAATTTCATTATTAGTATACATGTCAATTTGTTAGCAATTTTTTCAGGATAAGGGGACCATTTATTAATTTTAACTGCTAAAATAAGTTTCTAATAAGGTTTTAAAATTTTATTATTAATTTTAAAGAAATTAAAGTGACTATATTAACGCCAAGCCTTCAGATGAGTAATTTTCTTGTTTTGCAATTTACAGTATTAGATGATGTGGTCCCTGAAATTTTGATTTTATCCTCTTATCTGCATTGTGACCTTTTATTTGTTAATGTTATCTACTTATCTTCATTGTGTAGAATGTATCACAAAAGAATAATAAAATTGGCATTATTACATCCATACAAAACTGTGAAAGCTGCAGGAATTATATTAATATTTGCCACAGTTGAAATTTTAAATCATAATCTTCTTCTTTGTGTTTTGTTTCAAATTTGATTGAGCCATCTGTGCGTTGTTGTATTCCAAATTTAAAGCAAACAAGATTGGAAAACCCTACATGAAAACAACTTGCTGATAACTACTAAAATTAATTTCTTGCATAAAGTCAAAGGGAAATATTTATAGAGAAAGAAAAATGGGACCAGATATATAGTTGAACATAAATAATTTATACTTTAATAATAAACTCGGAAGTAAAAGTGTAGGCAACATGTATCAACATTGAACATAATAGTAAATGGGCCTTTTCCCCCTCATTTCAAAAGTATTCGGATTAAAGGCAATTTTAACTTATTTCAATACATTATTTGACTAAATACTTTTAGTTATAAATATGTTACATATTTTTGTAGTACGTCATGGTAAATCAAATACTAATCAGTTATCCAACCATAATTTTGTAATCAGTTTAGTTTATTTAATTTTTTTGGTGATTCTCAATTCAGACGAAATTAAAATCTAGCCAGTTCAGGGCTTAGTTGCTAATCATTTTCTGGATCTGGTAGAAACTTCGGCCCTTTTGGTTCACATTTTTGGCTAGATTTGAATGTTTCACAGAATGAGATTGGTAGGTGTGATTGATATGTCATAAAATAACAGACATTTATGTTTAATCTAATTGAAAATTATTACACACACACGTACTATATATGCCTATTAAAATTTTTGTTATTAGTTTCTTGATAGTTGGGAAAACATCCACCACTTCATGTTATATTTTCTATTGACCACAATAAAAGAAAATATTAAATACATCATCAAAAAACAAGGAATATAATTTCCCTGATTTTTTTTTTCAAATTTTGAAGGTTTGAATGTATGATCAAATTAATGAATTCCACAAATATAAAAATGAAAAAAAAGTAAAAGGAAATTTTTTTCGTTTCAAAAAAGAAGGATGTGTACATAAGGTAAGCAACAAAGCTACTCAAAAAGAGGACAAATTTTTAGTAAAAATATATTCACGGAATCACATGTGAGTATATAACCATTGCATTAGCCTTCTAATGAATTTGATAGTCATTCCTAAAATAAATATGAGAATGGGAATCAAAGTTCAAATAATAATCAACCAAATATGAGGCTCAAATGTTATTATCTCGATTCCAAGTTGTGCAATTTGTGGCCATTGCTTTCAAGTTTTGATCAAAGGACACATTGAAGCATCTCATTTTCTCCATTCAACTATTACTTTAAGTTCAAGTTGACTTAAACAAAGATGTTAATTATTAAATAAAAGAATTTAACGATTACATATGTTACATGTTATTCGATAACTCATCAATTAGGATTTTAGTTTAATCATAACCCAAGAATACTAACCACTAACCACATTATTTTTTTCAACCATCCTTCTTTTACATGTTTATATTTTGAGAGTATCAATAGAGATAATTTAAAGAAAAATCTAGAAAAAATAGAAGAGATCTTATATTTAGGAAGAACTCCACATCGCCAGATAGATACTATTATACTCCCTCTGGTCCTAAATATAAGACCTAATTGACTTTTTTAGAAAATCCTATAAAAAAGCAAAATAAATTAATTATAAATTGATTTACCTATTTTTCCCCTTAGATTAGTTTATTTTACCTATAAACTAATGTATAATCTAAAAGTTTATCAAATATGTCATGATTTAATAGTCTATTTCGCAACTTAACCTCTCCAAAAAAAGTTAATTAAGTCTTATATTTAGGACCGGAGGTAGTATTTAGCAATGAGCTGGGAGTATTAGTTAGATAAATTAGTCTATATACAAACTATACATATGAATAAAGGTAATCCATTTCATCTCATTAATATATTCAAATAGTCAATTTGATCTTATATCAAATATTGGAGGCAGTATTGACGCGAAAGCATAATGAAGTTTTGAAGTTCAAATATTGTGACCCCCTGTTATGACCATCTAGCTACTGAATTTAAGTAATCCCAAATGTTCGGTACATGAATGGGATAAAAAAAATATAGTAGAGAGGAAATAGGTATTTCGTAAGTAGTTCTATAGATTTATGGCCAGAAACGATAAAAAGCTATAGAATACATTATACATATGATCTCTCCGAGTGTCATGACTAATGAGCTCAACAATTAATTCTCACAAACTCTTGTGGAGATGCTCCGTCATTAGTTTCCCGATTTTAAAAGAGTAAGTAAACTAATAAATTGTAAATGAAACATATATAATTTTAAAATTTATTTTTTCCATGAAAGATTACTCTATTCTAGTTCTTTGTAAGCACTAGAAGTATATATTCTCTATATATAGTTCTAAGTATATAATCTATTTAGTTAATTTGATTGAATTGAAATTGTAAATAAACATATCACAATCATCTTCACGCTTATTTTCTCCTTATCTCCCAGTTTACTTAATTAATGTTGTAAGAGTACGTACCCATGGAACTATTTAGAAACAAGTTGATAAGATATATAAATAGATCCTATATTTAGGAATGAGGAAATATATCTTTGATCACATAAGAAATTATCCTACCAAGTATGATAAGCGAACATCACACCATTATGGATAAATTATCAGATATGATGCCACCACGACCAATATCTAATTAATTAATTTGGTAGTAATAATGAAATTAAGTTACATATTCGTTAAAAATCTGTGCTAGTTTAACATGTAAAATAAATAATAATAGTCTAGAAAATATGGTAAAATATACTAAGATAAGTAGGTTGAGGCCTCATATTTATAATTAAATTAAAACCCCAACTATTTTTGTTACATTATAGACATAATCGAAACTCCAAACTATGGCAATGGACGGAGGTAACGGACAAGAAATTGGACAATAAATAATAATAGTTTAGAAAATATGGTAAAATATACGGAATAAAATATATGGTAAAATAGTGAGTAAAAAAAATATATGGTAAATTATCTTGGTTCAAAACTCCAAACTCATACATGAATCCTTCAAAACTTGTTTTTTTTTTGGCTAAAGTATTCTTTTGGTCCCTTATGTTTGCATCAAGTTTCAATTTAGTCCTTTATGTTTGGAAAGTACACTTTTAGTCCTTTTTTGTTAACACCGTTAGTTTGACTTAACCTAAAATGTTAACTTAACAATTTTAGATGGTTACTAAATACTGAAAAATATTCAGATTAAAATATTTGAGTGTAAATATTCTTATATTATCAAAATTTATCATTTTTGGTCCAATTTCATTATAAAATAATCATTTAAAATTGTTAAGTTATCATTTTCCGTTAAGTTAAACTAACGGTGTTAACAAAAAAGGACTAAAAGTGTACTTTCCAAATATAAAGGACTAAATTGAAACTTGATGCAAACATAAGGGACCAAAAGAATACTTTAGCTTTTTTTTTTTGCCATGGCTTCATAACTATTATTAGGATCAAAACCTTTTGTAAAAGCCCCAAAATAATTCTTTTTTACATGATGTTTAATACTGGGCTCTATCTTTCTTGTCAAGTAAATCACGTGCTCGATCTAGACATTGAACTAAACTAACGTATGACAGTTCACAGAAGAAGTAACGTATCCAACACAGAAAACGAATTTGGGCTAGTGAACTTCTCGTTTCCACATATAAAGTAAAACGTTACCGTAATGGCCCAATATTACACAAAAATCAATGTTGGCCCATATAAGGATATCCATATAAAATACTAAAACCCAACAAACAAGAATTAAAGTCTTCACCAACAAGGCAACAAGCCTAACACAAATACACAATTGATGAATTGATGGGTCTTAGGTGTATGGATGCTTTGGGAGGATTAGTTTCTGACTTTTGTTAATTCATTTTTTCACAGAGGTAATTAACTATGTCTTTAATCGCTCACTTATTAGTTTATTATTAATATAATATTAATCTTAAATCCCTTAAGTTTACACCCATTTTAGCTAAACAGTTAAGAGGTTTTTGACATCCTATGAGTAAAATGGTTTATATTTTATTCATTGAATCATAGAGATTAATGTTTCAAACAAAATGAACCCTTTTTTTGCAATGAACAAAGTGGAACTTAATTAGGTTCAAAGTCTCCTATTTAAACTTGCAAAAACAAAAACAAAATGTAAATACATTTAGTACGAAAAACATTATATTAGGCCAGTGGTATTTTCTTTTTTGGCCGGAATA
The DNA here is from genome assembly GCA_029929735.1 of Mimosa pudica. Classification (NCBI taxonomy): domain Eukaryota; kingdom Viridiplantae; phylum Streptophyta; class Magnoliopsida; order Fabales; family Fabaceae; genus Mimosa; species Mimosa pudica. The sequence continues at coordinate 4,240,419 of JAKELP010000020.1, forward strand.
GGCCAGTGGTATTTTAATCAGTGTAGTTTGTGTGTGTTTTACAATTTACATTTATAGTTTGTCGAATAAACAAAAAAGTGAGCCACAATGCCAAAGGTATATTGGTAACCGCAACTTCACTTCACTCTGGACCCCTCTGTTTTCGTTCATCACCAAAACGAAAACAAATCGGAATTTGAATTCTTCAATAACCATGCTCTCGGTCCCTAATTCTCTTTCCGAGTAAATGGATGTTTTATTAATCAAATATTAGAAAATCTGTACATGGCAGTGGGAAACAACTGTAAAGGCTATGCTATGCTACCAATAAAGTAAGATCACTAAACTAGGGGGCCCTACGTAACAAGTTTGAAATGAAAAGATGACTGTGTAACGTGTGGGTTACAATAGCTCTCGTTTGACCAAGGATGTCGTCTACTTTAAATTTCCTGTCAGTGAACACGTGATGGTTGCGTGCTTCCCAAAGTTTCCAACAAGTTATGAATGGTCCAATAGTCCATGACTGGTCACCCCGGTTCTTGAGAAGAAGTGCCCTAAGCCAATCAGTTATATTCCCAAGTGTGAGCTTCTGGTTTAGCGGTGGTGGGAGAGTCCTTTTCCAAACTTCTCTTGCAAGCGGACATAGCCTAAGGATATGGTCAATATCTTCTGTGCCGTGGTTACAGATGGAGCAAGTATCATCATTCGTCATTTTCCTTCTACATCTCTCTGAGTTTGTGAGTAGTCTTCCTTTGAACAACAACCAGGAGAAAGTGCGAACTCTCTGAGCCATGGGAAGCTTCCAAAGTTTTTTCCAAGGTGTGGGGTCCTCAAGGGTCTCTGATGGTTTCCAGATCTGATAAGCCGATTTAACGGTGAAATCTCCACTTGGGGTCAGGTTCCAAGAGCAGGTGGGTTGTTCAGGCGAGCCTGTAAGGCGGATCTGCTGTATCTGGCGCACTTGGTCGGGTGGTATGAGGTGCTGGAAGAGGCTTAGGTTCCATTGGCCTGATGCTGTGAGGAAGTGGGAGATTGACTTTTGTAGATCTTGCTCCGATAGAGGGGCGAAGGATAGATGGCACAAAGGTCCTTGATCGCCAACCCAATAGTCGGACCAGAATCTTTTCGAGCTACCGTCTCCCGGGTTCCATTTGATGTGGAACGATGAGTCCTGCCAGACCTTATGAAGGTTTTTCCAGAAAGGGGAGGATCCCCTTGGAAATCTTGCGGTGTCACTGAAACCATACTTGCCTCGAAGCACCCTGACCCAAAGGTCGGAACTTTGGGAATGGATTTTGTAGACCAGCTTAGCAAATAAGGCTTTGTTTTGGGTTTCCAGGTTTAAGAGCCCAAGACCCCCTTCACTTGTTGGTCTGCAGAGGTCATGCCATTTGACTAAAGGAACACCTTTGCTACCCTGTGGCTTTCCCCATATGAAGCTACGAATGATCTTTTCCAAGGTCCTACAGCATGAGGATTTGAGTAAGGTACTTTGCATAACATAGAATGGCAAGGTTGATAATACTGATTTCACTAGAGTGATTCGTCCCGCTAGGGAGAGGGAATTTCGTTTCCATCCTGCTAACTTGCTTTGTGTTTTTTCTACAAGGTAATGATAGGAAGATGCAGGAATTCGGCCGGCTAAGATAGGGACTCCTAAATACTTGCCGAGGCCTTCGGATTGTTGGTAGCCCAGAGCTCTGCTGAGAGTACTTTTAAGTGATGCATTCAGGTTATTGGAGAAGAAGACTTGGGATTTGGCATGATTCACTTTCTGTCCCGAGGCTGCGCAAAAGTCGTCTAGTGTTTTTTGAATGAGCTGAGCTTGCTGTAGATCGGCTTTGCCGAAAAGGACAAGGTCATCCGCAAAGAACAGATGGGAGAGAGGAACACCACGGCGACCCATTTTGAGAGCTTTCCAAGAGCCGTCGCGCACTGTTGCCGTGATCATCTGTGAGAGCCTCTCCATGCACAGAATGAATATATAGGGTGAGAGTGGGTCTCCCTGTCGGATGCCTTTCTGAGGGGAGAAACTTTGGGAAGGTTGACCATTCCATAGAATCTGCATAGTGGGTGAAGTTATACATTTCATAATCATGGCTGCTAGTTTGTCCGGTATACCTGCATCCTTGAGAGTATCAGCAATGAATTCCCACCGGAGCCTATCAAAGGCTTTCTCAAGGTCTACTTTAACAACCATCCAACCACCATTTCCGCGCTTTTTCTTCATAGAGTGAGCTACCTCCTGGGAGATGATTATGTTGTCAATGATACTCCTTCCCTGCACAAAACTTGATTGACAGTGGCTAATAAGATGTGGCATGATATCTTTAAGTCTAAGAGAAATTATTTTAGTGGTGATTTTGTAAAGGACCGAGCATAGGCTGATGGGTCGGAAGTGAGAGAGCTTGCTAGGGTTGTCAATTTTTGGTATAAGGGTGATGAGGGTGTTGTTGATTTCAGGTGGTAGAGCTGCACCGTCCCATAAATCATGTATCATGGAGCAGATGGAGTGACCCACGGTGGCCCATTGGCTTTGAAAAAATATGGCGTGTAGGCCATCTGGCCCCGGGGCCTTGAGTGGTTTCATGTCAAATAGGGCGAATTTTACCTCCTCATTGGTAATGCTGGTTTCTAAGGATGTTTTGTGTTGGCTTGAGAGCTCCGGGAAGGCTCCCCTTCCAGCACGTTGTAAGTCCACCATGTCATGGGCTGAATAGAATGTGGAGAAGTAATCTCTTGCAAGGTCCAGGAGGTGGCAGTCACCCTGAATCCAGTTGCCATTCTCCGCTTGGATGGTTAAGATTTTTCGTCGGCGTTTGCGCAGGAGGGCTTTGGTGTGGTAGAAACGTGTGTTTCTATCGCCAAGACAGATCCAGTCAGAGTTTGATTTCTGCATCCATAGGAGTTCTTCCTGGAGGGAAATTTCCTCAAACTCATCAAGGAGGGACTGTTCCAGGTCAAGGAGAAAGGGCGAGAAAGGTTGTGTTTCAAGGGAGCGTTGGGCACCATGGAGGCGGGATAGGATTCGTTTTTTTCGATTTGTGATGTTGCCAAATGTTTGGGCATTCCAGGTCGTGGCTGCTGTTTGGAAGGAATTAATGTTTTCGACAATAGTTCTGTCATTTTGCCAGGAGGCTGTTGTAAGGCGTTCAAAGTCTGGGTGAGTCAACCATGCTGAGAGGAATTTGAAGTGGGTACGGGCTGTGGTTAATCTGTCGTGGTGTTTGACGGTGATGAGAATGGGGTGGTGATCAGAGGCTAATTTAGGTAGGTGGGTTACGTGGCTATGTGGGAAGTGTGTGAGCCATGTTTGGTTGGCCAGGGCTCTATCCAATCTGGCGAAGGTAGCTCCCCTCCTCCAGGTGAATTTTGAGCCAGAGTGGCCAAGGTCTAGCAAGTTGTGGTAGCGGACAAAGTCATTAGAGAGTTTGCATCCCGGCCGTGGCCGGCGTGAGGTGCCACTTCGGTCAGAGGTATGTAGGGTGGCGTTGAAATCGCCCATCAAGAGCCACGGCAGGGGTTGGTGTGGTGCTCGTGCCATAAGATCCTTCCACAGTAGTTTGCGGTTTGATGGTTGAGGGCTCCCATAGATGGCAGTAAAGAGGAAGATCTCACCGGTGTCATTATTCCGAATTCTAGTATGTAGAAATTGGAAGTGGTTATCCAATATATCTATATGGATTCGGTCAGTCCAAAGGAGCCAGATGCCTCCGGCGAAACCAGCGGCCTCAATACGATGAGAATGTTGGAATCGTAGGCGTTTGATTATTTTATCAGCATTTGTACCTGAAGTTCGTGTTTCCAAGAGCACAAAGATGTCTGGATGATGGTTATTAACATAGGATTTGAAGTAACAAGGGAACTTTTTTCCAGCAGCCCCTTGACAATTCCAGGTGATTATTGCTGTAGACATGGGTAAAATAAGTTATGGGGAAGCATCGGAGCTGAATTCAACTCCCTCAAGAAGCATTTGGACATCCTCATCAGTTAATCCGGATCTCGTTTCTCTGGCGATTGCCTTCATCATCTTAACAGAAGGGTTGGGGTTGGGGTCCTGGTTCCTCAGAGGGGGACCGTGGAGTTGGACTCCATGTGATAAATGAATTCCTCTCGTGCGTGGGTCAGGTGGTTTGGGTGGGGTGGTGGTGTGGATTATTGGGTGGGGGGAGGCGTGGGTTGTGGATGGTTGTTGATGAGGATGGGTGTTTCTGGGCTGGCCCTGATGTGTTGGGCGTGGGTCTTCGATTATGACAGCAGAGTTGTGGGTTCGGTCTAGGGTGGTTTCCTGATGGTGGGCTTGGTAGGCGGGAGTGCTGAATAAGATGTCAGTATTTGGGCTTGGGCTGGCTATATCTTTCTGCTTAAAGGTATGTTCCGTCTTTTTGGGTGTTTTGGGCTCCTTTTTTTTCCATTTGCTGGTTCCTGGGTCATCAGTATGTGGGTGGACCGGGTGCGGGTTAGCTGGCACGTGGGTTTCCTGTGGGTCCTCAACCTGCAGGACACTGAATCTTGAGCCTTGGGGGTATCTTTGGTTTCCCTGGGGCTGAGCTCCGGCTGGTTTTCCGACATTATAGCTGGGGATGCCTCCTTCAAGTGTCCATATTTGCCACAGTTGAAGCATATGGAAGGAAGTCCCTCATACTCAATGTAAATCATCTGGCCATCCACTTGAATCTTCGAGACTAGGGGTTGGTTTAAATCAAGTGTGACTGCTAAGCGAGCAAAACGACCTCTGTCACCGGATTCCGTGTTGTAGTCGACTTTAACTACTCCACCGAAAACGCTTCCAATAGACCTGATAATTTTCTTATGGTAATAGCGTATTGGGAGCTTCGGTAAACGAATCCATGCGACTATCTCATCAATTTTATGGTGTTGGGTACTAAAGTCAGGGGTCCAAATTTGAACAGAGAGGTAATGCCCAAAAATCACCCATGGGCCATTCAGCAAGGCATCTTAATAGTCCAGGGCATCCTTAAACTTAACCAGGAAGCAGCCGTCATCCATGTCAATAAGTTGGAAAGGTCCCCGTGGTTTCCAAATAGACTGGAGGCGGTTGCGTAGGGGTCCATAGCCGATAGATCGCCCCAGCAGTTTGACGACTACGGCGTACCCCATTCTCTGGTTTAGAACCTCGAGAGCATGCTCGGCAAAGTCGATTGTGGGGATGCCCTGTTAGAATCTTAAGTTTTGATGAAGACTAAAATATAAAGGAATAGGCCAAGTACTTAGAAAGCAATAGGATAACATAGGATCCCAAGTAAGAGTGCAACCGGATGTGGATTTACTTCCGGATAGACTAGGACTCGCGCACGCGGATAAATGTTTCATCCCCCAGCGGCAGCGAGTAACTCACTAGGGATTTAACTTAGTCCATGAACTCTAGATATACAAAACCTTAAGACTAAGCTATGATTCAACCGGAAGTGAAATTGCTTCCTGTTAAACTTAGACTGGCACAGGCTGATCAAATAGAATAACCCCAAGCGTCAGTGAATCAGCCTCGTTAATTGAAATTGCTTCCTGATAGATTTTTACTGGCGCAGACTGATAGAATAGATATAACCCTAAACTTGTGGTTGTAAGGTTTGCAGGTGAACCCGTTGTAAAACCTGTGGGTTGTTAGGTGAACCCGTGTTCGTAAAACCTAAAGTGTAAAGGCTTTCTTGTGCCTGGTTCAAACAAGAAGGTTAGTGGATTGAAAATCTCAGGTGGAGCCTGGGGACTGGATGTAGGTCTAGGAGTGACCGAACCAGGATAAACTCGCTTGTGCTTATTCTGCTTATTTAAATCTCACACCAAGCACCACACCACTGTATACTCACTTGTGCTTGGGATGATCCATCGTCACTCTCATCAAGCACAAGGAGTAAAGAATTCAAAAAGGGAAAATTATTAAGCATTTTATTCTGCCACCCAATTCACCCCCCCTCTTGGGTGACAGCCACGCATTTCATGTTCTCGTGCAGGCCTATGGTGACATCTTCACTGCGAAGAATGAGTTCTTCCTCCTCTTCTTCCGGCTGCTGGTTGTTTTGGTTAAGGAGCATGTCTTTGAAGGAGGGGGGTGGGGGTGGCGGGGCTGTCTCTTGTTCATGGTCAATGTGCATCTCAGGCGAGTCATGCCTCTCAGGAATTGGTTGGGTTTCAGGGACAAAAGCGGGGGGAGATGGGCTTTCAGGTATGGTGGTGGCTATGGGTCCTAAGGTTGATTGCTCTAGCTTGGCTTTCTTGTTTATGGAGTTACTATCACCAGGGTGTGGCGGGGGTTCAGGTTGGTGCAAGATTCAATTCTGGGTGGGGGATCCATGGCTTGGGGGATCCAAAAGTTAACAAACATAGTGTCTTTGAAAAGAAAAATGACCAACACAATAATGACAAGAAATCTTATTCTGAACATCATCCTATTGTCTGTTATTATTGTGGTAGGACAGGTCATATTTCTCACACATGCAATTTTAAAAGAAATTTAAATGTGAGGAACAAATATGTATGGATCCCCAAAGGACAAGTAAGGTCCAGCGCTAACCATGTAGGACCCAAGTACAAATGGGTACCAAAACTCCCTTCCAGTGCCTTACTTGTGCAGGAAAGATCAAGAGTTCCTCCTGCCTCAAAGAAGAGAACTCATGGTGATGTCACTGCTGCAACCACCTGGTGCAATCATAAGAAGCAGTGCGCTACCATAAGGAACAAAGACTTTGTCTCAGGGATAAGCTATCACAAAGTTCCATTCAACTATCCTGAGAAGAACAAGAGAGAGAGGATGTCTCAACCAACATGGAGAAAGCCTATGAATTCTGTCTCTCCTAAAGTGCTTCAGGCCAAAGATAAGTATAGAAGATTCCCTTGGGTAAGCAAGGGATCACTTAAGGTTGAAGCATGCAATAGTAAAATCTTCTATGCAAGTGTTAGATGGACTTATTGAGATTTTACATCAAGCATCATGTATATGAACATTATATGCCTTATAAGAGTTTATCACAATGTTCATAGTCTACATGCTATCTATGACTATCATTATCAGTGTATAACCATGTGCATATAGCCATAGTTGATTCGCAATGCCATATTCATAGTGAATAATCTTTAGGTGCATATGAATCACGTACTTCCTACAAACTGACAAGTCAGATCCAAGTCTGGATACTGAAAAGAGAAAAAGGGGGTTATTTGATATATTGTAGGAAAGAAGACTGGAAGCAACAACAGGATTCAAGACTATACATCAGCTGAGATATTTGTCATATTTTGGGAGCTAGAGTTAGAGCTTAATCGTCAAAAACAACAAGGAGGGAAAGAAAGAATTGACATTCATCACAATACAAATGATGCTTAGTCATACTAAATCAATCAATGGAAGATTTCTCTCTTGAGACTCTTTTGGCCTCCAACGACAAGGATGATGATGGAGAAGAAAGATAACTCTCAACATTGTTGCTTCTTCTCCTGACACTAATGTTGAAGCTGTGAGGAAGTACAAAAAGACAAAGCAAATTTAATGGGCTGAGAGCAGATGTGTGGCATGGAGTTGATACAACTCAAATGAAGTTTAAACATCTGTGCTTAATTGATAAGACCTGCTAACTGTACTAACTTAGGCACCGAAGTGCCAATCCTTAGTTTTTGCAGGTTCCCCACAATGTTAAATCTTAAGTGAGTCCAACCGGAAGCAAAATCACTTCCGGATACTCTTTTGCTGGCGCTGGATGATAACTCAATGTGATCAAGAGCACCACTCCAACCGGAAGCAAAACTACTTCCGGATGATCACTCACTGACACTGGATGATCAAGCCAAGAGAGCACCAATGCCAGCCCAAGGGACACGTCACTTCAGAAACGCTTCATCTTCCTCTATGAGAAGGTGTGCCCTATCTGACAAGATGAAACGACACATGTCATAAGGTGCGCCGTTTCAATTAAAAGCTTTACGTTATTCAATGTGTGAAAAACTGAAGAGACATGACCATTTTATCCTTAGTTACTTTACCTATAAATAGGGTGTCATTTTTTTTTCCACTTTCACTTTTTACTTGAATATTTTCACTCGCATCATTTTCTCTGAAAAGTCTCTTCATCTTCTCCATCGTGTTCTTCATTTTTCTCTATATACTCCTCGCATTTCATCTCTATTTACCACAACATTCATACAAAAATGGCCGGTTCGCATGAATCCAACCCAGTTACCCAGAAAGCCTCCTCTTCCAAGAAATCAAAATCCAAAACTGGGAAATCTGGGCATAAACATTCAGGAAAATCTGGGCAAAGCGATGAACATCATGAAGAACGACATGAACATCAAGAAAAGACTGGGCAACCACAAGGGCAGAATGAACAAGTCCAGGACCAGCCTGGAACTTCTGGGCGAGAGGCAGAACAGACTGAGGTTTCTGGGCATAAGCAAGCGAAGGAAGCCAAGAGGAAGGGAAAGAAGAAGAAGGTTCAGTTCGCTGAGGAGCCTTCTTCCAAGAGGCAAAGGGTTGAAGAAGATGACCCTTCAGTTTACAGAGATGGGGCTTTAGAATTTGTTGCCTCCAAATTTGAGACGGTTCAACCCTACTTCAACCACGGCCTATTCATCGACTTAGACATGATTGATGAACTAGGGTTTCCACACCTGCGCCATTTCCTGGAGAAGTATATGGGTTGGCTAGGGATCAAACAGGACTACAACGTCAATGTCCTCCGTGTCTTTTGTCAATCCCTCTCTGGCAAAGTGAAGTACAAGAAGATCGATGGAAAGGAACAGATCCACAGACTCTACTTCACGGCCGCAGTCAGAGGAAGAACTATCAAATTCTCCTGGAGGACGCTCAACGAGTTGATGGGGTTCACGGATGAGGGTATGAATGAGTGGATGTATCCTGAGGCGCTCAAGTACAGTAAAGAAGAACTTGTGAAGTTGTATGGCACCGATGGGAAGAAGGTGTCCAAGATGTCTGACTCCTATAGGTTGCTGTACTATGTTTACTCCCGCATGATGACACATAAAGGGGGTAACTTCAATGAGTTCGCCAATATCGACAACCCATGGTTCCCCAGATTCCTCTCCCAGAAACCTATCAACCCCGGGCAGTTGATTAGTCTTGAGCTGCAGAGATGGTTGACCAATGACAAATCTGGCTATCTTCCCTATCCCACTATCATTGCCTTCCTCCTTGAGAAGCATCTGATCAAGGCCACATCTGCTGTGGAGGAAGAAAATGTCAAGTGTCGACCTGTGGGAGCAACCAACATTGGGAAGATGGGCATCAAGTATGTGAAGGCTGCTAAACCCACTCGTTCAGGATCACAGGCGGGTAGTGCCTCTGGAACTTCAGCCCCCTCTACATCTGGTGCAGGGGATCAGGAAGTGGATTCCCATGCTGGGCCAAGTCGTGCTGCAAGAGTGCCAGCGACTGTGAAGGCATTCGCTCAAGAGATGAAGGATGAGATTCTCCTTCAACTCTCTGAGTCCTTGGTAGCCCCACTTAGAAATGATTGTGATGCTGGGTTCCAGCAGCAAGGGGAGCGGATCCAGCGGCTTGAGGACAGGGTTGGCCAGGTCGAAAATCAGCTTGCCAGGGTGGATGCAAAACTAGATCTCATTCTCCAGCACCTACAAATTCCCCAACCATCACAAGGTAACCTACCACCACCTCCTCCTCCTCCCTCAGGTCACCCTCAACTTCCCCCTCCTCCTCCACCTAACACTCAACCACCACAGCCACCTCCACAAAATGACCATCAATCCCCTCCATCACCAAACAATGCTCACCAATCCCAACCTTCACCCAACCATGAACACCAAATCCAAGACACACACCAACAATCTCCTAGCCAATCACCCCTTCACTCCAACAACTCCCCATCTCCACAAAACTCCCCATCTACACCTCCCTCATCCACTCGCACATCATCCAACCCCTTAGCCGAACACCTTGGATTTCAAACTGTCATTCACCTCCTCAGCCATATCTATCTACGAGATTACCCACGCCTTCAGCAAATCCCTGAGGATCTTCACGTACCCTTTACTCCATTTACCCCACACTCTTCCACTACCTTCCCTGAATATTCCTCCACCTACCCATTCGAAGGTCTATTCGTAGATCCTTCCTGGTTCCCCAACCAACCCACATCCCCAGAACATACCTTACCTGCCTCTTCCCCAGAATCCTCACCCCAAACTCCACTTAACCCTGAACCTCTACCCTCCTCTTCATCTACTTCATCCCTGGCACTCGCCCCTGTTGATGATGACAAAAGGGGGAGAAATGTGATGACCGCCCTTCGCCTATCCATGAACACAAGGGATGTGCTCAGCCAACCATCCCTCTGGCTTGAAGAAGATATCATGGCTGCCCTTCGCCATGCAATGGAATCACAAAGGCTGAGTGGTGCTGAGAGCCTAATAAGAGGAGAAGCCATAAGATTCATGGAGCAGCAGAGGTCGTCTGAGCAAGGATCACAATTGGAGATGGTTGTCATTGAGCCAAATGAACAAACTTCACAGCCTGAGTCATCTTCATCAGAACCTCCTCCAACTAAGATAAGTAGAAAGGATATTGAGGAGATAATGATGAAGTGGGGACTGAAGAAGATCAATCACCCTCCTATTGTGATAGTCAAGCCTATCCCCTCATCCACTGGGCAAGAGTCTGAGATCCCCTCGTCTGAGCAATCATCTGCCCTTCCTCCCTCATCTGAGCCAGCAGTCACCTTCAGTGAATCTAGAAAGAAGGCCGTTGCCAAGAAGCGGACCAGGAAAATTATTGCCACCAATGAAACTGCTGAGAGTGAGGAAGAGATTCCATCTGACCAACCTGAGCAAGAGACCTCATCTGCCCAAGTTGAGCCTGAAACCCCAGTAGTTCAAGCAGTTCCTATTCTAAAGGAGGTCAAGTTGGAAATTGAAGACATGACTACTGAGGAATATGAAAAGTATGGGTTCACGGACAAACTCTCCTTCGGTCAGATGGCCTGCCTCGATGCTGACAGAGCAAGTGCCATGCCTACTCCTCCGATTAGCAAGAGCAAAGGGAAGAGTAAGGGGAAAGGGAAAAGGAAAGCCCAGGAAGTTGAGGAGGATCCCAACTTCCCTGTATGGAACGTAAAGATTCGGGCTGTTCACTACCCCAATGGAGAGGTCGCCTACTTCGATGATGCTACAGGGTTCCCTGGGTATGAAGAAGTAGAGAACATGAAGAGGGCATTCGAGGAGTCTATCGAATCTGAAAGGCTCAGAAGAGAGAGAGAGGAAGAAGAGCTTCAGAATATCATTGCCCAGATAGACCAGAGTGTGCATGAGGCAGAGGTAGCCAGACTCCAGAAAGAGAGTGAAGAGAGACAGAGGGAGAGGGAGAGGAAAAAGAGACACCAAGTCTGAACCCCCAATCCAAAACAAAACCCCCAATCCAAAAACCTTTTAACTTAGAAATTTTTCCTTATTTTCATGCATCTCTCATTCTTACTTAGTGTAGATTACTTGTATATGCTTTGCTTGTATACTCTAACATGTAATCTTTGTTCATTTATAATATCTGTCTGAGTTACTTGTTCTTATCCATTGCTTTTATTATTCTGCTAATCCTTTCATATAAACTTAATCGATAAAACTAAGTTTGTCATCATCAAAAAGGGGGAGAATGTTAGAATCTTAAGTTTTGATGAAGACTAAAATATAAAGGAATAGGCCAAGTACTTAGAAAGCAATAGGATAACATAGGATCCCAAGTAAGAGTGCAACCGGATGTGGATTTACTTCCGGATAGACTAGGACTCGCGCACGCGGATAAATGTTTCATCCCCCAGCGGCAGCGAGTAACTCACTAGGGATTTAACTTAGTCCATGAACTCTAGATATACAAAACCTTAAGACTAAGCTATGATTCAACCGGAAGTGAAATTGCTTCCTGTTAAACTTAGACTGGCACAGGCTGATCAAATAGAATAACCCCAAGCGTCAGTGAATCAGCCTCGTTAAGTGAAATTGCTTCCTGATAGATTTTGACTGGCGCAGACTGATAGAATAGATATAACCCTAAGCGTCAGTGAGTCTACCTCGTCAAGTGAAAGTGCATCCGATAGCGTAGTGACTAGCGCTGACTGTTGGATTGAAGGACACTGAGCGAGAGTGAGTAATAGTAAACAAAATCCTTCATCCAGTGGTTTTACTTCCGGATGTAGAAGTGCTTCCGGATACATCATAGACTAAGAGGACTAACGTTCAAAGTACACAATACACTAAGTCAGAACATAGTCTAAGTAAGACTACTCCCCATAGCAAACAAGCTTCCCACAGCATGTATAGTTCTTACTATATTTGATTATATATATTGCTATGTTGGACTAACCAGTATGTGCAGAACTTAGTCACACTTCCGGATGCAAATGCGCTTCCGGATGGAAAGACTCTTGACATTGGAATTCAGAGATTAACACTTGCAGAGCAAGATTGCCACTTCCGGATGAACGATGATCATCCGTCAGCAAGAGTACAAGAGTCAACATCACATACTCAGAAGTCAGAATGCTTTTGTCAGAACAGAGGTGTCAGGACTACTTTTCAGAGATAAAGCAAGTCAACCCTGCTAAGCATTAATGAAGATGTACTTCTCAACGGTAACATGGGATTAACGGCTATATTCAAACGTTCATATTCAACCTGCCGCCCAAGAAGCCGAGTATAAAAGAAACATCTACATTCAGAAGATGGTTGGAAGAACAGAGCATATTATCTGATGTATTATCTTCTACATTCCTCTCATCTTCTACTCTCAGATCTAGAGTTGTAACATTCTTAGAGAGTAATTCAATTGTACTTAAGTGAGTAACATCATCTACTCTTAGAGAGAGTCATTTGTACTTAAGTGATTATCAAAATCAGTTCATAGAGTGAACATATTATTAAATCCTCTAATTAATAGAGGCTGTTCTTAAGCTTGTGCTTGAAGAACAGAATTGTTATATTACAATAGTAAGGGGGAGCATTTAGAGGTTTTCTAAATCTCCATAGGTTGCAAGTTAGCCCGCAAAACTTGTGGTTGTAAGGTTTGCAGGTGAACCCGTTGTAAAACCTGTGGGTTGTTAGGTGAACTCGTGTTCGTAAAACCTAAAGTGTAAAGACTTTCTTGTGCCTGGTTCAAACAAGAAGGTTAGTGGATTGAAAATCTCAGGTGGAGCCTGGGGACTGGATGTAGGTCTAGGAGTGACCGAACCAGGATAAACTCGCTTGTGCTTATTCTGCTTATTTAAATCTCACACCAAGCACCACACCACTGTATACTCACTTGTGCTTGGGATGATCCATCGTCACTTTCATCAAGCACAAGGAGTAAAGAATTCAAAAAGGGAACATTATTAAGCATTTTATTCTGCCACCCAATTCACCCCCCCTCTTGGGTGACAGCCACGCATTTCATGCCCTCGTGCAGGCCTATGGTGACATCTTCACTGCGAAGAATGAGTTCTTCCTCCTCTTCTTCCGGCTGCTGGTTGTTTTGGTTAAGGAGCATGTCTTTGAAGGAGGGGGGTGGGGGTGGCGGGGCTGTCTCTTGTTCATGGTCAATGTGCATCTCAGGCGAGTCATGCCTCTCAGGAATTGGTTGGGTTTCAGGGACAAAAGCGGGGGGAGATGGGCTTTCAGGTATGGTGGTGGCTATGGGTCCTAAGGTTGCTTGCTCTAGCTTGGCTTTCTTGTTTATGGAGTTACTATCACCAGGGTGTGGCGGGGGTTCAGGTTGGTGCAAGATTCAATTCTGGGTGGGGGATCCATGGCTTGGGTTACGGTAGGCAGGGATAGAGATTGGACTGAAGGGAAAGCTTGGAATTGGACAAGGAAGGGAGGGGAGCTTCTCTCACTAACCCATCTCTCTCTAAAACAGCCTTCAATAATTCTGCCCCCACCTTCTGAGCCCAGAAAGCAAAAGCAACATTATAATAAAGAGAAACAAGTCATGATTTTTTTTTGATAGAAAACAAGTCATGGGTTAAAGCAAAAACACGGTTTTTTACCATTATCCTACAGCAAAAAAACAAAATTACCAATATACTACACCCAAAAAAATAATTGCCAATATACTATATACCTTAGAAATCGTTCTTGGCAAGAACGACTTCAGAAGTCGTTCTTCCCAAGAACGACTTTAGATTAGGCACGCTTCCATATGATATATTTCGCACTGCAACCTAAATATAGTATACGTTATACTCCTAAATATAAGACCCAATTGACATTATTTAGAGAGATTAAGGAAGCAAAATATGTCATTTTACTATGATATAATTGATACTACTTTCGGTCCTAAATATAAGACCTAGTTGACTTTTTTGGATAATCCTAAAAAAGAAAAATGAGTCATTTATAAATTGATTTACCTATTTTTTTCCCTTAAACTAGTTTATTTAACCTATAAACTAATGACTAATCTAAAAATATATCAAATACATCATAATTTAATAACATATTTTGTAACCTTAACATCTCCAAAAAAGTCAACTAGGTCTTATATTTAGGACCGGAGGGAGTATATTTTTAGATTACCTATTAGTTTATAAGTTTTTTTTAACTGAAATATTGGTTTATAAATGAAATAAACTAATTGAAGAGAAAAGAATAGGTGAATCAATTTATAAGGGACTTACTGAATATAAGAGAAAAGAATAGGTGAATCAATTAAGTTACATAAATATGATGAGATAGTTTGAGGTTAAATAATACTACTTTTGGTACTGAATATAAGAGTTAGTTGAATTCTTTGAAAATTCTAAGAAAGCAAAGTAAGTCCCTTATAAATTGATTCACCTATTCTTTTCTCTTCAATTAGTTTATTTCATTTATAAACTAATATTTTAGTTAAAAAAAAACTTATAAACTAATAGGTAATCTAAAAATATACTCCCTCCGGTCCTAAATATAAGACCGAGTTGACTTTTTTGGAGATGTTAAGGTTACAAAATATGTTATTAAATTATGATGTATTTGATATATTTTTAGATTAATCATTAGTTTATAGGTTAAATAAACTAGTTTAAGAGAAAAAATAGGTAAATCTATTTATAATTGACTCATTTTTCTTTTTTTAGGATTATCCAAAAAAGTCAACTAGGTCTTATATTTAAGACCGAAAGTAGTATCAATTATATCATAGTTAAATGACATATTTTGCTTCCTTAATCTCTCTAAATAAAGTCAATTGGGTCTTATATTTAGGAGTAAAACGTATACTACATTTAGGTTGCAGTGCGAAATATATCATATGGAAGCGTGTCTAATCTAAAGTCGTTCTTGGCAAGAACGACTTCCCAAGAACGACTTCTAAGGTGTGTAGTATATTGGTAATTATTTTTTTGGGTGTAGTATATTGGTAATTTTGTTTTTTTGCTGTAGGATAATTGATAAACTCCATAATTTCACACATTTCATCTCTATTTCCTTCTAGTTCACACTCTTTTTGATGATACATAGATAACAAAACACACAAATATTAGTAGAAAGTGATGCAAATAGGAAATCATTCAATTGTGTGAAATTTGGAGTATAATGCTTGTATATTTGAGACATGGAAACTTTTCAACCCTCTTTCTAGCTTGTGTAGGAAGAGGTGGACAGGTATTAGAAGCTCGATGAAACCCAAGTGCTACAACAAAGGAGAAAAAGGAGCAAGGGAAAGCAAATTTTAAGTCCTTAGAAAAGCTGCATGCCAGTGGCTCGCCAACCGGCGAGCCACTGGCGAGCCATAAAGCCAACTGGCACGCGAGTGACATGCCGTCTCTGGAAACTCGCCAGTGGCTCGCCAATTGGCGAGCAACTGGCGAGAGCACTTCGCAGCTGCGCGTTTTGACCTATTTCTCAGCATATAAAAAGGGAAAGTTGGATTTTTTGAGGGGGAGGCGGAAAAACACGAAAGAACACACATCTAGGGCACATTTTGGAGCCTTGAAGAGCTTGAAGAACATTGGGGAAGCTTGGGATTCAAGTGGGAAGCTTGGAGAGATTTGAGCTTTCTTCATTTGTGGTTGTATATCTTCTTCCCTCTTCTTCATATCTCTTCAATGAACTCCTTCATAGTTTTAGGGTTTGTTTTATTTACATTTATGTGTGACTAAAACCCTAATCTAGGGTTGTTATGAACCTATTTATGGATTGAACCATCTACTCTCTCTTTCTTTAAGTATTAATGAAGTATATGTGTAGTTTTTATCTTGCTCTCTATTTGTTTTAAGTGCTTGATCACCACTTAATTAGTTAAATGAAATATGACTTGGGAAAGTGTATTTTGTTTTAGAACTTAGATAAAAGCATGTTGGACTTGAAGTTTATGGTTTTAAATGGATGGTTTGTTGATAACATAGAGATATAGTTATTGACCTAACATAGTCATAATTAGGGTGGTTAAGGAAAAAAGCTAGCATTTATTGTGACAAGAGATTGTGCAATAAATGCTAGCATAAATTTGATCTTGACTTGGGAAAACTTTTTCAAATGATTTTGAACCCTAGACTTGCACATATTTTCATTTAGTCACTTAAAAAGGAGAGGGAAACCTTGGTTCATGAAGTAAATAGGGGATTAGCAACCCTAGGCTTTAATTATCATTGTTAACTCGTGTTTGAAACTCCAACTCCTTTTACATTCATATTTAAAACTCATTTCTTACTTGACAAATCAAACCCTCAATATGTTTTTACTTAAGACAATTAAGTACACAATTAGTGCTAATCACCTTGCTTAAACAACAATCTCTGTGGAACGACAACCCTCTACTATACTACTTTTGACGACCTGTATGCTTACGGAAGCGCTCCAAATCCGCGTTAAGTCAATGGCGCCGCCGCCGGGGATTGTAGTTTAAGCAAAAAGTTTATTTTCTCGTGTTGATTAGCTTAATTATATGATTAATTGCTTTTAAGTAACCTCTTTCCTTATCTTGTGGTAACTTTATGTTTTGTTGTTTCTAGCTACCTTGAGTGTTAGAAATAGTTTTACCTTGGTTGCCTTGCTTATTTTCACTTTTAGTTACTTTGATACTTGTGATCTTGTAGTGCTTGTAGGTGCTCCTTTTTGTAGGTACTCATTTCTTGGTGCATGCAACACATTGAGTTTGGTGACTTGGAAGTAGTAATTGAAGGGGTAATTAATCTTGAGCAAGAGGTTGAGGTTGAAACTGCAACTATGGCGGAGGATGAGTATGATCATGCCACGGTTAATGACTTTGCTAGTCGGAACTTGAGAGAAACTCAATCTTGCATTCGGATTCCGGATGTGCAAGCAAGGAACTTTGAAATCAAGCCGGTGATGATCACAATGCTTCAAATGCAAGGGATGTTTCATGGTCTTTACAATGAGGATGCTAACAAACATTTGATATATTTCTTGGAAGTGTGTGATTCATTCAAGCAAAATGGGGTTCCAGCTGATATTTTTCGACTGCGATTGTTCCCTTTCTCTTTGCAAGGCAAGGCCAGAGAGTGGTTCAACCAAGGTATTAAAACCCGGACCGGGGATTAACCCGGCTAAGGCAGAGGGTCAAGGGTTAAAGGTTCAACCGAGGGTCAACCAGTGGTTCAACCGGCCACATTAAAATATTAAAATAATTAAAAATTATATTAATTAATAACAAAAAATCAATATCAATATTAAATTATAAGAGTATTCAACAAAAATCTAAATGTTTCAAAAACATAGTACATTAAAATGGAGAATGTTCATCAATTATTTTATTAAATATTATTAACATAAAACTCCAATATTAAATATTCAAATATACAATTATTTTATTTGTTTTTTGGCCAAACAAATATATAACAATTGGAGTAATATATAAAAGAAGTGGTTGGTAACAATAATAAGGCTTTATGGCAAACAAGAACAAGGTCTTTTTTTAGGTTTCAGCAAGTGGGAAGGAATGGGGAGAGTCCCACATCGGACAGGAAAATATGCAGAAGGTTTTAGCAAGTGGGAAGGAGTGGGGAGAGTCCCACATCGGGCAGCAAAACACGCAGAAGAGTAGAGACCATCTATAAAAGGCCATGGCTTCTCTTGTTTTTCCTACAAAAGCTATCCGGGTCCCGGTTCCGTCAGCCGGTTTCTGGTTCAACCGGGCGGATCCACCCTGGAATATTCCGGTTGGATTCTTCAACAGTCTTAACACCCTCCGGACCGTTCTTGTCTCCGGTTCCCGGTTATTCCGGTTAAACCGGCCGGTCCGGTCTGGGTTTTGAAACATCGTTCAACAACCTATCAGAAGGTTCTATCACCTCTTGGAATGAGCTTGAAACCAAGTTTCGTGCTCGATTTTTCTCTGATGACAAGTCTGTTGAGGCTAGGGATGCATTCTTGAGTTTCAGGCAATGCGATGATGAGACTCTCTATGCTGCTTGGGAGAGGTATAAGATGTTAATGAAGCAATGCCCTAATCATGGAGTGGACAAGTGGGTGATTGTTCAAATTTTCTGCACTCGCCTTAATCCTCAGTCTAAAGCATTGGTTGACTCTATGACTAATGGTGGGTATCGGAATGTGCCAGTGAATGAAGTATTTCGGTTGTTAGATCAGCTATCGGCCAACAATTCTCAAGGGACAGATAGGAGGATTCCTCAATCTTCCATTGCTCCTAAGGAGGATACCGCTACAGCCCAGTTTGCATCTATCCTCTCCGCACTCAACAAGCGGTTTGATGTTTTAGAAACTCAAATCAGAATGGGTAGTGCTCAAGAGGTGCGAGCGATTCAGTCTACTCTGGTTGTCTGTGAACATTGTTATGATGTGCATATGCCGGATAATTGTCCTCTCTATGCCACTCCAGAATCTGTGAATTATATGGGCAGAGGACAGAATTCTCAGAACAATCCTTATTCTCAGACTTACAATCCGAGGTGGAGAAGTCATCCCAACTTCAACTCGAACCAGGGGCAAAATATGAATGCATCATCGTCCTCTGGTGCTAAGGCCTCTTACCCACCTGGTTTTCAAAATCAACCTAGACAAGTACCTCATAAGGAGGAAGAATCTAAGGTGGAGAAAATGGTTGCTCAGATCATAGCCGGACTAGACGCACAAAGGGTGTATAATGCTCAAAATGATACCAAGATGGCTAGTCATGAGACTTCAATCAGGAATATTGAAATACAAATAGGCCAAATTGCCTCTCAACTGAATGCTTCACAAAGAGGAACTCTACCGAGTGACACCATTCCTAATCCAAGAAGGGATGGCAAGGAGGAGCGCAAAACAATATTTTTCAGAAGTGAAGGGCAAGTGCCTAATATGCCTCAATCTTGTGAAAAGAGCAAAGAAGTCTCTGAAGTTGTTGCTCTTGGGAGGGATGACAGATTTGAGCAAGATCTTGTAGTTGTGGATGATGAAAGTAAGAGAAGAAGGCAAGTTGAAAAAGCTATTGATGATGGAGAAAAAGACAAGAAGAGAGAATGTGAAAAGAGGCAAGACAAAAAGCCGAAGACAAATGGTCCTCCTCCATATGTACCTCCGGTCCCATTTCCTCAAAGACTAAAGAAAAAAGAAGGGGATGCACAATTTAAGAAATTTTTGGAGATGTTCAAACAACTGCACATTAATGTCCCTTTTGCAGAAGCGCTTGAGAAGATGCCAAAATATGCCAAGTTTTTGAAAGAAGTGTTGTTAAAGAAGAGGAGATTCAATGAATTTGAAACTGTAGTTATGAATGAAGATTGTAGTGCTATCCTCCAAAGAAAGCTTCCACCCAAGTTGAAAGATCCGGGGAGTTTCTACATTCCATGCAATATTGGAAAGAACTTCCAAGGAAAAGCCCTTTGTGATTTGGGGGCAAGTGTGAATCTGATGCCCTCTGCTGTTTTTAATCGACTAGGTTTGGGTGAAGCAAGACCTACTACAGTATCACTACTCCTTGCTGATAGAAGTGTATCTCGTCCTAAAGGGATCATTGAAAATGTTTTGGTGAAAGTAGACAAATTCATTTTTCCAGTTGATTTTATTGTTATCGACTGTGAGGTGGATCCGAACATTCCTATCATATTTGGGAGACCATTTCTTGCTACATCTAGAACTCTTGTTGATGTGGAAAAAGGTGAGATCACTTTGAGAGTTGATGATGAACAAGTAAGCTTCAACATGAACAAGGATGTGGAATACTTTGATGATCCTTATCAATGCTCTTTTGTGAGTATACTTGGTTCTGGTTGTCAAGACAAGTTTGATGCTTCAGTGAGTAAAGGTGATATGAAATCATTGTTAGTGGAAGAGGAAAGACTTGAAGATGTGCATAATATCAGTTCAAGGAATTTGTGTGATATGGATGCTCATGGGCATGAAAAATTTGAGCTGTGTGAAAATGCTGATGTATTTCCTCTAAATGATTTTCAACATGGTCAGAGAGTTTTGTTGTATAATTGCAAGATCAAATTGTTTTCAAGGAAGGTGAAATTTCGTTGGTCTGGTCCATTCACCGTTGGGCAAGCCTCTAATTTTGGTGCTGTGGAGTTAGAGAACAAAAAGGGTGAAAGATTCAAAGTGTTTGGGCATCGATTGAAGCATTATTGGGGTGGAGAGTTTGATCGCCAAACCACCTCGATTCCACTCTCTCAGTCCACATGATGTTGCAAAAAGTCGAGCTAAGGACTATAAACTAAGCGCTTCTTGGGAGGCAACCCAAGCTCTTAACTCTTGTCTTTCATTTTGATGTTTTACCTAATTTTAGATTGTTTTTTTGGTAGTTTTGTTCTTGTTTTTCGTGTGTGTAGGGAGAAAGGTCCTCGCTGATACTTGAACCACCACCTGATGTGGAGAGCTGGAGCTTACGTTTTGAAGGGCAGGAAGAGGTCTACAAGGGGGAGTAGATCTAAATTCCAAACTTAAATTCAATTTTGAGCATCATTTTTGTTGATTGCATGGAATCATCTAGCTGAACTGGAAATTTGGTGTTAATCTGCCACTGGTCCAATTTGAGTCTCATGAGCTTAAATGTGATAGAATGGGTGCTTATTTGTATTGAAATAATCCTCATGGTGATTTTGTGAGTGATTTTTGGTAGATATGAAAATAGCCTGTGATTGGATCTATGTTTGTGGTGTTTGGATTAGGCCTTGATTGGTTATAAAAATGTTTCCTTTGCATACTCAGAGCATCTTAAGGTCTGGTGATTGGAGCATCTTTTGTGTGATGAATTCTTGTGATTCTAACCATGTGCTATTTGCTTCATTACTGGTTTGTAGTGAAATTAAGGTATGGAGTGTTAGTGATTTTTGGATATGCCATGTGATTGATGGTTGGTGTCAAAATGTGGTCTTTTTAGATACACAACCATTTTGAAGTGTGATATGATGTTTTTGTTGCTCAAAGGGATGATTTAGGGGTAAATGTGCTAGTTAAAATAGGCTTGTTGCATTTTGTATTGGAATTTCAAGGTAGGCAAATTCTGCAGATCAAACGGCCTTTCTGTCAAATTCTCACCAGTGGCTAGCCAGCTGGCGAGCCACTGGCGAGAAGAGCTAGCAATGGGCGAGCCTTATCTGGAATCTCGCCGGTTGCACGCCAATTGGCGAGCGGCTGGCGAGAGTTAAAAAAAAAATCTGCATAAACAAATAAAACCCTAAACCCTTCCTTCCCTCTTCATTCCCCAAGCTAGTCGTCGCCTTTCCTCCTCCACACCCACAAATCCGGCCACCAACCTCACCAATCTCCCTTCTCCTTCCACCACAACCCACATACCCCTTCTCCTTAAACTCCACCAACTTCTTTATCTCATCTGTCACCATTTCTCCCTCCTCGTTCGCGTCCTCCTCTCCCACCACTCACCGTCGCTCCTTCCTCTGTGGGTGTAGCCAAGCTTGACGGCGGCACTCCCTCACCGCCGGCGTCACGAGCTCTTGCCACCACCCCCGTCACGTCCCTGTTTGGAGTCTCTTCCCTCATTTGTGATTTTGCCTAGATTGTGTTACTTAGGTATTGTTCTTCACTCTTTCTCTCTTTTTGGTCTTGTAAGTTAGAGTGAGTTAGTTAGTTTAACTTGAATAAAGATGAAAGCTGAGATTTTGAGAGAGGGAAGTGTAACATCCTGAAAAATTAATACAAGATTAGAGAATATTTTAAGAAATAATAAATGGAAAAGATTAGAAAATTTGGGAATTTTTATAATTTTTAGAGATTTTTAAGATAATTTGGAAATTTTGGGGATGTAAGTGCCTAAAATAATTAACTAAACAGATGGGGAAATATGAATTATTAGAGTTTGGTGGAATTTAAAGTATTTTAAAGGTTTTGGAGATAGGATGCTTGACTTAGTGAAATGAGGATTAAAGAGGGCATTATGGTAATTTTCCCCTATATATTATTTTAAACTCATTTAAATAAACAACAAATAACTCCCTCCTCCTTCTTCACGGTTGATCAGCCCCCCCCTCCATTTTCATTTTGCTTTTCCTCATCACACACACACACACTTGTTCTCTCCCTCCAAATCACCCCTATTTTCGTGTTGCTCTCCCTCTTCTCCTTAAATCCTTGTAAAGAACCAAGCCGATCTGTTCCTCTTCATCCACCTCTGTCCTGCGTCTTTTCCTTTCTTTTTCCGGCGAACCCATCGTTTTCCGGTGAGCACTCATGGCGGACGACGGCAAGATGTGAGTGGTAACATTTCCGGTGTTCTTCAAGCTTTTACTTTCTTCTTAGGCTGATTATTCATTGTTCCCTTTCTTCCTTTGTTGTTTCATACTCAACCACCTTCACAGTGCCGTTCTTCGGCGGCCAGCGCGGTGGCCGACGGTTGCTGACCTCCCTTTTCTCATTCTTGAACCCGTAAGCTTTCCTACTACTTTGTGATGTTAATTTTGAATAAAGTTGCCTCCTTGAAGTTAGAGTTTTGTAAAATTGAGACATTGAATTTGAGTATTCTTGGGAGTAATTGGATATTTTTAAGGATATTGAACATTTAGGAATTTTGGAAAGAAAAATTGTGATTCTTTGAAGTTTAGGGTTTGACCATAATTAAATGTTTGAGGCTTTAAACAAGAAATTGTAAATATTTAAGTGGTTAATTGAAGTTTTGTAAGGGTATTTGATGTTGCTTGAAGTTGGAAACCACTTTGGAATTTTTGAGGAATATTTATGTGATTCTTTAAAGTTAGGTCTACACATATTTAATTTGTGAGAGATTTGAATAAGAAATTGTGGATATTTAATTGGGTAGGTAAAGATGTTTGGAGAGTATTTAAATTTATTGAATTTGGGAATGATTTGGGGAATTTTTGAAGCTTTTTATGGCTCTTTGAATTGAGGTTTTGTTAATAAGGGATGATTTGAATAAATTGGTGGTTAGATACGGTTTGTTTAAGTTATAGGAGGATGTTAGAATGTTAGTTTTGGTTGGATTGGTGTTTGAACAGAAATTTAGAAGTTAAAGTGTTGATTAAAAAGGGATTTTGCCTATGTAAAAGAATGGTTGGAGTTTGGTGGTAGGTTGGTGAATTTGGAAAGCCACCTTGAGTGGTAAATTTGATATTAATAGGGTGGTATGGTGGTTGGAGATTATTTTTGCCATTTTATGGGCATTTTTGGTTTCTTTAAAGTGGAAGTTTGTTATGTGAGCTGTTTGGATTAGACTGGAAGATAGGAAAAGTTTGTATAGGTGTTATGGAGATGTTGCTGGAGTGAAATGGTTTGAAATTGTATTTGGGAAGGAGTTGGTAAATAAAGTGCAGGATTAAAGAGAGTTTTGTTAAGTAAGGATATGTATGGAAGGTTGTGGAAGTTTGTGAGTTATGGAGGTCACTTTTAGTGGCCAATTTGATATGAATAGGTTGTTTTAATGGGGGTTTTAGATGGTTGGTTAGTTTTGCTAGAATTATGGAAAATGGTGAAGTTTAATACTTTATAAATCAATGGTTAAGGGAATTATGGATGTTTAAGTGATATAAATTAGTGTAGATGTTGGAAGTAATTTATTACTCCGTTACTTGATTTAGGAATTATTTAAAAAGTTGAGTCAAAGCCACATATAAAGTGTCTTGACCAATTATAATCTGTGGTATTATTGTAGACGACGGTGATTCGGGTGGAGCACGCAGAAAACAATAGCTGCTAGGATTTATTGTTATTGAGCTTGAGCAGGTAATCACGCTTAACTGACTGTGATACTGAGGGTGACGGTAGTTGAGGATTTCTAAAATCCTCTTCTACTTTATATATAAATGAAATGTGTTCTGATTACTTTATATTTAAACGTGGGCTATAGGGTACCTTTCTAAATAAACTGTACTTTATATATATATATATATATATATATATATATATATATCTATATAAATTTTTTGTATGTTGCATGACACTGATTATTAGTACCGTCGGCCGATGTAACCTATCGATTTGCGCAAATCGATAGGTTAATTGTACGGGTTCCTCGGATTGTAAAGGAACCAGGGATTTTTACATTGATTAGAGTGGTCCCTTTTTATGCTTTTCGGATTGTAGACCGGGCACAGTGTCACACACGTTTATTTTTGTCTATTGAGAGATGTATGTATTTGTACTGTATATATGTGTATATATTATGTGGTTATGCAGGTTTTGAAAACTGTGGTACCCTGTAGACGCTCCACTACCCCACTTCTGAGTCTCCCAGTGAGTTAAGTAGTGATTACTGAGACATTGTTTTGTCTCACCCCATTCCCTTTATTTTTGCAGGTGATCATTCCCAGAGGTAGTCTGAGAGGAAGGGAAAAAGGGGTCGTCCGGCTGCACTGAGTCAGTGAGTAGGCCGGAGGTAAACCGTAGGAATATATATTGCCAACAAGTAGGCTGCATCCGCTTCCGCATTTGTTTGTATTATTGTGAATGATTGATTTGTTGGATGACTGTATTATTTGTATCTGCTGGTTTGTTGTCTGATTATTGATATTGTTGGTAATGTGATAGTTGTGGTTGTTTTACACATTGTGTGATAACTGATTATGTATACAGGAGAATTGCCTGTTAATGGAAAGGCAATCCCTTTTTCCGATATGAAAGTATTAGACAGTTGTGACTAGCTATGAATGGTTATACTTGGTGATACTGTCAAGTTTAAGTCAGATGATTGTGTTGATGTGAATTGCTGATACAGGTGTTTGTTTTGGAATAACTGTGTTTAGGAAATCCTCTTTCCTAACACGGTTATGTGACACATTGATGATGTGATTGAGTGAATGATGTTTCTTTATATAACCATGTTAGATGGGCCCCGCTCTAATATGGTTATCATTTCTAAGTGTTATGTGGTTTCTTTTCCTAACCATGTTAGGTGATTCTTTTCTAACATGGTTAGATTATTGTTATTGTGTTATGATTATGTCTTAGAGTGATGTTTTCTTTTTCTAATCATGTTAGGCGAATCCTTACTAACATGGTTAGACATTAATTATCCATGATAGCATTAGCATTGTATTAGGAAATTATTTTCTATCATGGATAATGCATATAAATTATATTAGGAATTTCTTTTCTAACTATGATAGTGATATTGATATTGTGGAAAAATCTTTTTCTATCATAGTTAGTAAAGTAGGAAAGTGTTTTTATTGGTAATTAGGGATTTAGTAACAATATGTTACAAAGTGGTATCAGTTTTATGGTAAACGATACCCTGCCTGTTGCATTGCATATAGAATGACAATATATATTCCTTTTCCCTTCCCAATCTGCATGATCACTAACCTTTGTTTTGAAGATATGTGCAGTGAATTTTGCGGACAAAATTCCTATGGTGGGGAGAATGGTCATTTCGTACTATGATTCATATAAATTGGAATGATTAGAGTGAGGTAAGCAAATGTATTTTTGGGTAGAATTGTGAAAGAACATTTGTGTTTGGAAGTATAAATGAGTAAGGTACATTTGGTGATGACTTTCATCTTTCTTCATGCTTACTCGGGATTGGCACTCATTGAAGTTGTTCAATTGATTGGATATGTGATTAGTAAATCTTTTGCACTTTTTGTCAAGTTATAGGGAGAAAATGTAGATGAATGGATATGTTGATTTGAGTTGGATATTGGGCAAATATTAAGTTAAATTTTTAAACCTAGAGGAAAAGGTTGAAATGTAGTTATATTTTAGTGATACAAATGCATGAGAGCAATTTAAATCCAAGAAGATATTTATGTTAGGACTAATGATAAGTGTAGAAGTTGTGAGATGAGGATAAGTTGGAATGAATTCTCCAAGAGAGAGAACGTACTAAGTGATTGATATTATAGTTGAGTTGTTAAGCTTGATCTTAAAAAAAAATTGGGATTTAATTACGAATTTTCTTGCACAACTTAGATTTACTATTTCTTTTTGGTCATTAGGAGACTACATGATGGAGGATTATATTCGCTAAGTTAACAAAATTCTGGTGCTGAAAGTGTGATTATGATTGAAAATTTTGGGGTTCTTAATGTGGAAGAGTTATTATAGGTTAGGAATTTTAATTGTGCAGTAGAATTCAAAAGAAAAGGGTGCTTTTGGAAGAGGTAAGGTGTTAGAACCATTGCTAAGGACAAGTAGGAATCAATCGGATAATAGAAACACAATAGTTGGATTATGTTGATAGTGATTCGATGGTGAACTTTAATTTAGCCAGTTTTTAAAAAAGGTCTTAAGGCAAGAGAGGAATGAATATGTTTCTTGATTATTAGTGAATTGGAAATTCAAATGTATTGATCGATGTTAGTGGGTGATTGTAAAATGGTGAAATAAGGAATAGTTTGAGTAATTTGAAAATTTGGATGATATTCGGCTTAGGGGAGTATTAGTGATTTTGAAATTTAAAATGTTGATAAATTCATGGGTTCTGTTCGAGTTAAATGAATTGAATTGTACGGTTTTATTAGAATTAGATATAAATTATGGTGGAAAATGTTACATAAATGGTTAGAGGACTAGTGAGGTCTAAATGTTATGTTTTTGGGCTTTGATGATATTGGATTCTAAAGTATAAATCGTGTTAAGGAAAAACAAAAATGGTCGGATTATGATTTTTATTAAGATGCATCTACGATTATATATATTTAGGAAGCAAGGAAGATGAAACCTATAGTTGATTCTAGGCGAGACCAAGCTTGGTTGAATTGGGATGTGAGTTTGAAATTTTCTCTTGGTTGTTACCTAAGTTTAATTTCCATTTGAGATATTCTAATTATGAGCATTTGGGTTATTGTTATGTAATCTAAAGATTTATTTTGGTTCAACAATTATACATAATGAGGTTGATTTGGTTAGCTTTGATGTAGACTTTAAGTGGGAAATTGAAGACATCATTATACTTGAAATTGAGTTAAATATACTAGAAATGTGTGAGCAATTAAATTGGGTAAATATTTAGAAAATGGGTGCATGAATACAAATTGAGTAAATAAGGTTCCTTTTGATTTAGAATTTAAATTAGCTAGGGTGGTACTGATTTTAAATTCTCTTTAATCATGAGGTTTCTATGATTCCTATATTATTAAGGGTAAGTATAGATATGCAATTGACGAATTATGAGGATGGTGTTTGAGTTTATTTTGGTTGTTCAAAGGGACATGAATTATGTGAGAGACTTAGGAAATCGATTAAGAAAGCGTTTTTGAAATGTGATTAACCGATTCTATTGAGTTTACATATGGCATACAGATGAGAGGTTTTAGGTGTAATTACAATGGAGTGGTGGTGATATTTGAAATTGAGGATTGAACATTGGGAAAAGAAATAGTAAGACTTGTGTGAATTATTGTGATTACCATCTTGAGTGGTTAGATTTGAATTTATTTTGATGTCAGGGAGGATAAAAGAGGACATTGGTCGGTGAGATCTAAGTTGTTGTTTTAGTGAAAGGAGTTGTTAGATTATAGTTCTGAACATTGTGATTATTATATGACGATACGATAAGATAAGAGGTTTAATTAGGACTGTATGTTGATATTAAATAGATTGTCTTGTAGGGATCCTCAATTATGAAAATATAGTGATGTGAATGTGTGAAAGTAAATTGGATTCAATTAGATAAATCTTGGATTTTGAGTAGTAGAAGTTGTTTTTAGATTGTGGACTTTAGAATATTATGAGTTTGTTTATGGCATTACTTGTTTGATTTGGCTTCGGGTTAGTGTTTATCAGCTTTCTTCTTTTATGAGATTCTTGTTCAATTTGGGACTGAATTGGTCAATGGGTATTGAAGTTATTGGGAGACTTGACTTGATGATGTGTGTAAAGAAGATGGTAATTAAGATGGTAATTTATTGCTCTTGATTCTTGTTTTTATTTCCTCTTACCATATTGGTTTAGTTTTCGTCGGTGTTGTGAACTTTGGGGTTACAAGTACAATTTGTATCGATTCTAATGTTAAATGGAATTGAATTTACTTGGTTGTTCCCTGTAATCTCTGGATTTTTGTTAATGATTATGTTGCTAATCCTTTGCTAGTAAATAGGAATAAGAATATAGCCTTGTATGTGGGGAAACTGGTGTGCCTTGCAAGAATGAAAGGGGTAAGATTGACTTAGAAGTAATTGATTGATGAAATTAGTTTTGAGATTTTGGGATATAGGGAGTAGTGGCTGTAAGGAAATGTGTCTACGTGTTAGTGTATTATTAGTTGTGAAGAGGAGTAAATGGTGGTGAGGCGAGTGTCTTTAAAACAGTTCAGCCCTTTAGTTCTTGATAACTAAATAGTTGGAGAGATGAAATTGTCTAGGAACATGTTGAAAACTTCCAGCTTCAGGATATATATATGTGTGTGTATGTGTGGATTTAGAAAATTCTAAGGATTGGGGGGCAAATTTCAAGCTCGTTAATGAATCTAGCAATGATAGTATATTTGAGTATATGGGATTTTTGGCTAGTGGCTAATGTTTATTTCACATGGAGGTAATGTTGGAAAGATTAGCAAAATTTTAATAAGACTTGATTATTTGGTCTATTGTGAAATTGGAGATCTTGGTCTAATTCTTGGAAAATAGGGCCTAGGGTTGGATTTGTTGATGATTAGTGAATTAGTAATGGGAATGAAGTGTGAAATTGTTTGTTGATGTTGGGAGGTGGAGGATTGAGGATTAAAGTGATAAAAGATTAGAAATAATGGTGTGATAGGTTAATGATTAAATGAAATAGCTTCAGAGGATTGAAAGTGTGATTTTAGATGAAAGTAATGGAAGGGGAAGTAAACGGATGTTAAATAATAGTGATTAAATGGATTTAGCATGAATTCCTGAATCATGGAGATAAATGACAATTTTGAATAGGGAAAATTGTTTAAGTAGCGACCTCAAGACTTTAAAGTGGATAGAAATGGTCAAAAGCATTGTTATTTTTGGATTGAATGGATGGTGAACCGATTGTTGGTTAATTGATAGCGATTTCCAAAGGAATAGAATTGTTTCTAAATATGATATCATACCCCAGAAAATTTGGAAATAAGAGAGATGAGGTATATTAGTTGATTAGAATTTGAAATTTTCTTCCCTAATTCAAGTTATTAGCGATGTACTGAACGAATTATGCTATATATTACTTCATAAGGGTTGTTTAACATAGTGAATTTTGAGGGCAAAATTCCTAAAAGGTGGGGAGAATTGTAACATCCTGAAAAATTAATACAAGATTAGAGAATATTTTAAGAAATAATAAATGGAAAAGATTAGAAAATTTGGGAATTTTTATAATTTTTAGAGATTTTTAAGATAATTTGGAAATTTTGGGGATGTAAGTGCCTAAAATAATTAATTAAACAGATGGGGAAATATGAATTATTAGAGTTTGGTGGAATTTAAAGTATTTTAAAGGTTTTGGAGATATGATGCTTGACTTAGTGAAATGAGGATTAAAGAGGGCATTATGGTAATTTTCCCCTATATATTATTTTAAACTCATTTAAATAAACAACAAATAACTCCCTCCTCCTTCTTCACGGTTGATCAGCCCCCCCCCCTCCATTTTCATTTTGCTTTTCCTCATCACACACACACACACTTGTTCTCTCCCTCCAAATCACCCCTATTTTCGTGTTGCTCTCCCTCTTCTCCTTAAATCCTTGTAAAGAACCAAGCCGATCTGTTCCTCTTCATCCACCTCTGTCCTGCGTCTTTTCCTTTCTTTTTCCGGCGAACCCATCGTTTTCCGGTGAGCACTCATGGCGGACGACGGCAAGAGGTGAATGGTAACATTTCCGGTGTTCTTCAAGCTTTTACTTTCTTCTTAGGCCGATTATTCATTGTTCCCTTTCTTCCTTTGTTGTTTCATACTCAACCACCTTCACAGTGCCGTTCTCCGGCGGCCAGCGCGGTGGCCGACGGTTGCTGACCTCCCTTTTCTCATTCTTGAACCCGTAAGCTTTCCTACTACTTTGTGATGTTAATTTTGAATAAAGTTGCCTCCTTGAAGTTAGGGTTTTGTAAAATTGAGACATTGAATTTGAGTATTCTTGGGAGTAATTGGATATTTTTAAGGATATTGAACATTTAGGAATTTTGGAAAGAAAAATTGTGATTCTTTGAAGTTTAGGGTTTGACCATAATTAAATGTTTGAGGCTTTAAACAAGAAATTGTAAATATTTAAGTGGTTAATTGAAGTTTTGTAAGGGTATTTGATGTTGCTTGAAGTTGGAAACCACTTTGGAATTTTTGAGGAATATTTATGTGATTCTTTAAAGTTAGGTCTACACATATTTAATTTGTGAGAGATTTTTGAATAAGAAATTGTGGATATTTAATTGGGTAGGTAAAGATGTTTGGAGAGTATTTAAATTTATTGAATTTGGGAATGATTTGGGGAATTTTTGAAGTTTTTTATTGCTCTTTGAATTGAGGTTTTGTTAATAAGGGATGATTTGAATAAATTGGTGGTTAGATACGGTTTGTTTAAGTTATAGGAGGATGTTAGAATGTTAGTTTTGGTTGGATTGGTGTTTGAACAGAAATTTAGAAGTTAAAGTGTTGATTAAAAAGGGATTTTGCCTATGTAAAAGAATGGTTGGAGTTTGGTGGTAGGTTGGTGAATTTGGAAAGCCACCTTGAGTGGTAAATTTGATATTAATAGGGTGGTATGGTGGTTGGAGATTATTTTTGCCATTTTATGGGCATTTTTGGTTTCTTTAAAGTGGAAGTTTGTTATGTGAGCTGTAACATCCTGAAAATTTAATACAGGATTAAAGAGTGTTTTGGGAAATGATAAATGGAGGAATTAGGAATTTTGGAATTTTTAGGAATTTTTGGGATATTTTTGGAAATTTTGAGTAATTAATGTGCATATAATTAATTAAGAAATGAAGAGTTTGAAATATGAGGGAGTGGTAAAGCTAAAAATATTTTGAAGATAAAGGAAATTGGAGACTGGTTTAAGTGGATTTAAATTAAAAAGAGTACACTGTGACAAGTTTGGGCTGTAAATAATCAAAAACCCCCTTAATTCACCTAACCAAACGCAGCCTTATTCCTCCTCCCTTCCTCAAAACCCGACGGACCCCCCTTTTCATCGATCTCCCTCCGTCCTCTCATCTCCCTCTGTTCTTCCTTCCCTCCGCCCCTGCGATTCCGGCGGCCCAAGGAGGCAGCGTCGATGTTGACGCTGTCTATCTACCTCCCTCCCTCTCACTAAAACCCTTCCACCCTCACCAGCACTCTCAACCGATTTCACTTCATCTCCCTCCGATTCCGGCGAGTTGGGCGAGCTTCCAGCGGCGACGAACGGCGGCGGACCCCAACCGAGCCCACCTCCCTCATTCTCGTCAGGTCTTCTTCCTTCATCTCCGTTCTCTCCTCGTTTTTCCGGCGACCTCGGCCATGGTTGAAGTAAGATTCGGCCATTTCTTATGTTCTTTAAGTTGTTTCTTCTTTTCTAGTCGATTCCTTATTCCTCCTTCCTTTCGATTTGCTGTCTTCGCTTTACTATCATAGGGGCCGTTTTCCGGCGGTCGTTTTCCGGCGAACCAGCGGCGGCCGACGTCAACTGGTTATGTCTCTCGTTTTTGATCTCCGGTGAGGCTCTTTCCTCTATTTCCTACCTATGTTAGTTACATCTTGAGCGATTCCAGAAAGAGATTGAGTTAGGGTTTTGACATTGGGGTTAAATAATTAATTGAACATATGCTTATGCTTCAAATTTTGATGTTTTTGAGAAGAATTGGACACTCTTTGAGTTATACATGTCTTTATATGTTCGATTTCTGTTGGATTTGACTTCTTATACTTGCTCTTTCTTTGTTTCTGGTCTGAATTACCATTCACCGAACATATGTCTGTGATTCTTTATTTAAAATGAAGTTAATAGGTGTATAAATGTTGCTTGGGTTGATGAATTTAGTGAATGCATACTGTTTTGTATGTGCATATGGATTTTTAGCCCTTTATACTACTGTAAAACATTTACATTTGACACCAAACGTTGCTGCTGAATTTACCCCTGTTTGGTTTAATTTTTCAGCCTCATTTCTGCTATTTTGCAGCAGTCTTTGCTGCTGATTCTGCTGCATAATTACAGCAACTATGCTGGAATTCATGCAACAGTATATGTGATGTATTGTGGAGTTTTGAAAATTGATGTTGTTGGGTGATTAACATGTAAAAGAATTAGCCAAAGAGTGATTCTAGTTTGGAATTCAAATTATTAAAGCTTAGGACTCAACTCTAAATATTTAATTGAGGTTTCATAGGCGATAGCATTGTCTTTTATGCGATGATAAAGCTTCAATGATGTTGCTTCATGTGTGTGCGATGTGGTGTGTGCAATGGTGTAATTGTATGTAAATATTTTGTTTGAATGGGCTGCTGGGATTTATTTTAAGCTGTGTAATCAATAAAAGAATTGGGAATATATAGTTGTTATGAATTTAGTGTCTCCACATGTATATACATATAATTTTCTAAAGGTTATAGAGAAATGATTAAGTGTTTTGCTTGGTTACTTGTGGATTGAATATTGTGTTTGAATGTCCGGAGCTTGAGCACTTTGTTGAACCTATTCTAGGAGTTCTTGGTGTTTAAAGATGTGGGATTGAGTCATTAATCAACTAAAAAGGAGTGTAATCTATGGTCAGAAAGTTCAATTGAAAGTGTAGGGTTGCACAATTTGGCTTTATAAAAATGAAATGAGTATGTCTTAGATGCTTGCATGTTGATTGAAATTTTCTGCCTGTAATTTTAATATTGGCTTACTTGGTTATTGATGATTTTTGGAAGTTTCAGGTTTGGTAATGGTGCATGTGTGATTGTTTAGGTTTTGGACTGTTTGCTTGATTGTGTGATTTATGTATTTAACTGCATGTTGGTTGGTGACATTTGTTTTGAAATTTGGAACTCAAATGGTCCTAGAATGTTTTGTTTGAGATTTCTGCTTAATGACTATAATTGGTTAATCGAATAAAGTTGAGAGTATGAGATTGCTAATGTTTGGGTGCTCTCCTTTGTGAACCTTGCATTGAACATGGTATTGATCATCTTGTTAATACGGTGATGATTGTGAATGTTGTTTGATGTGGATTAGTTATATTTTTGGAATTGAAATGATTTATTAGAAAAATGAATGTAAGGGGAATGGGTAGTAATATCATATGAGAGAGACGTAAAAGTATTATAAAGTGAAAATGATATTAATTTATCATTTTGTATCATATCATTATAGGGTATATAGTGGTGATGATACTAGAAGGAGAATCTACAAGGAAACGGTAAGGAAAGGCAGTGGATTGCTAAAGGGCGACAGGTAATCACACTTAACCTTACTATAGCATTGAGGGTGATGTTAGCTAGGATCTTGTAAAATCCTTTCTCACCCTCTATATATATATATATATATATATATATATATATATATTATCTTTGAAAGGTTATTTTTATACAAAACAGGCTATCGGGTGCCTTTCAAACACGATTACTTTCGTATAAAAGATTTGTACACATTATATATACTATTATCCTGCTTGGTGGTGGCCATTGATCTGGAATGGCGTGAAATGTATATAGGGATAGTGTTGGATAGTGGTTTGAGAGGTTATGGAATAGAAAAGGAATGAGTTGTTGAGTTTGTGATTGTGGTGAGTTAGGTGGATGGGAAATATAAGGTATTGTTGACTGGAGTATTGAAATGTAATGTGGATTTGAAATAGGTACATTGTGGTCAGGGAATTGGAAAGTTATATTGATGGAAAGTATAAAAGGTTGTGGTTGGGACAGTGAAAGTTATGGTGAGCATTGCATGACACTGAAATTTATGTACCATCGCGCGATGATAACTGTCGATAGGCCAATCGACAGTTATTTGTACTGAGGATCCTTTTCAGATTAATTGGATCGGGGATCATAGGTCAACTTATTGAGAGAAGTGACCTACGGTTGTCTGGCATTGAAGAGCCCAACCGCCCCTACGGTTGTTTGGCATTGAAGAGTCCAACCGTTCCCGTTCTGTAATGGAAGCAGAACTGGGGTTCCCTCTCTGGAGATTGCCAGAGAGGGAAATTGTCCCCTCATTATGGAGAGGGACACAGTGTCAAATCATATAGTGAAGAATAGATGCTTGAATGCACCGTGGTGGCACAATGCATCTCTAGGTGAGTGAGAGTTGTTGTAGTAGTATTAGTTGATTGGAGTATGGAGATGTTGAATTGATTTGGTTTGAAGGTGATTGTTGGACTTGAGTAAGGAATGAAAGAAAATCTGGATATATATATATATTACTATTGTTTTTAAAACTGTGGTACCCTTTAGACGCCCTCGCTACCGCACATCTCACTGTTATAGTGAGTTAAGCGGTGATTACTGGGACAAATTGTCTCATCCCACGATTACTGACATTTTTGCAGGTGTTCATGCACAGGTGCAAGCTTCAGGAAAGGGAATTAGGCTTTAGAGGTTGCTTACATTATTCAGAATTGTATATTGCCAGTTTATATAGGCCTGCATTCGTTTCCGCATATTTTCTTATGAAACTGGAAAATAGACTGAGGGATATTAATTATTAATTATATTATAAGGAAAATACTCTTCTAACTATGATAGGGTTGTATTACTATGACAAGCCTTTTTCTATCATAGTTAGATAATTAATATCAGGTTGCTTCTTTTTCTAACCATGTTAGGTGAATCTTTTCTAACATGGTTAGCTATTAATTATCCATGATAGTAATCGTATTATATTAGGAAATTCTTTTCTATCATGGATAATATAATAAAAGAGATTAATGAATTGAAATAGATAATATTGGTTAATTAGGGAATTAGTAACTATATGTTACAACTTGGTTATCAGTATTTGGTATACGATAACCCTGGACTGTGCTGCATTGCATATAGATTGGCAATATACATTCTATAGTTTCCCTTCCTTCTGTGCATGATACTCTGCTTTTTGAGAGGATTATCGCTCATCCCGTGGTGGGGAGAGAGTGATAAGAGAAATTGAATAGATATTGTGGAGAGATTGAGATGAATATAGTAAGAATAACTATATCAATAAAGATGTTTATAAGAATTTAGGAAGAATAACGAAATAAGAATGCTTCTCTGGGGTCTCGAATATAGTTATGTGCCGGCCATAATCATAGTTGAGGCATCATGAGATCCCTTATTGGGTTAAGGGATTAAGGAAATTCGAAAATAACAATTGATAATGAATACAATATGAAATAAGAATTGTTGATTTGATTTATCATGTGTTTAGTGGCTAGATTGTTTGGTTAAGGGATGAATCTACTTGTTTCTGTTTGATTGTTTTTAATTGAAATCCTATTACAAATGTGAATTGATTTCAGTTTATTGAATTTTTGTTAGTTAATAACAAAGGTATTGATGGTTGTTAGAATTGTAAAAATTAAAATTTTGCTTATGTGTTTGTTTTTAGCAGTGAATTAAATTGGATTTTGTGAATTCATTAGCAAAATTTGCTATTTGTTATCATACTCTTTAATGTTAAAACTATAATAAAGTTTATTGTTACCTTATTTGAGTGATGATGTAATTGACTTTGTTCTTGTTGTTTTATTTGTTTATTGAATTGCTTGACTAATTGATGAACTGATTGGTTTTGTTTGATTGTTTTTATTCGAAATTCTTTGGAAATTGTTTGTCTTGGTAACCTCCCGCTCGGTGTGTAATTAGAAATTGTTGTGCTTAGCGATAAATTGTGAAAATTATGTTAGTGTTTAGTTTGGTTTGATGTTTCAACTATTAGGAAGGATGTTTTAGGATGCTAAAATAATGAAGAAGATAATTGAAATTGTTGAAATTGAAATAGAATGGTCATTTTTATAAGGAAGTTTCAGTTTTATACTTATATTATGTTTACAAATGATTCTAAGATGAAGTGGGTGTTGATTTGAACTGAATATGGAATTGTATTATTCTTTCTCTTAGTGTTATATTCTTTATAATATGAAATGTAGGGTAAGAATAGAGTTAGAATCTTGTAGAATAGGTTGAAGTTCTATTGGAAATCGGTGGATAAGGATTAATAAGTTTTTGAGCTGGGGATTCAATTTAATATAATTATGTCTCAAATATCTTGATTAACGTTGGAATTTGGTTTAATGGTTCTATCCTTGTTCTCATATTGCTTCGTTGGATTCTTTCAATAGGATAATATTGTGATATGAAGGATTACTTCTCAATATAATGAGTTTGAATTTTGTATGATTGTTTACAAAGAACAATAAGAAGTAACCATTCTCTCATTCTTTTCCCTTTTTGGTCGATCAAATGGTAGGAAAAGATATAAATTCGTTTTGCTTGACAATGATTTAAATGTGGGGTTATCATTCCTTAGTACATGTGGAATGAATTTTGACTGAAATGTGTACACTATGTTTGTTGGATTTTAGTTCAACTATTCAAATGTAAGATTGGAAACTCTGTTTTCCCTTCTTCTTTCTATGTTGGCCTTATTATGTGATGTATATGTGATTTGTGTTGTAGCTATTCAATTGATTTTTAAAGTAGAGATTGGGACAATCTGTTGTTCATTGTGGCTGAACCGGTGTGTAAAATTTTTAAGATGCTAATTATTGAGATCATTTGGAAAGTGTTTGAAAAGTCAAGAAATAATAAAATGAAATTAGATGTAAATGTGGGGTTAGTCTTATTAATGGTTAAGAAGTGTGATGTTAAGTGTCATATAGAAAGGTTGCGAAAAGGGAGTGTTAATTGGAAGTATATGATTATGATTTAAATTTATGGGAAGTTGAGTGAATATGATGATTGAGATTGATAGAAGTCCCAATTCCATCTTGCATAATAATATAGGTGAACGACTCTGTAAAAATGTGTCATTGTACAAAGAAGGATAGTAATTGATAAATGATAGTGGGCTTCATTGTCATGTATAAGAGTTTTAGAGGTGTATGAATTCCGAGCCGTTGTATCTGCTCTGGTTATTGCATGATTCGTTTTCTGTCTAGATCAAAATGGAATTGTTGGGTATATTTGGTAATTCCCTGCAACTTGTGTATTGCAATGGCTGAATTGATTCTCTAAAGGAATCTATAGCTTTCCTGTTCTTGGTTGGTGGCTGATGTAAAAATGCTTATTTATACATCAATTTTGATGGAAATGCATGCAAGAAGTGTAGTATTTTTCTGTTTTATGCACTGAAATTGATTTTGTTATTGCTGAAGTATTGAGATTTTTTTTGACAGATTCGTTCAATAATCTGCTAGTATAGCAGAATTGAACGTAATGGATGCACAAGAGGGGGGGGTGAATTGTGCTTCAAAAAT
The DNA here is from genome assembly GCA_029929735.1 of Mimosa pudica. Lineage (NCBI taxonomy): Eukaryota > Viridiplantae > Streptophyta > Magnoliopsida > Fabales > Fabaceae > Mimosa > Mimosa pudica. The sequence continues at coordinate 4,278,074 of JAKELP010000020.1, forward strand.
AAATGCTCAAATAAAACGACACAAGAGTTATACTGGTTCGGTCTACCTGACCTACGTCCAGTCCTCAACCACCCAGGCCGAGAGTTCCACTATATCTCAGGTTTTAAAACGGGTTCACCTGAAACCTTACAACCGCAAGTTTTGCACGGGATCACTTGCAACCTTACAACAAGTTTTACACAGGCTCACTTGTAATCTTTCTAACTAGCTCCCCCTTACACCTAGCAAGGGTTCAACCTTTACAACTAAAGGATTTTTCTAACTAAGTTCTCTTAAAGAACAGATAGTGTTACACACTTAAGTACAATCAATGCTCTTATAACAGAAAGAGACTTAACAACAAAGAGTACAGAATATGTAGATGAGAATGATCACTCGATGTGTTAAATGCTCTTTACTTTTCTGGGCAGCTTTGAATGCTTGAAGATGTTCTTAGTTTCTCGCTCTAACTTCTCTCAAGAGTATTCAAAGATAATTGTTAACCTCATAAATGAGGTTTGAGTCTCTTTATATAGTCTTCAAGCAATCTGTCTCTTGGTAGTTGGGAGAGCCGTTTGAATATGGCCGTTTAACCCATGTTACCGTTTGCTCAATAAATGCTTCATCAATGCATAGCAGGGTTGACTTGCTTTATCTCTGAAAAGTAGTCCTGACACCTCTGCTCTGACAAAAGCATACTGACACTGCAACTTCTGACATTCTGATTGCTTGCGGAAGCAGATTCTCATCCGGAAGCAATTCTACTGAGTGTGTTGCACTGAGTGTTAGTCTAGCAATATAATCACATAGTTACATGCAGTGGGTGTTCCCTAAGTCTAAGATGCATCCGGAAGTACTTCTACATCCGTAAGTAAATCTACTGGATGAAGGACTTTGTTCACTATTACTCACTCACGCTCAGTGTCCCTCAATCCAACGGTCAGCGCTAGTCACTAAGCTATCGGAAGCACTTTTACTTGACGTGGTGAAATCACTGACGCTTAGGGTTATATCTCTTCTATCAGCCTGTGCCAGTCTAAATCTAACAGGGAGCAATTTCACTTGACGAGGCTGATTCACTGACGCTTGGGGTTATTCTATTCTATCAGTCTACGCCAGTCAAAATCTAACAGGAAGCATTTCCACTTGACGTTGCACTTTTACTGACGCTTGGGGTTATATCTATTTTATCAACCTGTGCCAGTCTAAGTTTAACAGGAAGCAATTTCACTTCCGGTTGAATCATAGCTTAGTCTTAAGGTTTTGTTTATCTAATGCTCATGGACTAAGTTAAATCCCTAGTGAGTTATTCGCTGCCGCTGGGGGATAAATCATTCATCCGCGTGCGCGAGTCCTAGACTATCCGGAAGTAAATCCACGTCCGGTTGCACTCTTACTTGGGATCCTATGTTATCCTATTGCTTCCTAAGCACTTGGTCTAATCTTTTATATTTTAGTCTTCATCAAAACTTAAGATTCTAACAAGAATTAATTGTGGTTTTGAATAGAATTTTAGTTATACTCCTAGTTTTCTGGCGTAGTGTTTCTAACCTTGTTCAAAAGGTTATATACATTCAAGTTAATCTGACTTGATTTCACCTCTTTTAAACCTTTTAATGAACTTGAGAATGGGACCTAGTATCCTCAACCTCACCTTTATCATAAGAAACATCTTTCCTACTTCGCACTTGACTACATTTGACCAGAAAACTGCGACAACAACCTTAGTTAAAGTGTTCATAGTTCTTCTAAATCATCGATAGCATCTCTACGGTGTCATATGGATGACACTTATGGCAATGAATTCTCATTGCCAATGAGTTCAGTCTTCCTTACTTATAACCAAATTCCTTTTTCTTTTTCTTGAGATGGGATTATCGGTCCAAGAAACTATTTCTTTTTTTTTTATTTCTAATGGAAATTCCCTTAATTTCGAGGACGAAATTATTTTAGAGGAGGAGAATTGTAACATCCTGAAAATTTAATACAGGATTAAAGAGTGTTTTGGGAAATGATAAATGGAGGAATTAGGAATTTTGGAATTTTTAGGAATTTTTGGGATATTTTTGGAAATTTTGAGTAATTAATGTGCATATAATTAATTAAGAAATGAAGAGTTTGAAATATGAGGGAGTGGTAAAGCTAAAAATATTTTGAAGATAAAGGAAATTGGAGACTGGTTTAAGTGGATTTAAATTAAAAAGAGTACACTGTGACAAGTTTGGGCTGTAAATAATCAAAAACCCCCTTAATTCACCTAACCAAACGCAGTCTTATTCCTCCTCCCTTCCTCAAAACCCGACGGACCCCCCTTTTCATCGATCTCCCTCCGTCCTCTCATCTCCCTCTGTTCTTCCTTCCCTCCGCCCCTGCGATTCCGGCGGCCCAAGGAGGCAGCGTCGATGTTGACGCTGTCTATCTACCTCCTTCCCTCTCACTAAAACCCTTCCACCCTCACCAGCACTCTCAACCGATTTCACTTCATCTCCCTCCGATTCCGGCGAGTTGGGCGAGCTTCCAGCGGCGACGAACGGCGGCGGACCCCAACCGAGCCCACCTCCCTCATTCTCGTCAGGTCTTCTTCCTTCATCTCCGTTCTCTTCTCGTTTTTCCGGCGAACTCGGCCATGGTTGAAGTAAGATTCGGCCATTTCTTATGTTCTTTAAGTTGTTTCTTCTTTTCTAGTCGATTCCTTATTCCTCCTTCCTTTCGATTTGCTGTCTTCGCTTTACTATCATAGGGGCCGTTTTCCGGCGGTCGTTTTCCGACGAACCAGCGGCGGCCGACGTCAACTGGTTATGTCTCTCGTTTTTTATCTCCGGTGAGGCTCTTTCCTCTATTTCCTACCTATGTTAGTTACATCTTGAGCGATTCCAGAAAGAGATTGAGTTAGGGTTTTGACATTGGGGTTAAATAATTAATTGAACATATGCTTATGCTTCAAATTTTGATGTTTTTGAGAAGAATTGGACACTCTTTGAGTTATACATGTCTTTATATGTTCGATTTCTGTTGGATTTGACTTCTTATACTTGCTCTTTCTTTGTTTCTGGTCTGAATTACCATTCACCGAACATATGTCTGTGATTCTTTATTTAAAATGAAGTTAATAGGTGTATAAATGTTGCTTGGGTTGATGAATTTAGTGAATGCATACTGTTTTGTATGTGCATATGGATTTTTAGCCCTTTATACTACTGTAAAACATTTACATTTGACACCAAACGTTGCTGCTGAATTTACCCCTGTTTGGTTTAATTTTTCAGCCTCATTTCTGCTATTTTGCAGCAGTCTTTGCTGCTGATTCTGCTGCATAATTACAGCAACTATGCTGGAATTCATGCAACAGTATATGTGATGTATTGTGGAGTTTTGAAAATTGATGTTGTTGGGTGATTAACATGTAAAAGAATTAGCCAAAGAGTGATTCTAGTTTGGAATTCAAATTATTAAAGCTTAGGACTCAACTCTAAATATTTAATTGAGGTTTCATAGGCGATAGCATTGTCTTTTATGCGATGATAAAGCTTCAATGATGTTGCTTCATGTGTGTGCGATGTGGTGTGTGCAATGGTGTAATTGTATGTAAATATTTTGTTTGAATGGGCTGCTGGGATTTATTTTAAGCTGTGTAATCAATAAAAGAATTGGGAATATATAGTTGTTATGAATTTAGTGTCTCCACATGTATATACATATAATTTTCTAAAGGTTATAGAGAAATGATTAAGTGTTTTGCTTGGTTACTTGTGGATTGAATATTGTGTTTGAATGTCCGGAGCTTGAGCACTTTGTTGAACCTATTCTAGGAGTTCTTGGTGTTTAAAGATGTGGGATTGAGTCATTAATCAACTAAAAAGGAGTGTAATCTATGGTCAGAAAGTTCAATTGAAAGTGTAGGGTTGCACAATTTGGCTTTATAAAAATGAAATGAGTATGTCTTAGATGCTTGCATGTTGATTGAAATTTTCTGCCTGTAATTTTAATATTGGCTTACTTGGTTATTGATGATTTTTAAAAGTTTCAGGTTTGGTAATGGTGCATGTGTGATTGTTTAGGTTTTGGACTGTTTGCTTGATTGTGTGATTTATGTATTTAACTGCATGTTGGTTGGTGACATTTGTTTTGAAATTTGGAACTCAAATGGTCCTAGAATGTTTTGTTTGAGATTTCTGCTTAATGACTATAATTGGTTAATCGAATAAAGTTGAGAGTATGAGATTGCTAATGTTTGGGTGCTCTCCTTTGTGAACCTTGCATTGAACATGGTATTGATCATCTTGTTAATACGGTGATGATTGTGAATGTTGTTTGATGTGGATTAGTTATATTTTTGGAATTGAAATGATTTATTAGAAAAATGAATGTAAGGGGAATGGGTAGTAATATCATATGAGAGAGACGTAAAAGTATTATAAAGTGAAAATGATATTAATTTATCATTTTGTATCATATCATTATAGGGTATATAGTGGTGATGATACTAGAAGGAGAATCTACAAGGAAACGGTAAGGAAAGGCAGTGGATTGCTAAAGGGCGACAGGTAATCACACTTAACCTTACTATAGCATTGAGGGTGATGTTAGCTAGGATCTTGTAAAATCCTTTCTCACCCTCTATATATATATATATATATATATATATATATATATATTATCTTTGAAAGGTTATTTTTATACAAAACAGGCTATCGGGTGCCTTTCAAACACGATTACTTTCGTATAAAAGATTTGTACACATTATATATACTATTATCCTGCTTGGTGGTGGCCATTGATCTGGAATGGCGTGAAATGTATATAGGGATAGTGTTGGATAGTGGTTTGAGAGGTTATGGAATAGAAAAGGAATGAGTTGTTGAGTTTGTGATTGTGGTGAGTTAGGTGGATGGGAAATATAAGGTATTGTTGACTGGAGTATTGAAATGTAATGTGGATTTGAAATAGGTACATTGTGGTCAGGGAATTGGAAAGTTATATTGATGGAAAGTATAAAAGGTTGTGGTTGGGACAGTGAAAGTTATGGTGAGCATTGCATGACACTGAAATTTATGTACCATCGCGCGATGATAACTGTCGATAGGCCAATCGACAGTTATTTGTACTGAGGATCCTTTTCAGATTAATTGGATCGGGGATCATAGGTCAACTTATTGAGAGAAGTGACCTACGGTTGTCTGGCATTGAAGAGCCCAACCGCCCCTACGGTTGTTTGGCATTGAAGAGTCCAACCGTTCCCGTTCTGTAATGGAAGCAGAACTGGGGTTCCCTCTCTGGAGATTGCCAGAGAGGGAAATTGTCCCCTCATTATGGAGAGGGACACAGTGTCAAATCATATAGTGAAGAATAGATGCTTGAATGCACCGTGGTGGCACAATGCATCTCTAGGTGAGTGAGAGTTGTTGTAGTAGTATTAGTTGATTGGAGTATGGAGATGTTGAATTGATTTGGTTTGAAGGTGATTGTTGGACTTGAGTAAGGAATGAAAGAAAATCTGGATATATATATATATATTACTATTGTTTTTAAAACTGTGGTACCCTTTAGACGCCCTCGCTACCGCACATCTCACTGTTATAGTGAGTTAAGCGGTGATTACTGGGACAAATTGTCTCATCCCACGATTACTGACATTTTTGCAGGTGTTCATGCACAGGTGCAAGCTTCAGGAAAGGGAATTAGGCTTTAGAGGTTGCTTACATTATTCAGAATTGTATATTGCCAGTTTATATAGGCCTGCATTCGTTTCCGCATATTTTCTTATGAAACTGGAAAATAGACTGAGGGATATTAATTATTAATTATATTATAAGGAAAATACTCTTCTAACTATGATAGGGTTGTATTACTATGACAAGCCTTTTTCTATCATAGTTAGATAATTAATATCAGGTTGCTTCTTTTTCTAACCATGTTAGGTGAATCTTTTCTAACATGGTTAGCTATTAATTATCCATGATAGTAATCGTATTATATTAGGAAATTCTTTTCTATCATGGATAATATAATAAAAGAGATTAATGAATTGAAATATATAATATTGGTTAATTAGGGAATTAGTAACTATATGTTACATGAGCTGTTTGGATTAGACTAGAAGATAGGAAAAGTTTGTATAGGTGTTATGGAGATGTTGCTGGAGTGAAATGGTTTGAAATTGTATTTGGAAAGGAGTTGGTAAATAAAGTGCAGGATTAAAGAGAGTTTTGTTAAGTAAGGATATGTATGGAAGGTTGTGGAAGTTTGTGAGTTATGGAGGTCACTTTTAGTGGCCAATTTGATATGAATAGGTTGTTTTAATGGGGGTTTTAGATGGTTGGTTAGTTTTGCTAGAATTATGGAAAATGGTGAAGTTTAATACTTTATAAATCAATGGTTAAGGGAATTATGGATGTTTAAGGGATATAAATTAGTGTAGATGTTGGAAGTAATTTATTACTCCGTTACTTGATTTAGGAATTATTTAAAAAGTTGAGTCAAAGCCACATATAAAGTGTCTTGACCAATTATAATCTGTGGTATTATTGTAGATGACGGTGATTCGGGTGGAGCACGCAGAAAACAATAGCTGCTAGGATTTATTGTTATTGAGCTTGAGCAGGTAATCACACTTAACTGACTGTGATACTGAGGGTGACGGTAGTTGAGGATTTCTAAAATCCTCTTCTACTTTATATATAAATGAAATGTGTTCTGATTACTTTATATTTAAACGTGGGCTATAGGGTACCTTTCTAAATAAACTGTATATATATATATATCTGTATAAATTTTTTGTATGTTGCATGACACTGATTATTAGTACCGTCGGCCGATGTAACCTATCGATTTGCGCAAATCGATAGGTTAATTGTACGGGTTCCTCGGATTGTAAAGGAACCAGAGATTTTCACATTGATTAGAGTGGTCCCTTTTTATGCTTTTCGGATTGTAGACCGGGCACAGTGTCACACACGTTTATTTTTGTCTATTGAGAGATGTATGTATTTGTACTGTATATATGTGTATATATTATGTGGTTATGCAGGTTTTGAAAACTGTGGTACCCTGTAGACGCTCCACTACCCCACTTCTGAGTCTCCCAGTGAGTTAAGTAGTGATTACTGAGACATTGTTTTGTCTCACCCCATTCCCTTTATTTTTGCAGGTGATCATTCCCAGAGGTAGTCTGAGAGGAAGGGAAAAAGGGGTCGTCCGGCTGCACTGAGTCAGTGAGTAAGCCGGAGGTAAACCGTAGGAATATATATTGCCAACAAGTAGGCTGCATCCGCTTCCGCATTTGTTTGTATTATTGTGAATGATTGATTTGTTGGATGACTGTATTATTTGTATCTGCTGGTTTGTTGTCTGATTATTGATATTGTTGGTAATGTGATAGTTGTGGTTGTTTTACACATTGTGTGATAACTGATTATGTATACAGGAGAATTGCCTGTTAATGGAAAGGCAATCCCTTTTTCCGATATGAAAGTATTAGACAGTTGTGACTAGCTATGAATGGTTATACTTGGTGATACTGTCAAGTTTAAGTCAGATGATTGTGTTGATGTGAATTGCTGATACAGGTGTTTGTTTTGGAATAACTGTGTTTAGGAAATCCTCTTTCCTAACACGGTTATGTGACACATTGATGATGTGATTGAGTGAATGATGTTTCTTTATATAACCATGTTAGATGGGCCCCGCTCTAATATGGTTATCATTTCTAAGTGTTATGTGGTTTCTTTTCCTAACCATGTTAGGTGATTCTTTTCTAACATGGTTAGATTATTGTTATTGTGTTATGATTATGTCTTAGAGTGATGTTTTCTTTTTCTAATCATGTTAGGCGAATCCTTACTAACATGGTTAGACATTAATTATCCATGATAGCATTAGCATTGTATTAGGAAATTATTTTCTATCATGGATAATGCATATAAATTATATTAGGAATTTCTTTTCTAACTATGATAGTGATATTGATATTGTGGAAAAATCTTTTTCTATCATAGTTAGTAAAGTAGGAAAGTGTTTTTATTGGTAATTAGGGATTTAGTAACAATATGTTACAGGAAGTCTGAGAGTAAAGATGAGCTTTAGGTTTTTGGATTTTTGGTCTTGATGTGGGTTGATTTGTTGTTACATGTCATGGTTTGGCTATGTGAATAAATTGAGAGGTTGGGGCTGAGAAGAGAAACTGATTTAACTAGCTTAGGTAGATTGGTTTGGGTGGTGAAACTCTTGTTGAGAGATGAACTTTGAAACAAGACATGAGCAGGGCATGATTTGAATGTTGACACAAGAGATGTTACACTGTTTTTGCTGCTGATTTAGACTATATTGAGCTCTGAACTAATTTCATAACAGGTGATGTTAGCATTAAATTTGGGCTTTAAGCTTGTACTCAATTTTTGAAGTTTTAACCAGTGATCTTTGTGAAAGTTTGAAATGCTTTTGGGTAATCATAAAATCACTTAAAGCCCAAATTTATGCTAAAGCACATGTTTTGAGCACATTCAACACTAGGACTTTGTTGAAGTTGAGACACACTTTGGAGTGGAGATTTTAAGGTGTAATTGGTTATAATAGATCCATGAAAGTTTAATTAGCATTGAAAATGAGCTATACACTCTTCATGTCTTTGATGGTTGTTTTGGTTTTCCCTTGAGATTTTAGAAAGTCATTTTGAACATAATAACTTTACCATACTTGAAATAAAAGTGTAAGGATCAATTTCAATGCTAATGAAAACCATTTTGGATAATATATGCCAATTGAAATTCTGAAATGGAAGAGAATATTGAGAAAGATGGTGGAGTGAGAGAGGCTTAGGTGGAGAAATTGTTGAGAAGTTTAAGTCTTAGTTTAGTCCAAGTTTGAGGGATGTAGTGGTAAGGAACTTTCTTTATAGGATATCTTTCTTAAGGACTTTTTAAGCTATGTAGTCGCTTATCCAAGATTGAGCTTAGATTTTCCATAGGATAGTGTCTGTCTTTGTTTTTGCTGAATGTTGTTGTGTGCTTATTTGTGTGTTTTGGTGTTCATACATATGCCGGTTTCGTGTGCTTTGTGCTTGCACTTTCCTTTTTCTGCATCACAGTGAGGACACTGTTTGATTTGAGTTTGGGGGAGAGTTAATCACTTTTGAAACTCTTTGACACTATGAATAAATTATTTTTGGTAAATAATAAGTGATCATGGAATAGTTTTTGTTTTGGATGATGAAATTGTGAGATTTGCATACCATGCTTAAGTTGTTGTTTTAGTTTTTGATGAGTGGACTATAAGTTCTCTTGAAATCTGCTAGAAAGTTCAATGATTACAACTAGTTGAATAACTGTGGGGTGTATAGAAAAATAGATATGTATGCATTGCATAACATGAGTTGTTGCATTAAGGCAAAACTTAACCTGATTCTAATGAGTAATTTGCGCACATTGGAGGTTAAGGTGTATTTGGAAGGGTTTGAGGAAGGAAGATTTGCAATAACCCAAATCTATGCATCTGTTTTCATTTGAAAAATTTCAAAATTCCTTTTGGAAAACTTCAACATTTTTCACAAATTGCACATAACTTTGAAAAATGATTGAGGCAGTTCTTAAATGCGATTGAGCCTTTCAAGCTATCATTGATAATTTATATCCCATTTGCACCCTTTTTGAGCCTTATAAAGAAAAACCATGTGAAATTTCTTTTTGAAACCTACATTGGACTTAACCCTTGCAGCCCGAAAAATCATGAACTACCTGAATCTTGAGATAATGGACATTTCATTAGTAGTGAGAATTAGTACGGTTGCTAAAGGTGTGTAAATGTTAGTACATTGTGAGAAGGGGAATATCGGTTCTGAAAGGAAAGTTTGTACTCCTAAATCAAGAAAGTGATGAATGAAAAAAAAAAGAGAAAGTAAGAAAGAAAAAAACAAAGAAAGAAAAAGAGAAAAGTAGAAAAAGAAGAAAATGAGTGAAAAAAAAATGTGTGCAACAAGACTAATAGTACAAAGAATCAAATTGAGATGAGTTTGGGGGAATTCTAAGCTTTTTGGAAGAAAATTTTGTGTGAGTGAATCTAATGAAATGTATTCATTTATCTCAAGATATTTGAATTCCTTTTTCCCGTTCTTTCAAATAGCCAAACAATTAAAACCCCTAGCCCCATTACAAGCCATGAAAAGTCCTCTTGATTTTGATTTTATGTGCTAAAAGTTTAAAGTGGAGAAGAGAGAAGAAAAGAATGAGACATTTGAAAAATGACAGCATATTCATGGTTTGAGGTTACTGCAAAAGGACTGAAGAACTTGGAAGGATTCCCTTAACCTCATCACACACACACACACCTACTCATTGAATCTTGAAAAGCTTGTTTTAATGTAGCGAGACATTTATCATTGCATACATCCTATGTTTTCCATACATCAAATAGTGATGGCAACATATGAGAACAAGTATTCCAATCAAAGTAAAGTGAACTTATAGTCAACTCTGGAATTGTTTTGAAAATTTGCTTGAGGACAAGCAAGAACTTAAGTTTGGGGGAGTGATAAACTCCATAATTTCACACATTTCATCTCTATTTCCTTCTAGTTCACACTCTTTTTGATGATACATAGATAACAAAACACACAAATATTACTAGAAAGTGATGCAAATAGGAAATCATTCAATTGTGTGAAATTTGGAGTTTAATGCTTGTATATTTGAGACATGGAAACTCTTCAACCCTCTTTCTAGCTTGTGTAGGAAGAGGTGGACAAGTATTAGAAGCTCGATGAAACCCAAGTGCTACAACAAAGGAGAAAAAGGAGCAAGGGAAAGCAAATTTTAAGTCCTAAGAAAAGCTGCATGCCAGTGGCTCGCCAACCGGCGAGCCACTGGCGAGCCATAAAGCCAACTGGCACGCGAGTGGCATGCCGTCTCTGGAAACTCGCCAGTGGCTCGCCAACTGGCGAGCAACTGGCGAGAGCACTTCGCAGCTGCGCGTTTTGACCTATTTCTCAGCATATAAAAAGGGAAAGTTGGATTTTTTGAGGGGGAGGCGGAAAAACACGAAAGAACACACATCTAGGGCACATTTTGGAGCCTTGAAGAGCTTGAAGAACATTGGGGAAGCTTGGGATTCAAGTGGGAAGTTTGGAGAGATTTGAGCTTTCTTCATTTGTGGTTGTATATCTTCTTCCCTCTTCTTCATATCTCTTCAATGAACTCCTTCATAGTTTTAGGGTTTGTTTTATTTACATTTATGTGTGACTAAAACCCTAATCTAGGGTTGTTATGAACCTATTTATGGATTGAACCATCTACTCTCTCTTTCTTTAAGTATTAATGAAGTATATGTGTAGTTTTTATCTTGCTCTCTATTTGTTTTAAGTGCTTGATCACCACTTAATTAGTTAAATGAAATATGACTTGGGAAAGTGTATTTTGTTTTAGAACTTAGATAAAAGCATGTTGGACTTGAAGTTTATGGTTTTAAATGGATGTTTGTTGATAATATAGAGATATAGTTATTGACCTAACATAGTCATAATTAGGGTGGTTAAGGAAAAGAGCTAGCATTTATTGTGACAAGAGATTGTGCAATAAATGCTAGCATAAATTTGATCTTGACTTGGGAAAGCTTTTTCAAATGATTTGAACCCTAGACTTGCACATATTTTCATTTAGTCACTTAAAAAGGAGAGGGAAACCTTGGTTCATGAAGTAAATAGGGGATTAGCAACCCTAGGCCTTAAATATCATTGTTAACTCGTGTTTGAAACTCCAACTCCTTTTACATTCATATTTAAAACTCATTTCTTACTTGACAAATCAAACCCTCAATATGTTTTTACTTAAGACAATTAAGTACACAATTAGTGCTAATCACCTTGCTTAAACAACAATCTCTGTGGAACGACAACCCTCTACTATACTACTTTTGACGACCCGTATGCTTACGGAAGCGCTCCAAATCCGCGTTAAGTCAATAATGGTACAAAAACCCAAAACTAAAAGTGAAACATTACAAAAGCAACGTAACGCCTATTATACTCTAATCCCTTCGTTTCTTTATTATCTCCTTTATACTAGAAAATATAAAATTATACTCCCTCCGGTCCTAAATATAAGACCTAATTGACTTTTTTGAAAAATCGTAAAAAAAAAAGCAAAATAAGTTAATTATAAATTGATTTACCTAATTTTTTCCCTTAAACTAGTTTATTTAACTTATAAACTAATGGATAATCTAAAAATATATCAAATATGTCATGATTTAATAGACTATTTTGCAACCTTAACCTCTCCAAAAAAAAGTTATCTAGGTCCTATATTTAGGACCGGAGGTAGTATAAGGTTTCCCAGTACGAAATATCCTCTGAACTACAATAAATGCTTAATTAGTTAGGAGAAACATCATGCTCAAGAATTAGCTAATTTAAATTTATTGTCATATATCTTCTCTCCCCCTCCTCTCAAACATTTTGGGTGGTGATGTGATCTCTTCTCTCGTCGTTGTACAAGCTTTTTCATCGGTGTCTCCTGACGTCCGTCACTTTCATTGGTCTGCTTTTATATTTCTTCCATTTTCAAATAAATTGGTTTAAGAGGTTCGACGATAAGAGGAATTTCTTCTACCCAATCTTCATCTTATGTATTCGTTTTATGGGTATGTTTGTTTTCGTGAGATTTACTCATGGAGTTTCTTTGAAAACCAAATTGATTGGTTTATTGCCGACAAGAGGTGTGGATCCTTTGGGATGGTTCTTTGAACAACCACTACTCAATGGTGTTTCTACCGGTGACGGTTCTTTTCTACCCACAAATTTTCATGAAGGAAAGATGAAAAGGATGATAGGATTTTTGCAGCGGTGACGGCTCCCTCATATCCATGTTTACCATTTTAGGGTTTCAATGTATTATCATTTGAATTTTCTTTTTTGCAGACCTATTTTGTATTCTCATTTTCTAGATTAATAAAAATTTCTGCTTCCTGATAAAAAAAAATTCATTGCCATACACTTTTGACGGGTGGTACTTCTTGCTATAAATTCTTAGGAACAATCAATACTCTTACATATAGTACCAAGAAAAAAAAGTTGTCATTGTAGGGACAGTTGAACTCTCTAATTATAACATGTAGGTCTATAGTCTCCAATGAAGAAGCCAAATCATTGTCATATCGAAAATTTAAGAGAGAAAAAACAAAAAAGGGACACACAATAAGAGGTTGATCTATCCGAATCAACAAGCTTCCCCAACAATACAAATCAGAGGGCCAGCATGAAGGGTCAATGCAGGCACCAAGGATGCTGAAGCAGCGGAAAACGATTGAGAACTTGAATAATAAGGGGCACAAGTTCCATAACCCGATGGAACAAAATAGGCTCCATTTAGAAATGCATCATTCTCGAGGGTAATAACCATATCTTCGGCGAATACTATCCAAAGAGGCCGTGTTTGGATCACACCATAACGAAGTGTCCCTGGTTTAGGGTTCACAGGGTCATCAGAGGAATCAGTGACCTCATATATAGGACCAAACTTACCTCCAATGGCATCTTTACCAAATCCAACAGCACAATCAGCTAGGGCTTGCCGATTTGATCCCCATTTTGAGTTGGATCTCCCGCATGAATCAATGGTGTTGAGGATAAGGTTATCAGGAGTTCTGGGTGTAGTGTAAGCATATGATGAACTTAAAGCTATAAGTGGTTGGAAAGACAACGATATTGCTGAAAGGAAGAAGCATAAAGGTGTGAAGGTGGCCATGCTCGTGGGTTTTGAGGCTTCATATGGAATATTTGATGAATTTATAGGTCATCTTGTGAGAGATTAGTCCACTCAATTTTGGGGTTGACTTCAGAAAAAGGACGTGCTATTTGTTGAATTAGAATTCTAAACTCAAACGTGGTTGCACACTAGAGCTTGGGTTATTAGTTGACTTTGGGTTTTTCTCATTAATACATTATGTTTATGTAGTAACCTCTTGCTCGAAGCACATAGCTATATATAATTATATATAGACTAAATATACATAGTCAGATTAATTCTCCTGTACCAGACAAGCATCTATATACATGCAGTGAAAAATTATTAATTTGTTGACTGAAACTATTTTGACACAAAATTTTCATATATAGATAAAATACTATTTTTTTAGCTTCCAAAAAAAATATTTAACGAATAATTCACAAATATTAAGTATAAATTCAATCACTTTCAAACTCAAGAGTCTCATTTATAAATTAAAACACATATATTTAAGATATAACTCTTAGTTTGAAATGAAGCCGGCTTGCAACTATCTAAAATTGATATCGTTAATTCATTTATCAGAAATATTTTCAGAACCTAATTATCATTATAATATTTTGGGACTATCTAATTCCCCCTACTACATACTACACATAATATGTACACAAAGAGTAGCTTTTTTTATACATAAAAAAAACCTCTTAGAGTTTTTATAACGTACAAAACCTCTTATGGGGGGTATCAATGAACACGGGCAAACCATTAGTATTAGGCTTGTTTGATATAATGGACTAAAATTGATAGATTATCTGAAAAAAAAATTAATGGAATTAATGATAATGAATAATGGAGAAGAAATATAGGCCTATGATAGAAAGATGTATATAGGAAAAGTATATATTTGGTATATTAATTAAAATATAAAATGAAATGTGATCCTAAACTTTAGTGTGTACGTTTTTTAAGAATGGAATGAAGGTTTAATTATTAGAATAACAAATGACCTAAAAACTTTTTTAAAATCTAATGTTGCATTGACTTCTCTATTTTTAATGAAATCCCTTCAAACAATTTTGATCTAAAGACGATGGAAGGATATACATATAAGAGAGCATCATTGAGGTCCAGAGATTGACATGGAAGTATTAAAGAAGATCCAAAGGCGGCTAATGTTATTTGTGGTGAAAAAGAAAAATGATGTGGCTTTGTAATAGTTATTTAAATATCTTATGATAATAAAAAATAGAGAATGAAATATTTCTACGAAAATGTTTTCACATATTTTTGCAACAACGTTTTCTTTCGTTTTTTTGTTTCTATAATACCAATTACCTTCAAATAAAAATCTTCAAATTGTTTTTATCGGAAAATATTTTTCGCCATGAAAAACTGAAGCTGATAGATTCTTTTAACGTCAACAGTGACATGTACATTACTGTAAAAAAATGGCATTAGAATATGTTAATTTTTTTTTTTTGATCAAAAAGAATATGTTAATTTGTACTATATATCATGGACGACATCTAAAAGCTGCGTTTTTATTTTGTTTTTCTTAAAAAGATAAACAAATTTGTCGGCCAATAACTTTATAAACCCATTCGATAAGCTTCATTGTGAATTGTAAATATTTTTGAAAATAAATTCCTAAAAAGTTCGTTTTAAAATAATGGATAAATTAGTTGCCCTTTCACAGCGCGGCGAAATTATTTCATGTCATTTTTCAATATGCACTTTTATTGGATGTAGCTCTAATTTCAAATCATGGCTGATAAATACGTCCAAGCGCATATATATCATTTATCATTCATATAAATTATAATCTTCAGTGTATCAAAAAAAAAAATTATAATCTTCACAAGTTATGACTTATAATAGTAGGACTCATTTCTTGTAAATTTTATAATACACCAACAAAATTTGTCCAGTTATAAGAAATAAAGTACCTTGAATTTGACATTGATTTGCATTTAGATACGAGCAAAAGAAACAAGTGAACACTTGGAAATTGTAACTAGCAATGTAATTAAGTTCAGAAACGTACAGATAACCATTGCATTTGCATTTGAACACTTGTTTTCATCATAACATGCATTTAAGCATTTTGATCTCACTCAACTGTCTCCGTAAAATTAACTACTCCTAGCTTTTTTTACCAGAAATTTAGCTTTCAACATATATGCAAATGGCCGTGGGCTACATTTTTTTTCCCGCAATTTTAATACATATGTTATATGACTTCCCAAAAAAAAGAAGAAAATGCATCAAGTGGTGATCGATTTTTTTTTGTTTGGGGGGAGTGGGGGCGGGGCGACACACAAAACTATGAACAAGCCTTGCCAATAACACAAGGAAGAGGGCCAGCATTAAGGGTTAACTGAGGTACTAATAAGGCTGAAGCAGCAACAAATGATTGTGAGTCTGAATAATATGGGGCACAGCTTCCATAGCCTGAAGGAACAAAATATGCTCCATTCATGAATTTGTCCTTGTACGTCCTCCATCTCCACTTATTCCAGTTTTTACTCGTTTCCCTCTTCGTAACCTGTTACATAACATTTCACACACAAACACGCACACATATTCATTAATGGAATTAATTAATAAGGAAATATAAACTACAATATTTGAATGTATCAATTTGACAGTTATTTTTTTTTATATTGACCTGTTTTGCTGCAACGTTGTTTGGAGCTATGAAGTAATTGGCTTCACTTAAAATTGTAGGGTCGGCACTGCCTCCAATAGCGTACTGAGTCCATTCCTCGTATATATTGTTCACAACATGCGCATACCCAAATCTCACCCTAAATTAAATATAAAAGTATATGCATTATGTTTCATTAAAATAGCTAGATCGATTCATTTCCAGATGTATTTTTGTACGTGAAAAATAAATTATTCTCTGAATGACGTACCTTGGCATTCTCTCTACAAGGCCACTACCGAAGCGATTGAAGGCTATTGTCACTTTCATTATTCTATCGGCTGTATAATCATCGTTATGCCCTAGCAGCATTACCTGCAAGTGATATTCATCTTGTTATGGTAATTGTGTTGGGATTGTGTTGGATTTGGAGCCCAAATGCTAAATTAATAACATGTGATCTTGTATTAGGAAATGGTTTAATATAAGAGGAGTGGGCTCCTCACGTGACCATTACAAACAATCACAACTGAAATATGGCTATTTCCCTTCTACACGTGAGTTAAAAACATGGAGGATGGGATCGGATCTACTACACAATATGTACAATACTAGCTATATTTATCGGATGTCCTTTAATTTAAGATTAAAATATATTTTTGATCTTTTATATTTGCATCAAGTCTTATTTTGGTTTCTAACCTTCAAAAGTACACTACTGAAACCTTTTTGCCATCATTGTTAGTTTCATTTAATGAAAGAAATAATTCAATATATTTAAATGGTGATTTTAGCTAATAAAAATATGTTTTTAACTTTTAATTATTTAGTATAATAATCCTTATATTTCAAAAATTTGGTCATTTTTATTCGTATTAAATTAAGAAATCACTCTTTAAATTTATTAAGTTAGCCTTTTGTTTTAAGTAAATCTAAAGACATTAAAGAAAAATGAACAAAAATATATTTTTCAAAGTTAAGAGACTAAAATAAGATATAACACATAGGTAAATGATCAAATTAAAAGTAATGGTAAAAAAATTAAACGTATACCTTTAAGTTAATTAAGATTTTTAGGGTCTATTTATAAAATCTTACTTTGATGCTTAAAGCAAAACCCCTCTGCATAATTTCTGGAGACATCACCCCCAAACACATTTTTTTTTTTAAAAAAAAAACAACCTAGTCTAAATCACTCTTAGATAATGGATGTAGCTTGATTAATAATAAAGCATGTGTGCGTGTGTATGGTCAAATAATGAAATAGATAAATTAAAATTTGTTCTACTTACTTTGTCATGCTTGGTAAAGTAATTGTTCGAGATAGTGATAGAAGTTGAGGCATGAATAACATCAATAAGGCCATCTGTACAACTAGCCAAGAAGCAATGGTCGATCCAAATGTTGGAAGAAGTAAATATAGCAATACCATCTCCATCTGAGCCACCTCGTTGCCCCACATGATCTTCACTACTCCTAACCATCCCAACTTTTCCTGCAGCAAATATAATGTTCAACAAAACAGAACAATACGATCAATAATCTCAAAATTATATATCACGTCACACAATTAAAAAAGCGTAAAATAAACCAATTTAGAGGTATTGATCCAAAGTCTAATGGGCTTGGGCTATAAAAAGGGTTAAATAAACCAACAGGTATTAATCCAAGCCTAATAATAGGCTTTGGCTATCAAACATCAAGTTTCACGTTAGACTCAAAGAACGCAGAAATCAAGGGTTTTATATCCCAATAGTGTGACATCTCCCCTTTAGATGAGAGATTACATGTTCGATCCTACTTGTAACCTTAAACCGTTTATTCTTAGTTCTTTAATAAAAAAAGAATGCAAAAACCTTTTAAAGAAATTACCAACCGCGTTAGTTGGTTTTGCTGTTGTGTTTGGTCCGAAAAATGTGTTAAAAAAAATTCTCGAATTAAACCTAATAATACTTAAATCAAACCCAACCAAAACTAAAAAGACACACATATATATAAGAAAAAAGAAGGATGCATCACCTAGCTTACAATTGTGGATGCTAATCCCATGAATAATGACATGAGCAACATCTTGAATGGTAATGCAAGGTCCATAAGCAATCTCCACAATGGCTCCTCTACCATCAATGGTCTTATAGCTATTAACTAAAAGCTCATTCTCGAGGGTAATAACCATGTCCTTGGCGAATATTATCCAAAGAGGACGTGTTTGGATTACACCATAGCGTAGTGTCCCTGGTTTAGGGTTCACAGGATCATCAGAGCTATCAGTGACCTCATATATAGCACCAAACTTTCCTCCAATGGCATCTTTGCCAAACCCAACAGCACAATCAGCTAGGGCTTGACGATTTGAATCCCAATTTGAGTTGGATCTCCAGCAAGAATCTATGGTGTTGAGGATAAGGTTATTGGGAGTTTCAGTAATATAGCTTGAGTTGAGCTCGGGGTTATTGATGTAATTGTTGTATGTGGAATATGCGTGCAAAATTGTAGTCATGTATGGAAGAAGAAAGCATGAAAAAAGGAACAAACTTCTTGGGGTTAAGGTGGCCATTTGATTGGAGTTGATGGTGGATTTAATGTTATGAGACAATATGAGAAGACGGCAGGAGTTGATTAAATAGGAAATGAGTCATATATAGGTGGTACACACGACTTGGGAGTTTTTGTTCATTGAGATTTTAATTTGTCTCCGTATGAAAGACGTGCATGCACGAGGATGTTTGGTTGATTACAAGATGATAATTTCTTTTTTGTTTAAACAACAGAAATTATAAAGTGTGAAAGAAGAAAAAAGGTGTTTATGTAAAAAACTAATTTCTATGCTTATTATCAGAGTGCTGTTCATCTGAGATCAGAACATCCAGAGTTAATTTTTTTATTATTGGTCTTTTTTTAAAAAAAATCTTGGCTGTTAATTTAATTTTTTTAAAAATATTTTTTAAAAGATTATCAGTTGAAAATTTAAAATACAAACCATTGAGATGATATCGATGATAGCGGATGTCAATTAATCACCACACCCAAATGAATCTGTTGTATATATCCAAGTAAAGACAACAAAAATAATAATAGTCATACACCCTCAAAGTTACGGGCATTGTAAACACCCTATTTTTGTCCGGGCCCCACAAGATAATTAAAAATAAAGAAAACAATAAAAAAAATAAAAATATTGCCATTGTGTCTTAGAATATGTTTTTTAAAAAATAATAATAAAAAATGATAAAAAAAACAAAAAATGAAAAATGAAAGAATACATATATAAATTTGAAGTTGATCATGGAGACATGCATTAGGCATCTTTGAGAAATTAGGGGCAACAATCAAGAATATTTCAAAATGTTGAATAAGTGTGGTGAATGCATTAGATTAAAATGGTAATTATAATATTTGAATTTTGACATTTGCATTACAAGAAGACTTTTGTTGATCTTTAGTTTGCTCCCATGGCCATAAATATAATAAAGCTCATTTACATTTCTTCATTAAAAAGGATTTGCCAATTTTGCTCCATGAACATTATCTTCTCTCTAGAAATGGAAGCCTTCACTTTTAAACTTAAATAGAAACAATCTACATATTGTCTCACACATAAAGCCATGTTTAATCAGATCAAAACCAAAAGGGAATTAAAATGTAAACATTTTGAATTGTAAACATTTGAATATAATTCCTTGTGTATGATTGAATTAAAATTGGAATGGCAGATTTTTCTGATTTTGCTCCATGAGCATTATAAGCTAAAGTCAGACTTGTTGGTTGAATTGAAATAGGCATAAGTTATGCATTTTTCTAACATGGATATTTGTTTGAATGTGTCCTGATTAAGGTAAAAGAAAAAGATATGTGTTACGTTGATTGATGTGCAAATTAAAATGAGAACATACATGCATAAAAGGAATTGTCACAATTTCAATTTCACGGACTCATCATTATGCACATACGGTTTTGACTTTTCAGTGAAACTTAAAAAAAAGGGTCAAAAGGGAAAAAAGCCAATTTTAATATGACATTGAATGATTGACAATGCAAACCAACGGACAAAAAACAAAAAGGGACCAAGGGCCTTGTAGCCTAGTGGTATGATATCTCCCTTTTAGGTGGGAGGTTACGGGTTCGATCCCGCTTGTAATCTCAAGCCGTTAGTGCTTGCCCCTTTGAATAAAAAAAACAAGAAAGGGAATTGTAGTATTTGAATGTTATTTTTCTTGATTTCTTCACCGAAATCAAGGAGGAAGATTGTCATTTGAATTAATAAAGACAATCCCTAATATAGGATGTCGGAGTAAGAGAAGAGCTTAGCGTGGCATTTTTTGGAGAGAATGGAGCATATTTTAGGGAGAGCATTTTTTTAGATTAGAAAAAAGAAAAGGAGTGATCCACATATTTCATTCACCCTCTTATTTTATGATATGATATACTCATCATTTTTTATAATGCTTGCTATGTCAATGAATTTGTCAATGAAATTGAGGCATCTTGACATCAACTTTACCATGTAATCTCATTTATTGCCATTTGGTTGATGCGTGAGGTGTATGTTTATCAACTTTTGATTATACTTCAATCATTTTCATGTTTGCTTTTACACTTCATGCATGTTTTAAGTGAACATGACCATTTCTTCACAATTCCTTGGCATGTTATCATTGGGTATTCTTGATCCATGACATACATCTTCCTAATTTTTTAAATGCTTTTACATGTTTTGATCTTCAATTGTTTCTTGCATTTAATAAAAGTGAAACTATCCGTAGATCTATTCACTTGTTTATTTGCTTGCCAATCATTCATCGGTTTTTAGTCAAAAGCAATTATAAATATTGTGGTGTTTGTGCAAGTGAGATCGTATGATTCTTTAACTTTGTCTTGTTTTTGCAGCGAGGTTGTGATCATTTAAGTTATTCAAATTCTAAGATATCTCTTATTTGCTCTTTTCATGATATATAATTGACTCTTTATTTCATTTTGAAATTCTGAAATCTATTTCATAAAAAATAAAAATGAAATATCTTTTATAAAATAAATAAGATTGTTTAAAAATGATTTTTATCGTGTAAGGTTCTTGAAACCTACCAAGGTAAAAATTGATTATTCTTCCGTAAGAGAAATTAAATCTCCCCAGGAAATTTAATCCAGTGCATTTCAAAAAATATATTTTCTAATAAATTATGTGTTTTTCTTGAATAAAAGAAACAAAACAAATATAAAACTTTATTTCAAAAATTAAATAATCATTTTCCTAAAAAACATCAACCAAACGACACACCTTTCTACCAATTCGAAATACCATGGCTTTGATCCCTTAAGGGTGTACGTGGACCCTAGGACACTCATCCTAGTCCAAGTCCAATTATGTAAATCCTTTCTTTTCTTTAGTTTTTATTTTCAGTTTTGTATATATTGATTGTTGTTGGTAATTTATATAAATTAAAATTAAGGTCATATTTATTTTTTAGTAATAAACTTAGGATAACAGTTTTTATAGATGGGTGTTGTGGAGTGCCTAACATCTTCCCCACACACAGTTGACTCCCGAACCTAATTTAATTTTTAAAGAATATTATTATTTTGAAAGGTTTTCCAAGATATCATTTTTAAAAATTTTGGTGGCGGCTCCATTTTTCCATTTTAAATTTGATTTTTTTTGGGGCGCTGCAGGCATGATATGGCATCTTTAATTAATCATAATAATTTAACAAATAAATTTATATTGACTAAGCAGTCAACTGGACCCTGTATAACAACAGCACAATACACCGATGTTTTCTTACAATTTTCTCATATATATTCTTACTAATTAAACACAATGAGATAACCATGTTGAGGTTAAATGAATTTAATTAGCGTAGCTGCATATTCCATAGACGCAGGAATCTCCATTGTTACACCTTTTGCCACATGTTCCACAGTGATTATTGTTGAGCATAGGGTTCACACACTTGCCCTTACAACATATTTGAGAGTACTTGCACTTCCTACCACACTTTCCACAGTTGTTTCTATCACTTGACACATTCACACATTTCTTCTTGCAACAATCCGGCCCCTTGCTCCCCGCAGCCCGGCAAATCCTCGGATATTTATCGCAAGTCACCGCCTGTCGGTGGCTCTGGTGGCGTCCCCGGCGAAGAATTTGACTTTGTTCCAATACAGGTGTTGTTTCTGAAAGAGTAATGGTCAAAGCTGCCACCAACAAAGACAAAATGAAAAGTGCCTTAAAGGAATTCATATTTATAATGTGTAAATTATAAGAGTTGATATATGGAGAGTATTAGGAAGTGTGAAACTGATGGGTAATGAAGGTTTTGATGGATGAAGATGATGGAGCAGCTGGAACATGGTGTTTATATAGAGAGGGATTGAAATGTATGAAGCGAGTTTTAGTCAAGTCTTTTGCATGAGGGAATGGTCTGATTCTAAGGTCATATAAGTGGTAAAATAACGAAGTTAGGTTTGATTGAAAGCGTAAACTTCTAATTCCGTGGAAATGTGATCCTTTTCCCCAACAAAATTAGAAAACGTCAATATATAGCTGCGAGAGTTGGTAACAATAACTAATCTATGGGCCAATAAATTTTATGTTCATACACATTCCTTTCACACACACACACACATATAGTTTTGTTATATTTGATAACATGTACACTTTTCTGTGGTTTTGTAACTTAACAATAGTTAACTGTTTTTTATTTTATTTTTTAATTTTCAGCATGAAGATGTGAGTTTGGATTCTATGTGAATGGTGTGCAAGTTATCGTATAAAGAACGATAACTCTACATCATACATTAATTCGATGTATTTTGCTTGGCAGAGACTCTCCATTTTAGAAGTCAAATTATGCATAGTTTGTGGGTAAATGAAATATCCGAAAAAAGTTGACTGTTCAAAAGTTCCAAGTAAAAATGACCTTATTTAATCTCATAAGCCAAAAAGTGTCAGTTGCACAAGCACTGATCTTTCCCTTAATTTTTTTCTTTTCTATATATTTGAACATAGTTTGACGATTATAATTAATTGTTTATCCGAGTGATTGTTGACATTTTGCTTATGATTCCGACTGTAATTAACTGAAGAAAAGTGGTCAATACTGGGATAAAATAAAAAAATTATGTCTCCATGTGCCAAATTCATAGCCAACTTTAAAAACCAACCATATGTAACTAATAAATAATTCCTACTTGCTCAAAAGCATACCCCTTGTCTTGTGTTTTGTCATAAAGACATAGGAAATCGGAGTTTTTGTTTGGGCTTTTCTTCTGGGCCTGGCTTTGCTTGAAACTTAGATTACAGGAGTTTGATTGGGCCTCCACAAATGTTTTCGGTTTATATACACATTTTGACTTTGAGGCATTTATATAGAAAATTAGGAAGCGAAGATGTGACGCAGCCACACAATAAGCACATATCGAATTATCTATTGGACTCTTACTAATGGAACGCATCCTTGAGGACATGGTCCAAGATCATGGGGATGGTAAATGATATGAATGGGTTAGGTCCAGACGAGGCCCATATCGTAATTTCTCTCTGATTGAACCCTTTTCTTTCTGTTCACTTGCTGTTTTCCACTTTCTGTCAGTCCTTTATTTATTCAATACTCTTATTTGCTGTGATCATTGTTGTACTGCTTAGCCTTTGACAATATAGCTTGTTTGATTTGGTTGTAGGAAAGTT
The DNA here is from genome assembly GCA_029929735.1 of Mimosa pudica. Classification (NCBI taxonomy): domain Eukaryota; kingdom Viridiplantae; phylum Streptophyta; class Magnoliopsida; order Fabales; family Fabaceae; genus Mimosa; species Mimosa pudica. The sequence goes on from JAKELP010000020.1 coordinate 4,302,096, forward strand.
TGACAAAGAATTATAAGTGAAAATGGTAAGATGGAAAGTATGGTTAATGATGAGAGAGTAAAGTTTGTGGCCCCACGATTAGTGTGAGATGGAGAGAGAAAACTTGTGGGTCTCTGGGATATATGTAAATGACCATATTACTCCCTAACTTTTCAATTATTTACAACCCACTTTCTTGGGTTTCTAGCAACCAAACAAGAGTGTTTTCCATTTTCCTTGTAACTGGCAATCCAGGTTTCTATGTATCTTCATTTATTTGGTTTTCAATATAGTGAAAGTGATACTCTCCCACCTGTTCTAAACACTCCCCATACATAAATATAAGATCACCTTCAAATTTTAATATGTTTCTAAATATAAAATCACTTTCTATTTGTTTCCAAATTAACTCTAGTAATGCTTATCAATAGTAGGTGAGATGGAGAGAGAAAACTTGTGGGTCTCTGGGATATATGTAAATGACCATATTACTCCCTAACTTTTCAATTATTTACAACCCACTTTCTTGGGTTTCTAGCAACCAAACAAGAGTGTTTTCCATTTTCCTTGTAACTGGCAATCCAGGTTTCTATGTATCTTCATTTATTTGGTTTTCAATATAGTGAAAGTGATACTCTCCCACCTGTTCTAAACACTCCCCATACATAAATATAAGATCACCTTCAAATTTTAATATGTTTCTAAATATAAAATCACTTTCTATTTGTTTCCAAATTAACTCTAGTAATGCTTATCAATAGTAATATTTAAGAAAGAGAGGGAGGGTAGAGATAAATATATATGGTTAAAGGGAATTGATAATAATATCATGTGATGATAACTAACTTATTTAACATTTTTAATCTAATCAAATTAGGTAAAATGATCTTATATATAGGAACAAGGAGTATAAGATTAATTTGAATGTTTTTGTGGAAAGTAAGGAAGGAAATTAAACCATAAAATTATAACTTGATACATGGAATTAGGTTATAGGTTAATTTATAAATAGAATAAATTAGTTTTAAGTAAGAAAAAAAAATATTATAGACAATTGAAAATGATTAATTTTTCATCCTTAATTATTTCACCAAAAGAATTTTAGTGATCATATAATTAATACTAGGGGCGAAGGTGCAAAAATGATATTAAACTTATACTAAAGTTGCATTTCTAAATTCTAATACTAAAGTTTCGCGAGGAGCAAAAATAGTACCCAACTTGGGGTCCAGGTGCAAATATAGTATTTTCACTTTAGAGAAATAAAATTTAGATATGAAAAGATTCTTATGTCATTATTCCTCCTTCATCAAATTTTTATATAATGAGGGGCACAAGAGTCTGTTCATATCGAAATTTTATTTCCCTTAAGTGAAAATACTATATTTGCAGCTAGACCCCAAGTTGAGTACTAGTTTTGGCGAAACTTTAATATTAGAAATGCAATTTCGAGTAAAGTTTAGTATCATTTTTGCACCTTCACCCTTAATACTAGAGAGATGTATGTAAGCATGATGTCAACAAAGGTTTGTTTGATTACTAAGGACTTAGACTAATAACTTACATAATTGTGATTTTTAATCTTGTATGTGAAGTGGAGATCGATTCATTTAGTGAGTGATATATATGTAGATAATTAAAATGCTCTTTGATCTTGAATGTGTTTCTTAGTCATGATTAGTCACGAAAACCTAACCCACCACTTATCCCTTTTTCTATTTAAAAATAGGATTAGTATGATTGAACTACTTCATGGATGTGGTATTTAGCTGTAGGAATCTACTATATATACACTTGATTTTTTATATTATTGACGAGATTAAGGATCTTAATTAAAGTCTAGCTTTTTGAAATTGATAGTATGAAAAATATGGCACATTTTTTTATAGTAGCAAGCGTAATATAATGGATTGATTAATTTGACTTTTTGCATGCATGTGGACTGTGTAATATAATCATATATTAAAATCTCATACGTATTGGTTAGTTAGTAGTGCGTTGGTCTAAATCTACCAAATTACTAGTGTGGTAGCCATGTCACAGTTAGTATGATCAATATATATGCATTAATACACACACACACACAATGAAGGCAACCGGTATGGAAAAATTGTCTCCTGTAAATGGATCTGTGTGTTGTTGAAGTCCGACGAAACCAAAAAACCGTTGAAAAGCCATCGTCGTCCGTCAGGTTACAAAAGCCTTTTATTTTGACATAAAAAAGAAAGAGGCATTAGGGCAGGGTTCAGACTTTGACTTATTGTTCTTCAACGAACTTACGAAAATCCTGAATCTTTTGATCAATTTAATGAAGCTATACTAATCAAATGGGTATAATTTACAACAAATTAACGCTTACACACAGACACTACTTACGTTTGATGAATTAGAGCATCATAAAAAAAAATTAGAGGTAATCATATATGGGGACATGGAGTTAAGGGTATCACGTATCACCTGCCCCCTCAATTTGGGGCAGTTTTCAAATATTTTTTTTTATCTATTTGTGCCATTAGATTCTACACTAGAAGAGTCACATCTTGTTATAATATATAGGTTAAAAATAATATTTATACAATTATTATTATTATTGTTCAAAGATTTATTTCTATAGATGAAAAAACATACCACAATTTTCAAGTGCTCAAATATTTGAAAAATCATAAAATTGAAAATATTGCCTTTTTCCCATATATAGCATATATATGTAAGATACTCTCCCCATCCTAAATATCGGTTTTCTTTACCTTTTTTTTGGAACTTATGGAAGCAAATTATGCCACTAAATTATAACTCATACACATATAATTAAATTATAGGTTAGTTTTAATCGTTAATTTCTGGAAAAAAAATCAAAGTGATATTTTGAATAGGACTGGACGGGGTTAATAGTATAAATAAAAAAAAAAATTAAAATAAATTGGAAAGTGACCCAAATAGAGGACACCCGACGGCCACGGTGCAGCTAACACAGGACAGTACTTAGATACCCGCTCGGAAATATGGTACGACTGATCAATTTGATTGCCGACTATTGCTGTAATGTTGTTTAATGTGTATGAAAACAAATGAAAAGTCCCGAAGATGCTAAACAAATTCTAACACAACTCCTAAATATCTTTGTTTTTAAACGCCTAAAGTGTTCAATCATTAGGCACTAACCCACTCACTATACGTAGACAAAAATATCTGTATGATTGAGTTCCTTTCTGACTTCCTATTATGAATTCATACACATAGATATAAATATCTATATTGCTAAATATAAGATATATTTTATTACATAATTTAATTAGAGTAAAGCTTCCTAGTTATTAGGTAAATCACATAATATTATCAAACACTTAAACCACCTACTTACCTTTATCCCAACTCTCCTTAACTTCGCTTGCTTGGCTTGTTTATTGTTCCAACTTTCTTATTAGCTTCGCTTGCTTAGCATATTTATTACTTTATGGAATATCATTAAGAATTAAAATTGAGAAAAAATTATAAATAGGTTATATGTGTGTGTATATATATTTAAGAATAAATTTATCCCCAAAATAAGTAGTATATTATTGAAACTAAGGGAGTATTAGAATATGAAATTATTTTTTTATATATTAACAAGCAATAAACATCTAATCTGGGTTGTATATATTACCATGTATTGGAACAATTCTACGTTCGGGGTTTGTGGCTTAGCTTCGTTCCCATCCTAAATACAAGCATCTTCTCTAAGATTCAAATTCAAGACATCAAAGAAATATAGTTGTTGGTTGAGACTATATTTCTTAACAGTAATGTTACTTGTAGTAGTATTCTATATAATGTACTCCCTCCGATCCTAATAAATAAATATAAGATCATTTTAGGGAGGAGAACTTGTTCCTAAAAATAAGATCACTTTCTAATTTGACTCAAGTTTTCCCCAAATTAAATTACCCCTATACTCCCTTCACCCAAAAAATAGTAGTGGTTTGAAAAATGTGAGAGGATATTTTTAAAACTCAGGTGAGGGGTAATTTGGAAATTTCATGTAATCCTAACTCATTGGAATGTCTTCCTTAATCTCTTCAAATTTGCTAAAGTGATCTTATATCTAGGAACGAATGGAGTAATATTTAAAACTATTTTGTGATAATATTATTGGGATTAAGAAAACCATGAAGTTTCTCGCCTGTTCCAATGATAATTAAAAATAAGACCATCCACTTACTCACATAATAATATCGATATCTTACATTTGAATACAAACCTTTTAAACAAGAAGTGCATGTTATCCAATACTCTAAAAAAATCCATGGAAACCGCGCACAAAGCTAGCAATTTTTTATACCTAAACCAATTAACTCAGTTTTACGTAATCAATGAAACAGCCTCAAGAAAAACTATACGAATTTTGAGAAAAATGAAGAAATTAGAGTAAGAATAGGCTGCATTAAAAACTATAGAACAAACACCGTACCAACACTGGTTTATTCATATTCATCATGCTTACATATCCATGCGGCGGCATGCCCTCCAGTACAACAAATGAAAAAAATAACAAAAATTAATGTATTGGATGCACTCATTAAACCAACCTAATTGGTTCATGGCTGCACTTTATTAATTATTATTCTTATTCTTAATCAAAGTAATATAATTGAATTAGTGTTCAAGACTTCAAGCATAGCTGCACATTCCATACAAGCAGGAACTGGTTTCTTCACACTTGTTACCACATTTTCCACAATGCTTCTCATTGCTCATGGGATTCACACATTTGCCTTCGCAACATATCTTTTGGTGTCCACAATTCTTCCCACATTTTCCACAGTTTGATGAATCCATATCCAGATTCACACACTTGTTGTTGCAACAATCTGGACCTGCACTTCCTTCAACAAGACAAACCTTAGGGTTTATCTTACAATAGGTTACCTCACCAAGGAAGCGACTTGTGAACCCACGTACAGAGTTGGGTTCTTCTTTTGCTTTGGAAAGATTGATGGCAGAAGCTGCAAGTATGGTGACAATGAGAAGGAACAGAATCCTCATGGTGGACTTGTTCTTGTTTGGAAGAGTGTGTTATAGGGTAATTAATGTACGAGAGAAGAATGATTGGGAAGGCTTTAATAATAGAGAAATGATTATTGTGGTTGTAGATGAGAAAGAAGGGACGTGGAAGGGTTTATATAGGAGGAGCAATAAGTGAAGAAATTAATAATGGAGGTATCAAATTTGGTTCAATATATGCTTCATTTATATATTTTATTCATTTTCAGATGTCGCCCGTGACGTGGCCCAATCTGTGGGTTCAAGTTCAAATGAAGTTAGGTTTTCACAACGGAATTGTAAGTCTAGTGGGAAAAAACTGAATTATTATGCCCAAAAAACTTCTTATACGTTGAAAATCTCACTTGAATGTATAGTTAAGCTGCTCACATTGACCCTAAAAATTTATTAGAATTATTATATATTTCAGTCTTAGTGTATATTTAATTTATTTTCTAATCTCTTGAGAACAATATAAAAAATTATTAATTCTTTAGCTATAATTTAATTATTTATCTTTTCAAATTGATTATTGGACAAGCCAGAAATCTTGCTATAAAAAAACTCTTAGGTTTTTTTTTCAGAATATATTTCAAGTATTATTTTAATGTTCGAATTATAGAGCTATGACTCTTTCGTAGGAAAAATTTTAATATATATATATATATATATATATATATATATATATATATATATATAAAAGATGCAATTATATATGGTTCAAAATATGCTCAATTAATATCTTAAATGCTTAGGTGAAATTTAGCATAAAATATGATTAATTTGTCATACTTAGTTAATAAGAAATAATTAATTTCTATGGAATTTGATCATTTTCCTAGATTGCACATTTCGTTGTGGTGGCGAGGCTATATGCTGGAGTGAAGCTTCATCGTTTTGCCGAAGAGACGGCGAGTGGCAAGGGATGTTTCTGTGCATATGGTTGTTGTGATCTCACCATGGTGAACCCACAAGAAATAGCCTTCTTGGATCTTTTTCTCATTTTCCGCAATTCCAATCCGCTCCCAAAAGCATTTTTTAGCACAATTGCATTTTACTAAAAGGGTCATCTTGACTTAGCGATAATATAAACTCGCTTGCCATGACGTATGATGTTATGAGTTCGAATAATTCTCTTTGATAAAAAACAGAGGTAAGACTGCAAAGTATATTCCCTTCCCTAGCATACTCTTCAAGTGGGGATCAAACTAGGTTGGTCCGTTAATTGCATTTTACTGATATGAACTTATAATTGTATCTCAAATATGTTAATGACCTCATTTTTAGCATCTAAAAACAGTACAAATACAAGGATTTTCCATAGTTGCATTTTATTTTGTTTTAAAGGGTATTATTGTAAATGATAATAAGCTTATTATTTTCTAAGAAAAAACAAAATCAGTCGTGAATTGTTTAAAATGAGTTATATCATCAACCAATTGAAATCATAATAAGCCGAATTATTATGTTCTAATTGGTTAGAATTTGGATGATTTGGTGTTTTTAGAGTATGCAAGTGTCTCTCTATACGTTGATATATAAGTTTATGTGTGCGTAATATGAAGTCAAGTCGTATGCAATGTCTCAAGTAAATGGAGCAGTCTTTAGTTGAAGTCTGATGAACCAAATAAAACCGTTATAAATCCATCAAAAAATTCTTCTATTCTGACATTTTTGAAATCGAAGGACGAGACGCAAAGTCAATAAGGGGAATCCAAACTTGAGTATATGACTCCATTTTTTCCCATTTTTTTAAAAAAATTTAAGTTTGATTATACTTCTGCATGCATCAGGCTCCAAAGTCAAAGGAGAGATGTTAATTACACAATGCATGTTACCTCTACCCCTCTCTATGCTCCATGCCGTAAAGTTGCTTTTTTTTTTTACCTTTCACCGTAAAGTTGTTTAATATAGTCTTTTTCTTGAAATTTTATTAATTTTGATTTTGGTCCCTAAACTTTAATTTAAAATTAATGGTTTTAGTCTTTGACTGACAAATCCTTGGATTTGTATGATTTTTATGTGCTTAATTGAGATAATTAACATGATTAAAGATGCAATTTTGGTCTCACTTATGATTATTTTTAGAATTAAGACAGAGAGATTGTATTTTAGATAAATCATGTTGATATTCTCTACAGGTTGCACAAAAACAAGAATTGAAAAAAGAAAATAGAAAAGAAAGAGAGGTCATGGGTTTAGACTTAGAAAAGGAAAGTTGGGCCACACTTGCATTGAACCCGTGAAGAAGAAGCAAATACAAGTTGGGCCATTAATCATTCTCTTGGCCTGCGAGAATGGGAGGGAGCTGATAAAAAAAAAGACAAAAAGAATGAATTGAAAGGAGCAAGGGGCAGAGGGAGAATTGAAAAAAAGAGAGAGGGGGGCTGCCTGGTGGACTGACGCGAACAGAAAAAGAAAAGGGAGGGGGGCGGCGAACACCGTTTCATCAATCCTCTCTCCCACATTTTATTTTCTCTATTTGCCTCCATACACCCACCATAGTTGCTTATAAATTAGAATTTGCGGTCTCTAAGCTCTTCTTTATGAGTGACTAAAATACCCTTCTTGCTCTTGGGGATGATGTGAAGATAGCTTGAGCTTTGGTTCTTCAAAGGGGAGTCCCAATTCCTTTCCTTTCTCTTTATATTTTTGATTGCCTAGGTTTAGGTTACCATTTATATTTTGAGATTGGACTGGATTTGGTTGTTATTGTGAGTTTGATTTGTGGTTTTGACTTGTAATGAGGAATTTGGACTCAACAATATGTATGGTCATACATATGTTCTTTATAATTCATTAGATATTTCTATTTACTCATGGTTTTGGTAGATAGTTTGTTGAATTGAATTGTAATTGAACCTAATGCATTGCAATCAATAATCACACTCTCGGGTAATTAATAATGTCTACTTGAATGGGTTCATGAGACTAGGCATTAGACTTACCGGTTGGTGAGGTTTGGTACTTTAGGAAACCTAGAGAAAACTCAAAGATGCTAAAGAGCTTAACAATTTCTAGTTAGTTGGAGTTCCACTAATTAGGTAATTGAACTCATGGGTTCATGAGGTTTGGTAAATTAGAAAATTAGCATCCTAATTAACTCCCAAAAAATCCTTAGAGAGCTATGATAGCCATTGAAATTCATTTCCAAGAGCAACTCACTCCCATTTCACCCTTTTATCCAAAAATACCAAAAATATTTATTTGTTTTGCATCCTTCATTCCATCTTTAAAAAATCAACAAAACATATTTTCTTTACCTAAATTCATCTTGCATTGCATTAAATTTACTAGGTTAGTTTAATTAAACAATGCTCCCTTGAGAACGATACTCGGGGTAACTTTCGCTTACCTTGAGGTCTAAAATTTCTTGAAGGACTAGACCCAAGACACACTACACCGACCCGCAAATCGGTGTCCTTCATTGACCTTTTAGTTAATTTTGGTTTTGATCTTGAATTGTTATTTGGGTACTCAAGTTTTCGGTTAATTTTGATAAATATCTCTGAAGTTTTGTTAATTTTGGTTTTGGTCCATGAGTTTTCAAATCATTTTAAAGCTTAGGGACCACCAAAACCAAATTTGGTTGAAAGTTTAGGGATAAAACCATTCATTTTAAAATTCAGGAACCAAGTCGATCATTGATCGAAAGCTTGAGGACGATTTTAAAGTTCAGTGGCTAATACTAAAATAGACCGAAAGTTCAAGGACCAAAACTTTCATTAACTTGTTAAGGTTATTTCATCCTCTTTTTTGAGGTTTAACTAATTTATAGTTCAAAATGGAATTAATCTAATTTACGTGAATATATACCATTTCACCCTTCATTTATTTCGTGTTGACTTTGCTATAGCGGATAATATATAAATATAGGCAATGTATAAAAATTATTAAATTTAAAGGAATAATTAATTACATAAAGTTTTTCTTAAGAGTCTATTGCAAACATGTTAATAGTGCCTTATAGCATAAATAAACTAAATGTTTTGAAAGTTCAATAACCTTCATAAAAAATTCAATAAACTAAACGAGAGCCTCACCTAATTCAACAAAAAAAGTTTGAACACGTACTTCTCACTCTACGTAATTTATTTAGAGAAAAAAACTTGGATAAAAAATGCGAGGTAGTTAGATAAAGAACAAGGCAACCACAATCATAAATAAAAGTCACTGATTTATTTATTCATATGATGTATTTTCATGCATGCATGCATACAAATTATACATATCTCCGATACAACAAATGAAATAAAAATAACATTTAATAACAATTAATGTGTTGGCAGAACTCATTATTAAGCTAAGAGGCTCATGATGATCTGCTCTTTATTAACTATCATAATTAGCATCATCATTATTTTTAATGAATAAAGATATAATTAAATTTATGTATGTCTCTTCAATTAGCATAACTGCACATCCCATACAAGCAGGAACTGGTTTCATCACACTTGTTGCCACATTTGCCACAATGCTTCTCGTTGCTCATAGGATTCACACACTTTCCCTCACAGCATATCTTTTGGTGGCCACATTTCTTCCCACATTTCCCACAGTTTGATGAATCCATATCCAGATTCACACACTTGTTATTGCAACAATCTGGGCCTGCACTTCCTTCAACAAGACAAACCTTAGGGTTTATCTTGCAGTAGGTTATACCACCTAGGAAGCGACTTGTGAAGCCACGTACATATTTGGGTTGTTCTTCTTTTTCTTCTTCTGCTTTGGAAACAGTAATAACAGAGGCTGCAATGATGGTGATTATGAGAAGGAAAAAAATTCTCTTGGTGGATTTGTTCATGTTTGAAAGTGTGTGAGTGTTAGGGGTTTTGAGAAAGGAATTGTTGGGGAAGGCTTGAATAATGTAGAAATAATTCTTGGTGATATATTGAGTGATTGTGGTTTTTGATGAGACAAATATGGGACGTAGAGGGGTTTATATAGGAGGAATAAAAGTGAAGGATTTGTGGAGATTTAAGATTTGGCTGTTTTGGTCTCACTTATTTTATTCATTTTTCTGATTCAATGGTCCAATCAAGTTAGGCATAATTACCAGAATAAAACTGAAGTGAAGTGGGGAAAAAACTAATTTATGTCTGCGTTATGGCAACTACAACTGTTTCCCGGAAACTTCATAGCCTCATCATTTACCACTTGATTGAGAGGATCCGCAATTGATTAAGCTATACATTTATTTGAATTATTATTATTATTGTTTTACTACTAATACTACTATGTCTTAATCTCATGATGATTATGTGTTCATGTCTTTAAACAAAGTTCGTTCATTGTACTCCCTCCGTTCCTAAATATAAGACCTAAATAACTTTTTTTTGGAAAGATTAAGGTTGCGAAATAGGTTATTAAATGATGACATATTTGATATCTTTTTATATTATCCATTAGCTTATAGGTAAAATAAACTAGTTTAAGAGAAAAAATTAGGTAAATCAATTTATAATTAACTTATTTTTTGCTTTTTTTAGGATTTTTCAAAAAAGTCATATAGGTCTTATATTTAGGAACGGAGGGAGTAATTTTTAATTAAAAAATTTAAATAATTACTTTAATGCAAAATAAAATATCGCTTTTTTTTTAAAAAAAATCAATTAATAAAAGTTGGCGGATCCCTTGAAATGCCATCGTAGCAGAGGAAAGTCAAAGACGCAAATCAGATCAAGAAGCATTAGAATTTCTCGAAAAAATCTGCCGATGTTAATTATCGTAGTAGATGTATCGATTCCGATATTAATTAAATATTAATACTCCCTCCGGTCCTAAATATAGGATCTAGATAACATTTTTTTGGGAGATTAAGGAAGACTTAATTTTAGATGTCTTTTCAATAATACCCCTCCTTAATAATACCCCTCCTTAATTAGTTTAATTCCTTAAGGTGTTGGTGAGAGGAAGATTGTGGTTAAGGAGTTGTTAAGAAGAATAAGGGTAATTTAGGAAAAAGGTGACAAAAATGTAATTAGGTCTTATATTTAGGACTAAAATGAAGTCTCTATCTAGGTCTATTTAGGACCGGAGGGAGTACAACAATACTATATGTAAGTATTCATAAACTATATTATCCAAAAGTTTTTCAATACTGAATATGTTATCCATAAGTTCGAACAATGCATTTCATAATTTTTATTTCTGAATCAATTATACTCCTAAATTGCATATCCCTTTATTTCTTGACCCGACCACAGAAAGTATCGCTAGTAATATGTGCCAACCTGCGAGTTGTGGGCTAACACATTTCAGACCACGGGCTATTCTGAGGGCAGTCGACAAAAAGGGCAATCATGATCTGCCATGAGCCCATGAGAGGTTGTCTGCCCAGCCCGTCAATTTCACATTATTTTTTGTTTTAAAAATGTTAAAAGCTAGTATATAAATTTTCATTTCAAACAAAAAAAAACTATCATATCAATGCATCAATTTAAGTATTATACTCTAAAAATTAAATACTACTCCCTCCGGTCCTAAATATAAGACCTAATTGAATTTTTTAGAAAATCCTATAAAAAACAAAATAAGTTAATTATAAATTGATTTACCTAATTTTTTCCCTTAAATTAGTTTATTTTACCTATAAACTAATGTATAATCTAAAAATATATCAAATATGTCATGATTTAATAGCCTATTTCGCAACCTTAACCTCTAAAAAAAAAGTCAATTAGGTCTTATATTTAGGACTGGAGGTAGTACAAAGTTATGGACTCCACAATTACATATTTTTTGCATAAACATCTTAGTTTTATTTTGCTAACAATATTGCCAGTGTAGTGTCCATACACCACTATTTTTCATATCAATTAAGTTGTATCAGTAAAGTACTTAAGAAATTTTGTTGCCTAACAGAGAAAGGTCTTTATTTTTAAAATACCTAAGAAATATTGCTATACGCAAGAGCCAGCGCAGCCTACACTCCATGCAAGGCTGCTACAAGCCAGCACTAACCCTGTTATATAATTTATGGGTTGAAATGTTGAATTCATATTAAAAATTCCACTAGAGATCAGAGCTTAGAAGCATCTACAACACCTTATTTGATATGTATCATATTGCAAGATCACTGTCAATAACATGTCTACTTTTTTATCATTTCATCTACAAAGAAAAATATTTTTAGTGGCAACTTTTGATAGTAACAAAGTCACTACCAAAATGCACCTTTTAGCAGCGACTATATAAAGTTACCACTGAAAATCTCACATTTCGCATGAGTTTTATTATTGCCGCCAAAAGGGTCATACACTTTTTTAGTTTGTAAGCTTATAGTGAATAATTTAGTTCAATACTAATGATATATTAAATAATCTTATACATGAATAAAAATAATAATTTTAAATTCATAAAAATTATGAACATTATATTAATAAACAGACATTTACCTTACACTTCATATTTATATATCAAATGATATCAATGAATACATCAGTATGTGTGTAAACATAAGTAATATAAAAATGGATTTATATATTATAATATTATTTCCATTTAGATATAATAAATATACACTTATATATTATTAAATATATGCATCTAATAAGTGTGTGTGTAATTTTGTAGTAATATAACCACCCAACTGGTAGAGACTTCGTATAGGAGCAAAGTGGTCATGAATTTGAACCTTAGGAGACACACATTGTGGCACTACATGACACCTACCAGATAGGAGGGCAGGTGATGTGGCATGAGGTGGCAAGTGGGTGGGAGCTGCCATGTCATCATCTTTGTAGCCATGTAGTGCTTATGTGGCTTTAAATTTTCTTTGGCAACTAACTTTTAGTGGTGACAAAAGTTGCCTAAAATACTTTTGGTGACAGTCACATATATAGGCACTGACTTGACGATGATAAAAGCGGTTTGGTACCTCCTTTTTCTTCTGTGTACGTTTCTCCCTGCTTCCTCATCTCTGCCGTGCAAGTAATCCAATGCTTCACACCTCTCTCACACCCCACATCCCACTCACACCATATAATTCCCCCTTCTCCCCATGATTTCCTCCTCATCAACCCCCAAATCTCTTGCATTAATAACAAATTTTATTTTAAATAATAATATATGATATAGTAGCATTTTTTGGAATGTATTGTCTTAATTTATAGAATAAACATACTTTTCAAGAATTTCATCAAAAAAATTATCACTCTTGACAATTCTTTGGGCAAACCTTGACAAGTTACTGGGCACATGTGACAACTAGTTGAACATGTGTAACAACTTAATGGTCAATACTCTTTAAGTTAATGGGCAGGGCAAAATGACAAGTTACTGGGCACGCTTGACAACTCTTTAGGCAAACCTTGATAAGTTATTGGGCACATGTGACAACTAGTTGGGCATGTGTAACAAGTTAATGACCACTACTCTTTAAGTTAATGGGCAGGGCAAAATGACAAGTTACTGGGCACGCTTGACAACTATTTGGGCAAACCTTGACGAGTTACTGGGCACATGTGACAAGTGTTGATAGGCTAGGGGCAAAAGTGTCTTTAATTTTCACTTTTCAAATATATTAAAGTGAGGTCCCTTGGGACCCTACATTAATTTTTTCAACTTTTGGGACTTTTCTAGTATTAAGTTCCTTGTGAGGGACCTCAAATTAATTTTCCCTAAATTAATTAACACACATTGATTGATAAATTAATTGATATTCTATAATAACAACAAATAACCCAAGGCAACTTAGGATATATAGTAGTAAACCAACCATATCACAATAAGCGGGAGGATAGATGTTTGATTTCGTTTCCGTTTTTTTTTGAAATATCTTGGTCATAAAAACGTGATTTGAATTAATCATTTACTCAAACATATGATAATAATATCTACAACATGCGTAAGATTACAATTACTCAAATGCTTACAAAAAAGATAGTAACAAATAATATGTGCAAACAAGTAACAACAACATATCCACTTGTTAATAAACAAATGGTTGCATTTGATGTTGAATATGTATGTTGATAGTTTTTGAAGAAGAATATACACCATGTTTTGGCTGTAAGACACGTTTAAATGATGAAAGAAAAAAATAGGAATTTTTTATGATTAAAATAATATAATATTGTTGACTTTTTTGATAATTTTATTAAATTTCTTATGATTTAAAATAGAGATTTGGGGGTTGATGTGAAGAGAAAATCATGGGGAGGAGGGAATTATATGGTGTGAGTGGGATGTGGGGTGTGAGAGAGGTGTGAAACATTGGATTATTTGGACTGCAGAGATAAGGGGAAGCGGGGAGAAACATACAGAAAAGAAAAGGAGTGGTCCCAAACCGATGATAAAAGGTAAAAGGTCGCCGCTAAATATCTAGGCAACGATGTTTAATGCTTTTAGCGACAATAGCGACAAAGGCTAGCCGAAATTTTTTGTAGTATAACACAATTTATTATCTCAAAGTTGATTTCTGTAAATAATTTCTCGCATTGCTATCTTAAGTCGTTAGATAGATGAAGCATTGCATGAATGAATCTATTGAATTTGAGCATATATATTCCCTCCCCCTCTTATAAACAGTTTTTTTGTTGAATATTAATTTTTTATAAATAAAAATTATCGTTTAATAGAAATGATCTGGGATTAATTAGCTGGGGGGGGGATTTGGTTTAGAAGTAGTGTTCATTTCAACAGATGCATGGTTAATCGCGAAGAGAGAGTTAAACAATCATCAAACAACAATTTTTTGTTAGAGTCTCAGACTCCCTTTTCTTTGTTTAACCCTTCCAAAATTATGACACAACTCAAGCATGCGACAACATATAGTATACAATAATCTGACAAAAAAGTGGTGCAAAATCTTGATGTTAGGATCATTTCTCATGTAATTAAATAGTTCTCCCTACCAAAAATATTTAATCTCCAAATGAAAGTGAAGTAATTGAAGAGCGAAACTAATGAACAGCCACAAAAGTAAATAAACAATACTGATTTATTCATTATCTATAGTATACTACTCATATGCATATATATGTGTGTACAAGCGCACAAATGTGCTCTTTTATATCTTCAATGTAACAAATGAAAAAAGAACAAAAAAATCATCACCTACATGGGCATGACTCATCAAGATATAACCTCTCGTCTTGATGGCTGCACTTTATTATGATCATGACAACTATCACAATTATTATTTTCAATAAAAATAAATAAATTGGTAACAGTAAGTATTTTCAAGTTCAAGCATAGCTGCACATCCCATATAAGCAAGAGCTGGATTCATCACACTTGTTACCGCATTTGCCACAATGCTTCTCATTCCTCATTGGGTTTACACACTTCCCCTCGCAACATATCTTTTGGTGGCCACATTTCTTCCCACATCTTCCACAGTTTGATGAATCAATCTCTAAATTAACACACTTATTGTTGCAGCAATCAGGGCCAGCACTTCCTTCTACAAGACAAACCTTGGGGTTTATCTTACAATAGGTTATACCACCAAGGAACCGACTTGTGAACCCATGTACATATTTGGGTTCTTCTTCTGCTGCTTGGGTAATGGCAGAAGCTGCAAGTATGGTGATAATGAGAAGGAAGAAAATCCTAATGGTGGACTTGTTCATAGTTGGGAGTGTGTGTTGGGGCTTAATTCTGTGAGAAGAATTTAATGAAAACTTGAATATATAGAATTAAAGAAGATTACACAAATAGGAATGATTGGTTTTTTGGATGAGATAAAAGAAGGGACGTAGAGGGGTTTATATAGGATAGGAAGTGAAGGAATGAAATCACTATATAATTGTGACTTCCAGATTTCATGGCCCAATCTATGGGTTCAAGTAAGCTAAGTTAGATCAAGTTAGGCTTACTGGAATACAATTAAAAGTTGGTAGATTTTGAAATGGATCAATGTAAACTAGGCAAGTCAAATACGCAAATCGGATTATGAAGCGTTAGTGTTCGTCTCTTGAAGTATATTCTTTAGATGCAATTAAATTAATCCTTACAGTCTTTACATACACATGTAAACTTCCCTAGATATATGATGCAAGCAAGGGAAATGAATTAATTAAAAAAATGAATATATGAATATTTAACTCAATGTTTATACATTTATTTTCATATAATTTTTCCCTTGTGTGTTTGAGCTAAGTGTATTTTTCTGTTTTCTAATTCCTTTAAAATAAATAGCAAAACTCTCATTTGTGACACTCTCAAACCCGTGCCCGGTTGTAGTTCTCCGGGTTCTCACTCAAAGAACTGTTCATTGCCCGACTCATGATCTCAAATATCTGACCCATGAAGTTAATTATCAGATCCCCATGTTTTGCCCGCCAATTTTTCAAGTATGTCTCTGATTCAAATTTTAATTTGAATCGACATTGGTCAAAATCAATTGTTAGTCACCACCTCTGTTTCTGCATTTCACTTTAAAACCCATCTTTTCCTTTTGTCCAATATCTCCCCCATGCTTTGTAAGCCTTTCTCCTGAGCATTTTCACTTCTTTTTCTCCCTTCTCTTAATCTCTGTTGCACCGACTATCAACGAAACTTGGGGAGATTTTGAAACTGTGCTTTGAGATCGAGGATTTATTTCTCGACGATGTCAACATTAGTTAGATCGTTAGATGAAAAATGAGTTGTAAAGTGTGATTTCCATTAGACCTTGATCCCAGTTTATTTGTATTTTTTTTTGTATTGATTATTAGGGAAGCTTTCTTACCAGGAACTTGGAATTGCAAAGCTTTCTGGATTTCGTGAATGGCTTTCCCTCCATGCAGTCATTGCTGGGTCGGAAAATGCTTCATCTAACGATCATTTTTGCTCATCACCACAAAGTTCTTGATGGGGGCAGGTAGATTATTTCTTTAGTTGGAATTCACTGTTTTCTATATATTCCCTTATTCACTGTGTTTACCATCGGAGTTATTTATTAGAGTAACCAAAGTCCCACATGGAAAAGATTTGAGTTGGATTAAGGGTATATAATGATGAGTTGAGCACCATCACATTGGCTTAAGCTTTTGTGATGGATTGACTCTCCCTCATTATGTGTCATTGATCCAAAACTCAAAATATCAACATGGTATCAGAGCCATTCGATCGGTGGGACCCAGAAAAAAAAGAAAAAAAAAAAAAGAGAAAAAAAAAATGAAAAAAAAAGAAGAAGAAAAAAAAAATGAAAAAAAAAAGAAGAGAAATATTTGTAGACCTGAGGCCTCTGAGACTAAAAAAGTACAAGCCCAGGCAGACCTGAGGCCCCTGAGACTCTAAAAAAAAAAGAGTACAAGCCCAGGCAAATGAAAAAAAAAAAAAAAAAAAAGGTAGGGTGAATATTAGAGTAACCAAAGTCCCACATGGAAAAGATTTGAGTTGGATTAAGGGTATATAATGATGAGTTGAGCACCATCACATTGGCTTAAGCTTTTGTGATGGATTGACTCTCCCTCATTATGTGTCATTGATCCAAAACTCAAAATATCAACATTATTTGCCTTCTGTGTTTTTTCTTTCTTTATGCTATGTTCACCACCATCATATAATCATATTTTTATTTCTTTTCGGCTTCTCCAGTTTTGGTGACTTTGATGTCCCACTAACATTTTGGTCTATTGGGCCACCACTTCTCGCTATTTGGAAAAGGAGTTTATGGTTGTCTTGGAGTCTTATAAGGCAGCTAATTCAAGGTGGTATTATGTTGTTTTTTGTCCCGTGGTTTGGTTTAGCAGAAATAGGTACATGATGTTTGTGTGTTGTTGTTGTTAGGTCAAGTGAGATGGTTAGGTGTTATCAGCCCCATTAACCCAATATTCTGTTTTGATGGTCTTATGTTTTCTGAGTCTATTTCCAGAGTCAAATTGGGCTTACAACCAGCATGTGCCGAAGGTTGTGTTTTCTGGGTATTCTACCTGTTCCTCTTATAGTGTTTGGGCCATTTAATTTGTTTGGACTCTTCTGATGTGGTGTGTATTTTTTTAAAATTTTTTCCATTATAATTTGTGGGCAGGTAATTTTTAAAACACATTTAATTTACATATTTGCAAATCAATCCTTGGCTATGTGGCAGTTCCCCTATACACCCACTCCACTGCTCTGTCAGGTTAGCCTTCCACGGGTTGTGTTGACTATAGTTTCATTGTATTTCATCTCACAGCAAATATTTCTTTTAGCACATTTCATTTGGATATTTGTAGATCACTATAAGAACTATGTGGTAGGGGAGCTCCCCTGTATACCCACTCCGCTTCAAGGGTTCAAAGTGAAAGAAGCAAGCTTGAAATGATAGGTCACTGAGCAGTGGGAGGCTCAAGATGTACTTGCTGTTGCATAAAGTATGGTGCATGTCAGAAGAGCCAATGAGTTTTAACTTTTTTGAAGGTAATGCTCCCATATTTGTGTTTATATAACTGAGTGCAGTGGAAAAACAAAAAGACTTGACCTCCTTTCTGTGCATCTACTACTCATCTCTCCAACATGCCTGTTAAGCTGATTAGAGAGCTAAATTACGGTTCCGAACTGTGGAAGATCATTGTGCGGGTTCATAGACGATGGAATCTTTATGACAAGCCTTTGAAAGTCTGCTACACACATGTTTTTGGTGTTCACCTAAGTATTTTGAGTTTTATGTCTTTTAAGTTAGTATGTGTATTTCCTGCAAATTCCATAGACACTGTTTTTGAGTGTGGAAAAGCCTCTTAGTTTTTGCATAGTCTGTTGCGCAGATGTTTATGCTGGAATCTTAAGCTTTTGGAGTATGTTGTCATTTTAGTTAGAATATCTATTACCTGTTTATGTCATAGACACTGAATTTCTGTGTGCAAATCTCCGTCCAAGGTATTTCGAGGTTATATTATTTACTGCAGCTCACAATGAATATGCAGGCTAAAATGACTTTTTAGGTAAGATCTCCTGCAATTCACAGAACACATAGTTTTGTAACCAGTATCAAGGTAGCAAATTTCTGTTCTCATTAATTATATGCAGATTCAATGTAATACAATGTCCTTTTTCCTGTCATCAACACCTATTGTTCTATTTCCAGCAAATGTATGTCTTACACGTCCCTTTCTATGGCCTCCTCTGTACTATTGTTACCCTTAATGGATTTGCTTATCATATCATATAATTATTCTTTTTCAATTAAGCATTTTCACATTGAAATTTAAATCATCCGTGCAACGCACGGGAGTTAATAATCGTTCTACTAAATTTTAATGTAATCTTCATAACTTATAGTGTTTAATTAATTAATTCAATCAGTGTGGATCATTATGTCAGTACCATATATATTAACAAACCGCGGAATACACACACACACACATAATATACATAATCCTAGCCTAATTCATCTAATTTCTTAGCATATAGGTTTACAACATTCGTGTGATGACTTAATGAGAATCTGATTTGTTCTCAACAAGCGCATGATTGTACATATAGTGACAACTAGTTAAATGTTAAACTAACATATTTTTTGAATTGATTAAACGACTAACATATGAGCACGCACTTTTATTCTTAAATATTAAATTAACATGAGTACTTTTATTCTCAAAAATATTCTTTTGAAAGCTAATATATCTGTAAAGAAATTATTGAACAATTAACTTTAATTATGAAAGTATACATGATAATTTATTTAATTATCTTTTCAAGTCCTTGAAATAAGTTTTCTTAAGCTAAAACATGGGGAAAACAACTTAAATAACAATAATCTGGATCTCAATACTAGATGTCAGAGCAACTGATTCTTCTAAATTTAGGTTCGTGGTTTTCCCCTTGTGACATAAGCATCTCTTCTAAGACTAGAACTCTAAACCCCAAAAAATCTAATGAAGTCGTACACCCCTAGACCAACTACGTGCTTATTGGGGAAGGAAACTTTGCAACGGGTAAATGTAATGCTTGGCTTGCAAGCTATAAACAGTATTTCTAATTCAAATAGCTAAAAAAGGGAATTGCGCAAGTGAATATTCCAACTAGTTCCCAGAAAATTTTCCTTTTAAAGGGTAAAGTTCCATACACAGACATACACTCACATTGTCGGATAGTCGAATACCTTAAGTGTTTAATTTCTTGAATTGGATGAAACTAAATGGAAAAGGGTAAAGATATACATAGTAAGTAACGCTACCAAAGATATGTATAGGAATAATATCTGATTGTGATATGCTATTAAATCAAGCCATGCAAAATTCCTTAGTCTGATAAGAAAAGCACATATTCCGTACAGCTAGCTAGTCTCCATACTGTAGCTAGCACATCGTGGAAACTAAAATCTCTTTTACTTTTAAACATGACAGCAGGTTATATAGGTATATATTGTTTGGATTAAATTTAAAGATTGGCTATCCCATATATGATTACCTCTAAATCAAAGTCATTGATGTCAGAAATTCCTTTGCAGAGTCCAGATGCATCTCCTTGAAACTGTAAGTTCATTGATGTCAAGTTTAAACACATCATGTATCATACATATTCATCTCAAAGTTGTGAACTCTACTATCTGTTTGTGATGTTAGAATGTATAGTTATTTTCATAAACTCAGAACTTTCTCCAATATGAAACAAAATATTGATTGTTATATGGTTTGAAAATGAATTTAATAGGCTCAAGGGATCCTAATAGTGATAGGATGGGGTACATTGCTGCCAATAGGGGTGATCATTGCAAGATTCTTCAGAAAATTTCCCATGAAATGCAATGAATGGTACTCAAGGCATATAACTTGTCAGCTTCTAGGATACATTCTAGGCACCATTGGCTGGTCCATTGGCATATGGCTTGAAACTACTTCACCAAATTATGCGCCTGCAACTCAACGCACTCTCAATATCGTTGCTTTTACTCTCATAAACGTCCAAGTAGGTGTCCTTATAATTCATTTATCATATTCTTAGCTTAATTAATATATTATTGTCAGTCCTCATATATAGTTTGGGCTAATTTTTGTTTGGGATAAAGGCCAAAAATACCCGAAGTTTCCACCTAAGAGCACTGAGTATATGAAAGTTTTCTAAGGGGCAAATATACCCTGGAAGCAATAACAATAGGGCAAATTTGCCCTTCCGTCAAAGACACTAACAGTCAACCGTTTGGTTGACCAAAAATGTTAAAGGAAAAATTAATTACAGTCTTGGCAAGGGACTTCAATATAATAAATTTTGAAGAGATGAGACCCACAGTTAATAATAAAAAAAATATCCAACCCACCCCTTCTCTCTCTCTTCTCCCCTCCTTCTTCATCTTCATCATCACCGACCACCTCCCACCGCCAGAATCACCCACGGCCTCACACCACCACCGCCTCCCTCTTCACCGCCACCATCTCATTCAACCACACTGGCACTCACCTCCCTTCTCAATCAGCAGCTCCAGCACCTCCTGCGCCGTCTTCTCCTGCCCGCTGTTCAACGCCTCCGTCAACATCCTCATCATCGCTGGCCACAAATCCTGAAGCCTGTCCCTCTCACTCGAACTCCCCAAACACTGTATGAAATTAATCACCGCATTCAGCGCCGCAATCCTCACATCCGAGTTCGAATTATTCGCCGGAGATGTCAGACACCGCAAAAACACGCCGTGGAGAAGGGAGGTGAGTGTGAGTGTGAGTGTGGTTGAATGAGATGGTGGCGGTGAAGAGGGAGGCGGTGGTGGTGTGAGGCCGTGGGTGAGTTTGGCGGTGGGAGGTGGTCGGTGATGATGAAGATGAAGAAGGAGGGGAGAAGAGAGAGAAGGGTGGGTTGGGTATTTTTTTATTATTAACTGTGGACCCCACCTATTCAAAATTTATTAGAGTGAAGTCTCTTGGGACTCTACTTTAATTTCTCCAATTAGGGAGACTTTTTCCATAATGTCCCTTACCAGGGACCTGTAATTAATTTTCCCTTAACATTTTTTGTCAACTAAACGGTTGACTGTTAGTGTTTTTGACGGAAGGACAAATTTGCCTTATTTTTATTGCTTCTAGGATATATTTGCCCCTTAGAAAACTTCCATATACTCAGTGCTCATGGGTGGAAACTTCCGGGTATTGTTGGCCTTTATCCCTTTTTGTTTTATGAACATGTAGTTTCAAATTATTGTTCTTGGTTAGTTTTTTATAGTTGTGTGTGTGTGTGTAAAGGATGACTAGTTGTTTTACTTTTAACAACAAGTTTTGGTTTTAATTCAGATACTTAAACTCAGACTAAACCATTATTATGAAACTTAATATGGTGATGAAAACCAACAAATTGAAATTAAACTAAATGCATGAACCAAAAGTAAAAGCAATTAAAATTGGCCCCTTCTTTCTTCTTCCACTTTGCTGGTAGTTAAATAATTTGTGATGATCTTGGAATCCAAGTTTTACACATTGAACACATTGCTTCATCAGATGCTTTCCATTTGTATGACGCCAAAGAAAGATCAGGGGTACTGTAGGAGCTGGAACATATGCCACCATGTAATTGGGTATGTGATAGTTGTGATAGTCATAATAGACATATTTGGAGGGATTATCAATCACACTCATCGGAGTGATGAAGCAGCTTATGAGAAGTTGAAGAAGTGGGCTTATTTGGGGATACTTTGTATTTTGGCTCTCATAGTTGCAGCATTGGAAGTCTTCAGCTGCTTCAAGTCGAAAAAGTTGCTACAATCTGTGGAGTCTGCCTCCAATATGTATAGCAGTTCACCAGAAATCAAATGAAGTGCATCCATATGTTTCTGTTTTGATCTAAAGCCGCAAAAACTCTAAAAAGCAAAATTATATTAACCCGTTGTTTTTTAATCAACAATTAGATGGTAGCTAAAGCTCACGCACTTACACACACACAAACACACACACATCGCTCAGTTCAATATTTGATCATAAAAATCTGTTAGATATGTACCCAAACTAATGTTAAAGAAAAACAAGCATGGCTATACGTGTATTCTAGAATATAGCTATCACAATGACAAACTACATCAATTCTCGGTAACTTTTGAAGCCTAAGATCAGATTACATGTTCAAATTGTAGAATTTTTGTGCGCTAATAAAAACTTGCAACAGTTACATATGGCTTATGAATTATATATATTTTTTTTTGATCAGAAGCTTATGAATTATATATACAGTTTGCTAAAAAATGATTATTTAAGATATATTGAAAAAATTATAACATAAGATTAATGCGTAAAATACCTGTAATTAATTAAAAGATTTAATTTGTGTCAATAACCATCATATCTAGATGGTAAGCATTATTATATTAAATATAAACTAAACCATGCACCATAACAATTGAGATTTAATGTAATTTGTAATATAATTCTGATATAGAATAAAGACAATCATACAACTATTAAATTCAAAGCCTTAATAAAACTATGTCACCAATTTCAATTACATACCAAAAGTTTTTTCTTGTGAATTTGTCCTTGGAAGTTCAAAACATGCATAGGCATGTTGCTCTGATCTGTTAAGTTTGATCATCATTCATGGCTAACATGTTAACAATGATTAACATTTTTCCATTTTAAAACTTGCAAGGCAAAATTGAATCCCTAGTCCCAACAAACTTCAAAGGTACTCCCTCCCTTATTAAATATAAGACCATTTTCACAATTCTATTTGTTCTTATATGTAGTATAATATTACTTTTTAATTTTTCCCAAATTATTAACCTCATAGTACATGTCTTTGTCAATAATAACAAGTAAGAGATGGAAAATGAGACTAAGATATATATGGTAAGTTTGAATTGATGATAATATCTGTGATAATAACTAATATATTCAATTTAATTAAATTATAAGGAGAATGATCTTATATTTAGGACGGAGAAAAAAAATTGAGATTGACCGCATAGCATAGTTCTTGTGTGGATTTGGATTGGGAAATCCCAAATAAGTCCCTCCTAATACCCAAAAGGACAAGTGAGGAACCTAAACTTCCAAAAGGACCATGAAGGAACCAGCACCTATCTGTCATTTTAAAATTTTGCGAAATGACAAAATTGCCCTCATCCTAAAACACAAATTGCGAGAAGATGGTGAATATTATGGTGGATTTAGGGTGGGGTAGGAATTTGCGTTTTAGGATGAAGGCAATTTTATCTTTTCGCAAAATTTTAAAATGACAGATAGGTGCTAGTTCTTTTATGGTCATTTTGAAAGTTTAGGTTCCTCACTTATCCTTTTGAGTATTTGAAGGGATTTATTTGGGATTTCCCCATTTGGATTTATGAGTATAACCCAAGTTAATATTCCTACTTAATACAGAAGGATAGAGAAAGTACTTGTATTATTGGGTGTGTTGGCCCTAATAACAATACGACACGTCGTTTCATCATCTTTCTCCTATTGCTCATCACCATATTCCCCCACCAATAAACGACGCCTATAGATGTCGTTTTTATCGTCTTCTACTTTTAAATAGGACCTTACTTACTTAGGTCAAGTTACTTTCTCCAGGTTTTCAAGTTCTTTTAATATAGGAGTGACACGTGTCCTTTTATAACAACCAAGTTGTTATAAAAGGACACGTGTCACTCCTATATTAAAAGAACTTGATAACCTGAAGAAAGTAACTTGATCTAAGTTTTTCCCTTTAAATATTATAGGGAGAATCATTAACGAACAAGCACGTTTTATTTTATGGCCGCCATGGACGGCGTCGCCGCCGCGTCGTTGAGATCTACGCTGCAGCGAGCTCACCAGGCCGCCGAGCGCTCCGCCCGAAGCGCCGACCACATTCGAGTGGTTGCGGTGAGTAAAACGAAGCCAGTTTCTGTTCTCCGTGAAGTCTATGACGCTGGCCATCGATGCTTCGGTGAGAATTACGTTCAGGAATTAATCGAGAAAGCTCCTCAGGTATTTTTTTCTGTTTTCTTTTTTCCTGAGATATAATAATGTACAAAATACTCGAGCTAGTTGACTTTTTTATGAGAATCCTAAGAAAGTGAAATGAATATATAGAGAAAAAATGTAGGAAAATCAATTTTTAATTACATTATTTAGTTTTGTTAGGATTGTAAGGAAAAGTCAGGTGACTCTTATATTTAGGAATGTAGGGATTTTGGTAGGTCTTATATTGCATGCTTTTATTTTGAGAAATTAAGGAAGCTGAATTAATGAGTTACTTGAATATTATATGATGTATTTTGTGTATTATTGGATGATATGTGAGCTTATAAGTTAAAGAAATTGGTTTTTGAGAGAGAGAAAATTCAGTTAGATTAATTTATGAGGGAGGGAGTATTTTCTATGTTGTTGACTTTTTGCACAATGTAATGTGCGATTGAATAATTTTTTTTTTGGCTCATGCAGCTGCCAGAGGATATTGAGTGGCATTTCATTGGGAATTTGCAGAGCAATAAAGTGAAGCCTCTTTTGAGTATGTGTGGAATAGTCATTGAATTTAGGTTAAATATTTCTCCATCATTGTAGCTGACCCCACGTAGTGGGATAAGACTTTGTTGTTATTGTATTTCTTCACCGTGTTCAATTCTGTGTTGACATGCAATGTACTGAACTGGAAATTGTGAGGGATTTATATGAAAGTTGCTCATTTTTACTGTATGCATGTTTGATTGTAACCTGGTTCTCTTTTCAACTTACAGCTGGTGTTCCGAATCTTGCATATGTAGAGACTGTTGATGATCAAAAGGTATGCTATTCATGCATGTTTTTTCTTGTGGATTAAGGGTTTTTAGCTTATAAAATTTTGTTTTGATAAATGTTTGGGGAATGGGAGATAAGTCTTGGTTTATATGTTGTATATTATATAGTCTCAACTTTAGAAGTTCTTTTAGTGTTCCAGCTCTCTAAAGGATATCTTCATAGTTAGCTGCAAACTTCACTAGTTCACTTATCTCAACTTTTGTTTACTAGAAAGTTTGAAATTGATACTCTGATTGTGAGTTTAATTGCTGGAATTACACAAGTAACTTTCTCCAAAATCCTTTTTGAATTTCAATTCTGATCCAATGGACTAAAATTTATGTAACTATCATTTTTAACCTTCTTCGTTGTTATGTTCTATTTAACAAATTTTAAGTTGAAATCTCATAAGAAGAAATTGCAGTTTACCCTAGTTCTGTGAAATAATACATGAAGCTTTAGCATTCGCATAACTATAGTATCTGTCCATTTTCTATTACAATCAGTTAACTGATTGCCTGCTTAGCTTTTTTTGTGCGATTGTTTGCTGGCAGATAGCCAATCATCTTGACCGTGCAGTAGGGAACATTGGCAGAAAGCCTCTTAAAGTTTTTGTTCAGGTGAATACAAGTGGAGAAACATGTAAGCTACTCCGGATTTCCTTAATTTTTCTATTTATGCAATGTCTTAATAAAATGACTTGCTTGTGCTAGATGTTCGTTGACCTCATGTGACACTGCTTCCATTCGAGCAATCTTAAAATAATATCTGCTGCTTCTAATCTTATTATTGGATCTATACAGATCGCTCGTTAAAATAGCCTAAAACATTAATGTTTATCTTACTTAATGCCACATTGATCTGCTTTACGAAGTTGCTTGCTGATTTATAGTTTTGTACATTTATGTTTCTTATTATCGTAACTCAAAACTCATATGACCAAGCTTATCCTTTTAACATAATGTTTTCAATATTGTTCCAAGATGATAAATAATTTACCATTTTCTTGCAGCAAAATCTGGTGTTGAACCTGATGGATGCGTTGACCTTGTAAAGCATGTTACTAGCTGCCCTAACCTTGAGTTTTGTGGTTTAATGACAATTGGTATGGCAGATTATACAGCTACACCAGAAAATTTTAAGGTGGTGGTTTGGCCCCTAAATATTCAAAGCGTATGGCCCCTCTGCTGGTGAAATTCCTTGAAACTGTTGTTTTTTTTTTTCTGTTTTCCAGGCGTTATCTGATTGTAGAAGCGAAGTTTGTAAAGAACTTGGAATATCAGAAGATAAATGTGAGCTATCCATGGGCATGTCTGCAGACTTTGAATTAGCTGTAAGAAATCCGCTTGTGATTTACATGCCTTGAGCCTTGAGGACAAGTAATGTATAAAGATTGTTTGACTAGTCAACTTATTAATTTTGCAGATCGAGATGGGAAGCACAAATGTGAGGGTTGGATCTACCATATTTGGCGCCAGAGAGTATCCAATTAAACTTAACTAGTAGCATATCTTGCAGCCTCGTTGGATTTTCCAACATCTTATGCAGAAAAAATGGGGGTGATCCTGATCATGAACACAGTCTTTGGGGTTTACAAAGAGTCTATGTCAGAAAAGCATGAACAAATAAATTGACCTTGAAAATAAAATAAATTCGTTTACTGAATTAGATGTGCATTGCTTTTCTTTCCTTTCTTTTTGTTTCTCTTTGGTACCTCATGATTGTTTTTTTTTTTGATAAAAACATAATCATGCATTAATTAACAAAGTGGTAACCGGGAAAATAATGTACCTCATGATTTTGTTCCAACAAGGGATGGGGGAAAATGTGACTGTTAATATATTGGGCCAAATCCCTGAATGTCAAAAATAGTAATGCAAAGAAGAAACAAATCATAATGCATAGGGAGAGGGCAAATTGCTTTCTTCAAAAGTTTCAATACTTGGTCACCCAAAAAAAAGCTTCAATACCTATACGTTTTCTCACAAATAACAAGGCGTTTAGCTTAGCTTAAAATAAGTATTTTTTTAAAACATATTTTTTGAGATTCGATTTCTCTCAAAATATTAATTTAGTGATAAAGTACTTAGCATAAAATAACTCAATCAAGAAAATAACAAGTCAACTGGTAATCTGGTATTATGGTAAGTTATTTGTTCACTAAGATCATGTAAAGGATACCTAGCCCATAGCATATGATAGACTGCAAAGCAAAGCAGAATATTCAACAAAACACAATTCAGGCAGCATAAAAACACAAGCAATAGACTTAATAACTTTCTTTCAAATGTGACGAGTTCTTGGAATGAACAAAAAGATGGATGTTGCACAAATACTTCTTAGCCAAGACAAATGATCTGGTACCCTTTATGCCATCTTTCTCTTTGTATTTTAGGTGACATTTCTATGTTATAGCGTCACAAGTCCGGTATCTCGGTAAAATAATGTTTTCATTGAGAAAATCAAATGGAACGGAAGATTATAGCTAGAGAGGTTGATCAACATTAGGTTGAGTAAAACACCGAGTGAAATATAATGTGAAGCCGTCAGGATACCGCCTCTCAAGGAAGCTATGTTTGTTTGTTCTTATGTGTAATATAATAGAACTGTATAGCTGCGATTTTCCATTAGAAGTTTAGGTATAAGGTGCAACTTCAATAGTTACCTTTTAAAATGCAACTTCAGTAGTTACCTTTTAAAATTCATCATGACTCTCCTTCACATCAAGAAAGTTGTTATGCAAAAAAGTTACTAAATTGTAGCTTTAAAACTTCTGCATTACATAGAAGGCTAAGAAATTGCATTAGAAAATCATTATTACCCCACTCCAAATAGGCCTTGGTGAACCCATGACATATTTATACACATAGTAAAAGTTGTGCAGAGGGGCACAACTGCACAAAGGAAAAGGGAAACAAATTGAGAGTGAGTTTGCACACGCATAAGGGATATGCTTGACCTCAATCCTCCCCTTCCTCTAGAAAAAGAACTAAAACAGTAAGCTAAGGAGGTGAAATCAAGAAAATCATAAATCATAATGGAAATATATGACATAAATTGATAAGACGAAGAATATAACATAAAAACCAATCAAGAATAAATAAGTCATTCATGCATGGAATCAACATCAACAGCAATCTATCAAGAATATATTCCTAACCGAAACTTCACTTCACTAAAGCTAAAACAAACATTCTCAGTTCCCTAATTCTCTTTACTCACTCTATTCTGTCCCCATTTTCAGAAAAGAAAGCAAAAGCAAGAAACAAGCAATGGATTAAAGCAAAACAAAAGCCAAAAAAAGCAACTCTCACACACAGATTCCTTCTTTTCTTTATTAACTATTTTAATATTTTCTCCTTCCTTCCTTCCTCTCCCAATGATTAAAACACATATGATTTTCTCTTCCCTTATCTTTCTCATAGTTTTCCTCCTTCCAACCTAAAGCCACATTTCCAAAATGATATCTTTCATCACTCATCTCACACTATTCTCATTCTTCTTAACCTTAGCAAAAGCTCAATCCAGCACATGTAGAACCTCTTGTGGTGGAATTCCCATAAACTACCCTTTTGGCATTGATGATGGATGTGGAAGTCCATATTATAGACACATACTAGTTTGCACTGACTCACAGAAACTTGAACTCAGAACACCATCTGGAAGATACCAAGTTCATAACTTGAGCTATTCTGATCCACACATTATAGTCTCAGATCCACTCATGTGGAGTTGTAAAGATGGTGAGCATTTTAGACCCACAAGACCATTTAGCTTAGACACAAGTACACATTTCAAGCTTTCCCCACAAAATGAATACTTGTTCTTCAATTGTAGTGAAGATCATGTGATCATGGAACCAAAGCCTATATTCTGTGAACACTTTCCTGAACATTGTGACTCTTCTTGTGATAGTGCAAGCTATCTTTGTAGGCACCTTCCTGGGTGTTCTTTTGCTTTGACTGCAAGTTCTTGTTGTTCTTACTATCCAAAAGCCACTGAATCTTTGAGGTTGATGCTTAAGTATTGTACTAGTTATACTAGTGTATATTGGAGAAATATTGGTGCTCCTCAACCATATGATCAAGTTCCTGAGTATGGAATTAGAGTTGATTTTGATATACCTGTCACTACTAGATGCCTTCAGTGTCAGGATCCTATGAAAGGAGGTGGAACTTGTGGGTTTGATACACAGACACAGAATTTCTTGTGCCTTTGTAGGGATGGAAATTCCACTTCTCATTGCCAAGGTACCATTGAAACCAATTCTCCTGTGTACTCAATTTCTGATTTTTCTATTTTTGTAATGATTATTCGCTATGTTTTACCTTCTGTTCGTAATATAAGAGTTCGATGAGTGTTGGATTTGATCTTAAATATGAGACTTCATTCCACTTTGTCATATGTATTTATTATTTGTTGTCTAAACTATCTTTAATGATTATTCATGTTAAGGCAATTTGCATGAGTGGTAACTTCATTGTAAAAGATTTAATAAGGTAATTTAGTAAAGCTAATACAATTTTATGAAAATAACTAACTAAAACTAATTTTCTTAATCTACACGTCAAATACATCTCATATTATGGATTGGAGGAAATAAAGTGGAAACCAATAACATTCATTGGGTGGATTTTTGTGTGGCAGATCATGATATTGCAAGGCACAATAAGATGGTTCATGTGATTGCAGGTAAAAGAAATGAACTTTGACTATATTTATAGATGGGGATTTTATTAGAGGATATAACTATCATTTTTGTGGTTTTTGTGTGCTGAAATTGTGGATTCAGGTACGGTTAGTGCAGTTTCAGCTGCAGGGGCAGTTGGAGTTGGAGCTGCAATTTGGTACTTGAAGAAAGTAAGAGCCACAGCACCTGTGACTTGTGGAGTTCAAAGCAATGAGAATAGGCTTTTCTGAATATTGATCAACCCAAACACTGAGAATCATACACCTATATACCTTCTTTCATTCATAGTTTTTAATTGATATATATATATTATACAACAATTACATATGTAGATGCCATTATAATGCTTCTTTTGGAATTTCTTCCCAATTTTCCCCCACTTTCTTATCGGCACTTTGTTACTCTAACTAAATGTGGTGATTGTAAATTTGTAATTTGTATCTACTGTTTTATTTGGAGAAAGAAACATTAAAACCAGAATTTACTCATATGATCCTAAATATAAAACTTATTTACTTAATTTGATTAGAACAAGGATATATATTAAGTTAAATAAAGGCTCATAATATAATCAAAACACCCTAACTGCCTACCTTTGTTTACACCTTCCCTCTCGTTTTTCTTATTATTGAAAACACCACTAGGAATAGTTTGGGGCAAAGCTAAGAAAAATTATAAAATAAAAATTTATCTTTTTATTTATGAACAAATGTATCTCTCTAAGTAGGTCTTATATTCAAGAATGGAGGGAGTATTATGTTCCTTCTATTTTATTTCTTTTTACTTTTAAAGGAAAATTACCAACCACCTTATAATCTGAATTCTGAACACATCCATTTATACAAGCTTTATCTCCTGTTTTCCTAAAACTACATTTATTTCTTATTTTCAGAGTGAAAAGAAATCAAACAGTCCCAGTTTTCCAAAATAATAGCAGCTTTTTGAAGCCATCTTTATCTTAATAAATTAATGGTAATTCATACAACAGATCACTGTTCTACAACTGAGGTATTTGTATGAAGCCTCTCTACAAGGCAAGATAAAACTATATTTATCTGCTTGGTAATTGGTACTGCTAACCATACCTACATTCTGCTAAATTAAACTCTTTCAGCTGCAAATGAGCTATATCTGCTTCTCACCATTAACCACATCTACTTACTTTTGAACTGAACTATTATCAGCTGTGGCTATATCTTATCCCTTCTTATCTGCAAAATGTGGGGCAGTGTAAACTATCCTTAGACTTGTAGTCCCACTTGGTGTTTGAAGTATAGATTGTATGAGTTAGTATATGGCTAGAGTGCTACATAAACATATGCATCACTTCATGGAGGACTGGTTAAGGATGAAGATACTTCAGAGGCGTCAACCGAGTGATCACTCAAGAGGCGCATAGCGGCTGCCTGAGAGAATTTCCGAGCAAACAAGAAACAAGGAACAGATGTTGAATTGTTACGGCACCATTCTGTCCGGTACTCACTCGCATAATATATATGATTGATGCCCTGTTAAAAAAACTCCACTGGGTCAGCATGTAATTGCAGTACCAAGATTAGAAATAAAATCAAATTATTATGATATTGAAGCTACACAAGTCAACAAAAGCTAGATATATTGACCAAAAGCTAGATATATTCCAACTAATAAGAAAAATTAGACAACAAAAAATAACCTTTATTTCTCTTATTCTTTCAGGGCTGGCATTTGCATAGCCGAATGTCATAGGATGCCATCCTTTATTCTCCATTTTTGCTACAGATTCGTTCCACACTGTATAGGTTACAGTTCTTCTTTCAAGTTCACCTTCAAGGCCATGCATCTGAAAAAATAAGCACAAGAGTAAGAATGGAAATCATGACTTCATCAAGGCCATTAATGATTAAAGCGGAAAGGAAAAATAGTGCAAGTTAATTAGCTTGATGCATTCTAGGAACATAGTATATAATACAGGAGTTGAAAAAGAAAATAACTATTTCAGCATCTCACCGCAAGCAATGTTTGGACATAGTGTTCATCCGGGATACAGTTGTGCTGCTTCTGAAGTTTCTGCACTTACACCAAATTATTCAAAATCATCACACTAAAAAATAAAATCTTAATCTTCTAATCTCTGGCTTGTTATAAGGTCAAAATCCCCCCCCCCCAAAGACACAAACACTCAAAAACAATATTATGATGAAGATAACCAAATTAATTCACTCACAAGATTGAGCTTTCCCTTTCTGGCATCCACTGGTGGACGTCTCTGTGAAAGCAAGAAGATAAGTAGAGGGTTTTGAGTTGATACTCATGCAATGACTAATTATCAGTATTGAACATTATTTACAGGTTAGCCAGCAATGATCAGTAGTCATTTTTTGTCGTTGATTAAGAAAAGCCAGAAATGATCACTAAAGTATACCAAAATTTGATTTTGAATTGTCTGATTTTTAGGGTAACATGATTTTCAAATAATATCAGACTAGGCCAACTTTTGTACAAGTTAAAAATGTAGACAAGAATTAATCCAACTAGAAATATAGATTAACTAAATACCTTGCAATACTTCTTAAAAACTGGAAAGACAACTTCATCATCTGCAATCACTTCTGCATGGCTCCGAATCAAGGTGATCCACTAGAATTCCGAAATAATTTCCAATTAATCCATGACTTTACAAAGACATGGCCAAAAATGTCACTCTCTATATCAAACAAATATATAACAAAATACAAACCAGGCAGCAAAGAAACCCAAGCAACAGATAAAAACATTTTTCTTTGGTCAGAGATCAAACCTGGGACCCTTTACGCCATCTTTCTCTAGGAATTTTAAGTGACATTTTTGGGTTGTAGCGGCCCTCCTTCACATCAAGAAAGCTGCAATACATACAAACTACTAAGTTGCGGCTTCATATTAAGAAATTTCATTATGAAGTCATCTTGATTGACCCGATCTAAAATGAATTAGTGCTAAGCACCTCCAGAATCAAAGTCGTCTTCTACCTGTCCACGAAACTCCTTGGTGAACCCATGACATAATTGTACACATAGTTAAAGTTGTACAGAGGGACACAACTGCACATAGGAAACAGGAAATGAAAAGAGTAAGTTCACACACGTATATCCCTCGACTCAACCCAATAAAATCTTGAATCCAAATGGACATTATGTCATAAATTGATAAGAAGAAAATGTAATATGAACACTAGTCCCGAATAAAACACAGAAGTGACTATTACATGTATTATTTCAAGTAGACCAAAACTTGAAATTTCATAGAACGAGTATAAACCAAACAGTTGCATTTTGCAGTAGGGATGAATAACTCATTCATGCATGACATCAACAAAAGTAACCTGTCAGAGAGAAGAACAAATCTTTGATTTGCAGGGTCTTCCAAAGCAGCATCCAACAACAACCTTTCAGCCTGAATCATACTCGATTCACCCCATAACACCTAAAAATGGGACCACCAAATAAGTAAAATCTTAAATTCAAACCAAAAGGCTATAAATAACATTAACAATATAGAATCCCTTTTAATTAATTCTTTTATCACATAGTGATATTTTACACCATTGAATATTTAACATGAACCGCCAAAACAATAAAAATTACTCATTTCTCATTTCTCTCTCTCTCTCTTTTCTCTCAAAGAGCTTTCCAATTCCAACCAACACAAATTCACAATCCTTTAAAAGAGAAGTAACTTCAATAGTTGAGCTGTTATTTTCACAACTTAATCAGCAAAATAATAACTTCACCTGAATGCTATTACTCAATTGTCGACCATAAAAGTAATGAGACCTCGTGGAAGATTCATCAAACACAAAGCCAGGAACAGAATGAACATAAATGGAGAAATTAGCCACATCACCATGCTGCAAAAAAAAAAATCCCAAATCAAAAAACACCATCATACATCATATTCATATACTACCTCCGGTCGTAAATATAAGAACTAGGTGACTTTTTTTTAGAGATTAAAGTTACGAAATAGGCTATTAAATCATGACACATTTGATATATCTTTAGATTATCCATTAATTCATTGGGAAAATAAACTAGTGTGAGAGAAAAAATTAAGTAAATCAATTTATTATTAACTTATTTGCTTATTTTCCAAAAAAGTCAAATATGTAACCGTCACACCAAAGCAAAAAAACACAATGAAAACAAACCTCAAAGAAAGAATCCCAGATAAAATCAAGAGGAAGTTGACGACGAGCAAGGAATAAAAATGCAATCTTTGGAGCACCAACGAAATGTTGAACAGAAACTCGAGATCTCCTTGGAGAGTTGAAAGTGAAATCTGATTGAGAATGAAGCTTGAAGAAGCCAAAAGCAAAGAGGGAGAGAGAAACACATAATATGATGAAAAGCTTGAAATTATAGCGATTAGCTTGTCGTTTAGCGGATAAAGGTGGCAGCTTTTTCGTCATAGATGAATACCCAGATGGGAAAAATTGAAGTTTGATTGAAAAGAGGTTGAAAATATTGAGTTGGCGATGAATGATGATCAGTGAGGTGTGAAATGCAAAGAAAGATTGAAGCTTTTGGGGTTTTTTTTATTTTTTTTTGTTAGACAAATGAATACGGCGTCGTTGGATGATGATGTGATACAGAGAGAGAGGGATTGACTATGGAGAATATAAATATTGGAGTCGCCGACGAGAAATCTTTGGGAGATCAATGGCGGAGAAGTCGGAAAGTGAAGTAGAAGCCAAACATTAGTGTGTGTGAGCATCACTTTCTTCATGTTGGTCATTTTTTGTATTTACCCGGGTTTTTAATCCGACTACCCGGTTTTTTTTTCCAGAATACCCGGAATTTTTTTAAGTTTATTTTATTGAGGAGTTTTTTAAAAAATTCCTTACAAGTTGTAAGTTTATTTATTACTCCTTCCGTTCCTAAATATAAGATCACTTTAGAGAAGTGGATAAGTTCCTAAATACAAGATCACTTTCTATTTTGTTCCAAATTTTTTTAAGTTTATTTTTAGACATGTAATCCCAACTAATTGGATTGTCTTTCTTAATCTCTTCAAATTAGGCAAAGTGATCTTATATTTAGGAACGGAGGGAGTATTCATTGTATCCTAATGTAACCATATAATAAAATATGTATAATAAATGGAGTATTATATAAAATATCTTACAATTTCATTGACGATGATAGACTTAAGTTATCAAAGAACACTGTGATGTTGAACCATATTCATGGAGAAAGTAACATGTTAGTAGATTAGTTTAACCAAAATGGCTCATTACCTTGTTGAAAACTCGTGCCCTCGATAAAGATTGTCTTTCTTCCAAGAGATGACTGATGTGGCTAGATGAGGGAAGATTGTTGCCAACTTACCTTTGCTTTGGACCATTAGGCTTCAAAGGGCCCACGGCCGGCCATTTAGGCCTATAATTTTCAAAAAAAAAGGAAACCAATTAATTAAAGGTATTATAAACCAATTATTTTTTTTGAACTTGATACAAACCAATCAATTGAAGTGTATGAAGTTTAAGTATATTACATATTTAAGAGTCCATTACTATTCCGTATTCCTTTTTCCTTTGATTTCTTCTAGACATTAATTAAATAACAAATTAACCAGTATTATTGAAACAGAACGTGAAAGTTTTTCTAGCATGTGGCATCCATGTTCAAGTATTCGATAAAAAATAAGTGTGTAAACACTAGTAAGGCTTTTTGAGCTGACCCTTTCTAAAGCCTAGCCCTTGAAAAGCCGATCCTGTAGTTTTTAGGTCAAGCCGGCTCTATTTCCCACCTCTAGCCGTTTATTGTGCCTTTAAACTCTAATGAGTTATGATTTTTTGTCATCATTAAAAAAAATAGTACCCATTTTATCAATATTTAGCAGCTCCATTCTCTAACTATTTCAGCTGTATGGAACAAAGATTCAACTGTAATTGAAGATTCAGATTAAAAGTTTTATTTCATAAGAAAGAACAAAAAGGAAAATGATGAAAATTCCAAAGCCTTCTCTACCAAGATGAAAATTTCTAATACTATATAGTATTAACTAAACTCCAAAGCCATATAGCTTTCAAGAATCTTCGTTAATATTGTCAATACGCAAGGGCGACAAGTGTCAACACAATAAAGGAAGCATTATGGGACCAAATAATACTGAGAGGTACTTGGCATTCATGGATGGGAAGGCGCCAAACACACCGAACTAAGTTTTATTTATTAGTATGCCGCTCCTACACCCCTTATACCATATGAGTTAATGAAGAGTACTGCTGGGCATGTCTTATTAACAAAAGCATCAAATGTGTTTGGTTTGTCTTATTTGCCCTTATTTTGACAATAAGGACTAATTTTGAGGGTAAGGTTGTGTCATTTGGCCTTTCATGAATTCTTCTTTTTACAGAATCTAATATTTTCTAAGAGGTGACTTAACTCATTTTAGTTTGGAGAGTTTATTGGAGATTTAAACTAATTTGGATCGGCAAATGGGATTACAACAGCGGTAAACTCTAAGACCAAATATTTAACATTGTTTTGGTTAAGCTAGTTTAACCCCTTACAAGTTGAATAAGCGCTTGTTAGTGGCTGCATAAATTCTTTAATACTTCCTTCTATCCTTGTAATATAACTTTTTAAAGATTGATTTTAGTTTTAAATATAAAACTTATTTATACTTTTTGTCAATTTTGTAAATTACATATTGAAGCTCTATTAACTATAATTAAGAAAGATAAATAAGGAATTAAGAAAATTGACTAAGAGTTAGAAAATATAAATAATGTATGCAATAATAATAAATATCTTGGGCAAAAAAATTAATATCTTTAATCTAATCGAATTTAACTTAATAACTTTTATACCAAGACTAGAATAGCATTTAACAATCCTTGTTATATCTCGTGTTTAAGGGATCAAAATTTCTTCCCAGTATAAACAAAAACACCCATTACCACCTTTCATGCACTCTTTATTCCCACTTTGAGGTCAATTTTTTTCAGGATAAAACAAAAACTCACATCGCTTTATACTTGAGATCAATCCCTTTCTTGGCTTAGAATGTAAAGAGTTTCTTCCAACAATTACCCTTTCCATTATTCAAACTCATGACCCCCTTTTTTATATGGGGGTGAGGGTCTCTTACAAGCTCCAACCTACATTTGGACACTTGCTAGTTTGAGGTTACTTCAGTTATTTATGTTTGAACAACCTAATACTCACATGGCCCATGTGTGAAAGAGTTCATGTCTGTCGGGAGTGCTTTCTTCCACGACAGATTTATGACTCCACCTCCAAATTCTCTTTAAAGACCTGATCTGTTGTTTCACCTCACCTATGTAGTTAGTTGCACTCACACACATTGAGATTTTGGACCCACCACCAAGACAATAAATGAAACATATATAGTAATACTCTCCCGGTCCGTATATAAGAGCTAGCCGCCAAAAAACGCTTCTTAAGAAAACATGTAAAAGTTAGTTAGGTTTCTGGAGTTTATGTTTGCTTTTCAATATTACCCATATTTATTATGATATTTTTAAGAGAGAAATACATAAACATTTATAAATATGAAAGGGTTATGGGTAAAGTAGGAAAAACTGCAATAAATGAAGAGAGAATATGAGATGAACTTTTATATTTTAGACTAAAAACATTCAAATTTTGGGCTCTTATATTACGGAGCGGAGGGAGTACTAATTAAAATCCTCTTATAAACCCCTATTACTACATAATTTTAGTACAGCACAAGATATCATCAGCATATAAATGCCCTCTGCATCTGACAATACAATATATCTACAATAGATAGCTTTAATAAACATAACAAACACCCAATCACGTGTTGCACTCTTCAAGTCCTACGCCTCTTATTTGGCTGGCCCTCAACTTTCTTAGAGCTTTTTCTCTTTTTCCAGTTGAATACATGTGGGAGTTACATGCTTTGCCACCATGATGAGAACTAAAGTTGGCTGTTGCTACTTGCTTCCTTCCGGTGAATTACTACTATACACCCACCTTGGTCTTTTTCCGGTCCATAACAACATTCAATATCTTGCCAGGCACGTAAATTCTTTTCTTCACAGGGATGCCATCCAAAAACTTGGATAGTTTTTCATCCCTACATGCCAATTCAAAGGCCTCCTCCTCTGTACATGTTTCTTCAACATTGATGGTACCCCTCGTTTTTCCATTAATCTGAACTGGGAGGACTATAGTGGAA
Source organism: Mimosa pudica (assembly GCA_029929735.1). Taxonomy (NCBI): domain Eukaryota; kingdom Viridiplantae; phylum Streptophyta; class Magnoliopsida; order Fabales; family Fabaceae; genus Mimosa; species Mimosa pudica. The sequence continues at coordinate 4,340,565 of JAKELP010000020.1, forward strand.
TCTTTCAAGTAAGCAGGATTTGCCTGCAAAATATTAGAAACGTGACCACAACATCAAATATGAAAATTAGACCTTAGAATTATCTATTTTGCCTAACAATTTGAAACGAAAACTAAATTGAGAAAAGTTTATGGAAAAAATGAAATTAAAAGAGTGTCAATTTTTTTTTGGTCATAAATTGTGACACATAATGAAACTCAGTCACTAACTAACATAATAAGCAATGAAAGACTGATTTGATTTAGACACAAATTCATACCTTAGGGAAAGGCTCATACGCTAAGGAATTTGTGTGTCCTAGCCGTGACCAAAGCTCCTCGGCTATATGTGGTGCATAAGGTGAAAGCAGCAAAACAAATGCCTCAATTACTGATTTTGTATGTTTATCCCACTGAAAATACAGGCCAAAAAAATATTACATAATGTTGATGAATAAAAAAACGTCGTAGTCAAAACACCGAGGAATGAGGAGAGTAATCAAAACGAAATGGTGACAGAAGGGTGTGAAAGGAACCCTTTGATAAACAAGAGTAAGAAAGTAGCATGAACGTGATGAGGTACAGCACAGGTATTCATTGCACTTCATCTGGCTACCCTTGCCTAATGGAAGAAGGCAAATACTATTGAAATCAGCCTAAGAAACACATTACTGTGCCTTCAATCACACCAAGCAGGCTTTGACTTTCAGGTTTCATTTGATACAATGAAAGAAAAACTCTTCATCCATATATTTTTTTAGTCACTCTTTTTGTTTTTAATGAAATCAACATTAATAACAAAACCAGAAGCTAGGACTAAAAACTCAACTTAGCATCCTTCTCCCTGCAAGAAAAAAGTAAAGGAGGGGGGAAGATCCAAAAAATATGTTTAAAATGATATCAAAGAAAAGAATTTGAAAATAAGATACCTTATAGGCCACATTTAAGAACTCCATCATTGCTGAAATTCCTGTGTTGAATCGTGTGCCCTCAATTTCCTCTGCTACCTGCATGCTGGAATTGAACTCTTAATCCAAATGTCCAAATTAAATTGCTAATTTGAATAAAATCATTGACAAATACAAAATCTATCTTAAAAGTCAAGATGTTGACCTTAGCAATGCATTTATGGAGGGATCGAAGTTGTTCAACTGTAGGTTCCTCATCAACTGTTAAAGTTCCATCCTTAAATGTGCCATCAGCCAAAGGCGAGCCAACAATGAGCCTCCATGTTCGTCCCAAGAATCTATGCACACCTTCAATACCGCTTGTACTCCAAGTTTTCGAGTCTCTTTAAGAAGTTAAAGAAAGAATGGTGTCAGATTAAAACAAGAAGAGATGAGTTGCATTAGCTCAAGACTCAATCCCATGTCACTCTAATGTCATACGTAAAGTTGTATCACCAAGTCACCTTAAAGGACCCATGAACATTTCATATATGCGGAGAGAATCTGCACCATACTCAGAAACAATATCATCAGGATTAACTACATTCCCCCTACTTTTGCTCATTTTATAGGCTCGAGCAACTAATCGAATATGAGGGTTATCTTTCAAGACAAAAGAATCGCCAGATTTCATGACCTGAGGCAGCAGAAAAAATACACATGTCAGAAGAACTAAAAGATTAAGCTTGTTACTTCAGTTAACATTTATTGAGAAATCCATTAAGATAGAGCATGGAAGCAGGCATTTAAAACCTTTTCCTCAGAAACTATTTCCAAATTATTTTCACCCAATGCTGGATCAGCAGATATCAAATTCCCATCTTCATCCCTGCCAGCCATATATTGAACCTGCCAATCAAGCCATCAGAAACTAGCGGTGATGAATTTTTTTCCTTCTAGTGTTCAAGTAAAAATAGACTCACTTCCCCGAGGATAAGCCCCTGATTTATAACACATTGGAAGGGTTCCTTGGTGGATACAACACCAATATCATAGAGAACCTGAAATAGAATATTGAATCAAATCAGCAAACATTATAGTAATACAGGATACTTCAAGCAGAGCACTAGATACCTTATTCCACTCATTTATTTCATCTCAGTGTAAGTGGGTAACCTTTTAGTCAACTAAGTCATCAAATACCTTTTTAACTTCTCTTTTGAGATTGTATTAGTGGAAATAAGTGGTGGATTATGAGGAAATAATGTAAAATATCTAAACTGATTTGTGCATGTGACGGGTCTGGATTCATATAACTGAAGTGTGTGTTGGGTTGTTTTTGAGTGGGTAATGTTGATATTAGTGCCTGAGTTGGGTTTTTGTAATCTCCTGCAATGAGGATTGTGTTTCAGTATCAGCATCTATGTAGGCTGTGTTCTTAAAGGCAATTCAGCAGGGTACAGCAACGTCCCTATCTTTGCTAAAAAATGAAAAGCCAAAGTCCCTATCGGGTATGAGGAACAGAGTGAAATAAATCACAAAACAATCTGACAAAATACAAACCTTGTGCCAGAATCTAGCATACAATAGATGAAGAACAGCATGCTCAGCACCACCAACATACACATCCACTGGGCTCCAATACCTTTAGAAATGGTAAGTTTGAAAAACTAAGCGATATAACCATTTAGAAAGTGTAGAAGGAGAAACCCGAAAAACCAAACATGAATAACTGAAGATTTACCCTTCTTTTGTCTTGTCAACCAATTCTTTGGAGTTCTTGGGGTCCATAAATCTCAAATAGTACCTGCACAATATAAAAGAAAACTGACATACAGACACCTAGAAATATTATACTTACCAATTAAGAATTAAGAGTCTTGAATCTTAAAACAATTAACAAAAAACAATTATAACAGGATATCTACAGTTAGTCTCACATCAGAATTATCTTCTACATAACAATTGATAAAAGGGGGAAAACTACATTTTTCTGTTGTATGGAATGCAAAGGAAATCCTGAATCTAGAAAACTAAGCCACCAAATTCTTTTTGCAGAGATGGACCTATATCTGGAACAGCCAAATAATTTTGTAATAATAGCCTATACAGCAGGCATATTCTTACAAACAATAAAGATATAGAAATGGAGATGAAGAGAAACTTAATTTAATTATATAAAGGGGCCCCCAATGAAGGTAAAAAAGATCCCATATAAATGAAGCCCAACAACCCATAAAGTGGATTTCAAATTATTAGAAAATCAAACTAGTGAAAATTAAGTGACAAACCAGCATGAACCAGCCCACTGAGGCATAGTGTTTGTTTCTCGAGTAGCTGGTCTTCTAGTCAAAGGATCTATAGTCTTAACCTGAAGCAATGAATAAAAAATTACCGCACAAGACTAAATCAGACTAAAAAAAGACAGACAGACAATAATTTTTATTCATAACTAGAAAATCCTCAATCTTAAGAAAACTAATGGATTGACAATCTAAATAATAAAATTTTTAAAGTGTTAAACTGCCATGATAAAACATAACAGGGTTGAAATATAAAAATACCACCAAAGAAAAAAGAAAAATTGGAATACATCCAAAAAGAAATTAGCAGTTCTATGCATACCCAAGAAGAAGCCTTGGCCAGTGGAGGGTCCCCTGTTCCAGTGGGAGTGAAGTCATCCAATTCAGGCAGCATAAGAGGCAGTTCAGTTTCATTAAGTGGAACTGTCTCCCCAGTATCATCTAAGAACATGACAGGGATAGGTTCACCCCAATAACGTTGCCGAGCAAAAAGCCAGTCCCTTAACTTGTAATTTACCTATAAAGTAGAAACAACATAATGTATACTTTACTTACAATAAAACGCCATTTGAAACACACATGTTAAGATTAGATTGTATCTAAACCTTTCTCTTTCCGTTTCCAGATTTCTCAGCCCATTCAATAACTTTTGAAGCAGCACTTTTACTGGATAAGTCATTAATGTCAAGTCCCACCATCTCATTTGATGAATTAATAATAGTTCCTTCACCTGAAAATGCCTTCCCAGATTCAATGATACTTTTATCATCTGGTGTTACAACCCAATGAACTGGAATACCATGTTTCAAAGCAAAGTCATAATCTCGAGAGTCATGAGCAGGAACGGCCATAATTGCTCCTGTTCCATAACTGCACTAGTGAAACATCCAACCGTTGGTATCAAAGGATTTACCAAATACAATTCATGAATTTTATGTGCATAGCATGCTGAGCAGTGAGCAACCAATATGCATTTTGCAAAACTTTATGCACAAATTACGCATATGAACTAGCCAAACTTCATTAATAAAATATAAAAGAGGGAGTTTAATAGACACATGTACCTCCCCAATACATAATCTGCCACCCATATTGGAATGGCTTCCCCATTTGCTGGATTTCTTGCATAACAACCGGTAAAGACCCCAGTCTTCTCCTTCTGAAGCTCAGTCCTCTCAAGGTCACTTTTCCTAGAGGCGAGGTCTTTATACTCCTCCACCTGTAGCCAATGAACTTCCATCTTATAGATACCCATGCTGCAAAACTACAATATAAGTGGGAAGTGAGAAAAAGACTGACTTACATATTTGCTCTGAGCTGACGAAACTAATGATGACAACAAAGAATACTCTGGAGCAACAACCAAGTAGCTGAACACAATCAATGCAAACAAGGAATTATAAAAATTACTTTACAGAGTTGTTCAGATTTCAGCTAATGTGAAAAATTCATATAAATCATCAAAAGATTGAATAGAAAGATACGTTGCTCCAAATACAGTATCTGGCCTCGTAGTATAGACAACAATTTTTATGTCTCTCTCTTTTCCATCACTATCCAGAACACAAAATTCCAGCTCAGCCCCTTCTGATCTCCCTATCCAATTTCTTTGCATTTCCTTTACACTTTCAGGCCAATCCAGGCTATCTAAATCTTGAAGAAGACGATCAGCATAGGCAGTGATCTTGAGCATCCATTGCCGCATTGGCTGCTTGTTAATAAACAATGACACTGTATAGATTACGAAACCATTCAAACAAGGAAGACGGGATAATCACCAAAGGATTTAATATCAAAGATAGGTATGCCAACAAATGCACCTTTCTTATCACAGGATGACCGCCCCTCTCACTAACACCATCCACCACCTCCTCATTGGCTAACACAGTGCCTAAAGCAGGGCACCAATTGACGGGAACTTCTGCCTGTACGTATGATAGTAACACCGTTAGATCTTCATTGATCAGGATTATGGACAGCAACAGTTTTATAAGCTATCTTAGACTCAACCTGATATGCTAGTCCTCTCTTTAAAAGCTGGAGAAAGATCCACTGAGTCCATTTGTAATAATCAGGGTCTGTGGTAGATATTTCACGATCCCAGTCATATGAAAAGCCTAAAGATCTCAGCTGGAAAGACAAAAGAAGACACATTATGAAGGAAAATCAGCAATGCTTATTGTCAGAGTAGCTCTTAGGACAATTTGAATGGTAATGCTTATCATTTCAATCAATAACAATAGTCAAACTCAGCTGAGGAAGGGGGCAAAAAAAAACTCTTCTTTCTTCAAATAATCCGAAATTAAACACATGGGAAGCAATTCTACTTACTTCAGCAATAGTACAGTCACAACTCTTTCTAGTAAAAACAAATTTTTTTTACCAAATATGCCATGCAATGATCCCAAGATAGAAGCAACCAGAGCAAACCATAAATAAACAATAAAGTTGAAGAGGGTAACAATGAACTAGGTATTTTAATTCTCCCATCTTCGGAAGAAAACTTTTGCAGTAAAACTAAAAAACATCACTTTTCTTCATGAGAGTTGACACTGTCTTGCCATCATTCATTCATTTGATTAAATTACCTGAGAACGAAAGCGATCAATGTTCCTCAACGTAGTGGCCTTTGGGTGAGTTCCGGTCTGAAACACAGACAAACAATTAAACCATGTACAGAAATTGTTACAACATCTCTAAACAACATAAGTCATTCCAGACATAAAAAAGAAACCTGAATAGCAAATTGTTCAGCAGGCAGTCCAAAGGCATCCCATCCCATTGGATGCAACACATTGTACCCCTGCATGCGTTTATACCTAGCTAGAATATCTGTAGCAGTATACCCCAGTGGATGGCCAACATGTAGTCCAGCTCCACTACCCAAAAAAAGAAAATAGTTTGTAAAATGATTACCAGTGATTAAATAAGTCAAATCAACAGCAACAAAAGCCTTATCCCACTAGGTGTACTCCGAAACATGGATCGTACAATGCTATCATGCCTATTATGGGCAAAACCAATTCTGAAAAAAATTTGAAAAAAAAAGATACTTCCTCCCGTCCTAACTATATGACTTATTTAGGTAGTTGGCGTCGGACCTTAATATAGAACGTAATTCGAATTTTCGTTATCAATTTCCCAAATTATCCCTATTGATACCACTACAACAGTAATCAAGTAATAGATTGGGGAAATGCTAAGAGAACATGATTGAGGTGTTTCAATGAAAACACAGCAAGTAACTAACATAACTAACACCCTTAATTTAATAAAAATACTTAAATAGGTCCTATATTTAGCATATCAGAGGGGTACTCAAATCCATTACATTAGACAATTCTGATGATTTAAACAGAAAATTGACAGCAGAAACTGCTAGCAAAAAAATTAACTGAAATAATAATAAGTAAAGTAAAAACCTGGGATAAGGGAACATGTCAAGCACATAATATTTAGGCTTAGAAGTATCAATATCATCATCTGGGGTTCTAAAAGTTTTACTCTCCTCCCAAAACTGCTGCCACCTAGGCTCAATCTCATGAAAAGGGTAAGGCCTATTAATAACAACATGCTTATTATTATTATTCTCCTCTTCATACCCCACTTCACTAGTGATCAAGTTCCTAACTTTGAAGCTTCTAGTGCACAATCTAAGCCCAAAGGTTCCATCTTTTTTGGTTGAAAAGGTGAAACTTTTAGAACAAAACCGTTTTGTATGATAAGGGAATGAAAGTGAGTGCAGTGAAAGTGGGTGAAGCTGAAAAAGGTGAAGGTGGGTGTGAGAGTGTATGAGATGAGTGTTCATTTGGCATGAAGATAATAAGCAATGGCCAAGAACTCAAAAGATAACTAGAAGATGATGATGGCGCTAAGCTAACGCACGGTCCAAACAAGTTGACATGTGTCATGTGTGTACCTCTATTTATATAAACCCCTCCCGTCCTATCTAATTGACTTTTTTTTTTTTAGATGTTAAGGTTACAAAATATGTTATTAAATTATGACATATTTGATATATTTTTAGATTAGTCATTAGTTTATAGGTTAAATAAACTAGTTTAAGGGGAAAAATTAGGTAAATCAATTTATAATTGACTTATATTTTGTTTTTATGGGATTTTTCAAAAAAGTAAATTATGTCTTATATTTAGGACCGGAGGGAGTATAATACTCCATGGATTCATTGGGTTGAATCAGCACATTCTCTGTGGAATGGTTTTAAATGATACGACAATGACCAAATTTACTTTTCAAGTAACCATCTTGAATCACTGGGCACCTATTCTAACACCGGGTTCAATTTTATTCTTGAAGAAATCAAAGTTGTCCAATTTTATCTCTTACCAAGGTTTTAAATAATTGGTACTAATGCATGCAATTGCCGGCTTTTTAACTTACAATTATTGGTAATATTTCAACTTTGAGCATTATTAATGAGAATTGCACGATCTTAATTTAAATTTACTGGTATAACAATAATTTCATCTTATATAAGGGTTTAGGCTTTTCATAGCCTGATTCAAGGTAAATTGATCTTTTTCCACAACTATTTTAGTTTATATATTTGAAATGGAATTGTATTCATATATTATTTCCTTTTTATTATTTGTTCATTATAACTTCATAAGAATAAATATCTCTTATATAACTCTTTGTATTATTGAAGAATTGTGCTACTTTTAGACTATTGTTAGTGTTATTATATATTATTTCCTTTGTATTATTTGTTCATTATAACTTTATATTATTTCCTTTGTGTTATTTGTTCATTATAACTTTATAATTCTTGAAGAATAAGTATCTTACTAAATTTTTTTATAAAATTGTCTTAATTTTGTTTTTATAAAATCACATTTAATGTTAACTATTGTTAGTGTTATTATATAATGTAATATTCAACAAAATCGACTTAAGGATACTTATAGTCATCAATTGCTTCAATTATTGTAGGAATACAATCTACAATCTTACATTTCTTTTTTTATTCTTATCTCATTCCTTCAATTGGGAATCATATCTCTAATTCTAAATGTAATATTTATTTGGGCAAAAGTGCTGATCTAATAATTAACTATTTCACTTCTGGTAAAAATAATAAATGACTGTTTCGCGGTGCAGAAATAATAACTAACTTTCTTACCCGGTGCAAATATAATAAAACCGGTATTGAATGATAATTTGTATTTATGTGTATTTTTATTGATATTATTTTTCAAAGTTAACATACCATTTTACCCCCTCTTAATTAAAACTTAAACCTTCTTCATCCACCTCCACTTCCTCTTCCCCTTCTCCAACTATCGCCGTCTCCCCACTTCTTCTTCCCCTTATTCCATTGTTTAGATGAGATCGAGAATGAACAACCTGCTCGTGTTGTCCCAGGTTGTAACCATGGTTTCCATGTTGAATGTGCTGATGCTTGGCTTTCTAATCATCCTCTTTGTCCCGTTTGTAGGGCTAAACTGGATCCTTTAATTCTTAAGCTAGCCTTGTGATAATCCTTGTTAGTTGGATCTCAAACTTCTTAGCTTTCTCATCTAGGTTGTGTGCAATTAAGTAACATGTAAGTCGTATGCCTGTGTGTCTTGGTCTTGGTAGAATGTTAGTGGGGGAACTGATTTGCTGATTATGGGGTTTGACGGCGGAAGATCTATGTTCTGATTGATAGTAGGCCTTTTCAGAGTTTAAAGATTCCATTTTTTTATAAGTTTAGAAAGTTGAGTTTCTGAAAAGAGTGATGTTCTTTTTTTTTTATAACAAAAAAGAGTGATGTTCTTGCTGTTGTTGTTGATGAAAGGGAAAAAGAAGTTAGCGTAAAATCTGGAGGGTTCCATAATTTAATTTTCATGTGTGAAAAGGAAAGTAAAATTGAACAGAACAAAGCAAAGGCATGTAAAATTGGTAAATGGTAAATCACTAAATTGGCAGTGGAGGAGACGATTTGCCATGGAAGGAAAGGAGTTAGAATCTGGTTCATGTCAATTTGATTTTACTGAACATAACAAAGCAACCAACTTGATGCCAGCTTCTAAGAAGGGGAAGAGGAAGTGGGGAGGCAGCGATAGTTGTTCAAGGGGAAGAGGAAGGGGAGGAGGATGAAGAAGGTTTGGTTTCAATTGGAGGGGTAAAATGGTATTTTAACTTTGAAAAATAATATCAATAAGATTACACATAACTACAAATTATCATTCAACACCGGTTTTATCATATTTGCACCGGGTAAGAAAGTTAGTTATTATTTTTGCACCACGAAACAATTATTTATTATTTTTGTCAGAAGTGAAATAGTTAATTATTAGTTCAGCAGTTTTGCCCTATTTATTTTTTAGAAAAAGGTTGTAAGGGTGATACTGTTACCCTCCGAAGAATGCTTCAATGTGTATGCTGGAAAGTGAGGCCTGAGCTATTAAATGATTTGGTCAATGGAGAATCTAACATTATACTGCTCAAAAACGCTAACCCTGAATGCGAATATTTCCTTGACAGGAGTGACAATAGTAAGTTTTTTATTTTTTCTATTTGTTTTTTTCTTTGTTAGATAGAAATAATTGAGTTTTTTATTAATTTATTTGCAGTGAAAATAATCTTATTTATTACCCATTTTTCTGGTCCCAAAATGAACAGATAAACTTTATACAATACCACCTTTTGTTCGACAAAAAAATAAATGGTATCAGATTGACCAATAAATAATAAAAAAGTATCATATTGGACAAGCCCGTTAATTTTCTTCTAACGCCGTTTGTAACTTGTCACTGGATAAAATTGACAATGTAAAAGAAAAATGATTCTCATTGCTAATATGATATTTTTTTATTTTTCGTTGGTCAATTCGATACCATTTTTCTAGATTGTATGTGAGGTGTGTACAATTAACTTTTTTTTATTTTAACACTTAAACTCAAGATCAAATTTAATATATTTTATTTTATTGATAAAAACACATGAGTAATAAAAACTTCTGTCTTTAGTTCATTATATTATATCATAAACTAATTGCTTTCTATTCATTAGTATCATTTTCTTAGGAAATTTAATGTGGCTAGAAAACTTTATATTATATTAGTAATTTGAATATAAGATTTAACTTTCCTTCTTCAACTATCCTAAGAAACAATTCTTAAAAATTTAGTTTGTTTCAAATAGGGGGAATTGTATAAGTGGGTTTAGTAGTCAGTGAAGGTAGAGGTAGTCATGTGACTTTGTGTACTTTTTTTTGATAAAAAATGTGACTTTGTGTACTGAAGCTAAGTAAAACCTATATTAGTGGGAATTAACCTACTCCATTGTGGATTGTCATCATTAATTAATTACAAAACTGCGAAAAATCTTCTAGAAAACAATTACTAATTATTGCAAGTAATGTGTTGCTTTTTGTATGGGAATAGTGTGAGGGAAGTGGAACACATGCTTCGTTTATGGTGGGCCAACCTAGGCCATAATCTATCCTTTTAACTTGCAATTCTTGTTTATATTTCATCTTTGAGCATTATTGCTGAGAATTAAACTATCTAAATTTACATTTACATTTACAGTTATAACAATACCATAGTGAACTCATGCTTATTCCTTGTATAAAAAAAAAACTCATGCTTATTCCTACAGTATTACCAAAGTCGGTTCTATATTTACATTGATTTCGCGCTTATGCAATCGATTGTGTGAAAACCCCTACCTTATTAGACTCCATTAGTTCATTTAATTGTGATCATGAACACTTGTTTTTGGAAAGAGTAGAATTTATTAATAATGAAAAAATGTTTCTTGCTATATGCAAACAGTCAAGACTCGCTCCATTGAGGGAACAGTCAGTAAGTACACTCCTGAATATTCCTATAGTTCTTACTAAACAAAATGCCTTTGGACCGAAATGAGGGCAAAACATGTCCAAGTAATTTGGTTACTGCAGCATCCGAGCCAATCAAGAACACTCGAGCAAGGATTCAAACCTTAAGCACAAGCAGGCATTGCATTTGTTTCGCAATTTCTCGCATTGTCATGTCGGGATACCCGTGAACATAAACGGTGACACATGCATGGTTACATTTTGTAAAGAGGCCTTTCAAGAACAAAAACTTTAGACCACTAACAGGTAAACTTTCCTAGACGCAAAACAACTCACCATTTTTTTATGCACTTATCACAATAAAATTTCTCTTCACATTCGGTGCAAGGAACATAGCTTGGTCTACCAGTTTTCATGCACTGACGGCATACCCAAGAACCTTTCTTAGTAGCCTGTTTAACGTAAGAATTAACATAGACCAAGCTACATAGTATATATAGTTCTCTGATAATGACATAAGCACACATTATTCACTTCTTACTTCTTAGGGTTTTTTCCTTTAGAAAAGATTGGGCAAAGGTGCACCCACTAGCATGGTAAATTCAAAATGGTGCATCTAGTAGCATACTAAATTTGAGGGTGCAAATTTAACAGTTATAACATAAAATGGGGCAAATTTAGCAGTCATAACATAAAATGGGGCAAATTTAGCATCCGTTAAAAATGACAAACCATCATTACTGAGAGGTGGGTCCAATAAGTTTTTAATTGACATGACATACATGTGGCATGACAATGTGGCAATAGTTTGCATTTTGAATAAAAAGAAAAATGGAAATTTGAAGAACACTTAAATTTGAAAACACTTGCATAAGAAATTTGCAGAACTAGCAGTAGCATAAAGAAACACAACATAAAGAACTAGCAGCGGCATCATCAGAAAAGCTCGAAAAATGAAATTTGGTGGTGATAATTAATGAAGATGCACCTCTCAGTAACAATGGTTTGTCATTTTTAACGGGATGCTAAATTTGCCTAATTTTATATTATAACTGCTAAATTTGCTCCATTTTATGTTATAACTGCTAAATTTGCACCCTCAAATTTAGTATGCTACTAGATGCACCATTTTGAATTGGGCAAAAGCGCTGATCTAACAACTAACTATTTTACTTTGGGCAAAAATAATAAATGACTGTTTCGCGGTGCAAAACTAACAACTAACTTTGTGACCCGGTGCAAATGTAATAAAACCGTTGACGGTGGTCTATCTTCCGTTTGATTTTTGTGAGGCAAATTTAAACGGCGTTAAGCATACTGTCACCGGTTTTGTTACATTTGCACCGGGTCACAGAGTTAGTTATTATTTTTGCACCGCGAAACAGTCAATTATTATTTTTGCACAAAGTAAAATAGTTAGTTGTTAGATCAGCGTTTTTGCCCTTTTGAATTTACTATGCTACTGGGTGCACCTTTGCCCGAAAGATTTTACCTTCCTACTCGTTGCAAGCCAATGATTATTAGTATGATTCACTGAATCCGAAGTAGGCAATGTGGTTTCTGATGGAGAGCTAAAAGATGTAATGATTGAAGATGTCCTCTCCCCACATGATTTAATTTTGAGCCTATTTTATTATTATCCATATTAAGTTCCATTATACGAGCTCTATTCCTGGATTTGAAAGAGGCAAACAAGGTTGGCTCATCAACATCTGCATAAAAACCCAAATCATCAACCACAACATCATTCTGCTTATTTCTTTTCCTCTTTCTGGAAGCAAAAGTTTTCATTAGTGGATCTTCTTCTTCACTTTCAGAACCTAGTATAGCGTTTTCTTCTCACCCTTCTCCTCATTGAGACTTCAAAACTAATAGGGGGGACCACCCCGATCTAACCACCCTCCGAGGCATGTATAGCTTAAACATGAGCAACAATCACTATTCACTATCAGTAACACACACGGATCAAGATACCATTTCTGCTCCAAAAAACCACAATACATAAAAAAAATCAAACCCAGATCATTAAATTAAACAAAAATTTTGTTCCAATAGACTCGTCACTGAAATTGAAGGAGATAAACAGATGACTTGTAACCGAAATTAATGGACCTGAATTTTCTAAATTCTGGTCCATTAATTATTAATTATAATTAATAAAGTTATTGAAATTGAAAATTGTTTTTGGCTTATTTTCACGAAGAATATCCTTTTCAACAAAATTATGAGGAAAACTATTTGTTCATTGGTACTACGAGTCGGGATAGAAATCATAGAATCATCATCAAAAGCTATGTAAGTTAAAGATATTCCACATTACCCTTACTCTTTATTATTTTCATGGCATATATATATATATTAGTTTTGAGTTAAATTTGGAGCATGCATCTAACATGTGAAAAGGATAAGGGCCTTCATTTCTAAACTCTTTCGAAAAAGCTAAACACTATACCTTTTTTACTAACTCTTTGAGCATTGATCAATGAGAGCCAATTTCATGACACACAAATTATTTCAAGATTGAGGTTGAGTTGAAATAAAAAATACTAAGTGAGATGTGAGAGTGGAATGTGAAAGCGGAAGAAAACTTGTGGCAATTTATACCTGTAATTTTGAGTAGGAGACGATAACATGAAAAAAAGGAATTTTGCAGAGAAATAATAGTTAGTTGAGCGTAATTCAGGAAACAAGTATAGGTGTATATAAAAAATTTGAATTAATAAAAAGGATAACATTTTCTTTTTTTATCAATAATATTTTCAATAATAATATAGTTTTGACATTTTGGAATATTTAAACGTCTTTATTTTCAAATTCTCAAGACAAAAAAAAGTATTTTCAAATTCTAATGAAATTCTTAAATCCCGATTTAATAGAAATTTTGATGGGAGAATAATGATCCAGTCAAAACAACCCAATAATCTAATAACACATTAAAAAAAATAGAAAGTGTTATGAATCTCATATCACCAAGTCCATCCCCCTTGTATCTCTCCTTGTATCTAGTCTAACCTTAATTCTCCTCTATAGTAGACTGATATTGTAGACGTTACACCTCTGAATAATATTCTACTACTTTCTTCTTGTTTCTCCTACCATCTCTTATTCTCCTTTATATTCATAACAGAAAGCACATATCTTAAGGGGAAAAATACATAATTTTTACTTCCCTTGTATATAATAATAATTTTTAATACATAATTTCTTTTGTTGGCCTAGAAAAATACAGTCATCATAACTACCATTTATGCAAGAAGCATGTAAATCATAGCCAATTTTGCATTGTATGCAAGGCTTGGAGAGACAACAAGGACATCCTCATCTTTAATAATCTTGAACAATTTATTCATTTTCTCATTTTCAATAAGTTCCTTCAATTTGAATAGTTCATCATAGATGGATTCGCGTTTAGCATCTAGCATAGTAGCACTCGCAAGCTTGTCAAAAAGGGATTCGTCCCAACATTTCAGAATACATATATTTCAACTACAGAAGTGTCATATACATCTACTTGTCCAAATATGCAGAAAACGTATATCCATTACATATATCAATATCATCTATCTACCCTCCCTGCACTTTCATGTAGTCATTAAACATATCATTTGTCATTTGGTCACATTTATTGGTCCAAGCATTAGTTGGTTCAATTGTCGAAATAGTTGGAATATCATTGTTAAATAGTTAAATATATTGGAATAATATACCTTGAAGTAAATTGGTTGTTTTGTTTTCCATGTTGTTTTTATTTCTCTCTCCCATATGTTAATTGGATTAAAATAATTTTACTCAAGGTGCAAGTCAACATTTTAGTCAAACTGATGGTATACGACAACATTTTAGTCAAACTAAAGTTCAAATTTAAAGCTATTGACAAAATTGTGCCAATTTTTTTTTCATACTCAAAATTGAAAACGCAAACACTTTTTTCTATTTTGTATTTCTGACATAATAGCTTGTTCCTAAAATTGTACATTTACACCTATGATTAAACATTTATGGATTGGAACCCTTTTTTGATTTAGAGATACTACCCCCGGTCCTAAATATAGGACCTAGATAACTTTTTTTTGGAGATATTAAGGTTGCGAAATATGTTATTAAATGATGACATATTTAATATATTTTTAGATAATCCATTAGTTTATAGTTAAAATAAATTAGTTTAAGGGAAAAAATTAGGTAAATCAATTTATAATTAACTTATTTTTTGTTTTTTTAGGATTTTCCAAAAAAGTCATCTAGGTCTTATATTTAGGACCGGAGGGAGTATCTTTTTTATAAGCAACAGGTAAATACTCACAAATTAAATCATCTAGGATCAAGTGATCAACTATTAGGTGGGAATCAGGTACAGTTTTCTCTAATTAAATTAAAAGAGACGGAGGGTCTTCAAGAGGATAAAAAACGTAATGGTATCTCAACACTACCGTACCGATTGCTTGCTTCACTAGGTGGTTTGCAGCCTGAATTTGCATTGCTAATATCAGAATATGATCAACACATATTTTCCAAGGCCGAGAAATTGCCGCCTGAATCAATGAAGCATCTCGACCACGATGAGATTCTTCCTAGTTACTAAACTTTGAAACATTGATTGATAATTATCTCACATGGTTTTTTTAATAAAATAACCTTGTTTTATCTTAATGGAGTGTAGTGGATGGATCTTAAGTAGGGATGTTTCATGCCACACTTTTTTTATAGGTATATATATTTTTTATTGATTTATAAAGATTTAGAGTTATATTTGAATTTTAAAAAATAGTATGATAAATATGATATTTTACTAAATTAAATTTGGTATTACTAATTGGATCATATTTACTAGAGGCGAAAGGTTTAGAATGTTGCTAAAGTTTGTGAATTGAAAGTGGATACTTTGGTCCAGTTAAAAACTGAATATTTTGGTGGCAACACTAATTAGATGTTAAACATTTTGGTCAATTATTTAAATAGGGTAAAGTATGTTTTTTATCTCTTAACTTAAAGATAGTTATGTTGTTGTTCCTTAACGAAAAGTGTATTTTTGGTCCATTAGCTTTAAACAAAGTCATGTTTTAGTTCATTAATTTTGGAATGTGTGTTTTAAGTCCCTTAACTTCGAATTAAGCTATGTTTTAATCCATTAACTTTTAAAAGTGTCTTTTTAGTCCTTTTAAATTAGGCTAAAATATGTTTTTAGACTGGAGAATTGAGTATCAAAGGCCCATGGCCCAATTGTTAAATATGGAGAAATTTTAAAAAAGAATAGGAGCCACCGAGCTTGTCAAAAATGAAAAATCTAAACGTTTGTTAAAACTTAAAATTTGTTTGGCCTTAAAAGCTTGTTAGAATCAAATCCCTAAAATCTTGGTACCTAATTTCATGTGATAATTATCTATCTTTTGACGAAATCCCTAGAATAGGAGTATTTTTCTTAACTTAGGCACCCGAGAATTTCAGCAATCCTGTATGAATCAATCACGAATTAATATATCATTAATGTAATCGGATACGCTTATTGATTTTTTTGAACTGAGGATACGCTTATTGATTGAGATATGAAACCCATATACTCCCTTGGTTCCTAAATATAGGACCTAGTATATGACTTTTTTGAAAAATCATAAAAAAGACAAAAAAAATAAGTTAATTATAAATTGATTTACCTAATTTTTTCTCTTAAACTAGTTTATTTTACCTATAAGCTAATGGATAATCTAAAAAGATATCAAATATGTCATGATTTAATAACTTATTTCACAACTTTAATCTTTCAAAAAAAAAAGCTATCTAGGTCTTATATTTAGGAACGGAGGGAGTATATTATTATACACTTCCGACCAAAAAAAAATACACACAAACATACATCATGTAACCTAATTTTGATTAATATAGAATGTGATTTAATAATCCTTCCGGTCCTTATTAGATATCCCTCCAGTCTGTAATATAAGATTTGTAAAATTTGAATGGTTTTGATACATAATACTCCATAAAAGATCATCTCACATTCTCTCATTTTGGTAAAACAAAAATCTCACATTCTCTCCTCATTTAATGAGTTTTTTCCTACTTTGTCCCTAACTCTGTTTCATATTTATTAATGATTATGAATTTCTCTCTTTTAAAAGTATCATAATAAATATGGGCAATATTGGAAAAGAAGCATTAACTCCAACACTAAACTAACATTCACATTTTCTTAAGAAGCGTTTTTTGGTGTTTGACTCTTATATGAGTAAGTACTAACTACCGACAATATTTTTTTGCTTAGAACCTCTGCCCTCTGGTATTAGCACTCTTTAAGTATTGACTAATCCGAGATTGCTCAGAAAGGCCGTCGAGGATTTTACAAATGACCTTGAAGGCGGGGAGATGCTTATACTATTTAATTCTTAATATAAGTCATCAATCGCCGCATTAAATGTTTTTTCCCATGTCACCCTTGTAAGATTCCATATAGAACTAGATAATTGCCCTCATGCACAAATCGTTTATTCCACAAACATGTTGTGCAAATAGTCAAATATCTTATAATAGTTTAAAGATAAAAAATTATAAACACATCAACAATAACTTGGATTGTAATTCGAAAATTTAGATGACTTTTTTATGTTTTGTCTTTATTAGTAGATCTACAAATTTGTAAATTTATATGAGATTTTGTACAAAACTATCAATTACAGACAGTTGTGCTACATTTATATATACACACATATGAAAAACAATCATTCTATTATTATTAATTGTGATAATAATCAAGTGCATATTCAGTAAAATCAAATCCATTAAAGGTATGATAGGGTCAAAGGCAATAAACACAAATTTTCCTCATTAACCGTTGACAAAATCAAAGGCATTAAAAAATGTTATTTGAAATCATTAGTTGATTATTCTTTGAATGTTTACTAATTTGATAGTAAAATATAGCAAATTATTGCATTAATGATAATCACTATCCGTTTATTTTAGAGCGATTAAAAATATTGATACAAGAATTTCGTAATTTTGAAATTGAATTTAAACGAATAAAAATTGATAATATAACGAATTTAGAAATGGAAAGTGATTTTATTTGAATTTTTTTACTTTAAATAATTAAGTAACTATGTGGTCCAATAATATTGTGACAAGTGTTTCGATACCAATAGGAATGTTGTCACTACTTTTAATTTATTAAAGTTTAAGTGATTTGAGAGAAAAATTCAATTCCAATAAAAGTGCCTATTATTAAGGTTAGTAGAGATATACATGATAAATTAGTTAAATTCACACAAGGGTTCTACTAAACAATTTCTATAAGAACCCCACAGGATTGAGGTAGAGGATTTGCATAGCATATGACCCCATAGGTGGCTGATATTCTCTCTACCTTTGGGTCTGACCATAAACAATTAAGACATATTGTCTACCATCAAAGAATGCATAATTTTCTTCTTTAAAGTTTCATATCATGTACTCTTACTTGAATTCATTGTTCATAGCCTGATCCAAGGTAAATTGATCTTTGTTTTTATTGACGATCAAGGTATCCTTCCACTCGACAAGTGAGAGACTAATCCTCCGCTGATTTGTAGGCACCTCAAAGGGTGGGACAGCTGACCTGAGAGATTTAATGTTTTTTCATACCCAACCCTAAGGATCGAACCCAGACAATTGATTAAGGGTGAATAAGTCCTTAATACTCAACCGCACACCCCAGGTTAAGGTAAATTGATTTTTGCCCTCAATTCTTTGAGTTTAGTTTATATATTTGAAATGAAATTTTATTCTTTATATCATTTGTTTATTTTGTGCGACTTAAATTTGAGTTTTAGAGGAGACATTTGTTCTATAATCACCAATTGTTTTTATTCTGGTAGGAAAACAATTCAGAATCCAAACAATGAATTTATTGTATAAGATTAGGGGTGTTAGAGATAAATTGACGGGCATGACAAATAAAATACTTTTTAAGGGCTGTTTATCATATCTCGTTCCTGTGGTTCCCGTCCCATTCCCGACGCGAATTTCCCATCATCACAAACAAAACCTTGGAAATTCCCGGGTGGCCGGGAACACGAAGGGATCCGGGATGGGCCAGAGGAATCCTGTTCCCATGTACTTATTTTTTTACTAAGAAGTATATAATAGATCCAATGGAGTACTTGTGAATTTTAAATGAAAGAATATTGATTTAAACTTTAGATTATATTAGGTGCGTTTGATTGCCCTAGGAAAGTAATGTGTAAAAGGAAAGTCAAGAAAGTTTTTGTTTTTTTGATAATTTACTTACATCCCTGACCCACAAGTTTTCTCTATTCATCTCACACTTTTCCTAGGGTCCACAAACTTTACTTTTATCATCACTTTTACTTTCCATATTTACCCCTTCACTTTCCGTTTTTCCACTTTCCCTATTCGCAACCAAATGGACCCTTAGAGAGATGGATTAGATAATTGGTAATTAGACATGGTAAAGATACTCTTTTTTGGTTTTGTATAGTAAAAACAGAGATAAAGAACAATTTTTGGGAAAGGAAACCAAAAAAGAAATCTATTCTTGCCCCCTTTTGGAAGGTTATCCATATTTGTTTGTCAAATTGATACTCCCTCCGGTCCTAAGACCTAATTGACTTTTTTGAAAAATCCTAAAAAAAAGCAAAATAAGTTAATTATAAATTGATTTACTTAATTTTTTCCTTTAAATTAGTTTATTTTACTAATAAACTAATGGATAATCTAAAAATACATCAAATATGTCATGATTTAATATACTATTTTGTTGATAAAAAAAATATACTATTTTGCAACCTTAACTTCTCTAAAAAAAACTTATCTAGGTCCTATATTTAGGACCGGAGGTAGTACTTCATAATATATTTGCCCACAAATCTCTTCAATTATCTCTCACATCCCTATTTTCTAGCTAATCACTTTCCAAATTGTGAAGCTAATCACTTTGCAAATTGTGAGGGTGTGTACAATTAACACGTGAGCAATATGGTTATGAGTTTGAGGAATCCTTAGAAGACCTCATTGGCTTCATTCTATACCTCACTTGCATGAAATTAACTACAAGAATTGAGTTACATCCTGCTTAATATATATCTCATTAAATAGAGTTTATAAGTGAGTTGACCCTTTATTTATAAATGTCAATAGGTATTAATGCATGTACATACCGGCCTTTTAACTTATAATTCTTGTTTATATTTCATCTTTGAGCATTACTGCGAATTAAACCAGAATTAAACCATCTAAATTTACTGCTATAACAATAATTTCATAGTGAACTCATTCTTATTCCTAATAGTTTTTTGCATTGATTTTCGCACTTATGCAATTAATTGTGTGAAAAACCTCTACCTTATCAACCTCCATCAGTTCATTTTCCTGAGATCATGAATACTTGTTTTGGAGTACAGAATTTATTCATAATGAAAAAATTTTCCTAAACTATGCACTGTTCTAACAGTCAGGACTCTCGCTCCATTGAGGGAACAGTCAGTAACTAAGCTCCACAACATTCCTAAGATCCTACTATACAAATTGCCTTTGGACCGAAATGAGTGGAAAACAGGTCCAAGTACTTTGGTTATTGCAGCATCCGAGCCAATCAAGAACTCTCAAGCAAGGATTCAAAATCCCTGATAATTTGGTCAGCAGCATAGAGTATCATCTTCTTTATCTGTTTCATCAAAGGCAAACAGCTTTACATTTTGTTTATGTTGATTTAGCCTTGAAAGGAAAATCATGCATTTTTAAGCATATTTCAAAAGAGAGGCCAAAAGGATAGTTTAGAAAATTGGAAGCACACATTACCTCAAGTTTATCTTCCCTAGCCCTGTGGTTCTTGGGAAGCTGCCGGAACTGATTGGTTAAACGCAGACACTCATCCAGATTTTCAGGGGACACGAAATCCGCGGCAACTTTTGTGCATGACTGCAGAGAAAGCAAAGGTTTAGAACATCTACATGTGAGATACAATTGAATGAGTTGACAGAAAAACATGGAAATTGATAAGCTAGTTCACCCTTACCATGAGATTTCTAACTTGGTGTGGACATCCAGCAGGAATAAATACAGCCTCCCCAAGCTTCTGCTCAAAGGTCCATGGTTCAACACCTTAAAATTTTCAAGAGCTTTTGTCAGTGACAAATATCAACTATTGAGCAACAATAGCATGTATTAGTTTATGGTGCTAACCGAATTCCTCCTTCAGCTTCTTCTTGTGTTCCATCGTTAAGTAAAAACATTGATCGTGAATGGGATGGAAAACCTTCAACAAAAAGATAAAAATTCAAGCAGCATATTAAATAAGGATGATCAGAAACATGGGTCAACTATTAGGAATTGTACCTGTCCAACTGGACAACAGAAGGTATGTCTAAACTCTCTTGAGTGTTTCATTAAATAAGTTTCTAACTTCTGAGTATCTTCTCTCCTGAAAATGTCCCAAAGAGCAGCACCTTCTTCTCTTATTTTGTTTTCTGCAGTGACATCAAGAGATGTGACACTTTCAGGCGCATCAACTGGGGAGATATTTCCATTGATTTCAGGACAGCACTTCTCTTTTATATCCTGGACCTTGTGTGCCATTTTCAGCTTTGAAATAGCAAATCTTTGCTCATCATTTACGTTTACTTCTGCTGTATGGGTCAAAATATTCACCTGTGAAATTGTTATGAAATGCTATTAGTTAATATATATTTGAGACAAAAACATACTTTTCTATAATAAACAACACCTAATCAGCATACCGCATCAGACATGTCACAATGAAGTTTTGTTACAGAATCCCCTCTGCCAAGTTCTTCTTTCATTCCATAAGCAATATATGTTTTTGGACCCATGTCTGGTTGCATGACATGGGTTGGCAGCTTGACTGCAAGATTGAGGATTCCAGCCCGAGGATCAGTGTATTCTTGAAATGGCAAGGAACGAATAAACTCATCACAGTGGCGAGGCAAAAGATCTTCAAACTTATCAGAGGGAGGCCAATCTTTGAGCTTTAGCATCTCTGGCCAGAGATTTCCATATGTTCTTCCCTCCGTATAACCTTTAAAGAACTTGTGAGTGCTGATTTCTACCTGTAAAATTTTAAAGAACCAACACATGTCTATCATGCATAAAACTGTAGCATACTTCAGAAAATAAGAAGGAATCTTCCAGATGTGGAATCTAAAGCACAAGGACATTGGGTCAGGAATTGAAACAAAATGGCCTAAACATTGTCTTAGGCAAGTGTTCAAACTGCCAGAAAAAGAATATGCTGGAAAGAATAGCTTACCTCACAACAGCAAGACAATCAATGGTCTTAACTTCTGCCATTTTTGGGTTGACATTTGAATTTGAAGCTGGACATACTGCCCTCCAAAGAACCATAGGCTCCCAGCTTAGGCCTGTTGCTTGTTGAAGAACATCACGAACTATTACAGGTTCACCACTACTCCAATGCTTTTGAAAGATTGATAAACCCTCATTTATAATGTCTTTCGAAGAAGGGCAGTATATGCCATTGTCTTCACTGCCTTTTCTAGAAGCAGCTCTTCTCACAGAGTAGTTGCAGCTTGCTGTTGCTGCTGATGCTTTGTGCTTCAAAAAAGTTTGTTTAGTCATGCAGTTACTCAACAAATCACCAGCTTTAGCTTCCAGATCAGATATCCAGCCCCGAGGAAGAATATGCTTGAGCTGCAACATGCAACTTCCACATCCCCCAAACTCCTTTGGGGTACAAAAAACACTTCCATTGCTTTCTGCAGTCCACTCAATGGATTGCTCGGTACAAGGATCATCTAAAGTCCTGGAACTACAAGAATCCAGCACAGGATCACCACCATGCATATAATCATAACCCTTGTCCACATACTGAAACCTCATTTCAGGTCGTGGTCTAATAGTCCCATTGCGAATTTCTTGGCAACATTGGAGGCAGAGTTCATAGGAACACTCAGGGCAGCTGCGGTGAAGGTCAACAATTGATGTAGCACAATGATCGCTGCTCCAACATCAAAAGGATATATTAAAAGACCTTGACAAATATGAGAGATTTATGCAAGGTGAGTTAAAATTAAAATAAAAAACTTACCAATAGACACGTTCTTCAGCAGTACAAGTTGTTTGAAGCATCTCAATCTCAGAACGTGATGTACCTGAAATAAGAGTTTATTGTTACTGATGTTTTGAAATTAAAAAATCAAACCCAAAGCTGAAGTTGAACATAAAAAGGTTTTCCTCCTGATATATTAGTAATAGTAATTGTAAATGATGCCCTGAAGAAAATATTACCAACTATCATACCCTGTATTCTAGCTTCAGTCTCTTCCTCTAGAGCTTGTTCATCACAAATTTGTTTCAGAAATGGATGAACCAAGTTGAGACTATAGTGCAGACACTGAAGCTTCTCACTATCAGAGATATCCTTGATAGACGTCTGGTAGGTAGATAACAAATTAGTTTATGAGAAAATTAAGCAAGCAAATTTTTAACCTTCATTAAAGAAAGTAAATCACACCTTAATCGTCCCACTTGAGCGCAAGCAGGCATTGCAATTGCAAGTTTTACGGCAAAACGGGCAACATTCCGCAATTTCTAGTATTGTCATATCAGGATACCTGTGAACATAAACGGTTACACATGGTTACATTTTGTAAAGAGGCCTTACAAGAATAAAAAATTTAGACCACTAACAGGTAAATTTTTTAGACGCAAAACAACTCACCATTTTTTGATGCACTTATCACAGTACAATTTCTCTCCACATTTGGTGCAAGGGACATAGCTTAGTCTATCAGTTTTCATGCACTGATGGCATATCCAACCGCCTTTCTTAGGAGCCTATTTAACATAAACATCAACATTGGTCAGTTTAAGAGCTAACAGAAAAATACATAGTATAGTTCTCTAATAAAAACATAAGCACACATTATTCACTCCTTAACAGTCAAGGCTAAGAGAAGATTTTACCTTCCAACTCATTGCAAGGCAATCGTGATTAGTATGGTTCAGCGAATCCGAAGTAGGCCATGTGGATTCTGGTGGAGAGTTAGAAGATGTAATGGTTGAAGATTTACTCCCTCCAAATGATTCTGAGCCTATTTTATTATCCATCTTAAGATCCATTCTACGAGCTCTATTTCTGGATTTCATAAGGGCAATCAAGGTCAGCTCATCATCATCATCTGAATCAACAACCACAACATCATTCTGTTGATTTCGTTTCCTCTTTATGGAAGCAACACTTTTCTTTGGTTGATCCCCTCTTTTGCATGGCCTCCTCACAGAACAACATGAATCTTCTTCTTCTTCTTCACTTTCAGAACTTATTAGAAAGTACCTACGTCTTCTTCTCACCCTTCCCCTCATTGAAACTTCAAAAGTATTAGAGGAAAGCGCATCCATTCTAACCACAATCCTTCTTTAGATTAAACCTGAGAAACAATCACTACCAACGTCACACACTGATCAAGATAACACTTACTCCAAAAAACCACAAAACATGAAAAAAAAATCAAACTCAGATCATTAAATTAAACAAAAACTTTGTAACCTGAGAAACAATCACTAGCAATGTCACACACCAATCAAGATAACATTTTTACTCAAAAACCACAAAACATGAAAAAAAAATCAAACTCAGATCATTAAATTAAACAAAAACTTTGTAACCTGAGAAACAATCACTAGCAGTGTCACACACTGATCAAGATAACATTTTTACTCCAAAAATACACAAATCATTATAAAAAAATCAAAACCAGATCATTAAGTTAAATTAAACAAAAAATTGTAACCTGAGAAACAATCACTAGCAATGTCACACACTGATCAAGAACACATTTTTACTCCAAAAACACACAAAACATGATTAAAAAATCAAACCCAGATAATAATTTTTGTAAAAAAAACTTTGTTCCAATAGTGTCATGCATTTGAGGTCAACTCAATAAAGTACAACGGATAGATAAGTCAACCCAACAACATTGATATAAATTAAAAATAAATAAATAAATAAAACAAAACAAGAAACAACCAGAAAAACGAAACGAGAATCAAGAATTTCAATCACATTGGCGATCAAGAACAAGAAGAACGAATTTATAACAAGAGAAGCGAAAATCAATGATCAATTAAAGGTTCATGCAATGAATGAAAGCAAAGAAGAAAAATTGGGAAATTCAGAAAAGGAAAAAACATCATTCGAAAATGAATTGAAGTGGTTGGAGATTCTGAGAAATCAATCGATCAATCAACCTGGGAATGAAGAGATAAAAGAGAGAGAGAAGAAAAGAATGCAGCTAAACGAGAAGGAAGAGTAAAAGGAAATATTTATTTATTTATTTAAAAGGTATAAAAAATATTACTTTGATCACGTACCAACCTTATTATGAAATCGTATAAAAAATATTACTAGTATTCATTATTACTGAATAAATGAAACGTGATAATCGGAGGAGATTAGGAGAACCTGATATTGAAGGGGGAAACAGAAACCGAGTGAGGAGGAAGTAATAGATGAATAAATAAGGAAGGTCTAAAATTAATTATTAATTAATGACAACTGAAAAGCGAAATATAAGTAGTAAGTAGTAACCATTCAGTTCAAAAAAATAATCTCTCTCAACTCCCTAATATAAGAGCTAAAATTTGAATGATTTTGGTTATAATATAAGAGTACATCTCACATTCTCTCCTCATTTGATGCATTTTTTCTACTTTCCTCTAATTCTTTTTCATATTTATTAATGCTTATGTACTTCATTTATCTCTCTTAAAAGTATCATAATAAATATGAGCAATATTGGAAATAAGCATTAACTCCAAACAACTAACTAACATTTTTACACATATTTTTACACGTTTTCTTAAGAATCATTTTTTATGGCTCACTTATATTAGTTACTGGAGTGTGAGTATAAATATTAACCTTGTTTGTTTGTAGTGGGCGGATTGAGATTGTGGGTAAACAGGATAAGGGGGAACAGGAAAATTAAATTACAGCTCCTTGGTTTTCGTGATTTATTAATTAAATACTAATATAATATAGTTACACTTTTTTGTATGGAAAAAATATAGTTACACTTTTTTTGTATAGGAAAAATATAGTTGCACTTTTTTCAGTTTTTTTCCCCTTTTCTTGCTTTGCGGAATTTCATAAATTTGTCTGATAAAAAAGAATTTATGAAATTTGGCTACTACATTAATAATTATAAAAAAGTTTGTTATGTTGGCGTATTTTCAGGGAGAACTAAAGATATTTCAAAATTCAAAATGTGAATCTCAATCTTTTGTTAAAAAAAATCGAATCTTAATCTGCAGTGCTCGGTCAAATCGAAAATGAAATTATTAAAATCTGGTTTTAATACTGAATTTCAATTTAAAATTTTAAAATATTTTTATATTGATGTGTTCCTAATAAAAAAATATATTGATGAGAATTAAATAAAATAAAAAGTGAAAAAACTAAAAAGATCACATAGAAACTTCTGAGTGTCTGACCGAAAAAAAAAGATGATATAGAAACAGAATAGGGCGCGATTGACCGCGAATCAATACACGTCACCAGATCATACCGCCAAAAAAATCGCTAGAGGCAATCAAAATGAGAATTAAAAAAAGGCTAAAGTATGTTTTTAGTCCCTTAAGTTTGTATAAAGTCATGTTTTGGTCTCTTAACTTTGAAAAGTGTGTTTTTGGTCCATTAATTTTGGAGAAATTGTGTTTTTGGTCCCTAACTTTGAAAAATGTGTTTTTTGTCCTTTAACTTTGGATAAAGTAATGTTTTTAGTCCTTTGATAAAAGGATAAAAATGTTTTTAGTTCCTCCCTTTTCAAAATTAAGGGACTAAAACATGAATTTTTGCAGATTTAAGGACCGAAAACATACTTAAACCGAATTTAAAAGGATTAAAAACACACTTTTCAAAGTTAAATGACTAAAAAGATGATTTTGTCCAAAATTAAGAGACCAAAAACACAATTTTCAAAGTTAAGGGACCAAAACATGATTTTCTACAAAGTTAAAAGGACCAAAAACATACTTTAACCTTAAAAAAATCGCATAATACATTAAATAAATGTGAATTTTGTCCATGACGTTCTCACTCAGAATCTACTATAGTGAAAAAACCTACTTTAGTTTGGAAAATTTTTAGACTTTAAAATTGTATATTGAACTTAAAAAATATGGTGAAAAAAAACTTAGAAAAACTTTCGGAACAAGTAAGTCAGAACTTTCCTAAAAAAATTCACTAAGAAAGAGATGAAACAAATAATAAAGCTCAAATAAAATAAACCGAGAACAATAAAGTTAAAACAAAGGAGAAATTACGGAATTTGAAACGCAAGAAAACCTGCATGTGGGTAGGGGAAGACGAAAACTTTTTCAGGAAACAGAATCAAATAAGACAAGTCTTTTTTGTGTATTAGTATTAGACAGAATTCTAAAAATTCAACTTATATAGTAGAATGATAGTGAAATAACTTGTTTGTTTGCGGAAACTGGAAAGTGAAATAACTTGTTTGTTTGTTGTGCGGGGATGGAGAAAAAAAAAGGTAACATGTGCTAATTTTTTGTAGAGAGAAATCACACGTGTGCGTATTTTCACGAAGAATATGTTTTTCAAAAAAACTTATAAGGAAAACTATTGTTTCATTGGTGTTACTAGTGACTCATCATCAAAAGTCAAAACAAAAGTTAAAATTAAACAAGTGAAATAATGAAACTAATAATACTTACTGTGATGTAAAAGCCAGAGAAAACCTTGTGGCTTTTGATATTTGTAGGTAGGAGTAGGACACCTTATGGCGTTGATACGGTAATACCTGTGGGTAGGAAAAGATGAAAACCAAAAATAGAAATTACGGAGTACTACTTCTTTGTGTTCGTAATTCAGGAAACAGGTTTAAATAAACAGAAACATAATTAAAACTTCATTATAATTATGTTTCCTGTAACTTCTAATTGAATCTCTCAATTTTTTGAATGTGACTAAAATAAATAAAAAGTAAAAGGGACAAGATCCGTACGTGATTATAGCTTGTGATTATAGCTCTGATCTTTCGCAGAAGACAAAGATGGGAGATCCCTTGGCGACTTCGGGTTATATTAAGAAGGATATATATAGCACGCGTTGTCTCAGTGGTGTGAGATTGGTAATTTATTTTCTTACCTCTCCCTTTCTGGAGATTGGTAATTTATTTTCTTACTCTCTCTCCCTTTCTGCACTGTTTGGTTCAGGGGGGGAGGGGAGGGTAAATGAAGTGAGGGGAGGGGAGGTGAGTGAGGTATGAAATCCGTTGGATAGGAGGGGAGGGGAGGGGAGGTTAAAGTTTTTGTTTGGTTCACAAGGGAAGGGGAGGGGAGGTTAATAATTATTGACAGATATGCCCCTACTACATTATTTAGATTTATTACTAATATATTTAAAATCAAAATATTACCATAAAAATTATTATATTTATGTATACAAATAAGTAAAACTGTCAACAATTGTATAATAATTTTGATAAAAAAAACAATTGTATAATTTATTTCATTGTGATTTATAAGAATAATAAAATATTATTTTTTGTTAAATAAAAAATCTAATGCTAAAATCGACTTTCAATCATAATAAAATTAAAGTGCATAGAATTGGTCAACTTTTTTTTATATCCTTTTATATATTTATTTTCCTATTGATATTTCAATGTTGTATAATTAACTCCATATTTTTTAATTTTAACATTAATTTATTCTTTGACAAAAAAAAAGCAGCAATATTTTTTTTATCAAGAAAAAGTAGCAATATAGGAGATAGGGAAAATTAATTACAAGTCCCTGGTAAGGGACATAATACTGGAAAAGTCCCAAAAATTGAAAAAATTAAAGTAGAGTCCCTTTTTTTTTATCAGAAAAAGTAGAGTCCCTTGGGACATCACTTTAATTATTTATGAATGTGTGGACCCCACATTTAATAATAAAAAATTCACCCACCTTTTCTCTCTCCTCTCTTCTTCTCTCCTTTAATAATGTGTGGATTTTTTATTATTAAATGTGGGGCCCACACATTCATAAATAATTAAAGTGAGGTCCCAAGGGACTCTACTTTAATTTTTTCATTTTTTGGGACTTTTCCAGTATTATGTCCCTTACCAAGGACTTGTATTTAATTTTCCCTAGGAGATACAATATTAGCGATTAAAAATGATAATGCACAAGGCTGAGAAAAAAAATAGATAAGAAAAAATGCATATAGGACCACAGCAGAAAAAACGAAAGAAGAAAATGAGGGTTTATTGGATAAAGCATAGCATGTCTATTTTTGTCCACTTTATGGTAAAATTTTCTCTCACCTCCAAAAAAACACCAATTTGGAGGTTTTACAAAATGAGGGTGAATCATGGAAATAACCGTAAAATTTTAACCAATCTACTTCTATCCAACCAAACGGGCAATTAACCCCTATCCAACCAAACGGGCAATTAACCCCTTAGCATAGATAAATTGAGATTATGAAAATGGAATTGAATATACAATGGATAGTTGGTTGAGCTGGTAATAAATGAGCTAAGACCCTGAGCTACAACCCCTTGAGCTACATCCCGTAAGGCTGAAAACACATGTAAACACATGTTTCAATCCAGGAAGGGTTCTCATTGCAAGGCTTGTGTATGTGGGCAACACTACTACTGATCAGGTATTAAAGTGGTGGATCAAGTCTCATCAAGTAACTACATGACACTTTAGTGAATGATGGTGGTTCTGATAAAAAAAAGAATGATGGTGGTGATTATCTTTGTAGTGCCTGAAAATTACGCCACACCAAAATTGTTTTAAAGGATATTTTTACAAAACCTTTCAAAACAATAATGGTCTTTAAAAAAATAAGGTTATAACCAAATAGGGTTTAGGGTGTTAGTCACCTACGACACCCTAAACCCCAAATTATAAAACAACATCAATATATAGAAAATAAATAAAAATAAAAACGAATAAAAAATAATTTTACATGATTGAAATTCACCTAGGTTTAAACTAGTGTCTATGTACCTTTAGGATCAAAACTCAAACTCATGTAGTTCAGGATTGAAATATGTGTCACTTTGTTTGTTTCGCTTGGGAGATAATCTCAAGCGAAAAAACAATTGACTTTCCGCTTGAGAAATTGTTCAATCTTACATGACTTGAAAATCATTCAAAACATTTTCATATTTATTTTATAAAAGAAATTTCATTTTTGATTTTTGTTTATGAAAGAGGTTTCACAATTTCAAAATATAGAATTTCAATGATTGGGTGGTGGATAAGTGATGAAAACATGACATTATAATATGATTAAACTTGTTAGCAAAAAATATCAAATTAAAATTGTAAAATCACAAAAAATAATTTTGGAATTTATGAGGGCATTTATAAAAACCAATACTATAAAGAAGCATGAGTTCACAAAAAAATTATTCTCCCAGGTGAAGAGACGTTATGTTGTGTCTAACAGAGTTATGTCACTTTAGCTCAATTAAGGAGATGTGAGAAATTGTTGATGTCTGAGTTTCATAAGAGACATTCATTGGCATAAGAAAAGAAGGGGAGAGAAGAAGAAGGGGAGAGATTTCACAAGGTATCACTCTTACTCATTCACTCCTCCTAACTTTCTCAATAATTTTTCTCTCTCTTCAAATAGCCTCACACGACCTCTTTTCTTTCTCTCTCAAAACTTTTTTTCTGAAAGAAAAACTAGCCTCTGATAAAAAAGAAGAAAAAAAACTAGCCTCTCCAATAATCTCCCCCTATATGCTCTCTCACTCTCACTTATATAGGCTACAGCCCCTAGAGTTTGCCTCTTAAATTGTCATTATTGTTTTTCCTTAAAATATCCTTTTCTTGCAAGAAAACAATTTCTACTCGTTTTTATGTACCCAAATTATATCCATTCCCGTTTTTTATGCAATATTCTTTCCCTTTTATATTCATAGCCTAAGATGCCTCATCAATTCAATTGGAAATTTGGAATCATGTTGATTGATTGACTTTTATTCTATTAAATTTGATGGTGTATATTTTTTAATTGTCTTTATTTCCTTTTATTTCTCTTATTCATTCAAAAACTTCATTACTTATTACACCCAAATCAAATTCTATTAATATTTCTCATTATGAACAAATCAAATCAACATGATTGTTTCCAATTCAGTTACTCATCACTTGCAGCCAATTATCATGTTTAACTCATTCACAAGTTGAATTTTTTATTGTCTCACAAGAAAGAATCAAGAAAACATATCTTATTTTATTTATTACTTTTCATTATTTTTCATTCATTTTTATTTAATTTTATTTGGTGTATCCTAGATGTATTCATAGCATATGCCCTAGTAATGTTTGTCTATAACAACAAAAAAGGGTGTGAGAGTGAGGATAAATGTATATGGTTAGGTTAATTATTGATAATATAATGTGTTAATAACTAGCTTAGCTAACATTATTGGTCTAAAATCAAATTAGGAAAAATGATTTTATATTAACAAATCGAGTAATAACGATGACCAGTTTGGGCTGGTTGATCATCCGCTTAAGCAATGGGGGTTTGATTTCCTCTTTGTATATGCAGACTTTAACCACCTTCAACCTATACAGTGAGCAACAAAAAAAATATATTAATAATCCCGTGCACACTGTGTATCCCATGCAATGCGTGGAATACAGCCATACAGGCACAATGTATAAATTGATATTGTATCCACACTTGTACGGTTGGAAAAGGTACTTGGCCAAAAAAGTGTCGAGAACCATTTATAGTAAAACTTTATTTTTATGAACTGATTATTAGTAAAACTATAGTGAGTGTTTTGGATTTTGGCAAACGGCCATAATTGCCTGTATACCTGCGAGTCACATTCACATGAATCACACCTCGAAGAGGAAGGAGGAAAGACAATAATTAAAAGAAAAGTACTCTTGATCATGAGACACGAAATATTAGATTTAGGTAGTAATAATGCTATCCTATTCTAAATAACTTAGCTTGAAGCGGTTTTCAAATAGGTAACTTCTTAAGGATGAACATTCACTTACTAAGAATAAGAATAAAATTGACTCAAAGTTCAAGGACAAAAAATAACTATTTTCAAAATTTAGGAACTAAAATCAATATGATAGAAAACTCAAGAGCTTCCAAAGTTTAGAGCCTAGAACTAAATCAACTGAAATTTAATAACCAAAAATTATATTGACCCTATTTATAAATAGACAAAGATATATGTAATATACTACCTTCGGTCCTAAATATAAGACCTAATTGACTTTTTTTGGAGAGGTTAAGGTGACGAAATAGGCTATTAAATCATGACATATTTGATACTACCTCCGGTCCTAAATATAGGACCTAGATAACTTTTTTTGGAGAAGTTAAGGTTGCAAAATAGTCTATTAAATCATGACATATTTGATATATTTTTAGATTATCCATTAGTTTATAAGTAAAATAAACTAGTTTAAAGGAAAAAATTAAGTAAATCAATTTATAATTAACTTATTTTGCTGTTTTTAAGGATTTTTCAAAAAAGTCAATTAGGTCTTATATTTATGACCGGAGGGAGTATATTTTTAGATCATACATTAGTTTATAGGTAAAATAAACTAATCTATGGAAAATTTTAGGTAAATCAATATAAACTTATTTTACTTTTTTATAGGATTTTCTAAAAAAGTCAATTAGGTCTTATATTTAGGACTAGAGGGAGTAGCTGGGAAAACTTCCACTTACCCTTTATGCCCCCTATTTGGGATTTCATATTAGTATAGATTAGTCACACTTCACAAGCGGGTAGGGATACCCTTAGTATAACAAAAATAAACTTCCACTTACCGTACAACTTAACATTCTCAAGTAACTTCTTTTAGAAAGGGGTCTTTTCAACATGAAATTGTATTGTTTTAGAATTTTATAAATAAATTTTATTGATTCCTTTTTAAAAATTAAGTAAATCAAATAAACAATAACACATTTAGTCTATAAGTCGATTAGGTCATTTTATACGCCTAGGCCTAATCTTTTTTAGAATCCTCTTTTGCTAAACAAGTACAAACATTTTAGAAAAGCCTCTTAGAACTAACAGCTCACTTACCAGCTCAATAAACTACTCATTAATTCCAATTTAGTTATTTAACTAACAAGAGGCATTGGTGAATCATTATATGCTCTCTTTCATAACCCAAGAGTTACTTCCTACGTCCTCAGCTTATATTTTAAGAAGGTTCAAACTGGCTTATTACTCGTCATTTATTGGAAATGCCCTCATAATCTCTTTGAGAGTACATATCTTCATTTTGTCTCCAACTAGGATTCAGCAGTTACACTTGAACGAATTATATATATGGGCTCATCTTTAGTTGGACCTGTTCTGCGCCATCACTCTAGCCAATCATATAGAACTACTAACGCGTGTAGTTCTATACATGTCACATTCTCTGTAGAATTGTCTCATAAAATGTGTGTATTAAGTGTTTTGGTATCCCTCGAAACTGCAGCTATAGAATACGGACATGTTAGCTACACTTCTTAATGCCACTACTTGCCGTTTGCTTGGCCCTGCCGTGTGTTCTCACTGTGTTCACTGTTATGTTCACTCCCACCACAGCTGCATGCAACAAATTAGAATTCAAAATGTTTTTTATTAAAAAAACAAAAGTTTAACTCACATTTCAAGTTCATCTATGCGATTGCTAGTTCTTAGATGACATTTATGTTGATTGAGCAAGACATTGGATTTAGATAATCATGCTATTTGGAGAAGAGAAGCGTGAAGGAAAACAATGGGTTCAAAGAATCAAACAATTTGAACAGAAGCATCAAAAGGTTGTAATTGAATTATTGAGTCATATGAAGGAAATCTCATTGATGAGGTTATTAACTAATATAGGGTCTAGTTAGAGTTGTCATAATCATGATTGATGGGGTGATCACAAGGTACAGCTGAAGCATTCAAACACCTTCATCACGCATTGATTGTTGGTTTAGCTCTAATATAGGATGAGATATTCAATTAATGGAGAAAAGACAAATTAATAGGCCTAAAAAGCAAGGTTCAAAAAACCGGACCGGGCATCGAACCGGACAAGCTACTGGTTCAAGAGGTATTTGTTCAACCGGGTCAAACCGGAAATAATAAAATAATACTATTTAATTGTCATATATAAGAAAATAGATAAATAAGATAAACTCATAGGGACATTTTTGCAATTTTTCTCTTTATTTAATAATATATGGGATATATAGATTATATGCTAAACTCAAGGACTTTTTGACAATTATGATGTGAGCCCATTAGCCCAAACCCTAATATTTACTTCCATATATAAACTAATCCTCCATCTCTCTCTCATTTGAGTTGCCGCCACTCACCCAACACTCCATCTATCACCATCTATGCCTCCTCATCTTCACCTCCTTAAACAAAAACACATCTCTCTCTTTTTAGATTTTCTCACGTCTAAACACACCCATCAACAAGATCAACCTTCTCCATCTCTTTTTCACTCTTCGTTCCTCACTCTCCTTTGTTCCTCATCTCCGGCGAGCCCAGTAGCATTCGACGGTGTATCTGGCGGAGCAAAACACGGCGCCGACGAACCAGAAAGCATCTAACTGGATGACCCGTATTTGGCCGGTTCAACGGTTCGAGGCCGGTTCGTGCGAGTCAACCCGGACTAACTCCGGTTCAACGTCGCAGAGGTTGAACATCAAGATCGGACCGCTTGAAGGAGCGGTTGCAGGTTCAACAGGTCAGACAGCCCGGTCCGATCCGGGTTTTCAAGCCTTGCTAAAAAGGACGTCCTCACAAGATTTAAAAAATTATATTGATTTAAGCAGTTTATTTGGTTTCAAAAAAAAATCGACTTAATCTTATATTAAGACAAGAGATGTACATCAATTATTGAGCCCAATTTTCCTTTATTGTGAGACTTAAAATATCAACTCAACTCATGGCAGAGATAGGAACAAGCTCCCTTTAACCATATATGCTGTGTTTTTGATAATTTACAACATCCACTTTAATATACACCACTACTCAATACAATCTGAAATATTATAAACTCTCCGTGAGAGGCACATATGGTAAATCTCATCATCAACAAGGAAATCCACAAAACTAGCCTTTCATTGAAGACACTGCCAAAATTCACCATCTTTGGACTTTGGCTGCACACTGAGATCCTAACCTGTCTAGGTCAAATGATGGTACACCGAATTTACAGCAACATGATGCTCAGTTCAAGGCTCTGCATGATTTTGTGTACCATCAGGAAGAGACCGTGGAGATGAGACACCGCTGATTTTACTTGGCAACGGCGTGTTCCTCCGGGACTGGCGCTTTGTGGGAACAAGCGTGCTCTCGGTTTCCCACTTCTCGCTGATCATCTCCTCATCATCAGAACTATCATCGTCATGGCTTTCCTTGAAAACTGGATGAATATAGGCATGCTGAAGATAACCTTTCAAGTTCAGGTTAGGATCCGTAGCTTTCTCCAGTGTATCTTTCATCATTGCTTCCTGCATAAGCCCCACAACAAATGTTGGCAATGTTTGATTTTTCAGTAACAAATTAAAGGGATAATATACTCAATGTTCAGCTTGAGCTATAGAATAAAGGGTACTTGGAACTCCAAAGTGTTGTCACTAGCAATGCAAATGATCAAATGGCATATATACCTGTAAGGGATATCTCACAAAGGCAGGTTCAAAACGGCCTTTGCAGTATCTGTGAAACCATATGGTAAGTATTGGGAGTGCAATGAGAAATGGTGTCGATGAGGCAGCTTTTTTGGTGCTCATGATTCCTAACAACACTATTTGCGAAAATATTAGTGCAATCACAACACGAAAATGAACGTCGGGCCAGAAGGCTGCGGCACTCTCATATTCTTGATTGTACACATTAATGATCTGCAAAGGTAAGATTCATCTAATATATTAGCCAACAGCAGATAACACAACCTTGTAGAATGACATTATAGTAATGATCAACATGCACTTCAAGATCAAATGGCTGAAACATGTGACTCTAAGGTAAAGGCCCTACAATGGTACAATTCAAATTGGAATGGTCTGGATGGGACAAAAAGTTAGTGGTTGAGGTGGGAAATGAAAGTATGAATATAACTGTGGGTTGTCCTAGAATTGTACATATTGAATAAACAAATATGTACCTGATGACGGAATACAACATAACCCAACCCGAAGAAAATTATTATGAAAGGAAGAACAGCAGGTGTTACTGCAGCATAGACCAGACCAAGCAGAAAGTACAACTGAATACGAGGCTCTCCCGTGTTGAAACCAATGCTTCCAGCATCCATGGCCTCTTCCCTATCTTTTTCAGTCTTAACCAAGAAGAAATTCTTCAAATGGTATATTATAAGTGGTTTCAACATCAAAATCTCTCCAGCTATGCCAGCCCATCCATCAACCATTATATAAGTAATGAAGAAAGTTGCTTTCAAAGGAATTGCATTCCCAATTGTTTCAGGATATCTGCCAAAAGTATGGCAAAAAATTCTTAGTCACATAAACATGATAATAATCAAGACAAGGGTTTGATCAATCAAGTGAACAGATACATTTGCCACAAAATATAAATTGCTACAAGGAATAAAAACACCAACAGTATGGATCTTCAAAACCTAAAGCATAACACAACTTAAACTAACATATTTTCCTAACATGTGCAAACTTCATGGCACGATGGCATGTACAAACTTCATGGCACAATGGCATGTACAAACTTCATGGCACAATGGCACGCATATGAGTTAGTAAATGTGATGCTACAACAATACACGATTGTACATGTCAACAAAATTTATGATAACACTGGCATAAGCTTTATGGCAACAACCCATTAAAAATTATTAAAACTATACAACCTAATTCACAAAATTGAATTTAATAATCAAGTCAGCAATCAAGCAAAAACTTAGGGACCAATAGAGAAAACGATACAAATATGGAAAAATAAACAGTGACTTTAATTTGAAATGACATACTGATAGAAAAAACGATACAAATATGGAAAAATAAAGAGTGACTTTAATTTGAAATGACATACTGATTGGCTGGCTGGTGAATAAAAGACTGCAGCTGTTCAAATGCTGATCCTGTAAGTATGCTCCCAAGAAAAACATTGACGAAATTGAAAATATAATATCTAGAAGCTGATCTTCTCTCAAGAGATGACAAAGATGAAAACCCTTCAACTTTTGACATGATCATCAGTATGGCTGGCAAGAAAATGAGAAAGAGCTTCAAAGCAAGACCAGGAAGAAATCCTTGAATAAATGACTTGATAACCTTCCTGCACAACAGCATCATGAGTTCAGATATGTTGTCTTCCACTACTAAATAGAAACGTTGGCTACAAAAAGTCCACAATGAAGTGAACTTACTTTTTGATAAGTGGCTTCAGGAAAGGTGCCACTTTCTGGATTCCTTCTATGCTTGCAAGTGATTGTACAAATGCAATGGGGATCATGAAAAAGAAAGTGAGGAAAAAGAATGCAACAGCTATAATAAGCCTCCTGACAGTGAGGTAAACATAAGGAATTGCCAAATTTGGCCAATAAACATCTCTTGGTTCAGGAGCCCACTCAGTCAACCAAAGTGTTGGATCTCGGGTTTGTTGAGTCTGGGCACAGACAGCCGCACCCCAACGACTTTTGAAGGAAACAAAAGAAGCAGGCATAATGCACTTGGGGTCGGTTGTAACATTTTCCCTCTCTATAGCTATCTGCAAGAAGTGACCAGTTTGAATTATTATGAAATCAAAGCAAAAATTTGTTATAAAAAAAAATAGTTCCAAATTCAATTTTTCATTAAAGGAATTCATAAAAAGATCCGTCTCAGTCACAATCCTAACAAACAATCAGAGCAACTATCTTTGCTTGAAAAATTCAAGATGGAGAAATCTACTATGACATGAACTTTACAAGTTTGGCATTTGATTCACACGTGCCAAACTGTTTCATTTTTTTTATACAACTGCAATCATAGAGTAGGGATAAAATCTCCCAGTCAGAAATTGGATACGTATACTTACTTCTTTTGTCAGCTTCTGAATTTCAGTTGTGTGATGATCAATAGCATCTACTTTTTCCCCACAAAGACCAAGGAAACCAGTCTGGTAAAAGATACATAAGAGGGTAAGAATTGTAGTAACCTAAACACATTATAGTAATACTATATTTGAATGCAAATCAGATTAAAAGTAAGTACCTTCATTTCAGGTCTCTTTGAAGTTCTTTCAAGTTTATTTTGATAATAAACGAGCCAATTCTGCAACTTCTTCTTCTTCTTAACCAGTTTAGCAAGTTTGTTTGCATTATAAACAACCTGTATAATGATTCAATAAGATTTCGAAAAACAGAGCTTCGCCACATTAACGAATAATGTTGGTAATCAATTACTAACGAGATCCATCATAAAAACATTACTGCTCAAAGACAGGAACAGAAAGAGGAAAATTGGCGCCATGTACTCTTTTTTATACATCATATCATCAATCGTAATGTAAACCAGTATTCATTTCAAATGCAATGCATAAAAACAAAGCATCTTGAGACCATAAAACATCAATCAAATTGTATATTACTTGCATATTATTTTATACTCGTATCCTTTTATTAATTATTCATTCAAAAGCACTTTCTTCATTGGTAAAAAAGAACTTTCAATTTACCAAACATATTTTGAAATTGTTTCCAAAATGAACTTTTAACAAATAGATTTTTTCAAAATTGACTTGACCAACATAAAACCAACGGACAGTTAAAATACTACCAAGGCAAAAACTCAAAGAAGGAACTGACCTGGTTAGTGAGATAGTGATCTGGATGATTGACCAGAAAAAAGTGCTCAACAAGCTCACTAACAGATTCATCTGGGTCTGGAGGAACATTTCTTACCAGCACCTGAGGTAAACAATGTATGAAAAAGAGAATCAATATGACAAATTATCTCTAGCACTACCACCATTTGAGTTCCAGATGAAAGCAATCTGGTACATAATCTAAATTCATTGCATTTGTCAAACACAAACGTTAAAATGAATTGATTTGATACTGTCGGAAACAATTTCTTTCAATGCTAACTTTGAATGAATAATCAAGCTTACCGTAAATTGATCTGGTCGACGTTTTTCTGCTGCAACAAATTGCAACCTCATCATGGAAACTTTCTCATATTCCTTGAGCAAAACATAACATGTCCAAAAAGTAAAGGCATAAGCCACAACTATGTGCCCCCAAAACCTGAAAAAAAAATATTACAGCACAACTTTTATAAGTGGTTTAAGAATTACTCCCTCCGGTCCTAAATATAGGACCTAATTGACTTTTTTTAGAAAATCCTTAAAAAAGCAAAATAAGTTAATTATAAATTGATTTACCTAATTTTTTTCCCTTAAACAAGTTTATTTTACTTATAAACTAATGGATAATCTAAAAATATATCAAATATGTCATCATTTAATAACCTATTTCGCAACCTTAATCTCTCCAAAAAAAAAAGTCAATTAGGTCCTATATTTAGGACCGGAGGTAGTACATATTAACATGAACCATCATAAGAATAACTCTAACTTCTACAACTAAGTGGGATAACATGCAAGGATCATTCATCAAAGAGAAGAAATGCAATGAGTTGAGATTATGCAGTAGCTTAAAACTGTAATCACAAAAGAAATTTCTGATGACATGAAAAATGCAATAGCACAAGATAGGGAGTAGTCTGAAACCTCTCAGATTTTTCATGGACGTTCGAAACCGAAAGTTTATCAATGTCACTGGAAGTTACATTGGTTATCTTGGCTCCTTCTAAACCGCTGCTAGTGAAATTGACAGGAACTAGCACAGCCCAAGCTAGAAATGCTATGGGAACAAAGATTTTAAGCCTGCACACAAAAAGAAAAATAACTGAATCCAACTTCAAAAGAAGAGGTACTAATAAAAAATATCACAAAAACATGCAATTGCTAATCCATGGATGATGATTCAATACATACCCTATCAAATAAATCCTCAAGTACACAGCAGAGTCCAATCCAGCATGTTCAATAAGCTCAGGTTCTGGCATTCTAAGTGCTTCTGGCATCCAATTCAGAAACCTAAGATATGCCTTCCAGTCTAAATTGACAAACTTGCGCACAAATGCTCCTCCATGCACAGGATCAGTTCTTAAACCTTTCAAATACCATTTTGGAAAGTAGACCCTATCATTGAAAGGTTGAAGCCTCAAAATAGCAAATGCCACAAAGAAAATGAAAGCACTGAGAATATTAATGGCAGCAGCAAGCCCAATATCTTGTAGTGTAGCCATTTATTTATTCCTGCAAATCGATTTAAGGAGAAATTAATAAAGAAAGTTGCAAACTAAACTAGGGAAAATTATGTCTTTACAATAAGATTTGACATCAACCAGTTATACATGGAACCAAACACAAGCACTCACCAAAACAATGTATAAATAAATAAGCATAACTTGATCTCAAGAAGAATTAAGAGATTTTCATTTACACACTGCACTTTAAAGCATTTGGAGGTATTTTTGCACTCTCAGAAGACAAAGCCAAATATAAAACAAGAGACCAAGAGACGTCACACCAATAGATATATATTTTTGTTAAAAAAAGTTTTCCAGGATATTAAACTGCAATTTTCATATAGTTAACCTCAATTAAAAATCTAACAGAACTCTCATCCAAACCACATATCACACCACATAAACTGAGCCAAAGAAAACCAGAAAGTTCCAATTTTTTAGACAAAGAAGAACAGATCCTTAAGACCCAAAATCAATTTTCACAAACAAAACATCAAAACAACAAAGGAAGCCATCAACAATGAAAAAACAAAGATCCCACAAGAAAAGTCTATTCCTTTAAGAGTAATACTCACAATTTGGGCGCAGAAGTGAAACCCCAGATGCCAAAATAATCCTTCAGCAACAGAAAACCAAAGCTCTATATAAAAAACAATTCTTTATCCAAAAGAAGAGAGATAAACAAAAGGATATCTTGGAAAGGCAACAAAGTAATAAGATTAACAAAGTAATAAGATTCCACCCCTTTGAACTCAAGCCACTATCACAGCCTTAGCTTTCCCTTGTTGAGAAACCAAGTAACTGAAAAGAAAACAAGTGTTTCCAGACAGAAACTAATAATAAATATTGACACTAATAACTAATAAGAAAGAAGAGAGAAGCTTATGTATGTATGTGGATATGGGAAGTTGGCCAAAAAAAAAAAGTATGTGGATATGGGAAGATTTCACAGAAAGCAAAGAACAAAGACTGTATTATATTAGTACTTATAATAACTTATAAGTATTAGGTGATATGATATTATGGCTGGTGAGACAAAGAAACAGTGTGGGGTGGGAGTGATTTGTGGATGAGTGGATGAATGTAGTGTAGGCTTTTTTGTTGAGTAGGGACTACTAGAGGATTCGTTGCCTTTCGAGGTCTATAAGCAAGGCTATATGATAATATTATTTCTAATTATGGAAGAAGAAAAGATTTTTTTTAATAGTGGAATATCATGTCACATCATGGACCCACTTTACTTTACTGAGTAAAATATTATATAGTATTTTTATTATGTCTGCAAAATGCCACGTGTTGCCACACAACGGCTATATATATTATGTGGGGAGAATGGTAAATAGGTCTTTGGAAGAAGGAAATTGACCAAAGACAAATAAAGCCCTCTAAATCAATAAAAGGATAATTAGGGTCATTAAATTTATAAAAGGACAACTAAGGTTAATTAACAACACTTTAATTGTTAATTGAAATGGGGATGTTGTTATGGTTAATGAGGATGTTGGTGTGATTAATTGTTATGCTCTAGTTGTTAATATGGATGATGCGATGGTTAAATATGCATGTTCTTAATGGGGATGTTGCAGAGGTTAATTTTAGTGTCTGTGGCGTTGGTTGTATTTTTGGAAATTTAGCGACCTTAATTGTCCTTTTACATATTCATAGGACTTTATTTGTCTTTTTCCAAAGAATTATCACAAGGAGGCACCTTCATATCATAAAATTATAATGAAATCCTTCGAGCTCAGCTAATATGAAGGTGGTAAGTTAGAGTATTAAACACTATCCACAAATAACAAGAACAACTAGGCTAGGAAAAATTATCAATAAAATAACTTCATAAAATGTATAAATAATCGACAACCACCCCCTCCATTCTTAAATAGAAGATCATTTCCCTTGATTTAATTAAATTAAGGATGTTAGATATGTTAGTTATTAGCCTATGATATTACCAATCCACCATAACTATATACATTTATCCACACTTTCCCTCTCTTGTTTGGTTTTTTTTTTGCCCGAACTTATTTCGTTGTTATAGATAGGCACTATTATGATTAATTTGGAAAAAAATTGAGAACAATTAAAAAGGTTCTTATATTTAAGAATAGAGGGAGAATCATTTAAATATTTGTTGTATGTGGGATTCAAGTGGCAAAAGGATTGGATATGGTCATCAAAGGGAGTGGATTTATTTAAGAGCTTGTTGTCACATTGGGGAGATAACGTATACTACAAAGGGTTGATGCAAGCATTTATACTCTCCAATCCTTATGGATCATTTTCTGTGTCATAAGACAATCCTTATGGATCATGAGTTAAATGTTTTGTGCGATCAATTGTAATTTAATTTAATATCGCTCATGATTTAAAAAAATTCATGGTTTTAAGGGTTTCCATTATAGTTAGCACTCAATTTAATGTCACCCATGGTTTAAAAGATTTTAATGT
Organism: Mimosa pudica; assembly: GCA_029929735.1. Taxonomy (NCBI): domain Eukaryota; kingdom Viridiplantae; phylum Streptophyta; class Magnoliopsida; order Fabales; family Fabaceae; genus Mimosa; species Mimosa pudica. Next base: position 4,383,293 of record JAKELP010000020.1, read on the forward strand.
AATGTCATGATTTTAAGGATTCAATTTTATAGTTAACAGTAGTACTACTCTATGAGATCAATCTACAATTCTCCCAATTTTGTGCGGTTAAAGTGACAGTGTTGAAAGGAGACAACTAGGATTTACTTTGGACTGAGATTGGAGGAGGTTTGGACCGTTTGGTGTACGCGGATGGAGGTCGCGTGAGACACCGACCAATGGATGAGCTGGCAAACAGGAATGGCGTGTAGTGCGAGTGTTATGAAGGCGTGGCCTACGCAGAAGAGAGCCGCGTGGTCTTAAAAGCTTAACTACCCAATCATTTTCTTTTTTTATTTGATAAAAAAAACATTTTCTTTGTACCGTTTTTGTTGTTTTCACAAATAATCCCAACTCATAAAAAAACATTATCTCATAATGTGAAATTAAATTTTTTGGAATAGTTTTATCCCAAAATGTAACATAAGATAATGTTTGAAGTTATTAACATAATTACCCTACTAAATGAACTACTCCTACTTCTTGAAAAGGTTATGTCACAGTTATTTTTGGAGAGAAGAGAAGGATGACATATTAATCAAAGCACATCATTTTTCCCATATATTTTCTTTCCTCCTTTTTAAATTGGGGAATTTTCGGAAAGAATTTTTTGTCGTATACATAATCATTATTTTTTAACTAACTTTAACAACCTTTTGGGAGCTTGTTATTCGATTAATTCATCTTATATTGTGAAAGGTGGGAGTATATTTTTCTATTTTCTGTTTCTCCATCTTAAAGGATAAATTTTGCCTCAATGTCAATATCTAAATTGAGAAACGAAACTTTCATTGTATCTCCGTGATGAAGAAATAGCCTCGGGTCAGAGTGATAAAAAAAATTCAACTAAAAAACCAAAAAAATAAGTTATTAAAAGAAGTTTTGAAATTATCCTTGCATATTTTAGAAATGTAGTTGTGAAATTTTGGACGTTTCAGTATTAGATTTCATGATTTTAGATATTTAAAATACTCACTTTAATGTTAAAAATAAGCACAAATTAAAGTGTAAACAATTCTACAATCTATCGTCTATTCCTTAACTTACTCAATATACCATGCTTTATAATTATCTGAAAATACTCCCTCCCTCCCTCCTATGCTACGGTGCAATTATTAAATTTCAATTTGAACGAAAGTAATATCTCAATCTTTAATTTCGATAAAAAAAATATCTCAATCTTTAATTAACTTAATTGCATATGAAAAATCATGTTTCATGCTAATTTGTCTGTGATTCTACCCCGTATGCTTCTATGACAATATGGCGCATCATCCCCATTTTTATTGATAAAACGAGTATCCATTTCATATATTAAGCATGAAAACTTTAATTGTGTTACCTTCATAAACTTTGATAATATATCTACACATCTTGTTTTCCATTCGTGACAATTTTTTAGGGAACAAACGTGAAGAAATTCAGAAACAATTGACACAATTGATTAAAAAATCTTACATTAAGACAAACTTCTCAATTAATATGCATTAATTAAGGATTCTTTAGAGAGTATAAGATTAGGCAATAATATAATGTGATATAATGTGTTTCATTTATTAAAAACACATGTTTTCATATCCCAAAGGTGCATTATTTGCGGTTCGGGACCCCTCATTTTCTTTTCTCTATGTTTCTCTTTGCTTCTCATCATCTCTGCCGTCCAAGTAATCCAATGCTTCACACCTCTCTCACACCCCACATCCCACTCACACCATATAATTCCCCCTCCCTCATGATTTCCTCCTCATCAACCCCTAAATCTCTAGCATTAATAACAAACCATATTTTAAATAATAATATACTCCCTCCGTTCCTAAATATAGGAACTAGATGACTTTTTATGGGGAGATTAAGGAAGGCAATTAAGTTAGTTTCTTTCCAATAATACCCCTCTGAAACTCCAAATCCTTCGCAAATTGCATCCTCTGTTTCTGCAACTCCACCATTTGCCTCTGCTTCGCAAAGAAGGCCGTTTTTGAGTCACAGATCGGGGGGCGACCGACACGTGCGGCATTATCCACGGGAGAGACTTCGACGGCGGAGAGCCACGGCGCTGGCGGTCGATCGGCGGTGCTGGCGAGGGCTTTTTGATCGGAAAGGCGTCTCCGATGAGCACGTCGAGGCGAGGGAAGAACGGCCAGGGGCTGGTGTAGTTGTCTTTGGAATCGCATAACACTCTCTTAATCTCACTCCTTGGTGCTAGGGTTTGAGGAAGAAGAAGAAGAAGGAGGAGGAGGAGGAGGAGGAGGGTAATTTAGGAAACAATGTGGCCAAAAATGTATCTAGGTCTTATATTTAGGAACAAAATAAACTCTCTATCTAGGTCCTATATTTAGGAACGGAGGGAGTATGATATAGTAGCCTTTTTTTGGAATGTATTGCCTTAATTTATAGAATAAACATACTTTTCAAAAATTTTATCGAAAAAATTATCAATGTTGCTGCATCCAGCTATAATGCAAGAATTGAAATCGATAGTATAAAATAATAAACAGACATTGATTAATAAATTAATTGATAGTATAAATTAATAAACATGCAAAGGCAAATTGATAAAATTGATAGTATAATACTGATATGTATGAATATCAATATTATACGTACCTTTCAAAAATTTAATCATAAAATTACTTGTTAAAAAACAAATGGTTGCTTGTTGCATTACTTATTTGCATTATAGTGGCTAAAAAATAAAAATATCACTTGATAATTTTATTCATACTTCCCCATATGAAGATACAAAATTATCAAGAGATATTTTTGTTTTTTAGCCACTATAATGCAAATAAGTAATGCAACCATTTGTTTTTTAACAAGTAATTTTATAATTAAATTTTTGAAAGGTATGTATATTATCAATTTTATCAATTTGCCTGTTTATTAATTTATACTATCAATTAATTTATTAATCAATGCCTGTTTATTATTTTATACTATCAATTTTATTCTTGCATTATAGCTAGATGCGGCAACATTGATAATTTTTTTGATGAAATTCTTGAAAAGTATGTTTATTCTATAAATTAAGGCAATACATTCTAAAAAAAGGCTACTATATCATAAATTATTATTTAAAATAAAGTTTGTTATTAATGCTAGAGATTTGGGGGTTGGTGAGGTGGAAATCATGGGGGAGGGGAAAATTATATGGTGTGAGTGGGATGTGGGGTGTGAGAGAGATGTGAAACATTGGATTATTTAGACGGCAGAGATTAGGGGAAGCGGAGAAAAACATAGAGAAAAGAAAATGAGGGTTTCCGAACTGCATTATTTGACCCCCAAAAGTGTGAAAGGTGCATGAAGTATTCTTGTTCTTTTGAACTTCCATGAAGTATTGTTGTTGAGGAATTAATTCTTATAATGGTCAATTTTGGTCAGGAATCAGGATGATACATATCACATTCGTGATAACATCTGTGTTAAAAATATGACAATAGTGTTCGATGATGATGATACTAAAAAAATTAATAATAAATTTGATTATAACTAACCGGTATAATGGACCGATTGTTACTAAAAAATAAGATGGACTTTGAGTCTAATTATCTGTAACTTCAAGCACTAGTTTGTTTCAGTTAAAAAAAAACCACTAGCTTGCCTCTCCAATGAAAAAAACTATAACTTCAGGGAATATAATAAAAGCATATATATGTTCTATAATTTTCCTTTTCACTAAAACTAATAGTCAAAAACTTATAATGAAGTGTCGTATATATATTCCTCCATCCATTCCTGAATAAATGAATTACTTGTGTTATTCTTAAATATAAAATCTCTTGCGAATTTTCTTAATTTTCCTCGCTCAAATTATCTCTATTGACGAAACACTACTTCTTAATGATGAGTAAACTAGATAATGATGAGTAAACTAGATAACGGATGAGAATAAATGTAAATGGTTAGAATAGTTCGGTAATATGATATGATTTCACTTAATTTAAATAACTATTTTAAATTAGGGGAGTATAATTTTTTTATCAAAGATGTATTAGAATTTAAAGCATACATGCTCGCATAAAAATAAGACAACGGCAATAAATAAATGAATATCATAATTATTTGGGGGAAAATTACGTCTCTTCGTTTTTCCTCTTTATTTTAGACTGACCTACTTTCGGAAGGAGTATTTTTATTTGCATCATTACAAATCCTACAAGAACTCGTGTAAATATTAAGCTTTCCGTGCACCCAAGATAGTAACTTTTCTCAGTCCAAAAACAAAGATAATAACTTCAGAAAACACACTCAAATTTGCCATTTAAAAACATACACACATACACTTAAAGTTGATTAGAATTCAAACCTCTAAAATTAATGTTGATAAATTTAATTTTATTTGGTTTAAATATAATGCTAAATATAATGTGAAAATGTTTATTACTTCAAATAAGAGGCTAAGTTGACCCCATAATATTAAGGCTTAACTTTGATTATAGGACAAGTCAATTCAACATGCCCTTCTTATTGGAGAAAATGTTGTGTTGAATCTCTTAATATTCAATTCACGCAAGTTTTTCTTGCACCCAAAAGTTCACATTACCATTTTTATAATTTGTGAATCAATAATCAACAATGACTTATCAACAGTGTTGAGGTTTGACGAATATGACCCATTTTAATTTGGCCAACTAATTTGTGTTTATTCAGTTAAAAAAAAACTAATTTGTGTTTGTATTAGTATAGCCTTTAAAAATCTTTTTTAATTAATTATTGCAATTTGTCTGTCATATTTGTGAATCGCAGACGTGTGGATTATTTTTTTGTCAAATAGACGTGTTGATTATTTGATTGATTTGTTTTTGAACGTTTGTTAAAACATATGGCTACATACATACATACATACATACATACACACACACACACATATATATATATATTAGTTTACACATTTTTTTGTCAATTTTATAATAATATTTAGAGTACCATAAATTAATGAATGAAATAGGCATACAAAAACTACAGGTTTTATAGTTAAAGCCTTAAGGGTAATTTTTTTAGGAGATCCCTAAAACAAAGTTTTTGTTTGACCAAAAAATAAGATAGGATATTTAGAAGTGGGCAGTGATGACTGATGATAATATGCATGCATGGCAGTTAATAAATAGAGAGTCGTTTTCATGTAACGGAGGGAATGCGACAATCACACATGGAATGGGACTGATTTTCAAGTAACATGTCTATCAATCAACTTCAATTTTATCTTTATGGACACATTTAGTATGCCACTGAATATATTCATTTTCCAAGTGGTCCCCACTTCACCCAATCAAGTTAAATTAGTTGACATTTGATAATAGGAGTATCTTTAGATAAATCACTCTCCTAAAATAAAACAATTTTCCAATGTTACTTTTTTTTGTCTTTATTTTACTTTTTTTAGCCAAACTGTCTTTCATGTTCCAAAACTCGCATGTTTTACTCTTTTTTACCAGTAACTAGCATATTTTACCTGTACAATGCACAAGATGATGGATTAAATAATTTAGTATAAAGTTTAAAATGATTCACCATTAAATAGATCAACTTAAAATATTCAAAACACCAAGAAACTGTAAACCCCTAAGATCCTACAACAGATATAAAAAAAAAAAGTAAATTTTTAACTCTAAAGTGCTATATAATTTTTTCTTGCTTCTTAGTAATCTATAATTATTCCAAATTGATTTTTTTTTATTTTTTATAATCTATTTTGCAAAATATAAAAGTAAATTAAAGTCTATTTATTACAAACGACTCAATTTAAATGATTTTTCAAATATTTTAGTTTAAATAAAAGATGCGCGCACACACTTTTATATATATATATATATATATATATATATATCACACATTTTTCAACCAAAATGCTTTATTTGTTTATTTTATAATTTATGTACATTGTGCTACCCTTTTTTGCACAAATTTCATAATTATATACAATGTAGTTGGTAAGATGACATATTATATATACTACCTCCGATCCTAAATATAGGACTTAATTGACTTTTTTTTGGAGAGATTAAAGTTGCGAAATATGTTATTAAATGATGACATATTTGTTATATTTTTAGATAATCCATTAGTTTATAGGTAAAATAAACTAGTCTAAGGGAAAAATTAGGTAAATCAATTTATAATTAATTTATTTTTGCTTTTTTAGGATTTTCTAAAAAAGGCAACTAGGTCTTATATTTAGGACCGGAGGGAGTATTATATATACATATAGAGATGCAAAATTTATATACCTTGGAAAAATGTATATATACCCCTAAAATTTGCATGACATCAAACATTGAAACATGCCAAAAGTAAGAGTTTTGTTGGCATACAAGTATTGGAATTGACTATTTGGGAAGGTTTTGCGCCTATGGAGAAAAGCCAAATGGCCAAGACAATAACTTGTATTGTCATCATATTTTATATGGCTGGACTAAACAAATTACAAAGGCAATAGATGGATTTTAAAGCGAAATTTGGACTCAGAAGACTCAGATTATTTAGATTAAAAATATCAAACTACATATATAAATGTACATGAGTCTAATAATCTAAAATTGATAGAGATAAATGATATACACATACTTCCAGTAATAGATGTGACAGAATTTGCGCCTCCACATGGCAATTTGTTCCCATTAGTATTACCATACATTTTTTATTTGCCAAGTCCGTATTGACAATTTGCCATACATGACATCAAAAAGAAGACAAAACAAGGTTGTCCAGAAGGAAAGAGTCATAAACTTGACTGTTATGAAATTACTGAATCCTATCATGATTCTCATGGACTAGGATTGTCCCAGGGGCATGCTTGATTCCTAGCACCTCTAGTTTCAAATAAAAACAAATAGGGCTTCTTCATGTTCACACAAAGAGAGATAAGGTAGAAGCTTAAGACTAGGAGACAATTTGTACTCTTGAATGTTGTACATCTCCAAGGAGTGTCAAAATACACCGGGAGAATAAATATAAAATCCAAAGGAAGCAATGTAATACCTAAAAGTCTCAAAATAAATGAGTAATACGCAATGGCATATTTTATTATAGGAAAAGGCGATTAATATTAATTCTTATTACTCATTATTATTGAGACTTTTTGGAAGTTACAATTCTTTCTTGAGATTTTAAAGTAATTCACCCAAATATAAATGCATAGCTGGCCCTGCAAGGCTACCTTCCTCATGTGAGATGAATGAGTGCTTTGGTTGGATAGAAGGATCCCACATCCCAATCCTCTTTTGGAGAGGACAGTACCATCAGTGCAACGACAATTGATCTCATGCTTGGCCTCACTTGGGGATTTTCCTGTGTGCATGCTTTTGCTAGCTGACACATCTGCAACCCCCAACAACCATAACCAATCAAGAAAATAATACTACCTCCGGTCCTAAATATAAGACCTAATTGACTTTTTTTTTGGAGAGGTTAAGGTTGCGAAATAAGCTATTAAATCACGACATATTTGATATATTTTTAGATTATACATTAGTTTATAGGTAAAATAAACTAATCTAAGAGAAAAAATTAGCTAAATCAATTTATAATTAACTTATTTTGCTTTTTTATAGGATTTTCTAAAAAAGTCAATTAGGTCTTATATTTAGAACCGGAGGGAGTATAAAATAAATTTTTATAGGAACTCTATGCCCTCATTCTTCAGTCTTAGCTTGTAACTAAATGTGAGATGAATCCTCAAAGCTCACTAAGGTCATGACATATCTCTATGTTTAAAGAACACTTAAAGAAGTACTTACTGCTGATTGACAACAGACATATTCCTCATAGTTGTAAATGAAAATCTAGATGTTAACTACATAGACATAATATGTCACCTTATATACTGAGTCAAGAGGGTAGTTGTCACCAAGCCTAGGATCAACAAGTTCACGAAGGTTTTCTTCTGGGTTTTGCTGATTAAGAACCTCTTCAAACTGCAATGTCATTAAATGAATGTAAGAATTTAAGTGGATAACTATGGGGGAATGATTCAGAGACTAATCATTATTTTTTTGTGGCCAATAAAGACCACTCTTTATTTTTGTTATTTTGAGTGTTAATTGAAATGAAGGATAGGAAAAATAACCATGGCAACTAGTCCCTTAGATTCATTGCCAAGCTCTTTTGTCTTCACAATAGCTTCCTTGGCAGATATGAGTTCATAAAGAACAACTCCAAATGCATATACATCTGTTTTGAGGGAAAAGTCACCATATTTCACATATCTGCACAACAACTCTAATCTTAGTCAAAATTATTAAAGATTATAATAATAGTGACCTTTGTCTGAAGCTAAAGAGATTGAAACGTTGATAAAGTGACAAAAAGCACCAAAAAACAAAAGATTACTGAAAACCACAAGTTCAGCTCATTATATTCCTTTATTTGTTAGATATTTAGTGTAATAATTGAGACACAGGAAAAAGCAGAAAAGCTATGTGGACCGACATACTAACTCCATTATTTTTACAACTTGGAAAGAATTAGTGTAGCTATATATGCAAAATCCTAATCAAAGCTATGATGAAAATTCTGACTGGCTTAACTTTGTCTGTATTCCAATGCAATTATTATTTCCTTGAAAGCAGACTTAACTGCCACACTACGCTATACATCTGTATGTTACTATTGCCATCATGAACTTTATTTATTAGTCCACAGTGTTACTATGCCAAAAAAATAAAGAAAATCCCAGTCCCCTCTAAAATCAGTAATAAATATGTTGTAGTTGCAGAAAAATTTCACTGGGCCATTGATGATGAAAGATGATAAATGATAACAGTAATAGGAGGAGCTTTCAACGTTATCAATCAGTGGCAAATAGGTCGAAAAAGAAAACCACCAATCATATATTTGAAAGACTTCAAGGGCAAGAAATCAAAACTATTCATAAAAAATTGAATTATTGGTGTGTTATGAAGCATAGGTGGCCTCACTCTTTGGATTTAACTGCTTCTTTGTTAGTCTACCGTGCTAAATGTATCTTTCAATATTAAACAAATGTCTCTCATGATTCAGAGCAAAGTTCCTTTAAGATATTGTTACAGCTTCTACAAAATAAAGATATTATTTTTTCTTTTCTCCAAAGTCAGATATATGTATCCCAGTAATTTTCAATGGATTGTAACGCGGGTGGGGATACCCTCGGTAACTAAAAAAAAATTCAATGGATTGTTATACATGTAACTTGACTTTTCTAAATTGTAGGGTTTTTTTATTTTCTCTCCCTATTCTTTTTTGTTGTTGTCAAGGGGAACAAATCACAGTAACAAAAGTCACAAAAAAAAATTGTGTACAGTCTAAAACAACCCAAATTCATATGGATTGGGTTTGGTAAAACAACTGTAGGTTCAAAAGGCCAAGACAATCATAAGCCCAAATGGTTCATTTAAATCCTCAAATGATATTCTATCTCCAAATCAAATATCCTGACAAATAAACTCAAATAAATGCGTACTCTGGTGGCATATAGCCAAAAGTGCCCACAAGATGTGATGGAATTGAAGAAGTTCCATATTCTATCAAATTTGTCTGACCAAAATCTGCAACCTGCAGTGAGTGTGTTAGCCTCAGAATTTCTAAATTTCATTATAAACTTAATCATAACTAGAGAGAAAATATCTGCAAACCTTTCCTCGAAAGTTTTCATCAATCAATATGTTTGGAGATTTAATGTCTCCGTGGATATAGACAGGAACTGTTTGCTCATGGATGTATGCAAGTCCTCTTGCTGCATCCAAGGCTATTTGCACTCTACTTGGCCATGATAATGGATCCCTCCCTAAAAGCAACAAAATCAATATCTTTCAAGTCAAAATGAAGTTAGCATCTTTGAAGCAAAGACAAGAATACATGACAACATATGATCACAATGATGTGACAAGAAGTCTTAGTGCAATTTGAAGTATCTTGATTGTGTAGATATGGTTGTGTTGATACTAATCTCAGAAAAAATTGAAATAATACGATTTAAAATATCTCTGAACATGAAAGAGTGAGACAGCAGACCCCTTTTTACCTGAGCCACGCAAATGCTGACTTAGATTGCCATTCTCAATGTACTCATAGACCAAAAACAAGGAGTTCTTAACACAATATCCAATCAAACGTACCTGCAAAAAGCATATGTACAAGGAATTATCATTGCTGGTGTTTAGGTTACACTTATCAAGTATCTTGGCATTGAAGTTAACTGGAATACTAGTCATAGAATATCTGTTCTCCATTGTGTGGGGTCCAAAAGAGAAAGTAGCTGTAGAACTTAATGTACAGTTCTATCGTTTTAACTTATCTGTGATGAAAAGTGGATAAAGAACTACACATACAAAAATTGGAGATAGGTTTTCTCAGGTGATTGCTTTATCTAAATAACACTTTGTAGTTAAAATTTTATCATAAATCAATCCAAATAATATAGCTATTATCCCCTCATGCTGCCATCACTAGCTGCTATGGAAAAATCTGTACAAATTGACAAGTATGGAAATAAGAAAATAACATGAGGGGAAGTCATACCAACTTACCAAGTTTAGGTGATGGACATGAGTAAGAACCTTCAGCTCATTAAGGAATTCTTTTGAGGCCTGCATATCCATTTTCTTAATTGCCACTTTCTATAGAAAATTGCAAATGTGTAGCAATTATTAGAATTTCTGGTTCAATTTTTCAGATCAGCCTTAGAGCTAGAAGTTTTAAAATATATCTTTAGCAAGGACAAACCTCATTTCGAAGTTTTGCAAAGTAAACAATTCCAAAGCCTCCTTGTCCAATCTTATTAGCTATACTAAAGCCATTAGTAGCTTCAGCAAGCTCCTCATATGAGAACTCCACTGACGTGTCCACTGTAATACCTGTCAATCTAGAAGAAGCACCACCAGCCAATTCTGATAGCTTCTCTAAGTTGCTTCCATAACCTGAATCCAAGAAACAAGTGAGCTTCCACTCATGAATACTTAAATATAACTTTCAAATCACATAATAAGAAAAGAAAAAAAGACGGGTCAACCCAGTTATAGTCTCCACTTAGTGAGGGTGCTAGGGAAAAGAATATACTAAGCAGCCTTACATACCTATGCTTTATGCATAGAGACTGATTCAAACTCACAACCTCAGATCCTACAGCAAGTGAGCTTACCGTTGACCCAAGTCAGCCCTTTCTTATTTTTTTCCTTTTCTCAATAATAAGAAAAGAAAAAAAAGGAAAAAAATGGATGTTGTGTCATGATCTGCTTCTTAGTCATGCTTTGTTCTAGTCTGACTTTTATTAAGCCTTTGACTTAGCTTTGATTTTTGGTCATGTGTCTTCTCTACATTTCCTCGGTTGTTCCTTGTTCATTTGAAGTTCATAACTCTAGTTCAACTCATTAAACTATTTGCTTCTAAGAAATTTGAGTCCCATTTTCTTCTTTAAATATTAGTCTTTTAATATGGCCACACAAATAACCTGAAAAACTATGCTTAAGATTAGATTGACTTACGATGCCCAAGTTGATCATACTTATCTTCCAATGCAAGTGGATTTGTAAAAATGGATGCATCTTCCACTCTCTTTTTTCTACATAGCTTGAAATATAGTAGTACCAAGAGTAATATCCCAGCAGAAATACTTCCAATAACAATACCAGCAATAGTTCCACCAGAAATTCCTAATCAAAATGATTTAACTATGTCAAAATCGATTGGATGCCATAATTTTAGTAACACCCTCGTGCTTTCATATATAGGCACGCAGTAAACTTGAACAGAGTAGTGCAGTATCCACATCATCACCTGATCTGGAATTGGATACATGTAACAAACATAGATGTTTAGTTAGACGACTTGAGAAATTTCCAAATGAGTAAGTTTATAAACTTATAATGAAGGAGTACTACATAAACTATATAGTTTTATAACTTACCTCAACTTTAATGGTGGATAATTTCCATTTTCATCTGCAAAATAGAATATAAAATATCATCATTAGGCACGCATAGCTATGTGTCAACTTCTTTTCAAACATGTGAAGTGCAAACACCAAATTTTAGCTTACCCACACGAGTTTTTTACAACTAAACACATTATCTTATGGGATGTAGACCTATACTTGAGAAAATGCCTGACACTACATGTGGGTACGTCTCCAATGGAATATTGCAAGGGAATAGTCCTTGCAGCTAGATTTAACTCCTTTAGTAATTTATAACTTCTATAGGAAGCATGGTAGGGCCTAGCTGGGGAGTGCCATGTGGGTTGATATGTAAAGAGGAACTTGTTTCTCTATTCATAAAAGAAAATGAAGGCATTCTAGGAAGAATTAATAACCATATAGAGTACTGTATCAAGTTCTCTGGAAAGTCTAAATCTGATTTTTTTTAAGTCAACGTTTTTTCATTAAAAATATTGTAACACATGCATATGAAATCTAAAATAAAGATAATCAGTAGCTATATAATATCGTATGTGTATAAAAAACAACATACATACATACATACATTTGGAAACACAAATATTTTCACAAAAAAAAAATTAAATGAACCTGATTCACAACATTATTTACGATCTATAACCTAACCAGTGACAAGCAAACACCTAAAGTTTGGCGTGGAGATTTTAATCGAACTACACTCCTTAAAAAATTATTTGACAAATAAATTTATTTTTTTAACTTATAAACTTGTGTATTAGATCACAAATAATGAGTTCCAACCAAATCCGAAACTTTTATCTATTTATAAATTTTTTATATATTGATCCATTGGTACTAGCAAGTAGCAACTGACTAATACGTATGTAGGAATATAGTTAGGTCCACATTGAGGAATAAACCATGCTAAGTTTAAGTAATTATGGTGGTTATATGCCAGGCTCCAACTCAATACCAATTATTAAACTCTTGGAAGTGAGTATCTACACACTATATTTACTTTTTGGAACACATGAAAGATATAAAATATTATGTCACTATCAAATAAAGTTCCTCTTAGGAATCTAGGACAAACCTCTAGCCGGCACAAACAGCAAAAGGCCGGCACTGAAATCAGACCCAGGATTATACTTCTGAACCAAATCCACCGGAACATCATTCACCGCCGCGACCTCGGCCAATCCCTCGCCGGCAACAACCGGATACGTCAAGAACAGCCCATAATCCTTTGACACGTGTGCATCACCACATGAGCAATTAACAACAACGTTAACTATAGTCCCATCGGATATCCTGTTCGGATCCAAACCAACGTTGACCTTTGCCATTGACTCCTCATCAGTTAGACCTGCATAAGTCTCATGAGCAATCCTCGCGTAAGTGTCACCATGTTGCATGGTGTAAGTGAACATGTGACCTAGGAAATGTTCGTGGATGCATTGGCACGTGAATGGCACGTGGACTCGGAGATTATTGGTGATGTTAGTATTTGTGTTTGAGAGATTAATATTGGGATTGTATTTGAGGATTTCTGATATGTTTTGATTGAAGAGTTCGCTTATTCTAGTGAGGTTGACGTTGTTGTTGGTTTCGTTGTTCATGTAGAAGGAAGCTAAAGCTAGGTGGCAGCCATTCTTGGGCTTGCACTTGGCTTCTGTTTTCAATATGTATGAATGAAAGAAAAAAATATGAAGGAGAAGGATGATCATCAGCTTGGCCATTTTCAGAGGAGGATGATAATGATCATGATTATCGTGAGAAGGCCATTGTTAGCTTGAGCTAAGCACGAGCGAGCTTCACTTCCTCTATATATAATTCTTCCTTTTTTTCCCTAACAACGAATAAGATTCTAGTTTGATTATTTAATACTCTTGGTTTTATTTATTAGAGTCAGTTCACTTCTCTTTTAATTTGGAAAAATAATTAAGATGTAAAATGCATCTCTTTAACTATATGTTAAATTTGACCTTTTAAAAAGTTCTCAAAAACAAATAATTATATTATAAAATTACCAACACATGGTCAATCCAATGGTGTTAACGCCCCACTATATCCATTGAGCTCTTCAAGTTCTAGAGGAGACATTTGTATTAAAAGGGGAAGTAAACTAAAACTAAGTAGTTGGTTAATCCAATACTTGGTATGTATTAGAATGACTCTTATAATTAGGATAAGATGAAATATAAAAGTGTTCTTAAGAATGATATTTTTGTCCTAAGTATAAATTTATTTTTGTGAGAGACTAAAGAAATTAAATAAACAACAACAATAGTATATGTTGTCAAGTTATATGTTAACTTATGATTTGGAGGAAAATTTTACTCAAATCAATTTATAGTTAGCTTATTATTTTTAAGATTTCAAACTACAGCTCGTGTTTCTTAGTATAATATATAACTGATATTTTTAAAGATTAGGTAATTAAGCAAAATATGTTACTCTTAATTAATTTATATTATTATACTATTATTATTACATTATATGTTAGAAAATAAATCATATAAACTCGTTGGGAGAAAAATTCAGGCAAATTAGTTTACAGATAAGTTATTTGATTTTCTTAATCTTTCTCAAGAAAAATTAGACAAATTAGTTTATTAACAACTTATTTGACTTTTTTAATGCAAATTTAAGTTTTGAATAAAATTTTGTGAAGTTAGTTTATATATTTGCTAATATATTATATTCTTGAATAAAAGCACGTAAAAATATTTTGTGTGTCTTAGTTACTGTCTTTATCTCATAGAAAAAGAATTTTCATAGGATGACTTTGTCTTATTCCCCATACTTGCTTAGAAAATCCAAAGACGTTCATGTGTGTAACACGTCATGTGGCCGGTTTCTTGCTGGTGTACTCAGTTTTCCTTTGCCTAGTAATTACAAGAGCCATCAATGGCAAGTTTGAACTATTCTTTAATTTCCTTCTTTGTCGTAGAGAATTACATTGAAATCCAAATTAAAGAATCATAATCATATAAGTTTTGAGAAGTTATATTATTAACGGCAAATTTTCACTCGTTAATCAACCATTGCTATTCCAATTTGACTTTTCATTGACAACTTATAACTTTTTTGATATTCTGTTATCAAAGGAGTATATGACCTTTTTGAAGAGTAGAGTTTATATATATAAAAGATCTTGTTCTATTTTTTCGCACATTTTGCCTAAATTATCCCTATTAGTAATCTTCAATAAAAAATAAGCATAGAGATTAAGATGTTTTGTCGATTTCGTGATATTAATTAACATTTTTAATCTAATCAAATTAGGTAAAGAAATGATATATTTATAATCATATATATGAAATACTATTATAGGTCTCTTTCTTGGGATCTGAAAGTAATTCTTCCTTTTTTGGGGTGATTTTTTCCATTTTTAGAAATAGAAACATGATCACATATTGTAGAGAGCATTTTAAGCCTAGCACGCAAAAATGGAATGGCAACTCCAAATGGACAATCCAGGATTTTAAAGGATTAATTAATTAAGGGCTATACGTACTGCATTTTGCAACTGTACGTGCTTCCATATCTAATGAATTATTATATCTCTCGCTGTCTAACATCCACATGAAAACAATTTGTTTGTTTCTGTGCTCCAGTTAATTAATGAAATGTGGCATCTCTCTTTGAAATGGTAGTAGGTTTTTATTCACTCCCTCCCCCGGTTTTACCTGTTTATCTAATTTAGCTATATATTAAATGTTAATTATTTAAGTTAGTTGATATGAGATATTTTTCTAAAACACCCAAATCAACTTCATGAATTTTTCTAAAAACCAGAGGGAGTGTGTTATTGCATCCGAATACTGAATTATTCACACACATATAAACATCTCGATCTTATTTTGGAGCATTTCGTTGGCTTCCAAGCTAAGAGACAAAAGCAAAGTCGATTTTATTTAGTTTGCATGTCCAAGTTTACTCAACTTGATTGGCCCCCAACAGGCCACCGCAACTTGGTGTATAAAGACTGCCTGCTTCTTCTGAAAAATAAATAATACTGTAATAAGCACGGAAGAAAGATCATCACCGCAACTTTCAATTGAATAGTTAAATGCCAACTTTAATTTAATGATGATTGGCTATATATGATTTATTACAATGTATACAAAAAATATATGATTTATTACACTGTTCTGCCCGCTGGTCCCCTAGACCTCTTTTATTGTGAAGCCACAGAATACTATTTTTTAAAAAATATTATAAAATACACGCATTTAACTAGTATCTTATTAAAATTGAAAAAAGTGATGAAACTGCTATTAATTTTATTTAAACTTTTAAAAAATAATTCATGTCTGAAAATCCTAAATTATATCTCAGATATAGATAGCGAAAATCTTTAGAAAAAGATTAAATAAAAAATATATTTTTAAATGTTATTAATATATGATTTGAGGCTAATATAATAAGGATCATTTATATTCACTACTACAAATTGTCCCTTTGCGCACCTTTACATGCGCTTAGAAGAAACGCATGTATAGAGGGTCCTTTACATGCACTTTAAGCGCATGTACAGGTAAGAATCTCTACATGCGCTTAAAGCGCATGTAGAGGCCTTATCTCTACATGCGCTTTAAGCGCATGTATAGAAATGTGCATCAATTAAAATTCACTAAAACAATGACTAGAAAAGGATTTAAGTATTTAGAGATAAAATATAAAATGAACTTAGGTGAAGAGCTCAAAAATTTATGGAAACACCCTTTAAGCGCATGTAAACGCACAAACACCCTTTACATGCGCTTTAAGCGCATGTAAAAGCACTACTGAAGTGCAAAACATGGAGTCATGCATAAGAGATCCTCCTCAGACCTCATAAGGTGTCCCTGCTTGTGGACTTAGTGTTTCAAGGCTCCATTACCACTTTTGGGTGCTATAGAATTGGTGAAACACTCTTTACATGCGCTTTAAGCGCATCTAGAGGCTTCATGCGCTTTAAGCGCATGTAGAGCCTCTACATGCGCTTAAAGCGCATGTAAAAGCGCATGTAAAGGGTGTTTCTACCTCTACATGTGCTTTAAGCGCATGTAGAGCCTCTACATGCGCTTAAAGCGCATGTAAAGGCTTGTTCTTCAATGGAATTCACTATAACATTGTCAAGCACAAGATTTGAGCATTTTGAGATGAAGTATTGAAACAATTTAGTTGAAAAGCACCAAATCATATGAAAATCCATATAATTAAATGGACATGTAATTAATAGTAAATTAGAAATTATGAGAGTTTTGTGAAATTTAAGATACTTTAAAAGTTTAGGGGGATTAATTGTCTAACTTAGTTAATTGAATGATTTAGAAAGTTTAATTATGATTTAAATTGAGGGAGACCAATTAAAGAATTTTATTATCAACTTCATGAAGATAAAAGGAAATATCTCAATTTGAAAAAGAATATCCTAAATTGAGAAAGAATATTCCTTCTCCTATTACTTTTTCCTTTTCTTTCTTCTTTTTCTCTCTTTTCTTTTTTCTCTTTTTCTTCTTCTCCTTCCTTATTTCCTCACCAAACATGTCCTCCCCAACTCTCAAAGCAAAACCCACGGCCCCTCCTCCTCCCAAACAACTTCCACTTTCATTCTACTCCTTCCTCCCCTTCATCCATTTTATTCTTCTTCCAAGCTTGTAAATCACGTGGGATTGCTTCATCCCCACTGTTCTTGTACAGTTTCTTCGTTCTCCACCTTCCCTCCGTCGGCTCCTTCATTCTCCGGTGTGCGTGGCGGCGGTCGGCGGCGAGTTGAAGGTGAGTCTTCCGTTTTGGTTGTTTTTCAAGCCATTCTTTCCTTCCAACTTCATTTTTTTCTCATTTTCTCTCCCTCGGGATGTTTGTTTCGGCTAGAAACTTTTGTGGCCGTTTTTCTGGCGAGATTCACGGGGGTTTTCCGGCGAGTTTCCCCTTCTCTTCAATTTGGAACTACGTAAGTAATTTTACTCTTGATTCCTTAGATTTGTGTTCTTCAAAAGTTAGGGTTTTGGGTGATTTTCGAAATTGTGGGAGCTTTGGCCGTTTTGAGCATTCCATTGGGATCTTCTAAGTGTAATAAGAATTTCTAATGGTGTGGGGTTTGTATCTTTCAAAAGATTTGGGATTTGTCTTAATTAGAAGCTTAAACAAGTTGGAAATCATGATGTATTTTGAAGTTTATTCTGAATTTTGAGAATTCTAAAATTATATATTGGATATGAGGTATCTAATTTGAGTGTTCTTGGAGGCAATTGAGTTTTCTTGAAGCTTTTAGTTATTTTGAAATTTTTGTAGGTATCTAGGGATTCTTTAAAATTTAGGGTTTGGTGATATGTGAGTTATTATACAAATTAGTGGTTGCTAAATGCTTATTAAGGTTATATAATGACATTTGTGTGGTGGATTTGATGGGATTGGTGTTTAGGAAAAGATTGGTGAACAAAGTGTTGAATAAAATGGAAATTGACTATGGAAGTGTTGTTTGGAGTTAGTTGGTGGATAAGATACACTCAAGAATGTTACATAATGGGGATAACATGATTGATTTGATTAAATTTGATCATATGAGTTATAAGTGTTGGAAAAAGTTTGAATTGGGTAGGTTTTGTAGGGGATTTCAAAATGGTACCTACACAAACTGTCACGCCGTTATGTCTCAATAATTCTGTTTTCTCTGTTATCTCTCCCTCACTTGCAAGTTGATTTGCTTATTAGTTAGGTACATGGATGGGGTTTCAATTATATATCTGTTTGCTATTTACTTCGAAAACTAGTTTGAGTTTGTAGTTTTGTTAGATTATTCAATCGTTGGCTTGGCTTTAGATTGATTTTAAACTTGATCACATATTGGCTTTATTACAGAATATTCTGATTTTTGTATTATTAGGTGGACTGAATGTTTTTTGAATTTAATTGGTTACATGTGTGAACTATCTGATTACTATGCTGAATGATGAAGCGGCTGAGTTTATAAATTGGTTTAATGTGATGATTAAGTTTTTACTTTAAGGTGTCATTTTTGTTGGTTTATTGTATTTGATTTCTTCGTTTTTGTTTTGGTCAGGCTTTTGTATCAGCAGAGTCAAAGAACAGGTTGTTACTTTTGACTTTCATCATTGCTGTTTCTCTAATTTGTGGAGCTTACTTTGTTGGTGACACATCCATTGCAAAGGAGTATAAAGGGGTATGTGTATTTAATTTCATAGTCTCAAGAGTTATGACATTACACTGTGAGAAAAAAGTGTGTTATAAATGATTTTATTGAATTATTTGATGATAGCTCATTCTTTCTCCTTGTATAGCAACCAAAATTGAATTTTATTCTTCAAGACCTGTTGGACCAGCTTTATATCTACAGTTTTGCCTTGGCTTATTGCTGAATATCAATTCATTTTAAACCACCCAAAAAATTAAGTCTACATTAGGCTATATTGCAATATGTTTTTTCTGAAGTCTATCATGCAGTCAATGGCCTATTTTTATAGTGGACAAAAAGTTCTATATTTTAGGCTGAGTTTGTTTTACCATGGTTAAATTTCAGTTGACCTTGCATTTCTTTTGTATTCTTCAGAATATTGAGTTTGGAATAATTTTGGACATTATGTTTGCAGAAATTAGCACAATGGGGTCTAATTCGTGCTGATCAGAATACTATACCCACTGGATGCGAGGTTTGTCTGTTTTCAGGGAATGAAATCCTTCTGGAATGATTTTTAACTTCACTTCAAATTTGGTTCTAATTCTCTCTCTCCACAGAGTCAATGCAGACCTTCTGGAACTGAGGCTTTGCCTGAAGGAATAGTTGTTAAAACATCTGACTTGGAATTGCGACCATTATGGGATTCAAATGTAAATAATGTATGTGAAGTGAGTGCTTTGTGCCAACCCCAAGTTTATTTGTGTGCTTCATTAAGCCAAAACATCTAACTTGGAATTGCAACCAGTCTGGCTTTTACTTCAAGCTGCTTAATTGTAGTCTGATTTTAAATTTGGTAATTGATTTATGGAATGAGTAGTATTATAGTTTTTTATAGTGGGTACTTTATACTCATCATTTTACTCCTTATCATTACAGAAAAGGAAGTATCGTGATGGAGATCAAGATCCAAACGATGCAAGTGACCACAAAAAATATAAGGTAACGAGAGATTAGTGTTGCATGATTATCATAATTTTACTCCTTATATTTGTCTCTTTATCTTTTATAATTTTACTCTCTTCTTTTGCATATCTTCTTCATTATTTGATATTTAATGGACCTTCTGCAAATTATTATTTTTATTGCAGCATAGGAGCTCAAAAATTGATAAGTTGGGTACAACTTGAGGTATTTCACTATAAATGCAAGATTTATTTGATTTTTTCTGTTATCCACGCTCTCTAATCTTTCCGTAGAGTGATCTTTTACATAGGATGAATCTTGACAAAGTTGAGGAGGTGAATATTTATTACTTTGTTCTGAATCGTTTCTTGTTTTGTCAATATTTTAGTCTAGATTAACTTGTGAACAACTATGATGCACATAGTTCTTTTTGCTGATGTATATATAAAAAATGAATCATACATTGTTATTGTTTTGATATTGATATATAATTCATTTTTGAAGATGTTAAGTAATTGACTTTTTCTGGTAAATTCTTTTGATATAATGCTAGTTGGTTCTATGAACTACAGCTAGTATTGGTGGTTATATTGGGAAATAATGTAAATTTATAATAATTTTTTTTTTGGGTTAAGTAGCAATTTACCCCCGGAAGTTTTATCAGTGGAGCAATTCAACCCTGGAAGTTTTTTCACGGGCAATTTACCCCCTGAAGTTTTTTTCAGGAGCAATTTACCCCCTGACTAAACCAAACTGTTAAATGGGAGTTTGCCATGTGGATTATTTGCCATGCTGTGAGACCACATCGGACATTAATTGCCACCTCAGACATTAATTAGCATGATTTTAAATAAATAAAAAGAATCTTCAATCTTAAAGGGATCGTTCAGCAAGCTAGGGTTCGCTCAGTGCAAAAAAAAGCTAGGGTTCTCAGCAAAGTGCTGGGGTGGAGCTAATCATGGGGGATTCAACGTCATCTAGCGTCGGTTTCGGTGTAAGGGACAAGCCTGTCAGGGTGATTAAGCGAAGGCATGGCTCTATTGAAGAGATGGTGGTGTTATGTGACTGTGACACGATGGCGATCTCGCCTTTGCGCTCTTCGACGAGAGAGAGGAGTAGGGGAAGAAGATTCTATGGTTGCAAAAATTATAAACAGGTATGTAAGGTTCATCTCCATAATTATGCATATATGCAAGCGGCGGTGGGTTGAGATATGTGGAATAGAGTATAATGAAATTCATGAAATTGCCATTTTGGTTTGAGGAACGAATAAATTTCAAAGGTTTTAGTATTCAAGAAAGGCAGAAAAAAACGGGTGGGGGGTGGTGGAGGTGGGATATAGTAGGTGAAATGTAATATGCACAAAGGGATTGTTAGTCCTACAAAAAAGTTGTTATTGCTGATATTCATTGGTTACTTGCCATTCTTTCTCAATACAAACTATGAATTCAAACATTATTTCTAATGACTTAGTTTGTTTGTTTGTTAATAATTGACAGGGAGGATGTGGGTTCTTCATATGGGAGGATGAAGTGGGTGAGAATATAAGAATATTCAATGAGACTTGCTGTGTCTGTCAAGGAAGAAGAGGAGATGATGATAACAACAATGCAAAGATGTGGAAAGAGATTAAGAACACAAAGATTAGCCTGAGGATCATGTGGTGTGCTTTGGCCGTCAATTTGTTTATGTCATTGGTGTTTGGTTTATATTGACATGTATTTATGCTTAATGTGGAGGTAGATGGTTAATTTATTTATGACAATGTAAAATTGATGGATGGATGGATGTATGAAGTGGATAGGTGCTTAATGTGGATGTATTTTGGTGTAATGAATGTTCTTGATTCACTAATTAGTGTTAGCTTGGGATTCTACTAATTTGGATGTATTTTGGTGTAATGGATGTATCTTTATTGAATCTGTCATGATAATAGTCATAAAAAATCAGAGCTGTCTTTTCAAAAAAATCAGCTGGCCTCTTGAATCAGTTGATTCTTTGTTGAGTAATGTTGGCTGATAACACTGGACAGATTTTGGCATCTGATAAGCTTTTGGATCTCTAATAATAAGCTTTTGGATCTCTTGCAGTTACTTTCCACTGAGGAACCATGGCTGGTAGAATCAATCTCAAAGTATATTCATGCGCAAGGCCAACATGAATTTCGAAAGGATTTTCAAGATGTTAAACACATATAAGATGAACACCGAAAGGATTTTCGAAGGGTATTGAGAGGAAAAGAACAAGCTAAGTGATTCAATACATGAACGCCGATATTATAAGATGCATACCTCAGATTTTTCGGTGTTTTTCGTCGTTCTCAGCCGTTGTTCTTACGAGAGTGAATCTGATTTTTGGGGCTTCACATAGTTAGGTTTTGTGTTCATGGTGAGTTTTAGGTTTTGTGGATGTTTGCTTCTTTCATTCATTTTAATTGGCAAAAATGATTTTTTTAAAAAAATAAACTATGCCAAGTCAGCAATCAAAAGCCACGTAAGCATATTTAACGGTCAACGTCCGTTGACCGTTTAGTCAGGGGGTAAATTGCTCCTGAAAAAACCTTCAGGGGGTAAATTGCCCCTGAAAAAACTTCCAGGGTTGAATTGCTCCACTGATAAAACTTCCGGGGGTAAATTGCTACTTAACCCTTTTTTAAAAAAAAAAACATTCTATACATGTGCTTAGAGCGCATGTAACGGTGTGTACCTCTACATGCGCTTAAAGCGCATGTAGAGGTACATACCTCTACATGCGCTTTAAGCGCAAGTATAGCCCCCCCCCTACATGCGCTTTTTAAAAGCGCATGTAGAGCCTTTACCAGTGCCCCCTCTACATGCGCTTTATAAGCGCATGTAAAGGCCAAAATAAGCGCATGTAAATGGGGTAATTTGTGGTAGTGATTCTTTTACAAAATGTTCTTTACAATAACAACCTGCAGTATACTCAATTATTATAGGCGCGTAAACACACACATATGTATATATACCCGGTGTACGTACGTTTGTGTGTGTAAGTATATATACATGTCTATTTTCTTATAATAATGATGAAGGAAACACGTCAGGAAGCATAAATAAAGGACTTGTTCACAAAGCATAGATACCACACAGATGGAAGTCACCCACCCTTATATTAGTTGCACTTATAAATGTACACCTGCCCTCCCATTTATACAAATGGGTGAGACACACATGTTTCATTGTGGACCGTTGATGGTTTGGATGGATGAGATTGTTTGAACTTGGTGTATAAAGACTGAGAGAGGGAATCATCATACGTTGAAAGCTTTCCAAAACCAATGGCATGTGTATGTATCTATAGTCAGATGGGTGCAGGTGATTAGATATGGCTACAATAAGAAAGTTGTACCTTCTCTTCTCTTCTCTTGCCTTGGACCCATGTTTGCCTTCTTTCTCATGCATTTCCTTTCACCAAAATCGGAAATTCTCTTCTTTTCATTTGAATACTCCGTATTTACTGATATTGCTAGAAATAGTGAAGGCATTTCTGTCTTATTAATGCCTTTTATCACTGCTACCACCTATATAGAGAACTTGATTTTAGTCTTAAGTGTATAATCGTGTTCTAAGTTTTATCGTCTTTTTATCTAAATGGTCATTATGTGCACTCTTCAAACAATAATAAAATAAATATGGAAAAGACAAAAGAAAATGGGTGGTAGCAATGATAAAAAGCATTGATAAAAGGCATTGACCCTTATATTTGATAAAAGGCAATGACCATTTAGATAAAAAAACGATAAAAGTTAGAACACGATTATACACTTAAGACTAAAATCAAGTTCTCTATATAGGTGGTAGCAGTGTTAAAAGACATTGATAAAAGGCATTGATAAGACAGAAATGCCTTCACTATTTTTAGCAATATCAGTAAACACGTAGCATTCAAATGAAAAGAAGAGAATTTCAGATTTTGGTAAAAGGAAATGCGTGAGAAACAAAGTAAACATGGGTTCAAGGCAAGAGAAGAGAAGGGAAGGTACAACTTTCTTATTGTAGCCATATCTAATCACCCATTTGTATACGTACGTACTGGGTCTGTACCTAGCTACCTCCTTTAAAGCCAAGAATCACATACATGATACATACAACAAGTTTCAAAATTTCTCTCACTCACTGAGTCACTAGTCAATACGTTTGGCTCTCTCTAGCTCTTTACCTTGCTTTGCTGCTTCTGTTTCATTCATATCTCTTGA
This sequence comes from Mimosa pudica, assembly GCA_029929735.1. NCBI lineage: Eukaryota > Viridiplantae > Streptophyta > Magnoliopsida > Fabales > Fabaceae > Mimosa > Mimosa pudica. The sequence continues at coordinate 4,407,482 of JAKELP010000020.1, forward strand.
AGCTGTTTCTTCTCGAGGTGAGAAATGAACCCTTTATCTTCATGTTCTAACGTTCATCTCATTTTTTCTCTCTATATAAAGCTTTAAGCTTTTTTTTATAAACAAATAGCTTTAAGCTTTGTTTTTTTGTTTTGGGGTTTGAACTTGTAAGCCATGGTTTTATGTTCTTCATTCATGACTCATTTTTTATGTTTTGAAGACCAGAGAGAAGGGTTGTTTCGAGACTTATAGGTAAAATATAACAATGTATTAACACTCATCAAGTCTTGATCTTTTTTCAAACATGTGTTAATACATAAAATAAGTATAGGTAGAGGAAGCAGAGGGAGAGTGATCTTATATTTAAGAACAGATGGAGTACTGAATAAGATGAGTGATGATTTCTACCTTATTTTATGTATTAACACGTGTTTGAAAAAAAGATCAAGACTTAAAGGTCAAAAGGAACAAAAAGATCGATATCAAGACTTGGCTATGTACACACTTTCGATTATCTTATGACATGAGATAGTTAAATTTTTTGTCGTGTTCTGTTATAATGAAATCATTCGATTAATTTGATTTCATTTCATTATTTTAAATATAATATAATATAAATAAAAATACATATAGATTTACAATTTAAAATTCATCAAAAAATATAGTATATATTTCCGTAAGAAAGTAAACACCAACTATTGCCTTATTTTAATAAATTATTAAACAGCAACTAACAGCCATGAATCAACACTTCAATAATCTATACAGTAAACTTTCTAATTATCTTTCTCGTCCTACACATGAACTAGTAGTGCTACCATTTTTTCCTTTGATCTAAAATACTACTTTACACCGCAAAAATTTGTAATAAAAAAATAAACACAACAAAGGAAAGGGAAACTAAGAGTCAAAAAAGGGAAGTTGGGCCACCAAAACGGCGGCGATGACTTCTTTTGTCAAGACCAAAGGTTGCCTTTCATGGCTTCCCTCCACCTAAGTGACCTAAGTACTCCTAAATATGTTCCCGCCAAAACAAAAGTAAATGTTTAATCTCACCATTAATTACTGATCAATGCTACTTATGTTAATCTTATAACATTGTCCGTACCATATTTATGAGGAAAAGTAACTTCATCATACATCACACACGCTGCTTATAATTTTAAGAAGAATATTAGCAAACTCAAACCTTTTATATATATATATATATATATATATATATATATATATATATATATATATATATATATATATATATATATAAACTCATGTATGTCCAGTAGTAAAAAGACACAAACTTTTAACAAAAACCCTCAAGATGAAACAAAGGCCTTACCTTTTTATTCAAAAAATAACTATGACGACTACCATACCTATAGAGAAGAAACAAGTGAAACAACCCTTCTCTCTGGTCTTCAAAACATAAAAAATGAGCCATGAATGAAGAACATAAAACCATGGCTTACGAGTTCAAACCCCAAAACAAAAAAAAGCTTAAAGCTTTTTGTTTATAAAAAAAAGCTTGAAGCTTTATATAGAGAGAAAAACTGAAATGAACTTTAGAACATGAAGATAAAGGTTCATTTCTCACCTCCAGAAGAAACAGCTTCAAGAGATATGAATGAAACAGAAGCAGCAAAGCCGCAAGGGAAGAGCTAGAGAGCCAAACGTATTGCAAGTCACTGAGTGAGAGAAATTTTGAAACTTGTTGTATGTATCATGTAATGTGTTTCTTAATTGGCTTTAAAGGAGGTAGCTACCCAGTACGTACGTATACAAATGGGTGAGACACGTACACATGTTTCATTGTGGACCGTTGATGGTTTGCATGGATGAGATTGTTTGAACTTGGTGTATGAAGACTGAGAGAGGGAATCATCATACGCTGAAAGCTTTCCAAAACCAGTGACATGTGTATGTATCTATAGTCAGATGGGTGCAGGCGATTAGATATGGCTACAATAAGAAAGTTGTACCTTCTCTCCAAGACTAAAGTTTCTCATCAACCAAACCAAAGGCCACCGATTTGGTTGAAAAATTAAAGACACACATAAATGACATAAACACACACTGTGGGCCCGGGTTCTCTCTCTCATCTCTTCCTCCTTCTCCCTCACGGTCTCTCTCTCTCAGCCAACAACCAACCATGCGTATACTATATACACATATTGATGATAAACGGGTTTGTTGGTGACGTTGAGGAGAAGCTGACGTGGAGTTGTGGTGGTTTGAGGTGGAACGGTGGTCAAGCTTGGGAAGAGACAGTCCGGTGGGAGGAGGAGCCTGTTGGGTTGTTGGCTGAGAGAGAGAGACGGTGAGGGAGGACTGAATGAGGAAGAGAGGTGAGAAAGAGAACCCGGGCCCACCATGTGTGTTTATGTCATTATGTGTGTTTATGTCATTATGTTTGGTTGATGAGTAACTGATGAGAAACATAATGGCTTGTTTGGTTGCAAGCAACCAAAGAAAGTTGGGTGAAAATAATTGAAAAGTTAAGGGGTAATATGATCATTTACATATATCTCGGGCCCACAAATTTTCTCTCTCCATCTCACACTTATCCTGGGGCCCACAAACTTTACTCTCTCATCATTACCCCTATTTTCCATCTCTTACCCTTTCCATTTCTAATTCTTAACTTTCTTTCACACAACCAAACGAGCTCTAAGTGATGAGCCTGAATCATATCCTCTCTTCTCTTGCCTTGGACCCATAATCTTACCCTCTCTTCTCTTGCCTTGTTTCTCACGCATTTCCTTTCACCAAAATCTGAAAATCTCTTCTTTTCATTTGAACTGATATTGCTAGAAATAGTGAAGACATTTCTGTCTTATTAATGCCTTTTATCACTGCTACCACCTATATAGAGAACTTGATTTTAGTCTTAAGTGTATAATCAGTGTATAATGGTGTTCTAACTTTATCGTCTTTTTATCTAAATGGTCATTACGTGCACTCTTCAAACAATAATAAAATAAATATGGAAATTAAAAGACAAAAGAAAATACTCCCTCCGGTCCTAAATATAAGACCTAATTGACTTTTTTGAAAAATCCTAAAAAAGCAAAATAAGTTAAATATAAATTGATGATTTACCTAATTTTTCCCTTAGACTAGTATATTTTACCTATAAACTAACAGATAAACTAAAAATATATCAAATATGTCATAATTTAATAACATACTACCTCCGGTGACCTAATTGACTTTTTTTTGGAGAGATTAAGGTTTCAAAATAGGTTATTAAATTATGACATATTTGATATATTTTTAGATAAAGTAAGGAAGCATAAATAAAGGACTTGTTCACAAAGGATAGATACCAAACATGGAGGTCGCCCGCCCTTATATTAGTTGCACTTATAAATGTACACCTGCCCTCCCAACATTGACATTGCATCAGAACTTCTATATGTGCATATTCCTTTATTCCGTTATTTGTAATTTTGCACCCCATAAACTTTTTTAACCCATCGTTGCCCGTACGCTTTATTGTCTTTCTCAATCTCAACCATTTATAAAACCAATACCCTGTCCAATCTAAATATAGCCATGCTTTGAAATAAGTTTTAGTCATAATTGGTAGTAAAGCTCTTTTCACATTTTTATCATTTATATAAATTTATCATTATTTTTCAATCTAGCTAATTTGTCTGAATTATTAATTTATGTATATATAATATATAGTTGCTGATAATTATTTAAGAAATATCATGTCAAATATGTAATAATAAGCTAATAATTTATCGACTTAATTATTGACTTCCTTAAATTTAATGTGTTTTTTTATATTAAGGACGAGGGAGAATATGATTATATTATTCTTTGTTAGCCACTATCTGCAAATGGGAAATGTACGTTTAGAACGAATGAACAAATGCAATATCATTTAAAAAAATGAAATTAAAAGGAATAACAACGTTAAACTACGGGTTTTTTTACCATCATACTACAACAAAAATACAATATTACCAATATACTACACATAAAAAAATAAATACTAATATACTACATACTTAGAAGTCGTTCTTGGCACTTGATAAGAACGACTTCCAAAAACGACTTTCGATTAGACACACTTTCATATGCAATATGTTTCGCACTGCAACGTAAGCATATTATATGTTCTGATCCTAAATATAAGACCTAGTTAACTATTTTTAGAGAGATTAAGGAAGCAAAATAGGTCATTTAATTATGACATATTTTATATATTTCTAAATTACCTATTGGTTTTTAAATATTTTTTGAACTGAAATATTAGTTTATAAATGAAATAAACTAATTGAAGAGCAAAAAAAATTGGTAAACTAATTTATAAGAGACTTACTTTGCTCTCTTAGAATTTTCAAAGAATTCAATTAACTCTTATATTTAGTACCAGAAGTAATATTTTTTAACCTCAAACTATCTCATCATCTTTATGTAGCTTAATTAGAATTAATACTACTCCCTTCGGTCCTAAATATAAGACCTAATTGAATTTTTCTGGAAAATTCTTAAAAAGCAGAATAAGTTAATTATAAATTGATTTACCTAATTTTTTCCTTTAAACTAGTTTAATTTACCTATAAATTAATGAATAATATAAAAGTATATCAAATATGTCATCACTTAATAACCTATTTCGCAACCTTAATCTCTAAAAAAAAAGTCAATTAGGCCCTATATTTAGAACCAGAGGTAGTATTGAACATATATCTTCTTGAATTTTGTCCATTTTTATTACTATTTTTAGAAAAACTAATGTCATTTAAAACAAAAATAATGACGCATAAATTTAATAAAGTGCATATTGGTTTAAATTTAAATAGTATATAAATTTATTAGTTTTTGTTTAAACCAATATGCACTTTATTAAATAGTTACGCATAAATTTATATAGGGTAAATGTGCAAAAATGGGTCCAAACAATTACGCCAGGAGCACGTAGGGGTAACAAGTATTTTCGGGTTCAATTCTGGGTCTGAAGAATAAATATTGGTGCAATATAGGGTACGCCATTAATGTTGACCGACGTTGACCGTTAAACGCTGACGTGGCGGGGGAAATAAGATTTTTTGCTAACGTGACATACTTATGTGGAAATATTTTTCTGAGTGTGTGGGGGTGTTTTTTATATATTTTTTAATTTAAATAATGTGGGCCCCATACACTCAGAAAAATATTGTCACATAAGTATGCTACGTCAGCAAAAAATCTTATTTTCCCCGTCACGTCAGCATTTAACGGTCAACGTCGGTCAACATTAACGGCGTACCCTATATTGCACCAATATTTATTCTTCAGACTCAGAATTGAACCCGAAAATACTTGTTACCCCTATGTGCTCCTGGCGTAATTGTTTGGACCCATTTTTGCACCTTTACCCATTTATCTATTTAAATTTAAACCAATATGCACTTTATTAAATTTATGTGTCATTATTTTGTTTTATATGACATTAGTTTTTCTAAAGATAGTAATAAAAATGGAGTAAATTCAAGAAGATATATGTTTAATAGTATTAATTCTAATTAAGCTACATAAAGATGATGAGATAGTTTGAGGTTAAATAATACTACTTCTGGTACTAAATATAAGAGTTAATTGAATTCTTTGAAAATTCTAAGAGAGCAAAGTAAGTATCTTATAAATTGGTTTACCTATTTTTTTGCTCTTCAATTAGTTTATTTCATTTATAAACTAATATTTCAGTTCAAAAAATACTTATAAACCAATAGGTAATTAGAAATATATAAAATATATCATAGTTAAGTGACCTATTTTGCTTTCTTAATCTCTCTAAAAATAGTTAACTAGGGCTTATATTTAGGATCAGAACATATAATATGCTTACGTTGCAGTGCGAAACATATTGTATATGAAAGTGTGCCTAATCTAAAGTCGTTCTTGGCAAGAACGACTTTAGAAGTCGTTCTTGCCAAGAACGACTTCTAAGGTATGAAGTATATTAGTATTTATTTTTTTGTGTGTAGTATATTGGTAATATTGTTTTTTTTGTTGTAGGATGATGGTACAAAAACCTTAAACTACGAGTGAAATTCAATTTGCAGCTCTCCAAAGTTTTTATATCACTAAATATAGGATTGTGTTTGGTTCGGGATAAAATCATAAAACATGTTGGATGAAAAATTTGGGGGGAAGAGAAAAGGGAAGGAAGAGAATTCATCATTTTATCCCTATTTGATAAGAAAATGAACCTACATAATTCTTTACCAGCCACTTTTCTCCTCCCAAGTTTTCTCTCCTAATCCAAACATATAAAAATTTATTCTCTCCCTCATTTCCTTCTACTTTTCCCCCCTAAGTTTTCTCCCAAACAAGATTGAACAAATAAGAACAAAACTGTTGAAGTATATAATATATGGAACAAGCTATGGATAGTTAGGTGGGAAATTTGCTCCACCTTTTTTTGTGCTTCACTGCTTTGCATGCGCTTTCGAAGTTTCGTCAACCCTCCCATGCATGCACGCAAGAAAATCTCTCTCTCTCTCTCTCTCTCTCTCTCTCTCTCTCTCTCTCTCTCTCACACACACACACACACACACACTTACACACACAGTGTCACACACAAAAGACGATGATTTTCCCACCATAACAAAACAAAGTGGAAGGTTCCCATATGCCTTGTCCTTACGTATATCTTATATATATCTCTAAACAAATGTAACCAAACACACATCATGACATGCTTTAATTTATACTCAATCGCAAATCCCACAAATCATGCTTATTCATGCTAATCCACAATCAAGTGCGCTTATTATTTTTGTACTCCATATCATACCCACGACATATGTGTCGCTTAGCAAGCGAGTTAATAATTCCACTTCCCTGACAACATATATGTTGTCCTTTTCACCACATTTTGCTCTTTTTTTTTCCCCTTCTTTCTTTGTGGCCTTTTTGGTTTTTTCCCCTGCGCTTTCATTTTCCTCCTAGCTAGTAGTTTTCTACTGGATCACACACAAAGAAGTCAAGAAAATTCTAACTTGAAATTAAATCAACATAGATTATTGATTTTTTCTCTTCATATAAATTTTAGATTAACATGCATGTAATGTGACGACTTTCACTCAATATTATACACCATAATATAATCAAACGTGTTATAAAAAGTTGTCCTTGTTTCTTTTTTTGGGTCAACCAATGAGAACGTTCATGAAAATAATCACTGCACAAGATTGTCTAATCCATCTCGATCTATCAAATTGATCAAGTCCGACCCAATGATTAAGAAAATAAGATGGCTTTATACTATATAAAAAATAGTGAACATTGATAAAGAACAGAAGATATGAGAAAAGGGCAAAAGGCAATGGACAAGAAACAAGGGAATGATTTAAAATCGGGGAGTTGGCACATTCTTGCAATGCAAATGTTTAAGGTTTTGATGGTTAAGACCTCATCATAGAAATGATCACTTTCTGGACAGAAAGAGAGACATCAATTGTCATCATCATCATCATGGGATCTAAAATAAAGAGTGATACATACATATATATATTTAGAAGTTTAGATAGTCAAATATACATAATAACGCGTTTCCTTCAAAAGCATCCGGTCAAGAAGCTTTTACAACACACAACACAGCAGCAGCAGCAGCAGCAGCAGAAGCATAAGTCATATGTCTTTTGACAGTCTTGTCCCTTCAACGGTCATCTCTTCCGCCTCTTGCGCTCCACCTGCCAGTTCATTTATATTTGATCAATCAATCATTAATAACTTCATGTTAAGGACCACATGGGAAACCTGATTAAATTAAAATCTTTACGGGATATTTTCCTCTTCAAAGCTATATGACTGAACATACATATATGGTAAGTGAAGATGCCACGGTAAAAATATAAAACTGTAGTGACAAAGAAAGCCTTGATACTAATTCTAGTCCTTAATGTAAAATCTAGTCTAAAGTGCAAACAAAATGTTTTAGTCACAGTTCCTTCAAAGAACGCTTTAAGCATTTCTAAAACAAGGGCAATGACTGCTAATACAAGCATACATATATACTAATTGTATCAACTCAAAAACTATAACATAGATAGAAATGCAGATGGATACAGTGCAAGGGGACAAAATAATATGGCAATACATGTCACCTTATCTTGTACAAATAATTACCAAATTGCCAACCCAATGGAAGAAATTTAGAGAGCATTTATAATCCCCAAATAAATAAATAATGGGAGTTCTAAATCCAGACACTTAGTTTAGGAGGAGGTGAAGTGGAAAGATTGATCTTGAAAGTAAGGCTGCACTGATGGGTGGAATTTATGCCCTCAAGGGAAAAAGCTTCTACAGAAAGAACATACATGATATAGCTGACCAGAATAAGCAGTATTATGTACAGAACAAGGCATCAGGAAAGGAAGTTAACTAAAGGTGGTATAACCGCCATATACTATCCACAAATTCACACAGGAACTCAAACATGCAAGCTCTTGTCATAAAAGAATAAAAAAACGCATGAGAGAAATGAAATCCAACGCCGCACTTTGATGGTATGCATGATAGATTAAGCCCATTAATACCCTAATCTAGCCTAATGAAGGTTCGTCACTCAATTAATGCAATGGCACTAAAAATAATAGAGCTTAATTAGACCAAATAACACCAAGAATGGAATACATCGATTTATCATACCTTCAATAGCACATTTTTACATTCATTCTATTCATGGCAACAAGCATAATAATCACCAATCTAACCTCCAGCCATTTTCTGCCTATCTCAATATAACAAGTATGATATGAATCCAACTAAAACATTTGGACGTCATAGTTTCAATAATTAAAAGATACGAGTAATTCCTATAAAGTGAATATTATTGAAGAACATGCATGTAAATTCTGGTGATCAAGTTCTAAAAAAACTAGTGGCAAATGAATCCAAAATTAGAGGAATAAGGAACCACCCAGGAGAATGTTGATTGACCAGAGTTCAGTAGTGTTTCCCACAGGAATTGGCACAAGAAAACGTAATCAGCTTGTTCAGATCAACTAAGTGAAATAACATAGAGAAAGATAAAAAGTATGCTTGACATGCCAAATATTAACAAGTGAAATGCTCATAAGGACAAAAGCATCCATACACCTATATCTCAAGCAATAGTTACATATATATCTATATAGCCACATGAAAGGAAGCTGCAACTCTAATACATGTTTCAAGAAATCACCGGAAGACATAAAAAAATTTCCAAAGTGTAGAGATATCATGGGTATCCCCAGTTGGCCAGTCATGTTTAATTTGAAACAGCACACAGTCCTAACTAATGACAGTTGGCTTATTCAGAATAGGGAAAAAAACTAAAATACTTCAGTTTACCATGCATATTCAACTGAAAAATTTACTGGCTATTACTTGGGCACTGTATTGAGAGTACAAACATATTAAGCAAAAAATGATTGGCTAATGAATCAATGTGCACGTTTGGTAAATTCTTGTTTTACCAATTTTGTTTTAGGATGTCTTTTTGAAACATGTTCCCTTTCCATACAAGAACCAATCTAGCACTCAAATCTTTTAAATGCAGAGACCGGTTGCAGTATATAGCTAATTTCAAGACTAACAGTCCTGAGAAAACACCATGGAAGAAAAAGTTCATCAATCTCTAAATGATACACCAAACGTCAAACCAACCATCTGTTCATTTCCAGAGTTTTCATCATCTTTTTATAGCTCTCCCAGGTCGGTGGCAAGAAGTATACATGGGAGCAACAAAAATCAACAAAAGTAAAGAGAATATAGAATTACTAGGGACGAGATGCAGGCAGGTTTCACCTTAACATCAGATGCCGCTGATGCAGAAAATGTAGGGTGGGGTTTTTTCATGTCATCGTCAGAAGAACATTCAGAACATACAAAATGGTCCAATCTTTTTGCTTCATCAATAGTCATGCCCACACAAGCAGGATGATACCTGCAAGAAACCTACACAGATGTATCTGATGAAGCATAAAAAAAAGCTAAAAACATATCTTAAAGTATAATATTAACAATACTTCTAGGATGTTCAATAAAGTCTAACAATCTTGCAATGTATCAAAACTTATGCCATAAAAGGCAGTATCAATATTGATGTACTATATCTGCATCCCCAACTTCAAGGATTGAACAAACTCATCCAAGCACACTTTAACAATACTCCCTCGAGTTCTAAATATATGACTTTTTTACCTAATTGAAGTATATTGAGGGTGCTAGTTATGATAGTTTATTTGACATATTTTTCCCAAAACACCCCAATCATATGATTAACTCACCCTCTCTTCTTTAATTATTGTTGATGGGACATCAGTGAGGGTAGTTTTGGAAAACATGTATACAAATCAGAAATAATCTTATATTTATATCTTGGACCAAGATCATCTCCCCAAAATGGTCTCATATTTAGAACTTGAGGGAGTGACACCAAACCAATCATTGGAGAGAACAAGAAAATGCAAGATTCAAAATCCATTGGATTTTTATGCGTGAAAAGAAACATCACATAATTTAGAGTGGCAGTACCGAGGTAATAGATAAAACAAAGAGATAAAGAATCCATAGTTCCAACATGCAAAACATCAGCATGCCAAAATAAAGAAAAAATAGACAAAATTAATGTACCATAGGATATATTGAAGCATCTTTCAAAATCTTCTTACAAAATAAAGTTCAGTTCTTTAATCTTCGTCATCTTCTATTCGTTTTAAAACCAATATTGACCTCAAAGCTTGTTAGAACTCTAGGTTCCTTCGGCAAGTACAGTAAACAATATCCAATGACTTCATCCAAGCAAACAACATATCTTAACACTCCAAACACCACAACAACTAAAAACCATTCACAAATCCTACCTCCGGTCCTAAATATAGGACCTAATTAACTTTTTTTTGGAGAGATTAAGGTTGCGAAATAGGTTATTACATGATGACATATGTGACATATTTTTAGATTATCCATAAGTTTAGAGGTAAAATAAACTAGTTCAATGGAAAAAATTAGGTAAATCAATTTATAATTAACTTCTTCTGCTTTTTTAAGGATTTTTTTTAGAAAAAGTCAATTAGGTCTTATATTTAGGACCGGAGCGAGTACATTCATAGCAAGCATAGTGAAGCAGAAAAAAATGATTTTACCAATCTTTACACCCTTCACATTGCACCATGAGGTCATCCGGGTTATAAGGCATCTCACACTTGCAATACCTTCAACACACAAAACCAAACAAATACAAACATTAATAAAATCCAATTCTCCAAAACCCCATAATTGATAATTCCACCACAAAAAAAAAAACCAAACAAAAAACTCACACAGCAACACGATCTGGTGTAAAAGCACCAGTAGCAGCCTTATATTCAAATCTACAATAATAATCCTCAGCCCCTACATTCTCAAGCTTAGTATAATTCTTAAAAGAGTGAACAATACACTTCCTTTCAATAGTATGAGCACTCTGAACATCATAATGGTCAGACAAAAACAATTCTTTAGCTCCATGAAACTGTCTACGTCCACCAATGGATTCCTCAGGCCTATAATACCATCTCACACGAACCTTCACATCTTTCTTACTATCTTGTTCCATCTTCTCCACACGACCAACGTACGGAGGCTTACTAGTGTCTGCTGGTCGCATCAAAACACAGTCTCCAGCTGATAAAAAAGCATAAAGATCACATTTTTATGGGATGAAATCAGAGAAAATTAGTAAAGAAAGGATTTTTGAGGGAAAAAAGAAGTGGGTATTTTTGTTTTTGTGAAATGAAGTAATGGGTTAGAGATTTTTTGTTGTTTTTTGTTTACCTTTGATGACTTTGCTTGTGCCCTTGATGGTGTATGAGTCCAAGTCTTTTTTGGTTGCTCTGGTTTTAGCCATGAGATTGGAAATGTGTGAGTTTTTGTGAGGGCTGAGGTTTTGGATTGAAGAAGGAGAAGAGCAGAGGAACCCTAAGGTTGAAACTTGGAAGTGTGACGCTTGGCCTGAGATTACCATAGATTTTGAGAATCCATATGATATAATATGAATATGGTTTTATTAAGGTTTCATTATTAAGTGTGTTTGCTCATTATTAATTGTGTTTGCTAGATTTTTGGCGTTAAGCAAGCCTTGTTTTCCTTTGGAATATTTATAGTGTTGTAAGAATGGGATCGGACCGGACGGTTCGACCGGTCCAACCATCGACCACTTCACATTTCGGCTCAACTGTTATCCGTACGCCCGCTGGTCCAACCATTGGTCTGAGCAGTTTGATCATGTTTAACCATGACCTACATACTTACAGTTTAAAGCAGACTTTCCGACTCGCCTTCCGATCCGTTTTTTATAACTCTTCGCCTCCATTAATTGTTTTGTTCCACTATTAATTAGAGTTCAAAGAGCGGACTTAAATGAACTGTAAGTAGTTCATTTGTAGTGAGATTCAAAGTCATGTGTTTAAATCGGTATTTCTAAGCAAAAAATAAAATTGTTCAATATATTCTCTTCCCAGCACTTCTACCAAGTGGAAATTCAAACCCTTTTAATTAATTAGAGGTGCATATAAAGAATATATTTTATGTGAGATTGAATGAGTTGTAATTAGTACACCAAAAAGTTATTATTGTTAGCGCTACAGATCTCATTTTAATTATACTACCTTTTACATGGGTTTCTAATTAATTGTTCCTTTCTTAACTTTTTGCCAACATACAACAAAGCATGTTCTCTTGAAGATTCAACATTTAAGAATATTTCCCCAATTTTTAGATGCAACAAGTAAAAATCATAATATTTAGTCTTGATGAGAATAAATCATCTCAACTAGTAGCTTATTCTTCATTTTTGTTGTTACTGGTGTATTTTTTTAATATACAATACTTAAATAAATGAAACTCTAAAGGAATTTAAATTCCTCGTAATAAATAACATTATGATTGTTTAGTGATGTTATAAGATTTAAGCCTTATCTTAGCAAGTGCTGACAGTGTTGGTTTAGAATTTGCTGGCATAAACATTGTCTCCGAGGATATTACTGATTTTTGTGTGTTAATAAATAGGAAAACTGGTGGAAAGAAGCGCAAGTACAGGATTTGTACAGAATAAGCATCAAGCTGGATACAGAAAGGGAAGGACAGGGAGAATCGCAATAAAAGAAACAATGATGTTTCTGAGATTTATTATCATTCTTCAGCCATGTTTGGTGCCAACATGTTTGCTCAATCACTGAAAGCCACTGAGACAACTTATGTTGGTCAAATCTATAAACAAGGTTCACATGCAAGGACAAAATAAAAAATCTGTTTGGCATATCAAAGCTACAGCCTACAAGATGAAATCAATACTAACTAATCGTTTAACATTAGATCTAGTTTGTAGTGCATAGGAGGTAGTAGTAATGAAGCAAGAGAACAAGTAATGTACTCTTGTGGATACCATTCATGAGAACTTGATTGACTTTATCAGATTATAAACCTACAGAAACTTGAGCAATCCAATTAAACGCTTTTAAAATTCAATAATCAAAGTTCCTAAATTACAAGCTTTGAAACAGCAAATTTGGCACTAGCAACCCAACTTTGATTCACGAAAATTGCATACAACTTGGTCTACTTGTGTTGTACAGGAGAGATGAAGAAGGAGCATGGCGTGAACCATTCCTAATTGTGAGTAGGAGATGGCAGAAAACTGCCTCAACGGTTTATTGGAGTGTGCATTCGCTCAACAATTCTGTTAACAGCATCACGAGACATCACCAATGTATCATGCAATAAAATACTGTAGACATTCAAACCCTGCAAGAACATTTGAAACGTAAATTAGCAAAGGAAACTTCCACAATATCTGATTAAGCTGACAGAGTCTCTCAAAAGTCTGTAATTTCTGAACAGAAACACCCATTAAATCTAGGAAGCTGATTTATAAATTAAGCTCCTAATTATATAGAAACAAGAAGGATGAGAATGTAGCTTACAATAGAGGGAAGAACGTTAACATAATGAAGATTTTGTGTAGCCAGTTTCAACTTTTCCTCTATGGAACCACCATCTACAAGCAAAAGTTTCTTGGTGTTTTCCATTTGATTGAAATAGCTCACAATGTTCTTGGTTTTGTGGGTGGGAACCTCCAAATTGTCAAACACAAGAAGCTGTATGTGCATATGCAGTCGTCCATAATTAGGTTCAGTAAAGTGAAAGTATAAGCTCTAATTCAACATAATATTCAAGGGAAGTACTGCCAAGGATAAAGAAAGAAAATGGCACAAATGACTTAAGGGGTGAAAGAAGCTAAAGGGCACAGTATCCATAATTGAGTTTCAAGAACAGGCACCCTAACACACTCCACCAGGGTCAGTAAAAAAATTTGACAATGTAAACTATTGAAAATGGAATTCAATCGGAAGAGAGATGGATACACGCCCAAAATATTATGAAGATAGTAATTGATTCCTTTTGCTTTTGGAGAGAGAGCCTCTTATTGTATAAAAGAGGCAGAAACAGTCGCATTACAGACATAACAAGTACTAAGCACTAAATTAACATTAGGGAGCATAGCAATGCTTATCAAGCTTAGTTAAGCATAAATATTATTTCAGAAAGAAAAAAGGAATATCATGTAATCAAGCCTTGGGAAGCAACAATAATCTACCCCATGTAAAAGCTACAATAAGATGTTCCTGACATGAAATATCAAACTAAATTGAGCACAAGAAAAATTCTCAAACTCATACAGCAGTGTCTCAATGATGAAAGAGAAACATAGTAATGAAAACCGTGAGAGACTTGCCTTTCCTTCTGCTGCACGCGCAGACAGAGCAATCTTCAGCCCCAAACGACGGACCTTCTTATTGAGCTTGAAGGCATGGCTTCTGGGCTTAGGACCATGCATAGTGGCACCACCCCTAAACTGTTGCCCATTCATTGATTTATTAAATTCAACTAGCAAAAATGTTAATAATGCAGCTAAAGTATGAAGAAAGAAAGGAAAGATATGAGCAGTTAACCAACAAGCAGAATGCTATTTTACCTGAGGCCCACGTAAAGTTCCATGTCTAGCTCTACCAGTTCCCTTTTGTCGCCAAGGCTTCCTCCCGGTGCCACTGACCTCACTGATAGTTTTTGTTGAGTGTGTTCCCTGTTCAACTCAATTAGAAGACACCTTAGTTCCCTATGTAAAATTTTGAGAGCTGAAACTTTGCACCCCCACCACTAGATAATTTATGAATCTAATTACATACAGCCCAAGTGCAAGACAATATAGATATATTAAGACAGTTCAACTATTCACTGACCGTTAAAAAAGTACAAGAAATATTTCACCCTCAAACTTAAATGCAAAGTGCAAACATGCCAAACCATGGTCACTGTTAAAACACATATACTTATCACATACATGAATCAATAGAAATGGTGAAAGAAAATGGTTTAGAATTTAAACACGAAACCATCTCAATTATTCTTTGGTCAATATTAGAAAATCAGTCAGTATTCACCCCTAACTCAATTATAAAACTTTCCCAGTATAACATGTAAATTACATAGAAACAAGCCTTGGATTTGAAAGCATTATGAACAGTTACTACCTGCTGTCGTTTAGCAAGTTGCCACCTAACAACACGATGAATAATATCCTTCCTGATAGGAAGATCAAAAACATCACCAGCTAAAACCATGAAGCCCTTGTCCTCATTAGTGAAATTGGTCACCGGAATCAAAAGATCCTGGTAAAGCCCTACATCATCATAGAACACATTAGTTTCAAGCTCTAATCCATCAAGGCATGACAGGTAATGATAGATGAAGGATAGTGAAAAGACTCTAAATAATCAAGGCACACTTCACTTTTAATCATATAAGATAACAAGCCGCATTTATAATCCATAAGCAATACACCTCAATTCTTAAGTCTAAGGCAAGCATATTGAAACGTGTCTAAGTCAACATAAAGTAAATCCGCGAGGTATTTAAATAAAATCATCATCCTATTTAAAAAGAGTTATTCAGATAGACACATAATCAAAGCAAAAACCCTTACACACTAAGACTACAAAAACACAGCAGACTATAAGGAAAATATGAAGTGCATGACTTTTGAAAAAGGGACGTAAGATACTCCCTATGATCCTAAAAATAAGACTTATTTATCTAATTTGATTAGATTACTAATGTTAGCTAAGGTAGTTAAAATCACATACAATTACCAATACACCCTAGTCATCTACCTTTACCCACACCCTCCCTTTCTTGTTTGGTTGTTATTGAAGAGCATTAGTAGGGATGATTTGAGAAAAACTCAGGAATAGTTACAAAAAAGTCTTATAACCCATCTCCTCAAATAGGTCCTATATTTAGAACTGGAGGAAGTATACCAAAGAAATCCAAAACAAGTTCATATGTTATTCAAGTGGAACTTATGATCAAACATAAGCATAAGACCTAGTTCTCCATGATTGAGAAACAAGTGTCACAAAGAATATGCAAGTGATTAGTCATCCAAAATTAAACAAATCTATAATCAAAGGATCAATCATATTCCTTTCAAATGAAGCATTTATAAAATGGAGGCATCATGAGAATATGACATCACTCATACATACATACATACATACATACATACATACATACATACATACATACCTAGAGTACGTTCAGAAGCAGCCGCAGGCAGTTTAGACAACAATCCAGAGGGAAATGTAGCATCATCAGAGGCAGGAGTTAAAACAGAAGTTGAAAACTGCCTATGACAATGAATCAAGGACCTCACCTACACATACACATACATATTCAAGTACACATTATAAGGCAGTGAACAGAGAACATATATGAAAAGATAAATTGATGATAATATGAGAACATACTGATTGAAGAGCAGAAGAGTGTGGAGAAAACAGGCTATTATCTGCAGGTCCAAAATAATTGGTAAGTCATGTAGCTTATAGTTATAGTAAGCAAAATAGTAGCATGTAAAGTAAGAAGTAAAAGGAAAGAGTGTGTGAGTATATACATACCATGTGAATGTGATCTAAATAAAGGAGCAAAAGAACGTTGGAGGCTTCTGGAGAGTAAAGCTGCCATATTATTTCATTAATTAATTAAACAACCTCTTATATCAACATCTTAATTAATGCAAGTGGCGAGAGTTTTTTTTGAAGACGCGACGGAGGAAGTTGGGGACGACGACGATGGTGAGGAAGAGGAGAGTTTGTTGCTAGGCCATGTCAATTAGTTTGGACTTGGGCCTTTTTACCTACCCTAAACCAATTTAAAAGCCCATAACTTTTCTTACATTTATATACCAATATATATATGTGTGTGTGAATACACACATATATACATATATACCGATGGGTAGTTGGTTTAGCTGGTAAGTAGGGGTGGAAATGAGCCGGGTCGAGCCAGACTTTGACTAAATAGGCCTGGGCCTATAATGCAATAAGAAAACTTAGGCCTAGGCCCGGGCTTGGTTGTAGGCTTTTTTTCAGAAAAAAGCCTAGGCCTGTGAAAAATATTAAAGGCCTGAAAGCCTTTTTAAAAGCCTACTTACAATGTAGGCCTTTAAAAGGCTTCGGACCTTTTGAAAGCCTACTTTGAATTTAGGCTTTTTAAAGCCTTTTAAAGGCCTACATATCAAACTTAAAAGGACCATAAATATGACACATTGTGAGAGTTGAGAGGGCAAGATCACAAGAGGCTAGGGTACAGATTGTGTAAATGAATACTGTAGTTTTTATTAATATTATTTTATTATTAGTAGTAAATATTAAACGGGCCAGGCCTGAAGGCTTTCGAGTCAGGCTTTACTAAAATAGGCCTGGCCTTTTTAGGTAAAAAGGCTTGTAAATAAGCCTGAGTCTGGCCTTTTTATTAAAAAGGTTAGGCCGAGCTGGGTCTTAAATAGGCCGAGTCGTAGGCCGCCTGTTTACGGCCTGGCTCATTTCCACCCCTACTAGTAAGTGAGTTACAACCTCGTAAGGATGAGAATGCGTGTTCGAATATCGAGAAGCGTTCTCATTGGGAGAAGAGAAAGTAAGGAAAATACGAGTTTTCTAAAATATTTCAATATATAATATATTACATATAATTAATTGATTCTATGTTTAAAAAAGTTAAAATCTCAAATTATTTTAATGTGACCGGTTGAATCACGGGATGACCCTCGGTTGAACCTCAAACACTCTTCATTGATCGGGTCCGAGTTTTCAAACCTTGGCGCAGGGATCACTGCTTCACGGCTTTAGTGTGAAAACTGGTTAGTTGGGTATGTTTCTTAAGCAAATGTTAACAAAGCTCCACTGGCCAGCCCAATGACAGCCCAAAATAATAAATATACACACACACACACACAAAAATATTGCAAAATATTAACACAGTTCATGCCAATTCTCTCTACACTTTAAGCTTGTTCATCACAGAATATGTAGGAAAATCATAAAAAGAAATTCTTAAACATAATAATATTATCTTGGTATCTTTTGCCACAAATGCTATTCTCAAGTTTTCATCACACTATTATTATTATTATTATTATTATTATTATCATCATTAGTTGCCAACAGCATTATGCATGCAGAACATTTTTTCCTTTCATCAATTTGGAAATGAATTATATTCTTTTTTATAAAGGAAATGAATTATATTCAATATCACAACTTAGACTATCCATTTGAGAAAATGTACTTTGATTAAATTACGCTTGTACGTATTCATATCGATTCTTTCATGAATTTGCTTCTTTCCAGCAAAATGAAGAGGGATTACAAGAGGAAAAGGAGAACAAAATGTGTCAGTCTATACTATTTTAGAAAAAACAATTAAAAGGATATCCACACTTTTATTGAAAGGAAAAATCATAATAAAATGACGATTTAATATTTAAAAGATAAAAATGGTACATAAATTTCTCCTTGGACAAAAGAGGAATTATCCTCTTTTTGGGATAAAGAACTTTCTGCCAAAACACCAATATACCCCTATTTTATTCCATGAAACTATCTCATTCTCAACTTCATCTTTCTCTCCTTGATAATAGACAACAGAACTGCTTCATAGAACCAAATCCTAGAACCGCTTCCTCATTCTCTTTGTCATCAAACCCAACTCCTGCTTCTCCTTAATCAAACTCAACCTTCCTTTTTCTCCATCAAACTCATTATTTAGCCCCACAACGTGACACAGTTCCTTTTAATTTTTGAAGATAGTGTCTCGCAAAGCACAACATAATGTCATTTTTTTTCATATTGATGTCGCGCCACCAGTTTCACCGCAAGTCAAAAACATATTATGATAAGTTTGTCACATCATGGAGGTGCGTCATATTAATCACATGTATAAACTTCATACTTCTTTCTTCTGCTGCTATACATAAAGTTCATTTCTTCAGCTCCCTATCATTGATTTGTTCATCATTTTTATTCTTCAATATACAATTATTTGTTCATTATTCATGTAATTAACTAATTGACTTTTCTTATTTTGCCTATCAATGGCATGAGTTTTTTTTATTTTTTTTAAGAATGTGTCAATCTCATGCATATCACGGTTTTGAAGTGTGACGACATAAGATAAAATTGTTTATTCTTCCAAGCATATGTCATGCTTTGTTTCACGAAATAAACTGGGGAATATTTATTTTAATATTCAAATACTTATTTCGTTTTTTTTGTTATTGTGTCACATGTATTGGGGCATGTGATATGGTGACTCATTTCGCGGCCTTACATTGATCACAACTTGGTAAACCGCAATATAAGTTTAATGTCACGCCTCAAACCGCAACTACATTTACAATTGGGGCATGACTACAACTTCCAATTCTTGCAGCAATCCTGTGCATACCAATAACAAAATCATTCAATATATTATTTAGTAAAAGGTTACACTTGACTTATATCTTATTCGTCTCAATCTCCCTCTTTTAATTACACGCAGTTCCAAACAGTAAAATTGACAGATGTCATATTCTTATCACATGACAATCTAAAATTTGATGAGATGTATAAACAATTTTCACACACATTAAATGATAAGATTAAGATTAATGAAAGGGTTTAGGGGTAAAATATAAAGTTATTGTTGTGAACTTATGAATATAGAACGCCTTTAATTTTGACAAGGCTATCAAAGATTACAGAATAATAACTATTAGAATCATAATGATAATAACATCACAATATGGTTGGTCAGAGCGTAGTGTGAGAGAAATCCATGGGATATTGAGTGGGCATAACGTTGTCCAAGTAGTGATGAGGATGCATTGGATCCACCACCACAAATTGCATGTCTTCTGAAGGCTTCCAGTGACGTTTTCTTTGATTAATGAACCAATTGTTTATTTGCTTGTGATCCAATCCTGTTGATTCTGCCAGTGCCAGCTTCTGTGATTCCTGCCACAGTTCATCACCATAACTATATTCATCCTCTAATACCATGCATGTCACAAACACACATGCTAAAAGAGTGTCAAATCCTAAAAGACCAGTTTAAGGGAGAACAAGACCTTCGACCGAGAGGCCTATAACACTTAAGTTATGTGAACGTGTCTAGAGAAGATAACGCAGACCTAAAATATACTGCTCATCAGGAATGGAGTGTCAACTTCACTACTTATGTCCAAAAATGCTAGAACTTTTTACTCAACCTTGTAGGGTCAGACCCTCCCTATCCAGACCAAGCTAGGTAATAGGTACTAATCTTTAGGGGTTGTTCATTTAGAGCTTGCTTAGTACAGTTTATGAAACCATGGTTTGAATCATGAGCTTTACCAAACGTGCAACCACTTCATTAGCAATAAATGTAAAAAGATTTTAATGGTTCAAAAAGGGGTCAAACTAGATATAATTAAAATAATAGATTTAATTAAACATTGAATTTTTCATAAATATAATATAAAATAATAAAATTCAAACATAATGGGAATTATTTTACAAATAAATAAATTATTCACTCATAACTTATAAATAATCTAATGAAATAGAGTTTTTATAACACAAATATGATGAAATGCTATTTTCTTCTTCTTTTCTTTTAACCTCAAAACGTCATTTTTTGCCAACCCCATACAAAACACTTTACTTTTTGAGGCTTCCCCGTTAACATAGTGAGTTCAATATTCACATCCAAAACTGTCAGGTGCTCTGATATCACCCAAAAATTAAGTTATTGGAAGTTAAAACTATTTAAACTCGACCTTTTGTGAGGCTTCCCCATGGGACTCATAACAAACTTTCATCACTCTTGCTATTGATCAAAATGGTACTCATATTCATAGAATAAATGTAGTTATGAAACAAATTAAACATCATATAAAAGAAACAAGGCTAAGGGTGCAACATACAGAAGGGTAAGGCCATTTGTAGTGTCCGTTCCACCAATCAAGTAATTGTTGTCTTGCTTCTTTAGGCAACTTCCCTTTCTTCCTCCTCTTCATGAACTCCTGCTTCAGATGGCCCAAGTTTCCACTGTACTTTCTCAAAAGCCTCTCCTTTAGTTCCTTATCCTCCCCATGTGGATCGAACGTGTCTCGGTTGTTGTTAACATCCATCTCATCTTCAGATGATTCTGCCTCGTCAATATTCTCATTACAAGCTGATGAGACCATATATAAATATATATCATTCATCGTTAGTAACATAACCAAGAATACAATATTTCATTGCACTTAATTCAAGTATATTTAGCAAGTACATAAAGAAAAGCAGATTAGATAAAAGCATCAAGTTCCAAATTAAAGTAAACAACTGATTGATAGTATTAGTTCATATCTTATTATGAACTGAAATAATATTAACTCATATCAAGTCATCCAAATCTTTATCTATCTTCTTTTACACAATACTCTTATCATGGTATAATAATGTGAAAATGCACAAAAATTTCATCAATCACATATTATTCCACTCTCCAATTAACCTAAAAGGTATCAGTTTCTTGGCTTCATGTTTAAGTGACACTACAAGAAAATAAAGCAGTGGTATCAGATATCACACTAAATAGAAGCACGATATGGAAAAGATTGATGTCAGGGCTTTTCTGCTTAAACTACCACATATTACATCCTTTTTAATTTTTTATATAAAAAACATGTGTCGCGCAAAGATGTTGAATTTTTTATATAAAAAACATGTGTCGCGCAAAGATGTGCAACATCAAGTTGTACTTTTTGTTTTTTCTTTAATTTAAACTTCTTGTCACGCAAAGATGCGCTGATATGAAGTGGTATTTTTATTTTTTTAATAAACACATGATGTGACATATTGCACTTATTTTTTTTATTGTCACGCGTAGAGGTGCGACACGTTAGTATTGAATTGAAATTACTAATGTTGCGCCACCAGGCGGCACATGAAGCAATGTTAATGTCATAGTATTTAATTAAAATACCAATGTAAAACAAGAAAAGTGTGACATCCTTCACACTTTTCTTGTTTCATTAACTCAAAGAAAGAATAGCAATGAAAGCACTACAAATGTTGTATATTATTGTGTGACACCCAATCACTATTTCCAATTCCACAAGTATTAGGCAAATAATTGATACATCAATACTGAAAATGCAAGAAAGGTGCCTCCAGTTCAAAAATTTTGAGTGCCTCGACTATCCAAAAAATATACTACTAGTACTCTGTACGTTCAAGACCTTAATTGCATTTATTAATTACTTCCTTTGGTCATAACCATAAGAAATATTTAACTAATTAGAGGAGATAACAAGAGTTAAATAAACTACATAATTATGACATAAAGGAAATGATTTCTCTTAAATGCTTATGTGTATATCATAAGAAGACCTTGAATTAAAGAAAATAAATAATATATAAATAAATTAAGAAAAATCTTATATTAAGAACCAAATTAAAGTTCACTTATAAACAAATTACGTTTACATATAGAGTAAGCATGAGTATCTATTAGGGGCAAGTTCAAAATTTGATAATGGTAAGCTAGAGCCTAGAAGTATAAACATGAGATCAGTAGAATGCAGTTATTAGCTCAAACCAATGAAGGTGCACGTTTTAGAAATTACAAAAAATATGGTTGAAGAATGATGGGAATATTGCACTAAAGTCCCAACGAATGTGAATTATAGTAAAATCCCTTGATACCTCAAAACTATTGGCATGCATGCCAAGAGAAACAATGTCCCTTTGTGCGTAATATAATGCAATCCTGAAATTATACCATCATCAATTAGTTTTTAATGCATCTTGTGACAATTACTATGAGTAGTTTTGTTTAGTTGTTCATAACAAGTATAGCTAGTTCGTGTATATTAATATTACTTACGGACAACAGATGCAATAATTGTCAATTAATGGACCTAATTACCTAAACTTGTCAATAAAGGCGCTCTTACTTCTCAACATTGTTCTTTTTCGTTTTTAAGTAAGGGTAAGAAGATAATTTCCCAGTTGCATCATATTACCCAAAGAAAAATGTAGCTTGTGTACATTGACTTGAATTAGTAGAAACCTCGTATAAATAAGATCCTGATAAAGCTAGGGATGAAAAGTAAAAAAAAAAAATCTTCATTTTCATGGTGTCTACTTCCAAATAACTTGCATGACTGCTTTATCAAAGCACAGAGACCATATTTCAAAATCTTAATAATGGGAGCTCCTTTCGATGAACCAACGAGAGATTTATCAAATAAAGAAATCATGGTAATTTATTTGCCTGTGTATATTCACATCTTGAATATAATTAACATGAAGTCTTCTTGTCACATCACAATCACAATCAGCATAATAAGAGGTCGTAGTAGAAAAAAACATATTCAGTTATTAAACAAAAGTTAGGTTTTGAAAAGTCATAATTCAAGTTATCCAGTAATTGTGGTAATGTTATTTTGATCAAATCAAAAGTTAAAGCCTTAATCAGAGTGCTTTTCAAGGGGCCCGATACAAAATTATTCCTACTTAATAAGTTAAAACTTTCGCTTCCAAACAACTCCGTACACAAATGAATTGTCCTTTGTCACAAAAGTTTTCGAAAAGTAATAATTAAAGCCTCCAAGCAATAGTGGAGGTGTGTTTATACTCAAACATATTTTCATCAGGGAAAAAAAATGTTTGATGAAAAGAGCAAAAGAGTACAAGCTCATTTGTCTAGAAACAGCATATCAAAACGTTTTCTTGGTTAATGCACAAAAAACGACAAAAGTTAGCTGGGACAACAATGAACTTATCAGAACATGATCTGAGTTGATTTTTCTTCTTATACAATGAATGTGGCATGCTTTATAATACTCACAAGAATAAAACTTCTTTGGTACCATACAAGGATAAAAGTAACAGAAAATTTATTCACTAAAGCTAGGTCATGTTTATATCCAATGAAGTATATATGGGATATGCTTCTTTGATATCCCATATATTTCATTTACGCAACCAGAAAAGTTTGACCACAAACAGTGAAGGTGGCCACATTCTAATTTGTATTTCTAAGAGAACACAACTTGGACATGTCTATGTCTATCCAATTCTAGTTAAAGACAAGAGAGTATACAAAATATAAATATATATCATATAATATCATGGGTACAACATCAAATAGGTGTATTCCACTCACAGATCCAAGCATATGAAAAATGATGAGCATATATAAATGACACCTGGCAACGTTCATAAAATAGCTGTGATTGAGCTAAGGTAATTTCAGGTCAACAAAACAAAAAATGGATAATCTAACAAATAACCCCAGAATATATATATAAGTAAATGGGAGAATAGCCGATAACAATAAACCTACATCTACCAAAAAAAGATTAACATTGAACAAATATTATTTCGCAAAATAATTTTGGATATATATATATATGACCAACTACGTAATATATATTTGAAAAAAATTAATTCCAGGTCCATCCAAGACACATGATATTGGAAAAATTTCACCAATTGGCCAAATTAGAATAGGATTCCAAGGGACCATACTTTAATTATGTTAAAATAAAATGACTCTTATATCTTCTTCGACTTTACTTTTCTTAATTTAATAAAGATGACATAAGAATCTTTTTGTGTTGTAACATAATTAAAGTGAGGTCCTTTAAAACCCTACTTTAAATTGGCCAATTGGTAGGACTTTTTTAATATTATATATCTTGGTGAGACCTGAAATTTATTTTCCCTATATATTTTATAGACTTTGTATCATCACCGATATCAAACATATAGTGTAAAACATATAATCGGAAAAGCTGCTTTGATCACAAGCAATATTGCTCATCTTATGCTTTATATATGCAATCTATAAGACCAACCATAATTATTTTCTTGAATATAATCTTATAGATTTCATTAATTACTCTTCGTGTACATGTAACGAAAAACTCTATGACATGAGAAGTCTATGAAAGTGCTATCGTGTTGCACCCCTTTAAAAGTGCTATAAAAAACTCTATAACATGAGATTGAGGGTTTGTTTAGAACGGCATTAGCGAAGCATATACACAAGTTGACATGAGACTCGTACTTGTATATACACCACATTAGAAAAATAGTTTTCATACCAATTTGGCTGAAATGTTGTCATGTGTACTCATGATAATCAAATTTTTGATTTCCTAGCTAACAAAATATTTGTAATAAATTCCAACTAATAAAAGCTTTTTCTCCAGGTTACTCGAGTTGTACACTGGTCGGTCCCAAATGTGTTCTATCTCTCTGCACACAATAATGTCTAAAAAATAAAATTCACATTTCCAAGCAAAGCGAAAACCATGCATCTGACCAACCTTGCAATCTCCACTGGATACGAGGTCTGAAGAAACCCTAAGATAACCTCAAAAACCTAAATTTCTGCTTCTTACATTGTGAGTTCAGGTTCAAAACCAACAAAACCAAGATATCCATTATGTCGGTAAAGAAAAATCAAACAGGAAATCTAACGCAAACGATAGTAGTACAATATTGCACCCAACTCGAGATCAGAATATATAGACTATAAGTATTATTAGGAGTACTACTAATTGTAACATAATCGTGTTTAATATCCCCATGAAAAGAAACAAATACCACACTTCAGATTCCTACCCAGTTCCCCAAAACAAAAGATCTGACTTAAGTTAAAAACAATGATAACCCACTTCAATATAAAATCATATTGTCATCGCTTCATTTCATTGCAGAACCAAAACATACATGTATATAAGCATCACGGCCAGTGAAAAAAAAAAAAAAACTTAACCATGGTAATAATATATGAAAACAAATAAAATTGGCTAAGAAAAATGAAGAGATTAAAAGTGAGAGAGAGAGAGGGGTGAATTATTACCAAAGTTGAAGGGAGAATCTATTGTGAGGGCTTTGAATTGACGCTCTAAAGTGTGAAGAAAGAACTTAGCATCCTCAAAGGGTTTAGTAAGCTCTTGTTCATACTTTGTCAACATCTCACAATATGCCTCCATGAACTGATCCAACGCCGGATCTTCGCCGGTACGGCCTGACCCACCTCCGGCCACCGCCACCGCCACCGAATAAGCTTCATCTAGCCTCACCACCGCTCCAGGTGGTGCACCTACCTGTTAGTTATCATAGGTGCAAACAAACATTATTAAGGACCTCAAATCAATTAATTTCACTCAAATGAATCCATTCAAATATAGATATTCATAATTGTATATCTATAATACACATAATGACATATATGTAGGAGTTTTAATGAAGAAGTAAAAGAAAAATTACTTTCAACTTCAAAGGGTTTCGAACTTTTAATTTGTCAAATATTAAGTAATCGACTTGTCAGATCCAAAGTTGGGAAAGAGACAAGGAGAGCATGAATTAAGGAACTCAGGGCAATATAATTAAAAAAAATAAAACCAAATTGTATAATAAAAAAACCAAACAAAAATGTCCAGTCAAAAATGAGCTTTTTTTTCTAATTTCTTTTTTGGATTGGGTGTCATAAATAATATGGGTACCTTCTGACAGTTGACGTAAGCAGCGAGGAGGCGAGGGTAATGAGGATGAGCCATGATCTTAGCCTTCAAAGAAGAACAAGATGATGATGAACCACCATCCTTGTTGTCCATGAAACAACAACCAAATTTGATGTTGTGATTGTTTTGAAGGGTAATTATTGAGAAGAAGGGAGCGGAAGAGGAGGAGGAAGAGATAGTAGTTATGAGTAATAGTATTAGAGAAAGGTGCGGGGGAAGAAAATTAGTACTATTATTCTTGTGTTTAAAAAGTGTGCATTACTAGCTAGCTATCGGAAGTAGGACTAATTAGGATTTATTAATAACGTACGATTAATGGATGATAATCATGACCATTTTGATATGATGATGACGATAATGAGATGTCACTAGAGACAAAAGTGTAACATCATCTGAAGAGGACAAAATAGACCATCAACACCACTTTTACTATATATACTCCCTCCGGTCCTAAATATAAGACCTGGATGACTTTTTTGGAAAATCCTAAAAAGCAAAAAAATAAGTTAATTATAAATTGATTTACATAATATTTTCTTTTAGACTAGTTTATTTTACTTATAAGCTGATGGATAATCTAAAAAAATATCAAATATGTCATGATTTAATAACTTACTCAACTTACCCACAAAAGTATTACACAACTTTAATCTCTCCAAAAAAAAAGTTAGCTAGGTCTTATATTTAGGAGTAGAGGTACTATCTCCCACAAATGTCATCTCTTCAGAACTCTCCTCCATCTTCATATCCAAGTTACTCGCTGTGTATATATGTAAAACACATATACAGGCAGACATCTTGATCTAAGATCTAATGTTTGTCTCTTTTCAACTTTATTTCTGATACGTATTTAAGCCGTACGTGATGAATAATGTACAGGTGTGTTTGAGGTGTCCCCCGGGTTTGATGGTAAAAAGTTTCTGCCTTTTTTTTGCAAACTACTATGAGTATTAATAACTTATCAATTGTATTCGCGGCATTAATAACTATCTGTCTCGTCAGGACTTAACTCTGGTGAATTCAACTTAAGTTAATGTGTGCGCTTTAAGTTTGATGCGCGAGAGAGAGAAGAGGAAAGGAGGCTGTGAATAACAGTGCAATTGGAAAGAAAGCTTTACCTTCCCGAGAAAAACTCTCTCATGCTCTTTATAACTTGCAGTAGCAGTGAGTGATGCTCTGTCCAAAACTGGCGTGGACAAGTGTTGTTGAAATGAAGCTTGTCTAGTGGTCTTTTAGAGAACATTTTTTAAGCTTGAACCTATTTGTAGTGATTTGGATTAGCATGATTATTAGTCTATTACAAGGCTTGATTGATTATTTAAATAGACTAACAATGAGAGGTTTAGAGAATTGAATAGTAGGAAGCATGGTTTAATGAAGAGGTTTATAGGGTAAGAAGTAATAGAAATTCTACTGTAGAGGATATAATTGTAATTTTATACTAAAAATATTAACAAATAACATCACCTAATTACTGATAGACTTTTTTTTTTTCAAGTATGAGTTTTGCTTGTTAAGTAAAATAGGCAAAAAAAAAAAAAAGCATAGGCCTGCCTGAAAAAAAATGTCAATCCCAGCCATAAGCTCATGATAGCTAGGTTAGTTGAGCTAGGAGAAAAGAGACTACTTAATTTCTAATTAACTCTCGTCGTAGACAAATAGTGGGTGTTATAATATTAAATATGTATTTTTTTTTATAAATCTTTACAATTTTATCATTATTTAAAAATGGGGGGTAATAGTTACAATAATCCATACTGTGAGGAATAAGTCTAATGGAACTTTACCCAAAAACAATAGTCGGAACTTTACAGTCTTATTATTATTTAAGAATAAATAAGTGTTTTTTTATTTTCAACTTTTGCCCCATGTATGTTAAATGACGGTATTCTTATCTCTTGTCTCGAGTACAGACTAATTAGTTGCTAATAGGCACTAGAATATTTAACAAAGAAAAGTTGAGAGAGAGTTTGAGTATATATATAATAAATTTTAAAATTTTTATTACTCTTTTGGTTGATACATTTTTTAAGGCCCTCTTTTTAATATTTGTTTGATACATTTTTTAAAGTTCCATTAGACTTTTATTTTTGGCTAAAGTTCCCTTGAGCTTTGTTTAAAAAATAAATGCACTATTTTCGTCCATTTTAGACATTCATTTATTTGTATTACACACTCTCTTTTACATCTTTTTTTCATCATTACTTACTTCTACTCATTCATAAATAAGGCCATTTAAAAAAGAGTATTTTTCCTATACATTTTCTACTCTTTACTAATTTTAGCTATTTTTTTGGAAACCACAGTTACATTATACTCCCTACTAATTAACTCGTTAGGGTTAGTTAGTAGGGAGTATAATGTAAGTCGTTAATATAAGTCGCCAACCGCCACTTAATTTTGGTCTTTAATATAAGTCGTCAACTACCACTAACTAACTCATTAATTAAAGTTTTCCAAATATGCCCCTGTCATTTGAAAAAGAGATCTATGCATTTACTTTTCTTTGTCTCATTATGACTCATTTAATGGTTGTGAGGAAGGGTAAAGATGGAAATGAAAAATAAAACAAAACCAATTTAATGATTTAACCGCTACTAACCGTCATTCCTTGGTTTGTACAATATGGGCGGTTAGCGACTTATAAAAGGACATTTCTTTGGATTATCTATCTGTATCCGACACTATTAACAACCGATTAACCCGATTAGCAAGAATGTACGCCAGCAATGGGGATATCGCTACCTCCAAATTATTATTGTGATTGCATACCTAGGGTTTGAACTCGAGATCACTAATTATGATAGAATAACCTTAGTCAATTGATCTGAGCACTTGGTGGTATATAAAGATATTATATAGAGACAAATGGAGTAATATACATACTTTAATAATTTACCACCCATGAGTGCCCGGTTGACAAGTATATATGGGCTCATCACTTTAAGTTAGCGTACTAGAAATATAATCTAAATAATTGTCATTCATCTAGGCTAATATGATTGTTTAGTGATAGAAGTGTTGCTTTCCATGAAGCAGTACGGGCATCAATTGACGAGATGACTGCTAAAAAATTAAATTAAAGTACTACCTCCGGTCCTAAATATAGGACCTAGATAACTTTTTTTTGGAGAGGTTAAGGTTGCAAAATAGTCTATTAAATGATGACATATTTGATATATTTTTAGATTATCCATTAGTTTATAAGTAAAATAAACTAGTTTAAGGGAAAAAATTAGATAAATCAATTTATAATTAACTTATTTTACTGTTTTTTAGGATTTTTCAAAAAAATCAATTAGGTCTTATATTTAGGAATGGAGGGAGTATTATTTATGTCAAGGTCAAGTGGACACCCAAGTGGCCAGATATGACAAAATTGATAACAATCAGATGTCCAGATTTGCAACTTACAAGTTACAACAGTTGATTTAAACCTTCAACGATAATTTTGCAAAGTGTATTTGAATATAATACATTTATATTGGTTCTTTTCTTAATGCATTCTTTTATTGCCCTATTAAGTACTCCCTCCGGTCCTAAATATAGGACCTAGTTGACTTTTTTGAAAAATCCTAAAAAAAACAAAATAAGTTAATTATAAATTGATTTACCTAATTTTTTTCTCTTACACTAATTTATTTTTCCTATAAGCTAATGGATAATCTAAAAAGATATCAAATATGTCATGATTTAATAACCTATTTTGTAACCTTAATCTCTCAAAAAAAAAGTCAATTAGGTCTTATATTTAGGACCGGAGGTAGTATTAATGATTAAGGACGAGTAGTGATGGCATTTTTCCCTTAGATTTTATACTATCAATTTTTTTCTACGTAATTTTCCTTCTCATTCATAGGGGTAGAAATATAGCATTAAATAGAGTTGTGCAAATATAAGATTTTTGTAATTTAATACTTCAACTATTTAGACAAATACTTAAAGTTATTTATGTGTGTGTGTAGCTTTACTTTCATTTAATTTAATATAATATAACATCAAATAGGTATATAATTTCAGCAGGCAAAATTATTATCTGGATCAAAGTTATATTTACAGCGACTTATAAGTGACAGCAAAGCATTCCTTCATTAAGCAGCGAATAGTTTAAATAATGATCAATAGCTTAACATTTTGCTATTATCAAGCAAACAAGAGATGCCTTCGGCATTAAAAAGACACCCCCCGCCCCCCACCATATCCCATACCTAAAATTTATTTATCAATTCAAAAAAGAAAGTGGGGCGGAGAATCAAACACACACACACACACATTCATATTCCAAAAATGTGTTCTTTCGAGTTTTCAACTCGAGTTTTCAATACACAAGTATTCTACCCGTGCGATGCACGGATTTTTTTTATTTTTAATAAAATACAAACATATAGTCAATGAATATATTTAATTATATATGATAAGTTATCAAATAATGGTTATGTAAACATCATGTTTATGTGATTTTTAAAGAATGACTTACTCTATGGAATGTATGTGTTCTTTTTATTTTTGATTAACTATCATATACCGCTTTAATGTAAAAGTTTCTTTATAGTTTAATTGTATGGAAGTATTATATAAGATATTTAACATGACATCCAACAATTGTTATGTAGCAATTCGACATTTATGTTGCTACAAAGAATCTTGTTAAAAGACCATTAAAAGTTACAGGGAAGATGATTGACTTAAAGAAATCCATATATGCATTAATTGTTGATTGATTGTTATAATTTTAATCTCATTAGGGTATGTATATAGATGAAATGATACCACAAATTAAGGGAATTAAAACCGTATCATCAAATTTAGAATGGTGTGAAAATAAAATGAAAAGTGAAACTTAAATTTTTTATTGGTTAGTGATGAGTTTTTATTTATGTGGTAATTAAGTCAATCAGGCACAATCAAATTTCAATTGGGTGTGTGATTGATTAGTAGTTATGAAAGATTGAAATGAGATCTCTTAAAGTGGGTGGGTAATATGATCCTAAGGCATCTAGGTGTTGCTGCATAATTCTGAGTGTCTTAGTCTTTCATTACAGTGTTTAAAGACCATTAAATGTTAAAGGGAAGATGATTGACTTAAAGAAATTCTTATATGCATTAATTGTTGATTGGTTGTTATAATTTTAATCCCATTAGGGTATGTTTACAGATGAAATGAAAATACGGATTAAGGGAATTAAAACCATATCATGAAATTCAAAATGGAGTGAAAATTAAATGAAATGATAATCATTGTCACCACTTTATCCCCAAAATTATTTTTACTTAAAACGATTTAAAAAATGATGCAGAAGGTTTAATGGTCGGAGAGCAACACCTGCCATTTAAATGCTTTTTAATTAAATCAGATTTGGTGTAGTTGAAAGATAATTTGATTGTGCCGACTACCGAGATTTAATGAGGATTTAATTCTGATTGGCCAGCTGTTTTAATTAGGTGGTACTTTAGTCAATCAGACACAATCAAATTTCAATTGGGTTTGTGATTAGTAATTATGATAGATTGACATGAGATCATTGTAATTGGGTGGGTAATATTACTTTAAGGCATATATGTATTAATTGTAATTGGTGTGACTACATAATTTTTAGTGTCTTAGTCTTTCATTAGAGTGTTAAAAGACAATTAAAAGTTACAGGGAAGATGTTTGACTTAAAGAAATGCATATATGCATTAATTGTTGATTGATTGTTATAATTTTAATCCCATTAGGGTATGTAGACAGACGGATTAAAAGAATTAAAACCATATCATCAAATTCAAAATGGTGTAAAATAAAATAAAATGATAATCATTGTCACAACTTTATCTATGCCAAAATGATTTGTTCTAGAACGGTTTAAGAAAAAGGATGCATAAGACTTTTTAATTAAATCAGATTTAGATGCTTTTTAATTAAATCAGATTTGGTGTAGTTGAAAGATAATTTGATTGTAATATGATTTAATGAGGATTTAATTCTGATTGGTCAGCTGTTTTAATTAGGTGGTACTTTAGTCAGTCAGGCACAATCAAATTTTAATTGGGTTTGTGATTAGTAATTATGATAGATTGACATGAGATCATTGTAATTGGGTGAGTGATATTATTTTAAGGCATATATGCATTAATTGTAATTTGATTGGCGTGGTTGCATAATTCTTAATGTCTTAGTATTTCATTTGAGTGTTAAAAGACAATTAAAAGTTACAGGGAAGATGTTTGACTTAAAGAAATTCATATATGCTTTAATTGTTGATTGGTTGTTATAATTTTAATCCCATTAGAGTACGTATACAGATGAAAAGAGAATACCAATTAAGGGAATCAAAACCATATCACCAAATTCAAAATGGAGTTCCTGATAAGAAAAAAAATATCAAAATGGAGTGAAAATAAAATGAAAAGTGAAGCTTAAATGTGGTAATTGAGTCAATCATTAAATAATTGTCACCACTTTATCTCAGCCAAAATTATTGTTTTAGAACGGTTTAAAAAAATGATGAGATACTTGTAATTGGATTGGTGTTGGTGATATGATTTAAGACTTATATGCATTAATTGTAATTGGCTTGGCTGTTTAATTCTGCGTGTATAAAAAAAGTTACTTCATATCAACTGTTTAATTCTGATTGTGCCGAGATTTAATGAGGATTTAATTGTGATTGGCAAGCTGTTTTAACTAGGTGTTACTTAAGTCAATTCGGCACAATCAAATTTCAATTGGGTTTGTGATTATTGATTAAGATAGATTGACATGAGATCATTGTAATTGGATGGGTGATATTATTTTAAGGCATATAGGCGTGGGTGATGAATTCTGAGTGTCGTAGTCTTTCATTACAGTGTTAAAAGACCATTAAAAGTTATAGGGAAGATGGTTGACATAAAGAAATGCAAATATGCATTAATTGTTAATTATTGTTATAATTTTAATCCCATTAGAGTATGTATACAGATGAAATGAGAATACAAATTAAGGGAATTCAAATCATATCATCAAATTTCGAGACGGTGTGAAATTAAAATGTAATGATAATCATATGAGCTAATCTTTATCTCAAGCCAAAATATGGTGCTTGTTAGAAGTTAGAACGTTCTTCAAAAACTATGCAGAAGGCTTAATGGTCGGAAAGCAAAATTGTGTAACCACATGTTAACTGAATGGTGCTTAATGGTTAGAATTTATTATGAATACCGGAAAATAAGTACATCAATTAATCAAAAAAACACCACAAAATTAGTGGATTTTTGCTGCAACACTTTCACATTTCTGATAAAGTATAAACTCCACCAAGATCCTTCACAAACCACCTCAACTCCATATCCAAACGGCATCTAGTGCATTTTGAAGGGATTTTGTCAGGTCCCGAGTGAGAATAACAATCACTGAAATGCTTCACCCTAAACAACCCACCTTCAGGCAACCTCATTGGTGACCACGATGTTAGTGACCTCCACATCATCGAAAATCATAACGGCTATATGGTATTTTTTTAACTGAAGCAAAGTTGTGTTGTTGTAGACATGGATTTTAATCCTATTTATAAGGGTGAATTAGGCATATATGCCTCCTCTAGTCAATGGTAGAGGATGATCAAATTATGATTTCATTTGATTAAGATTAAATGCTGATTTGAACTGATTATATGCTTGCTGATTTGGACAAAGAGATGATGAAATATTTTCGGTAATTGATTGTATGAGATGCCATAATCAGGTTCAACTATTTTTTTGTTTGATTCTTTTTTTAATTTCATTTGATTAAGATCAAATGCTGATTTGAACTGATTATATGCTTGCTGATTTGGATAGAGAGATGATGAGTTATTTTCGGTAATTGATTTTATGAGATGCTATAATCAGGTTCAACTATTTTTTTGTTTGATTTTTTTTGTAAACCCCATTCAGAACTTGTTTCAGGCATAGCGTCTATATGCATCCTTAGTCAATGGTAAAGGAGGATCAATTTGTGATTTCTTTTGATTAGGATTAAATGGTGATTTGAACTGATTATATGTTTGCTGATTTGGATAGAGAGATGTTGAGTTATTTTCGGTAATTGATTGTATGAGATGCCATAATCAGGTTCAACTTTTTTTTGTTTGATTTTTTTTGTAAACCCCATTCAGAATTTTTTTTGTAGTGTGAACACTCCAGTTGTTGAAACCCACATTTTAAGGGGTATATTGATTATACATTATCCATAAATCAGTGGGACGTCCCATGCATTAATAATATGCATAACACTGGTTTAAGAGGATAAGCTTATTCTAATTGAATTTAATCATTTTTCTTTCTATTAATATAATAAAATATCACGAATTGATTATATAGTCTTTATTTATAGATAACGAGATATGATATAAATTAGTATCATTATACGAGTAGCCATAAACATGCTTGTGAAACACTTGAACTTATTATTGAAGAAAAGAGAACTTAGTAATGATACTAATTTTATATAAAGTACTCCCTCCGTTCCTAAATATAAGATCACTTTGGGGGAGTGGATAAGTTCCTAAATATAAGATCACTTCCTATTTTATCTCAAGTTTTGCCCAAACTACCCTTATACTTCCTCTTTTCATTGAAAACCCCTCCTCCTTTTAAAGTTAAGTAATTGAGGAGATTTTGGGAAGATCATGTAATTTTATTGTCTTCCTTAATCTCCCCAAATTAAACTCAGACCGACCTAGTAGAGTCAGCCTAAAACCTTGACTGCTAGTTATAGGCCCATCTCAAGCATACCACAAACTCGGGGTTCCAACAACCTGAGACAACCTGGTGTAACCTTGTATATATCAACCCGAAATTTCAACAACTCGACTAACTTGGTCAGTTGTTTCATTTTTATTAAAATGATATAAATTGTAGGAAGTTTGTCAAAGTTATCAATGATTTTGGTGTTAACATCTTTTTTACCAAGATTTTGGTGGTGTTGACGTTCCATCCAATCGGTGGGTCCTAAATCTCTTCTCAGATTTTCTTTGTACCCTTCCTACCCATTTTCATTTACCAGCCCATCTCCCTCATCAAATCATCAACTCACCACTATCTCAATTCTCAAACAACCTTTTACTTCTAGGCTTTGCTGACCCACTAATTTGGTAATTACTTTTAGTTATGAAAACTTGCTAATAGAATTGCAAAATGTTTTACATTTCATCATTGTACGGATTAAACTTTTATGTTTTGATCTCATGGAAGGTACTCTCTCTGCTCCTACTTATAAGAGTCAACCGCCAAAATCATGCTTCTTGAAAAAACATGTATAAGTAATTAAATGTGTCTTGAATATATACTACCTTCGGTCCTAAATATAAGACTTAGATGACTTTTGTTGGAGAGATTAAAGTTGCGAAATAGGTTATTAAATTATGACATATTTGATATATTTTTAGATTATCCATTAGTTTATAGGCAAAATATACTAATCTAAAGGAAAAATTAGGTAAATCATCAATTTATAATTAACTTATTTTGCTTTTTTAGGATTTTCCAAAAAAGTCAATTAGGTCTTATATTTAGGACCGAAAAGAGTATCTTTATCGATACTACATCTATTTATTATGAGTATTTCAATTATTATAGATTTGATTTAATTATATCAAAATTAAGAGGTTAATACAATTTTTGATCCATGAACTTTCCCTCAATTTTGGTTTTAGTCCTTCAACTATATCTATTGTGACAAGGGCATAACGCTAAATTGCTATTGACATAGCAGAATTAATAATCAACGCTCAGAATCACATTTGCACAGTTTAATAGATATGGCACTTTCTACATTTGAACAAGTCAAAGAAAAGATTCATAAAAAACCACCTATTATGCTAGCAGAAAGACAGAACAATGCATCAATGACCTCACTTCGCTCCAAACACAGGCTTACATTTCAAAGCTGCCATCCAACTGATCCCAAAGAAAAAGACAAATACAAGATAAATCTTGAATAACACCAATCAGGTCGTCCAAAGATAAAAAAGCCCTAAAATAAACTGTCATTAGGCCCTGCCAATTTGATGAAAATAAACAAGTTTACTTATATAAAGATTGCCATTAAACCAGTAATGCCCAGGAAGCAGTTTTTGCAATTGTTCAGAATTTCTGAAGGACCACCGAATTTTCCAGTCCCTCCTGCTCGATACTCCGAGTTTCATCGGTCAGAAGCTTTGGAGGGAATCCCATCACCTGAAGTTGGTAATTCGGTGCACCCCCAGGTCTCGACGCATTAATAAATGCACGGATGTCCCCGACTGTATGGTGATGATTAAAATGAGATATCAAGCGGGTTCCATCAGCTAGCCTAATCTGTATCGAGGTTGACGGCAATGACTGATCCACCACTAGTCCAGCATAAGGGGTCGGAGCACTGGATAAGGCTGAGGCAGCAGACGTCTCGGGTGCTGCCGAAGTAGAGCTGCTTCCTAAGGTTCTTCCCACCCCCTGGAATGCAACATGCCTCCTTTCAGGTTCCTGCAAATTTAACAAAAATGCACATGAAATTTATTGAATGGATCCACGGATTTTAGATCAAAGCTGTTCTAGAAAAATATAGGGAATATTCAAAAGTCACTGAACAGAACAAAGAAAAACCATCAAATTCATGTAAATTAGTAGAAAAATGGAGGGGACAAGCATAACATAGAACTTACAGGATATTTTTCACTCCTCCTAATGAGGTTAACATTGACTGCTGATCTCCTGTCTGCAGGTTCAAGCTCTTTTGGACATTCAGACTTTTTGATACTCTGCATTGAAACATGGTGATATATTGATTAATCATTAAAAGCAAACCTATCACCAAAACCAAGGAGAAAGTAGTACTCCGGATTCTAGAAAGATGTTGAAAAAACATCATTTGACAATATTATGGCTCATTTCATGAGCAGCTTCCAGAGCACTCCAAACAATTTGTTTGGATATGATTCTCTTGTCAAGTGTTTACGGATGTAGCTTTCAGTCAAGGGAATTCAGGTTAATGTTTTGAATAAGAAGAGATGCAACCGAAATTCCAGAAAAAATGTAGTATTTTGTCATTCTTTTTAAAAAAAATTAAAAAACCCTCAATCTTCTAATACCGATGAGTTCTTTACTTCCAACATTGTGAATAAAAACAGTCTACCTCTAAGAATGCGGCATTTTCAGGATCATCCAACCTCCT
This sequence comes from Mimosa pudica, assembly GCA_029929735.1. Lineage (NCBI taxonomy): Eukaryota > Viridiplantae > Streptophyta > Magnoliopsida > Fabales > Fabaceae > Mimosa > Mimosa pudica. The sequence continues at coordinate 4,445,518 of JAKELP010000020.1, forward strand.
CAAAGGTCCATCATTTACAGTAAAGCCATCACTCCAAAAAACAATGTTGTGAACAAAAGACTCTGGTTGTTGAGAAGTCGCCGATTGTACAGTTTCTCCTGAGAGTAATCTTGCAGCTCCTGTAAAGCTTGTTGGCCTTGGTGGATCCTGAAGTTGATCAAGCGGTCTTTCTATAGCTCCCAGTTGCCTTGCTTGATTGAAAATTGCATCCACATCATTGCCCTTGGTAGGATCTTGGACAAGCATTCCACTGGTGATATAATAAACAAACATTAAATAGTTTATCATAAAAAAACAAACAAATGTTAAATAAGTACTCCCTCCGTTCCTAAATATAGGAACTTTTTTTTGGAAGGATTAAAGTTGCGAAATAGGTTATTAAATCATGACATATTTGATATCTTTTTAGATTATCCATTAGCTTATAGGTAAAATAAACTAGTTTACGAGAAAAAATTAGGTAAATCAATTTATAATTAACTTATTTTTTGCTTTTTTTAGGATTTTTCAAAAAAGTCATCTAGGTCCTATATTTAGGAACGGAGGGAGTAATACCAAAGTTTCATATCATTTATCAGCTGAAGACAGATAGGAGTTTATCGATAGTATTGAGGTACATCTAGTTACATCAAAAGGGAAAGCATATTCATATTACATGTACAGTTTACAAAGCAAAATTGCAAGTCTGTAAGTGGGATGAAATGTCTGCCTTACCATTGCAGTCTATGAGTGTAGCAAGATAAAGGAACACTTTTATCTAGAACACACACACAAATAATGTGAAGAAGATAATTATTTTTCACCAGGCCGTCAAAGAAATCACGATTATCATGTAAGAAGGGATAATAAAATAACCAATTACCACACATCAAACATTTTCTTTTAAAAGGATCACAGGCTACAATCTAATAGAAAACAATGCTAAATAATTGAAGCACCCAGCAATAGTAAGATATGAAAGCTCTCATCCCATTTATAAACTTTTTCCACAACAAAATAAGAAATTGTGATAAGACAAGGTAAAAATACAGAGTTTGAAGATAAGTCATCAAAGTAAATAAACAGAAACTCAGCACAGAGAAAGCAAAGAAAATGTCCAACAAAACAAACCACTGAATAAAACCAACCAAGCAATTTAAATGGTCTTATATCCACATGATTTAGATATACTTTTACTATTACTCCCTCCAGTACTACGAATAAGACCCTTTTTACTTTTTTGGAGAAATCAAGAATGCAAAATTTATCAATTTCAATTGTCTAATATTTTTTTTTCCCAAAATTGATTAATTCTACTCATAAACTTATCTATAATCTAATTACATGTGATCTCATAATTTAGTGATTTAATTTGCTTTCTTAAATCCCAAAAAAAAAAGTCAAAGGGACAATTATATTAGCACCTTTGGAAGTAATTGGCAAACTACCAGTATACATTTATGCATATACCAAGATATATAAAGTAAATCAAAGCTAAGAGGGAAAAAATTGTTCTACACAGCCAGAAGATCAACAACAAATTGACCTATCTGTTTATCAGCAGATTGATGTGGCATCACTAACACAATCACAGTCAAAGCTGCTTATGATATCCCCGGGTTAAAATACCACAATCCAGTTAACAATTATAACTAGTCCCAAAACAATGGCATGGCTTCACACACTAATTCAATGTCATCCTTCAATGTTCAATCACTAGCTTTCATCCCAATAAACCAGCTAAAAATATCACTGCATCAATCTATTCAAATCACATCTCTCTCTTTCCAGCTCTTAATTGGTCAATCAGTACCCCAACCGATCCAATTGAATGTAGGTAAAGCATGTAAATAATTCAATGACAGAAAAAAGATTCAAAACTTGACTCCAGTTTCCTATTCCAACCACACGCAACATCATTGATTCCAACAAACAAAGTGATCTATCTGTTGATAAGCAGATACAAACAAAGCTACTTATAATACCCCTTGGGTAAAATACTACAATCCTATCAACAATCATAACTAGTCACAAAACAATGGCTTCATACACTAATTCAATATCATCCTTCAATGCCCAATCACTAGCTTCAACTCAAAAATCACTGCATCAAGCTATCCAATCACATCTCTCTCTTTTTCCAGCTCTTGATTGCTCAATCAGTGCCCAAACCAATCCAATTGAATGTAGGTCAAGCATGTAAAAAAAAAATTCACTAACAACAAAAAAATGGTTCAATTCAAAAACAAAAAAAGATTCAAACTTTAACTCCAATTTCCACTTCCAACCACACCCCACATCATCAATTCAACAAAAGAAGCCATAAAGCATTAAAAATCAACAAAACAAGAAACAAAGAAAACAAGGGTATATGAAAAATCGATGCAAGAACAACTAAAAGGGACAAATTTCAATGATTGATGAATTTTGAAGGGGCGAAAAGAAAAGGGGTTGGAGAAAAAGACCTTTTTTCGCCGCCGGTGTAATACTCCTGGGGCCCATCGGAGTCGCTGTCGGAATCGGCGGAGGGACGGTTGAGATCGGAGAGTGTACGGATTCTGCCGGCGCGACTGCTTGATGCTTTGGATGATTTTTTGTCACCAGACGCCATTGATTTTTTTTTGTTTTTGTGTTTTTGTTTTTGTGGGTTTGGGAAGAGAGGAAGAGTAGAAGAGGAGACAGAGAAAGACGAAGCTGAGAATACATACAAAAAAATCCTGCCGCACCAATCTCTTGCGTGTGCATTCACGCGCCCTATAAGCGCGTAGGAGGAGGAAGAGTGAAAAAAAAAAGGTTTAGATTAGATATTTTTTGTTTGCAAGACATTGGATTTAGATTAGTTAGACACTTAAACTATGTAAACAGGCTGGTCTGCTACTTTTGTCCCTTAAGTAAGTGGTTGGGGTTCGATCCCTAACTCTTACGAATGGAGCGAATTCACAGGCCAGCCGTCTACCACCTATATGGGGGACTTCAGAATATTGAGGACACGCTGGTGGGGATACCCTTGGGTAACAAGAAAAAAGATTAGTTAGAGTCTTAGACTTTGTAGCTGGGATTTTGGGCTAACTCAGCTCAGTTTAAACAGGTTAGTTCAATCTGACCCACTTTTAATTCGGGTTAACTCACTTTTAAACCATTTTAATTCAAGTTAAATCTTTTAAAACGGACATGCTTTCTTTTATGTTTTTTCCGGTTCAACCCAACCCAAATGCAAGATTTACATGTAAAATTTGGATGGTCAGTCCAACCCGATCCACTTTAAAAGCGAGCTAACAGTCTTTAGCTTGTTTTGATTCGAGATGAACATTTTGTAACACAACTCGCTTTTCTATGTATTTTTAGGCTTAGCCCAACACCCAACAGGTGGAGCTAGATGTCCCAACTTTATTAGAGTATAATCCATTTTTTAGAAAAAGTTAGAGTATAATCCTAATCGTTGATGGGTGAGCTAAAACAAATCATGGTTGTTAATAGCATCATTAGCATACAAGGATGACGTACTGCTAATGTTTTTTATCTGAAAATGTTATAATGAATTTTAGATTGGATCGTACTCGACCATTGGTCTCATGCTATTTTACCATTTTCCAATATCACTCAATGTATGTAAGAAGCAAATAATACAATATAAAAAAATAACATAATAAATGATTTTAAATAAACAAGATCAATCATTTTAAATTTTGAATTGCTGTAAAACAACATTTAAGATTAAAAAATCAACTAATTAAATGAATGATATGATCAAAATTAGTCCATTTATATAAAATATATTAAAACTGTTATTAGTTGAATCGAATCCCAACATGCTTATTGTAATCCATGAGATTTAATTGTGTGTAATTATGAATGCACGCTTTTGCTTTAGCTTTCAGATACATGAAAAAAATGTCTATCCTTCTACAATTCCACAAATAAAAAAAGTTAAATCATACTCCTACTATAGTTCCTTTATCAAAATTACTATATTATTTCTCTTACTATTTTTTTCTTTTGAATTAAATGATGTAATTTTGTACACTCTAACCCAACATATTATTAATGACATGACCTATTGATGCATCGTGAGTGTGAGAATAAAGAAGGTGTGTGGGAGATAGAGAAATAAGGTAGAATAAAAAGAGAGAATAGAGAGAATAGAGAGGCATAATAAGAAGAGAGAAAGAAGAGATAAGAGAGAAAGACAACAACAAATTATGCTTATTATTCAAATCATCAAAGTCTACATAGCAAATAGTTGAGGGATTATATATAGGCCTCAACCTAAACCTAAATATTAAAATAGAATACTCTAGAATATAAATCATACTTAATGCTAATTGATAACAATAAATGGGAAATTAAAATAGAACAATCTAGAAATACTAATTTCTAATATAATAATCTTCAAATCTCTTTGTCATCTTTTTTATTCTTTTGTGATTCCCATCAAATAATAATTTCCTAAATATCACATCCATCATTTGAACAATGAGACTAGATCAAGAAGAATTTGAACAATGAAGATATGCTTGATCTCTTTTGTGTACAATGAAGAATTTGAACAAGAACATTCTATGGTATTGGATGCCTTGGAGACTATTCGCCAACGTATGAGAAATCCTTACATTCAGGGGAGGAGTCAAATAAACCAAGCAACTAAGTCAACTGAGGTAGTAGAAGATTCTCCTTTAGAACTAGAAGAGTTCTCTTCAATTGTGGAAATCACTCATGCTAATGAGGTTACTCTACCAGAATTTATTCCACAACAGACAACAAAAGTAGAAAATTCCCCTTTAGAACTAGAAGAGTTCTCTTCAACTGTGGAAATCACTCATGCTAATGAGGTTTCTCTACCAGAACTTATTCCACAACAGAAAACACAGCTAGAAGATTCTCCTTTAGAACTAAAAGAGTTCTCTTCAACGGTGGAAATCACTCGTGAGGTTACTCTACCAGAACTTCTTTCAAAACAAACACTATCAGACACTATTTCAACTAAGGTGGATCATTCTCAGATTTTAACCACTAAGGATCAAATTACTCATATGATTGGTAACATTAATCATGTTGATTTCAACTGTGAAGAGTTTATTTTTGGTGAATATTTCAATTACTCCAAACCAATGACGATAGATCTTTCCTTAATTGGGACTATGAGAATGCAATATTATCAAACTAAAGCTTCATTTGTCAAATCCAGTGCTTCTTTGTTGAACAAGTCACTCCAACAATACCTTGTTTGTTGGAAAGGATTTCCAGATACTCATACTGATAAAACTAGCTACTTTATCAAGGATTCTCTCTTTTGGTACCTCACATGTTGGAAAGGACTTCCAAATCAAAGTTTCACATTGAAGTTTTTGCAAGTTGCTCACTCTCTGCTTGAGTTTCTCTTTTATTATCTCATCTATTGGAAAGGTTTTCCAGAGTTTAATTGTTATCAAGCTACTTGCAATGGTTTCATCTTCAAGTACCTCACTTGTTGGAAGGGATTCCCAAATCAAGAAACCACTTTGATGATTCAGGCTTACACATCTCTATTAACTCGTCAGGAGTCAAGCTTTTTCAAGCGGGGGAGAAATGATGGGATATGATATTTAGGAAATTATTATTTGATGGGAATCACAAAAGAATCAAAAAGATGACAAAGAGATTTGAAGATTATTATATTAGAAATTAGTATTTCTAGATTGTTCTATTTTAATTTCTCATTTATTGTTATCAATTAGCATTAAGTATGATTTATATTCTAGAGTATTCTATCATTAATATTTAGGTTTAGGTTGAGGCCTATATATAGTCCCTCAACTATTTGCTATGTAGACTTTGATGATTTGAATAATAAGCATATTTTGTTGTTGTCTTTCTCTCTTGATCTCTTCCTTTTCTCTTCTTATTCTGCCTCTCTATTATCTCTTCTTATTCTACCTTATTTCTCTAACTCCCACACACCTTCTCTATTCTCACACTCACACTGCATCACCTACATTGATCATAAAATTTCTTGGTATGAGTTAGCATAGTGTACTAAAACATTATCATTAGTAAATTCTAATATAATTAATAAAATGTAAAGTGGCTAAGCCCGTGACTATAAATAAATTTAGGGCTTGCTCATGTAAAAAAACGTCTTTAATTTGTTTCACCGAGTATTTTTTTTTTGTTTGGATTGCTGCTTGGCATGGCATGGCAATGGTATGCATCCGTATAACCGCATTTGGTTGGATGGACTTCAGAGTTTTTTTTTTTTTTTTGTGATGGGAAAATGATGTTTTATTTAGTATATTATGGAATGCATGCATATCCATATTTTATGGGATAAAAATGCCATGAAAGAGAAAACATTTAAAATTCTAACATTTTTTGTTTATAATTTTGGAAAAAATACTGAGTTACATTAAAACAAAACAGACTATGCGAAATGAACCCGTTTCTCTCGTCAACTTCGGTTTCATGAAAAGAGAGGTGTGAGAGGTGATTAATGATAAAAATTTATCACAGGACCATGCATGAAAGTATTTGGACAAGTAATCTATAATGGGACATGGTTAATGGAAAATGTCAACCGTGGGAAAATGAATAGCCTAGCACCCTCAATAATATCTTTCTTTATAGTTGATTGTCTACATCCCTTTTTAAGCAATGTAATAACCTAGCATACAATACAACAATTTATCCTTTTTATTTATTTAATTTTTTTTTTGCCAGGACCTTTTTAAGGAGTACTTTTCAAACATGCATTGTTAGTGTCCAACTAAAAAGCTATTATAATTCAAAATACAAAGTAACTTAAATTGCTAAAAGTAGAAGAAATGATCTGAACTGAAACAATATAATGATTCACCAAATTATCAACAGTTCATCACTCGTTCGCATGACATATAAGAGCATTTGCAGGTGGGGAGTTAGTTAGAAAAAAAGAGAACTTGGAGGAAGGGCATTTTAATGACTTCAATCACAAAAAATATGGCTTGTTGGGTCCGGCAGCTGTCAGAATCAATTCTGTCACTTGAATGGAATAAAAATGTTAAGCCCGGAACAAAACATTTAAGGCAATGTGAATCCAACATTTTATTCCTCTTGCCACAGTAAACATTGCTTTCAACTCAACAAGACCTGTTTAGGTTCTGTATCTATACGATTTTTGAAATGCATAAATTCAAATCTTGATCCTGGTTTTGTGGGAATCAGCACAAATCCAACTCCTCTCTCTCTCTCTCTCTTTTCCTTTTAGAAAATGTGTGTAATTCATCACTTCTTAATAAGCTGTTAGATGTTATGGTAAACTATTGAGAGATGTGAGAATCCTTGCTTTCTAGTATTCGATAGAGACTAGCCTGAACTCTCAAGTTTACAATCACTTGGGCGTATTCTTAATGAAATAAAAACGCGCCAAACTACTATACAAATGCAACAAAACCAGAAATAATCAACATAATGTTACACAAAACCGGGAAGAAATTAAAAGGAAAATTAGCAGTCTCAAAATATATACTTCCCCACAAAATATATACTCCCTCCGATCCTAAATATATAACGCGATTGACTTTTTTGAAAAATCCTAAAAAAGCAAAATAAGTCAATCATAAATTGAATTAACTAATTTATTTCCTTAAACTAGTTTATTTAACCTATAAACTAATGAATAATCTAAAAATATATCAAACATGTCATAATTTAATAACATATTTTGTAACCTTTAACATCTCCAAAAAAATCAACCGTGACTTATATTTAGGACCGGAGGGAGTACTTGCTTTCTAGTATTCGATAGGATTTAGGATTATTACAAAAGGAGGTGGCGATTGCAACATTCTTTGTTGCACTTTGAGTGACCATCACTCAAGTGTGGATGACTTAAAAAAGAGTTATTACACTTACGCTGATATATCTATGTAAGCTATGTTACATTCAATCTGAGTTTGATGAAACATTAGAATTTAGTGTAAAAATAAGTTACCTTGATGATTGATCTACCACGATGATGATGTCTGGAGAATGTGCAGCATGTAATTTTTTCCATGATAATAAAATATGTGAATCGTGAAACTTGTACACTTGTACTCTGGTGTTGTTAAGACGAGATAGTGAGATGTGATCCACTGGGTTTGTATTGGGCTTAAAAATGGGCTTAAACAAATAACTTCGCATAACGGAGGACGCCCAACATTTTCTCTTTGCAACAAAAATACATCACATTCATAAATTAGTTCTACACTGCTTGCTCTTGAACACCAAGGTCCAAGCACCCAATGCCTTTTAACTTTTTGATAACATGTTAAATGGAGTAGTATGGATGTACTTTTTGAGTGTTGCTTTTTCCCATTTCGAAATACTATTAACTCTGCCTTTCTAATTTTACAGCATCTAATAGATTCAGAGCTTGCAAGACTGACACTGACACAAGCAGCTTCAGCGCCCACAAGCAGCTTTTTCTTCCACAAGAGTCATCCTTTGGACTTGCATTTGGGTGTTGAATTGAAACATTTCTGTTGGAGGTAATGTTGGTGTAGTATTCAACTAGTCATTCTTCGTGTGAAAAAATGAGTCATTCTTTAGGACTTGTCTATATATATACTTATTATTCTCTATACTCTCTATATATACTAGCATGCTTTACATAAAGATGTAGATTCTATATAATCCCACATTGAATCAATTAATTTAAGCAGGTAATAAAGTTCATTAGCATGATATCTAAATTCTACTAGATAAAACACGGAATAAACATAAGAAAACATAGAATCCAAAAGAAAAAAAAAATCAGTTCCTACAAAGAGTTATCTATGTAAGCGGATGTCTATGTAAGAAGACAACAAAAAAACATAGGACGATATTTGAAATTTAGGAGTCTTCTTTTATCTTTATCATTGTTAGTCCATTCATCAATGTATAATTTGGCCAAATATTTCATAATATTTCTTATAAATAAATAGAAAATGATTATATTTATGTAGCAAAAAAAAGAGTACAAATCACTATTTAACGACTCTTAAAAATTTAAACAAAAATATTTGAAAATACTTTTAATAAATATATTATTGATAAAATATGAAGGCTTGTTTCTATATTTTGAGTGGGGGTGAGCATTTTGGCCACACCCCGTGGGGCCCACCCACCCGTTTATGTAAAAACTCATTTTGGGCCTGGCTGGTAAGTGGGCGGGCCTAGCCCGTTTATTGTTATCCGGATACGGGCAGGGGCATGGGTCCCCGTATAGTGTATACAGTAAAGAAAAACCTGGCTACTTAGCCCCTTCCTTAGGATAAAAGTAAGTAAATTATGGGATTTTGTTATACACCCAAATGAACCAAACTTGTGAGCTGTAGTTTCATTCATTATTTGTTTTATATGCTTGATATATGCTTTCTTCATTTTCTCCTTTTCTTTATGTTTGACAACTTCTCATAAATAGGCCTATTTACTTCCTCTTTTTTACGATTTCTAGGAAAGCATTGTTGATTTAAGTGTATTTTATTTTCTTTGGCTGAACAATTTACTCTGTTGTTTCCATTCCCACTTTTTCTGTAATAATTGATGTAGATGATGGAGAGAACGCTCCCTCATAAATGGGGCAGTTAACTAATTTTTGAATGGGCTTTGAAAAATATATAGCTGTACATTTAAAGTAGCATGAAATATGATTGTTCTTTTAATGCGATAAATATAGGTTTATAAATCAAACTGATCTTATTCATTTTATTAATGACTTTGGATTCTAGGTAGAAAGTTTAGAGTTTAGACATTTTCCAATTTCACAATTTATTCATGAATCAAAGTATATGATTCACTTTCATTTCTTTCATGGATCATGGATGAAGCTAAACCATGTTTTTAATTGTAGATGGTTCATTTTTGCAGTTTGTATATTAGTTTATTTTTCTACAGTTATTTTTATATTTGGGTTTGTTCAAACTCGTTATACCCATAGCCGTTCAAACCCGCTTTAAATGGGTTTGAATGGATAATTACACAGGTACGAGCTTGCCTATATCCGTGTCGTATTATACGGACGGGTACTAGCTTGGCCATGAGCTAGCACGTTATCCGTTTACTCACCTCTAATTGGGAGGGTTTGATACTTACAATGTGTGGCATACAATTTTCAAAACATATCAGAGTATTACTAGTGGTGATATCAAAGGTAAAACCAACACTAAGATATAATAACGTAAATATATGAAAGATTCAATGAAATTAATGACAAAGAATCATATAATTAGAAATTAGAGTTAAGACTTTTTTATTTTAAATTAAAGTCTATATGAATGAATAAAATTTTTAGTATGCTAAATGGGTAAATGATTTTAGAATTATAATGAATCATTGTATTGAATTTTTTCGACATATTCACTTATAAAGTTGTAATTTTTATTAATTATAATATTATATTTTAAGTGAAAAGTTATATTTGCAAAACTTTTTATAATAAGAAGGAAATAACATAATAGTTTATAAAAAATAACATAATCTATCATTTTAAGTAAATAAGATTAATCATTTAAAATTGTTGAATTGAAAAACAACTTTTGGAATTAGAAAACCAATTGGAATGGGAGCAGGAGCATCATTCTCAGCCGCATGTAGTCTGTTTGAAACGTAGCACCTGAGAATTAGAAAACCAATTAACTGAATTAATGATATGAGCAAAATTAGTCAATTTATAATTAGATATATCAAAATTGTTAGTTCAATCGAAAGCCACATGCTTATTGTAATTCATGAGATTTGTTTGTGTGCAATTATGCATGCGCGGTTTTCCTTTAGCCTTTCAGACACGTGAAGAAAATTTCAATCCTTTCATAATTCTACTAGTAGAAAAGTTTTTGCACGAAAATTTAAATGATTGTTTATATAAAAACTATAAAAAAGCATACTCTAAGTATACTCCATTTCTCAAATTTCCTATATAATCTCTCTAATTAAGTTTTTCTTTTGAATTAAATGATGCAACTAGGTACTTTCTAACCCAACATATTATGAATAATACGACCTAAATTGATCTTAAAATTTCTTGGTATGAGTTAGCATATACTAAACATTATTATTATAAAGTATATTTTTTTGGGTAAAGGTGCAAAAATGAGTTCAAATTATTACGCCAGGAGCACATAGGGGTAACAAGTATTTCCGGACAACTGAAGAATAAATATTGGTGCAATATAGGTAACGCCGTTTAGTTTTACCGACGCTGACCGTTAAAAGATGACGTGGCGGGAGAAATAAAATTCTTTTGCTGACATGGCGTGTGTATGTGGCATTTTTTAGGTGACGTGACGTGCTTATGTGACAATTTTTGCTAACGTGACATGCTTATGTGGCGATTTTTGCTGACGTGGCGTTCTTATGCGTTGTGCCACGTCAACAAAGATTATTTCCCCCACCACGTCAGCTTTTAACGATCAATGTCGGTCAAACTAAACGGTGTTACCTATATTGCACCAATATTTATTCTTCAGTCCCAGAATTTAGCCGGAAATACTTGTTACCCCTACGTGCTCCAGGCGTAACAGTTTGAACTTATTTTTGCACCTTTACCCATATTTTTTTATTATTATAAAGTATAATAAGTAATAAAATGTGAAGTGGTTAACCCCGTGACTTTAAATAAATTTAGGGCGTGCTCATGTAATAAACGTCTTTGTCTCACTGAGTATTTTTAATTTTGGGATGCTGCTAATTGCTATATGGCATGGCAATGGCATGCATCTGTGTCTGCATTTGGTGGGATGGCCTTCAGAGTTTTTTTAATGTGAGAATGATATTCGTATTTCGTATATTATGGAAAGCATGCATGTATATCCATATTTTATGGGATAAAAATGCAACCAAAATCCAAATATTAATGCACTGTTTGGTTCACAAGGGGAGGTGAGGAGAGATTAATAAATATTGACAGGTATGTCTAAGTTTGAAGAGGATCCAATGGTGAACGAATTGATACTCATCATTTTAATGTAACCCTATATTTTGGAGAAAGTGAAGAAGAGGACTATGACAACAAAACTGTCTATATTTCATAACACTTATATGACGTTTTAAATAGGAAAAATGGAACAAACTAGGTTTCTAAATCCTACCTTTTTTTTTGGAATAATTTTCAACTATCTCCATATAAATCTCTAACTAATCCTAAAAATACTTAAATTTAAATTTTGATTATTCAAATCAACTCTCAAACTCAAATTATATATCAATTTCCAATAAATCCTCATATTTAAATTGAATCCTAAAACCTCCATTAAATCTCCACTCCTAACAATATTTCATAAATTCCATATTAAATTCTAAATAAAACATTAAATTATTATTGTTGTTGTCTTGAAAATTTAAATAAAAAAACTCGAAAATATTTTTAATGTATGTGTTAAAATTTAAACAAAAAAATTCGAAAATATTTTTAATGTGTGTGTATTATTCTTCTCCTCTTCACCAACCCACCAAAAATCTCTCCTCACTTCTCTCCACTTCTCTTTTTGAACAATTCCCACCTCATTCAATCTCCCATGGCTTCCACTGCCACCCATTTCTCTCTTTCCCTTCCCACCAACCAAACATCAAACCTCACATCCCCAAAACTCAACACCCATTTCCTTTTCCTTCAAACTTCCAAATCCCTCCCCCTATGATTTTCCATCCAATCAAACCCCAAATTGGTTCAAGGTAGGAGCTTTAAGGTGTGTGCTAATTCGGCTCAAGTTATGGATCCGTTTAATGCAAAGGCCCACTCTGGACTTCCCACCATTGTTGACGTTGATTTGGGAAATCGTAGTTATCCCATTTATATTGGTTCTGCCCTTCTTCATAAGCCTGAGCTTCTCCAGAGGCATGTTCATGGAAAAAGGGTCCTTGTGGTCACTAACAATAGAATTGCACCATTGTATCTGGAAAAGGTTGTTGATGCTTTAACAAGAGGAAATCCAAATATTTTTATTGAAAGTGTCATTTTGCCAGATGGTGAGCAGTACAAAAATATGGACACTCTGATGAAAGTGTTTGATAAGGCCATTGAAACGAGGTTGGACCGGCGATGTACATTTGTAGCTCTTGGAGGTGGTGTGATTGGTGACATGTGTGGCTTTGCTGCCGCTGCTTTCCTACGTGGCGTTAATTTTATTCAGATTCCAACCACTGTTATGGCTCAGATTGATTCTTCTGTTGGTGGTAAGACAGGGATAAACCATCCTCTTGGAAAGAACCTAATTGGTGCTTTTTACCAGCCTCAATGTGTGCTTATAGATATAGACACATTAAATACGTTACCGGATAGGGAATTCGCATCAGGGTTTGCAGAGGTTATAAAATATGGTCTCAACAGGGATGCACAGTTTTTTGAGTGGCTGGAAAAGAATATGTCAGCGTTAATGGCAAGGGAGCCAAGTGCACTGGCATATGCTATAAAGCGATCATGTGAAAACAAGGCTGATGTTGTGTCTTTAGATGAGAAGGAAAGTGGACCGAGGGCAACATTGAACTTGGGCCATACATTTGGTCATGCAATAGAAACTTCAGTTGGCTATGGACAGTGGCTTCATGGAGAGGCTGTTGCAGCTGGCACGGTAATGGCTGTTGATTTATCGCATCGCCTTGGTTGGATCGACGATTCTATTGTGCAGCGCGTTCAAGTCATTCTTAAACAGGCAAACCTACCTACAACACCTCCTGAAAACATGACTGTGGATATGTTTAAATTAGTCATGACGGTTGATAAAAAGGTGGCTGATGGATTATTAAGGCTTATCCTTCTAAGGGGTCCTTTAGAGCCCGTTTGGTTCAATTACATGGGTGTTTAGGCTGCAATGCGATGTAATGCATTGGTTAGTAATGCAATTCTATTATCATGACATTTGTTTGGTTGGTTTCAAAAATGATGGGTTAGCATAGATAATTTTAAAATATTTAAAAATATTAAAAACAATTGTAATTACTATTTTACCCTTTCTTAAAAGAAATTTCTCCTCTTCTCTTCTTGACAAAGATCCCCACGAGTCCATGACCACCTTATCACCTTTATCTCATCATCCTCAGTCCTCACGACCACCTCGGGAGGGAGCGGCGTCGGCGAGATCCCTCCCTCCCTCTCGAGGTGGTCGTGGTGGTTGCGGCGGTTATGGCGGTGGTCGCGGAGGTTACGGCAGTGGCTGTGGTTGCCGCAATGGTTACGAAGGAGGCCGTGATGGCCATGGTGGTGGTCATGGTGGTCACAGAGGTTAAGGCGGTGGTCGCGGCGGTGGCCTTGGTGGACACGGAGGTTACGGCGGTGGCCGTGGTGGCCGCGGCGGTGGTGGACGTGGAGGTTATGGCGGTAGCCATGGTGGACGCGGAGGTGACGGTGGTGGCCGTGGTGGTCGCGACAGTGGTGGACGTGGAGGTTACAACGGTGATCATGGTGGTTGCGACAGTGGTGGACGCGGAGGTTACAACGGTGGTCGTGGTGGTCGCGGAGGTTATGACGGTGGTCGTAGTGGATGCGGAGGTTACGGCGGTGGCCGTGGTGGTCGCTGCGGTGGCCGTTGTGGACGCGAGGTGACTGTGGTGGGCGTGGTGGTCGCGGCGGTGGCTAGAGCTGGGACTTTCAGCCCGACCCGGCGGGCTCAGCCCGACCCGCCCCTAAAAATAATGGGTCGGGCTGAAAAAAGTGAACCCGTTTAAATCGGGCTGGAATCGGGTGCTCAGCCCGATCGTATGGGCTATATTCGGGCTAGCCCGATTTGCAAACGGGCTAGCCCGAATATATTAAAAAAAAAACCTAATGTTAAATGTTCTAACTTCACTCACCAGTCACCCACCACGCAGGCACGCCGCATTCATCATCCTCTCGACCTCTCCCTCTTCTCCATCCTGAAGCAGCCCTCCAACTCCACCATAGTTCGCCCGCCGCCTCGCCCGCCGCCACTCCCTCCCCTCCCCCCGCCGCCTCCTCCCTCTACCGCTTCCTCCCCTCCGTCTCCTGGATCAACCGCGCCTACCGCGTCTCCGAAGACCTACACCGCCGCGCCCTACACCGCCGTCCACCGCCGACCGGCGACCGTCGTCACTCTATCTTCAATTTTCAGGTAAGCTTTACTCTCTGATTATCTTCCTTCTTTTATGCACACCCTTATACCCCACGTTTCAAATTTCATCTGGGGTCCCCTGTTTGCTATATTCTGCCTCCTTAGCACCATGAGTGATCCAAAAGTGTAATTTTTCTCTCTTTTCGCTTAAAAAAACAATCTTTTTTTTTTTTTTTTGAAAAAATGTGTTTATCATTGTAGGAAATTCACATGATTTTCTTGTTTCTTAGAGGTGCATCCGATTTTGGTGAACTTAGAGAGATGAAAACTGAATTTGTGGTTTGATTTTGGAGATGACTTTTCAAGATGTTTTTTAAATCTCCTATTACCTACAGTATGCTTATAAATCTCAGCCCTTCATATTTAACTAAGCATGTAGCATGAGTTCATGACATTGGAAATTGATATTGGAATCACTTTATATAGCAGGCTTATAGTAAAATGGCTACATCTTCAAGTAATTGGAAGAGGAGAAAACATATTATTGGTAGTGATGACGATGCCAACGAGGAACATGACAGTTTTGTTGAAGTTGATGATCAAGGTGAAACCGGCAAATCTGGACAACAGTCTTGTGACCGTGAGCGAGAAGACACTCAAGTTGATTCAGAGAATGTTAGAACAAGGAAAAACACTTCTGAGGTATTGAAGCACTTTACAAGAATAGGAAAAAAAGATAATAAAGAAAAAGCTACATGTAATTATTGTGGACAAGAATATGTTGTTGGAAGCAAGAACGTGGGAACTTCTTCACTTCGTCGTCATTTGAACCCTAATGAAAAAGGATCATGTAAGAAGCTCCCACGATATATGGATGTTAAGGACATGATTATAGATCATGTAGGTGCATTAAGGGCTAGAAAAATTGATCATAGTGTTGTTAGAGAAAAGATTGCTTATTCCATTATTAAACACAACCTTCCTTATTCATTTGTTGAGTATGATGGTATTGGAGATTTACATTCATACCTGAATCCTGAATATAAGAGTATTTCTAGAAAAACTGCAGTGGCTGATGTTTTTAAGTTCTATCTTGATCAAAAAGCATTGCTTAAGAAAAATTTATTGCAAAGTCGAGGTCGAATATGCTTAACTTCTGATTGTTGGACTGCAATAACTGGTGAAGGGTATCTCTGTTTGACCGCCCACTTTGTTGATGAGCGATGGCATCTCAACAGCAAAATACTTTCCTTTTCTAGGATGGAGCCTCCACATACTGGTGCTGAATTAGCCAAAAGAGCTTATGAGATCCTAGTTGATTGGGGTATTGAGAAATCAATCTTCTCCATTACTTTGGATAATGCATCAGCAAATTTTATCATGCAAGAGAGATTGAAAGAGAACATGAAATTGAGTAATAGCTTGATCTGTGGAGGGGAATATTTTCATGTGAGATGTTGTGCTCATATCTTGAATCTCATTGTCAAAGAAGGTTTGTCGGTGGCCGATGATGCTGTGAAAAAAATTAGAGAAAGTGTTAGATATGTAAGACAATCGGATGCAAGGATGATTGAATTCAAACAAAGAGTACAACAAGTTGGAGGGATTGATAGTTCAATTGGTCTAAGGATAGATGTCCCGACTAGGTGGAACTCAACACAAGCAATGCTTGAAGTTGCTATTAGATATCGTCGTGCTTTTTGTAGCTTAGATTTTACTGACTCCGGCTATGTTCATTGTCCTTCTACAGAGGAGTGGGATAGGGCAGAGACAATTTGTGCATTTTTGAAGCCATTTGCGGTGATAACAAACTTGATTTCCAGGTCTACATATCCCACTTCGAACAAGTATTTTTCTCAAATAGCAAAGATCGAAATGTTACTTAAAAAGAATTTGATTCACAATGATGTCATGATTCAAGATATGGCATTAAGGATGCTCAACAAGTTTGATAAGTATTGGAGTGATTATAGTGGCATTCTTTCACTTGCTATTGTTCTTGATCCTCGGGTAAAACTTGAAGGAATAAAGTTCATATTCTCAAATATGGATCCCTTAACTTCTGAAGAGAAGTTTGATGACATAAAGAGCAAGTTGTATGATGTTTTCAACGAATATATATCTGTGGGATCATCATCATCCTTGGTCCAAATTTATGGAGCTACATCACAGAGCAGTGTGCCTTCTGGTGCGTCAGATATACAAGTAGGATCAAGTTCAACTTATTTTATGGATGAAGAAATGACTGATAATGATATTTTTGGGGTAAGTTTGAAATTCTTGATTATTGATTACTTAAATGTTTATTTGTTTAATTAACTTTTATTTTGAAAGCAATTGAAAGGTATCTCACACTTTTATTTCATATGTTGTAGGATTTACTGACAGTGCGGTCTTCAACTGAGAGAACAATTGAAAAGTCAGAACTAGACTATTATTTGGATGAAGCGCCAGTTGATTCTAGAACATGCACAAAATTTGATGTTTTAGACTATTGGAAAGCTAACTCAGCTAGATTCCCTTGTCTTTCCAAGATGGCTTGTGATATTTTGAGCATTCCAATTACCACAGTTGCTAGTGAATCTGCTTTCAGTATCGGTTCTCGAGTCCTCACAAAATATCGGAGCAGTATTATCCTGGAAAATGTTGAAGCTCTTATTTGTGCACGAAATTGGATACTTGGTTTTCCATGGAATGGTAATATTGACATTCCACAGTTATATTGTATTAAACTTATTTGTATTGATTATTTATGTATTTTGCGTGTGTACTTGGCAGATGACACTGAGGCCAAGAAAAAGGAAATTGCTCCTGTTCCACTTTTTTCAAGTTCAGAGAACGCTTCTACTTCATCTGGAAATCCCAATTGAAGAACTAATGATTTTCCTATTAGACAATTTAATGTTTTTTTATTACAAGACCATTTAATGTTTTATGCTTTAGACAATTACTCTATTTGACTTAAGTTTGTAGCTTTTTTGGTTTTTGTTGTTGGATATTTGCAAATTGAGTTTACTTTGATTTAAGGATCCTGATTGAAGTGATTATTTGTTTCCACTTGTTTGTTATTTTTCATTGGAGTAGTAGTATGGATTCTAGAACATATAGAATAAATGGTGCACCCTATTTTGATGTATGATGTGCATACTTACAAGTTACAATGTGCTTATCAAAATAAGAGATACACAAGCATGAACCATGATCCAAGACTCCAAGTATTCAACAAATAAGAGGAAAGCACAAGTTTTTTTAAAAAAAAAAAGGTAGAATTCGGGCTGGCGGGCTGGCCTGATTTCACCCCAAATTCGGGCTGGGTTGGAAAATCCCAGCCCGAATTGTGGCGGGTTGGAAGCGGGCTCAGCCCGCTTCACTTCGGGCCGGGTTGGGCCAGCCCGTTTAAATCGGGCTGGCCCGAAATCCCAACTCTAGCGGTGGCCATGGTGGACGTGGAGGTTACGACAGTGGTCGTGGTGGACGCGGAGGTTACGGTGGTGGCCGTGGTGGTCGCGGCGGTGGTGGACACGGAGGTTATGGCAGTGGCCGTGGTGGACGCGGAGGTGACGGTGGTGGCCGTGGTGGTCGCGACAGTGGTGGACCCGGTGGTTACAGAGGTGGTCGTGGTGGTCAGGGCGGTGGCCGTGGTGGTTGCGGCGGTAGAAAAAGGGGAGTTTGTTTTTTATTTGAAAATCTTCATTGTAGAGAATTTTTAGGATGTGACGCTAGAAGAGGGGAATTCGTTTCAAGACTTAATCAAAAAGAGGTTAGAAGAGTCTTTTAACATGTTTAAGTAGGGATAAAATAGACATTATACACCTCATTGCACTATTGCAATGAAGATTCATAGGGGGTACCTATGTTTAGAGATTACCATGGTTTGTGTAATCAGGATTACATAGGTAATTTGGATTACCATACCAAAGCCCAACCAAGCATGCTCAGTATGGTAATGCAATGAAGATTACCATTGCAGTGGTACAATGGGGTTGAACCAAACGGGCCCTTAGGCAATTGTGTTTTCACGGGAGATTATGACAGAAAAGCTCTTGACGCCACATTGCACAAATTTTGTAAATGTTGATTTTGTGTCTGATTTTCTCTTTTCTACCTTCATGCAATTATTTAGTAAGTGTGCCTTTTCTGTGTATTCCTGTGTATTCCTGTTGATGGTGCATTGGAGAAATCTTTCCTACACTTCAATGTAATATTATAAATCAATCTGGAAATGTGTGATACTTACATATGGTATCAAACTCATACAATTTAAGGTATTAAATTATTATAAATGTGTTATAAAAGGTAAAACCAACACTAAAATATGATAAGGTAAATATATGAAAGATTTCATGAAATTAATGAAAAAGAATTATATAGTTAGAAATTAAACTGATATTTTTTTATTGGAAGTTAAAGTCCATAGATAAAATTTTTTAGTAGGTTAAATATGTGTGTGTTTTTACAATTATAATGAGTAATTGTATTTTCGGTATATTCACTTATAAAATTGTAATTTTATTAATTATAATATTATATTTTAAGTAAAAATTTATATTTGCAAAAAATTTTATAATAAGAAGGAAATAACATAATCTATCATTTTAAGTAAATAAGATTAATCATTTAAAATTGTTGAAAAACAACATTTGGAATTAGTAAATCAATTGGCATTGGGAGCATCATTCTTAGCCGCATGTAGCTTGTTTGAAACATATCTTTTTTTTTTGATCGAAAATACTGCTTTCATTATCAGTAAATGACAAAATAGTTCAATAATACAATCACACTCACAAAGGAGTAAATATTAATGTCAACCTCAGAAAAACAACAAACTGAAAATAAAACACATATGCTAAAAAAAACAACTAATAGAAAAATCTTAGCCAACACCCAGCCGAGTGGAAATGGAAGCATCTAGAGGAACATCATCAAAAATCCGGGCATGCTCCGTCAGAATGGAATTCAAAAGGAGTGTTGGTTGAAATATATCTTTTGAGAATTAGAAAACCAATCAACGGAATTAATGATACGAGCAAATTAGTCAATTTATTATTAAATATATCAGAATTGTTAGTTCAATCGAAAGCCACATGTTTACTGTAATTCATGAGATCTATTTGTGTGCAATTTTGCATGCAAGGTATTTGTTTTTAGCCTTTCAGACACATGAAAATTTCAATCCTTTCATAATTGTACAACTAGAAAAGTTTTTGCAAGAAAACTTAAACGATTGTTTATATGAACCTATAAAAAAGCATACTCTTAATATACTCCACTGTACTTCTCAAATTTCCTATATAATCTCTCTGATTAATTTTTCTTTTGAATTAAATGATGTAACTTGGTGATTTCTAACACAACATATTATGAATGATACTACCTAACTATATTGATCATAAAATTTCTTGGTATGAGTTAGCATATACTCCCTCCGTTCCTAAATATAAGAGCACTTTGACTTTTTTGGAGAATCCTAAGAAAGCAAAATGAACAATTTAATCATAACATATTTTAAATATTATTAGATTATATGTAAGTTCATAAGTCAAATAAACTAGTTTAGTGAAAAAATTTGAGAAAATCAATTTTTAATTACCCTATTTAGTTTTCTTAGGATTCTCCAAAAAAGTCAAAGTGCTCTTATATTTAGGAACGGAGGGAGTACTAAACATTATCATTATAAAGTATAATTAATGAATGATATTATTATTTCGTATATTATGGAAAGCATTCATGCATATCCATATTTAAGGGATAAAAATGCAACCAAAATCCAAACATTAAGTGCTAACATTTCTTTCACAAAAAAAAATAAGTGCTAACAATTTTGTTTATGATTTTAAAACAAATACTGATGAGTCACATCAAAACAAAACAGACTACTAAATAAATGAACAACTTCGGTTTCATGAAAAGAGAAATGAATGGTGATTAATGATACAAAACTTATCACAGCACCATGAAAGTATTTGTCACAACTCACAAGTAATGGGAATCTCTTCCCTATACACATAGTTAATGCGAATTGGGGTGTTCATGGGACGGGACAGGGTCGAGACACCCCGTCCCGAAAAAGGGTCTGGACGGGGTTTCCGTCCTGTTCTGAACCTTGTCCCGTCTCAATCGGGGAATGGGACGGGATCAGGACGGGACGGGAAATTCCCAAAAAAAATTGAATATTTTATTAAAAATATTTACTTGTAAAAAAATATGACACTTTATTTTTTAATAAATAAATAAATTAGTTCAATATTAGTTTTATAATATATCTTATATAACATAATAAGGCTAAATTCTATTATTATTGTGTTTTCATAAAATAATGTCATGATCACTTATACATGGTATAAATGACACATGCATTTTTTAAAAAAAAATTATATAAAAATACATATTTATATATTCGGGACGGGACAGAATCGGGACGACCTCGTCCCGTGTCCCGTCCCGTCCCGAAGAGAAATTTTGTCCCGTCCCAAAACATTTCGGGACAGAAATTTCTCGTCCCGAAATGCCTTGGGACGGGAAGGGACAGGCGGGACGGGACGGGAAATTTTGAACACCCCTAAATGGGAACATGTCAACAGTGGGAAATGAATAACCAATAAAAATCTAGCTATATGTACACGCAAATAAAATAAAGGGCATCTTGCTGTATCATTTGCTCCCCTGTGACTGTGAATTAATACCATGTATGATACCGAGATATTTACAGAAAATTTTAAATTAAAACTATACACCTACCTATTATATCTCCATTTTTGGCCAAAAAAAACTACTCCTACTATATTATCTCCGTTTCAAATGATATTTCAACTTCTGCAACCACTACTACCATTCTCCACTTTCTCATGTATAAATTGGAGACATTATTTTCATTTCAAATATTCTATTTAATTTCCTTATACTTTGTAAAGATATTTATAATGTTTAGTACTCTCTACTCTCATTCTAAATATAAAATTGTTTTGACTTTTTTGGAAGTTAAGAAAACAAATTACACTACTAAATTATAACATATATCACTTGTAATTATATTATATGTTAGTTTATAAGAAGAATAAATTAATTTTGAATAACAAGGAATCAAGGATAACCATAGACATATTAAATTGATCAATTTTGCATGATTAATCTTTTATGAAAAAAGTCAAAACTCTTATAATTATAATTAGTAGCGGAGAGAGTATCACTTTTAACTAAACAAAAATATTTTTGTGTATCTGTTACATAGTAGGAAAATATTTATTCTTTCCAAACATTGGCGGTTAGTTAAAAAAGAGAGGAGAACGTGGAGGAAGTGCATTTCAGGGACTTCTTCAATCACCAAAATATGGCTTGTATGTTGAATCCAGTAGCCATCAGAATCAATCTTATCACTTGAAAGAATAAAAATGCTAAGCCCAAAACCAAACATGCAAGGCAATGGGAGTCCAACATTTTATTCCTTCTGCCACAGTAAAACATTGCTTTCAACTCAACATGACCTGTTAGGTTCTGTGGCAAACGATTCTTATAACGCTTAGATTCGAATCTTGATCCTGGTTTTGTGGGAATTTGAGTAATTTATCACTTCTTAATAAGCTGTTAGATGATATGGTAAACTATTGAGAGATGTGAGAATACTTGCTTACTAGCCTCAACTCTCAAGTTTACACTGACTGCAAATTGTCAACAAAAAAACAATATCTCTAAAGTACTACGCAAATGCAACAAAACCAGATACAAACAACAAAAAGTGATGCAAAATCAGGAAGAAACAAACATGTACTTCCCCATAATCCACTCTTTTTGTTATATAAATTCCCCAAAATCCAGTCATAAATCATTGTCAAAGGAAAAGGTGATTGCAACATGCAATCTTTAGAACACCTTGAGTTGGAGTGAACACCACTCAATTAAGTGTAGGGGTAATTAAAATAAAAAGAGTTATTGAACTTACACCAATCTATGTAAGATTTGTTTAATCTGATTTTGTTGTAAATCTAGAATCTAATAGAAAAAATAAGTTGCCTTGATGATTGGCCCATCATGGTGATGATGTCTGGAGAATGTGTAGCAGGTAACTTTTCATGAGAATAAAAAATATATGTGATTCATGAAACCTGTACTTTGGTGTTGTCAAGACAAGATAATGAGATATGACCCGTTATGTTTGTGTTGGGCCTAGAAATGGGCCTAAACATATAGCTTTGCATAACGCAGGATGCCCACCATTCTCTCTTCGCAACAAAAATAAATGACATTCACAAATTAGTTCTCCACTGCTCGCTCGTGAACACCATGGTCTAAGCATCCATTGCCTTTTAACTTTTTGATTACATGTTAAACAGTACTGATGTACCTTTTGAGTTTTGCCTTTTCCCATTTCGGAACATTAACTCTGCCTTTTCAGTGTTCCAGAATCTAATAGGTTCAGAGCCTGCAAGACTGACCCTTGCATTTGGGTTCAGCTTCAACCCAACAAGCAGCTTTTTGAACATGTTTCTTGGTAATGTTGGTGTGGTATTCAAGTTGTCATTTCTAAGGTAAAAAAAAGAAGTCATTCTTTAGGACTTGGCTAGCTTGTAGCCTTTGCATGAATGTTAAAGAAAACATTATTAGAAGACAAAAATAATAGGGAAATACCGGAGTAGTAGTTAATAAAAAGGTTTCTTTAGAGAATGAGACCTAACAACATGGAAATGTAAGGGTCTTTGGTATAAGTTAGAAAAATTAGAATAACTAGAGAAAGATCAAAGTACCCTTATGAAAAATGATTACATATTCATAAGGGTCACTTTGTATATTGTAAAAACTAATTACATCTAAGGGAAGTAATTGTATTTGGTTCATGTTGCATGTTTGGAGAGGCCACCTTTTTTTTCACCAAAGGGGAGGCCACTTTGAGTTTGAGGTGGTGGAAGCTTTTATATTTTAATTTTTAAGGGATGTAACTGTATATACGTTCATTGAAAGTGACTGAATATTCGGGGGCCACATGCACAAAAGTTTATCTGTTCAGGCACACGATAGGTAGAATAGCTATGCTAGATAAACCGTTTTCACTAGAGTACATAAAAGTCCCTTTGACACATGAATATGAGCCAATATGCAATTAGATTACATAATGTACAAATATTCTTTCTAACCGTGCAGTTACCTTCAATAAGAATATTTTGATATTTCTCTCGTCTCCCTATTTCACATTGAAAGACCTCTTGCATTGCCATGGTTGGATGGAGTATGTGAGATAACCATGTGTGAGATACCATTCTCAAAATAAATAAATTTTTCAATTCAGAATTTATAGCCAATTCTTTTAAATGATTATTCGACCTGATCTATTCTATAAAATGTGGAATATTTACATGCTAAACTAGAATCCAATTTTGATATAGCTTATTAGGGTGTTTCAGGGCCTAAGGGGTCTAAAGAGTGCTCGTCCTTAAAACGATCAGTGAATTCGGCTTTATCAGGAAACACCTGCTTTACCAGTAATAATAGTATAATAGCACCCCCAATATAATCACCATCTCTAGTTCTCTACTATCACTACTATTTATCAAATCAACATCAACATTCAATTAAAACAATTAAACTTTGTTCCATATAATTTCAACCTCATACATACATGGTTCCCAATGCATCCACTAAGAGAAACCCAGAAAGTTGAAAACAACACTTCGGTGATGCTTTTGAGAATACAAAATACACCCAAAGAGGAAGCATATAACATTTCCTCCCTAATACCTATAAGCCTCTATCACACTCACCCATCTACTTCTAAATCTTTCAACTATCAGTCATACACATCATCCAACACATACACTATATACCATTCCCATTACCATTTACCACAATCCAATCCTCCCTTTACAAACCCAAAAGAGAGAGAAACCCCATGTTAAATCATTAGCACCAAATTTTTATTTTTACTCTATAATAAGGTAACTAAAAATCAGATTTCTAGTTCTACTAATGTGATGTTACCATACTCTTCTTAATGAAAAGACTCCTCAAATTGAAAATATTACCACCACTCCCAGCAGCCGCATTACCCACACCACCGTCATCAGCGACGCCGCACAGGGCGGCGGAATCAGCGGCTCCGGCGCCGGCGGAGCCGTCATTTTCTTCACTTCTGCAACTTAAATTACCTCTATATCCAATACACATAGGGACATTCAAATTCAAAACTCTGGTCTTCGATCCCCCGCCGGCGCCGGCGGTTGCGGCGGCGGAGATTTTACTCCGGTGACCCACCGGGTCGGGATTTTTCGAGCTGGATTTGGGCCTTCGGGCCTGCCACACTGGGCTGCTCCGGCCCACGTGGACCCCGGCCCGGCCCGGGCTGGTGGGCCATTTCCGTGACTTGGAATCGCCGGCGGAATTACTCCGGGAACATGGTGCACTGTTCACTTTCCGGCTCACCGGGCCGGGAAACTTGGGCCTGTTGCTAGCATTACCGGCGGACCTGCTCCGTGAGAAGGGCCATATGTTAATATTCAACTCGGGAGAACTCGAAGTTGGGCCTGATTTCTTCTTTTTCTCTTTCTTCTTTTCCTTGGTGGTGGGCTTTTGTTTTTGTTCTTCTGATGATGGTGGGGTGGTTTTGGTTTTGTTGGTTTTTCTGAAGATGATGTCTTTCCAGCGTTTGGAGGAGGATAATGACGGTGGGGTGGGGTCTGTGATGGAGGGTGACGGGCCGGGCTGTGGGTCGGGCGGGTCGGTGGGCCGGGCCTCCGGGTTGGGTGTGCGGTGGTGGAGGAGGTGGAGAGGGAGGACGATGCCGTCGAAGAAGAGTTGGTCGGCGGGGAGGAGGTTGGGTTGAGGGCAAGATGGGTTTCTTACCATCCAGAATTCAAATTCTGGGGAATTACAAACAACGTTGTTGTTTTTGTTGTTGTTGTTATTGTTGTGGTTGTTGCTGTTGTTGTGGTTGTTGTTGTTGGTTGGTTGTCTTCCACTTGTGGATGGAGAGAGGGATTGGGGTTGTGGGCTTTGAGATTTGAGGGTGGCCATGGGGAGAGGGGTGTGATTTGGTGTATGAATGGTAATGAAGGAGGAGGGGGTGGGAGTTTGGGCTTTTCAGGGGAAGAGTGTGGGGGAGAATTGAATGGAGAGGGGAGGGGGTCATAATGAGGCAACCAAGCATTGAATGAAATACCAGAATGAATTTAAGTCTTTTTAAAAAACTCCTCCACACTTTATGCCCCCTTTTTGCCTTTTAGTTTGCATCAGACCATCAGTTCTTCTTTTTTTGATTTTCAATTTACTCCCTCTAGGCCTCTAGTGAGTCTTAAATATAAGAATTCATTTGCCAAAATACGATTATTAAGAAAACACATGAAATTTAGTGGGCGAGTTAATATGTTTTTTTAAAAATATTACTCATATTTATTACAATACTATTAACTATTAAGAGAGAGGAATAATACATAAACATTACTATATATGAAAGAGATTTATAGGGGCAAACTACGAACAAATGCATTAAATTAAGAGAGAATGTAAGGTGAATTCTTATATTTAAGACTAAAATCACTTTAATTTCGGGCTCTTATATTATGGACCGGTTAAAGTAATAGATAAGTATTCCTCTAGCCCTATTTATTCACAAGAGAGAAGAAAGGGAAGAGTTTTTTTATCCTATATATAAATCACTTTCATTTGAATGTAGAGGCTTGTCTCTTTGTATAGAGTCGACATTTTTCATGTTATTAGTGGATATTACTTATGGGTATAATAGGTAATGTACTGGATTTTAATAAAAAAAAAATTAATGAGATTTAAAATTTTCCTTGGTCTATATGAAACTTGATATAATAAGTGTCTTGCAAATAATACTAGAGGAGTACTAAATTGTATATTGGTCGTCATGTTTTATATAAACTAAGGAAAAAAGCTAAATAGTCTCACTAGTTTTTCATTAAAATCCAACAAATTTCCTACTCTACCCATAATATCCATTGTCACGTGAAAACAAAGTGTACATATAATAAATAAAGAGTAAATTTGTTCATTCACTCAAAATATTTAATGAATTGACTAGCAAGATTTGAGTTCCCACTTAGCGGAGCTACTACTAAGATCTTACCTTTACTTTTTTGATACAAAGAAGCTAATTTGAACTCAGTTTCAGACCCACATCAAACAAGTTCACCGTAGAGTCAAGTTGACTCTTCAGTGATTTATATTTTCTCTCCAGTAAATAGGATATGTAAGAGAGAATAATAAATCGCATGACTTTAAAAATGATACATATTTATATAATACTGATTTCACATTTGCATCGATTCATGATGAGACATATAAAAGAGAAAATAGCATGTTAATGATATGAATGAATTTGAGAGAAAATATTAAGAGAGAACAACGATGAGTAAAATAGAAAAAATTAATTAACTACTCTAATAATTTGAGGCATACTTCTATGAAAAAGGGATAAATCAATTTGAATTTTACCTTCTCCTTTTATATACAAATGGAAAGAGTATCTATCAATGAAGTCAATTTCCTCCATACATTCTTTGTAATTTTAATGGACTATAATTGATAAATAATTGCGTTGAATGAAAAAATAATTAGAGTAGGAGGTTGAAGCTTTAGTCTATTTATGCATGGCGTGGAAGGAGCATGGTCATACCAAGCCTACCATTTGTCAAAATATAAATGGCAGAAATAAAAAGATAAATCAGTAGGGAAAAATAGATTTTTTTTTTGGTAAAAAACATATTATTAATTTTATTTTCATTACGCTTGAGTCCTTTTCTTTCTTTTTTTTATTACATGAGTCTTTTTCTATTAGTTAATTCAAAACCATCTTTACTTTCCCTGAAATTGTATAACTAATTACCAATACTAAATATACAAAAGTTTTACAAGAGGAATTGAAATGCGTTAGCGCTATTCCTTGTTAATTGTTAGAATACTTATTAAAAACCATTGAATTTCTATCCCATGGTTGTGTATCATGTAAACTTTATTGTGATCTCCCAATATGTAATAGCTAGTGATTATAACTTAACTATCATTTATAATGAGGAAAAAATTGTTTCTTTATGGAAAAATCCATAACATGGGCATTTTCAAAAAAACTTGTATAAAATTATATAAAGAAATTCAACTAAATTTCTTTCTTCGGGGTACACAACAAATATTTGTGAAGTAAAACAAAACGGAGAGATAATTGCATGTGGGGGTGGGATGCACATGGGTAGATATATAGCCATAAATTAATGCACACTATATTATACATATACATATATGAGTACTGTATAACAGAGCAAAATGATCTGAGATACAGTATATAATATAAACTTCATGTGCAGCGGTGGGAGTACCAAAAAAGCTGTTATCACGAAGTGGTGATAGCAAGTAAATAGTTCAACCATGTTAGTACTTGCTTGCATTCAAATGGGCGTTGGGCATGAGCGATTCTTTATTTCCACCAATTTTCGCAAACTAAAGATATATAGGCCAGGGTTAATAACAAAATCAGGTGGTTTACATACTCTATTATGTCAGATAAATCGATTTTAATTTGGCCGAAAAATCGAATTATTTGAAACGATTAAATAATCTAAGTAAACTGATGGGCAACCAAAAAACAATAAGTCTTGCATATCCTTTTGTTTCTAACACTTCCCAGCTTTCGTCAAACCGCGAGACTTAGAAAAGATTTCAATATAAACCTTTTTTTTGGCCGGAATTCAATATAGACCTATTATTTCTTTAAGAAAAAAACAAAATATATAACGTTAGGAACCGACATCCTGCAGGATCGGACCAACATATGCAGGTGTTGCAGTTATATAATATAACGTGAATTATAAGAATTCAATCACTTAATATAAATATATGAATAACAGTTTGTGTGTTTGTGAATGTGTGTACACGTATAAAGATCAAAGAATGAGTATTTTGTAAGGGAAGGATCCAAGTTAGTTTGGTTCCAATTACACAGCAAAATTCCTGATAAAAAAATCCTGATCAAAAAAATTACACAGCAAAATGGTATTTGAAATTGGTAATGAATGTAACACTTCCGTTACCAATCCCGTTACCAATCGTTTTAAATATGACAAGTTGATAATGATTTATATATCTCATTCATCCATCTCTTGTGGTGGCTCATGTAAGTCTCGATTAAAACTCCAACTATTCTTTGAGTTGAGCTGCTTCTGATCTACTTATGCATTCTGATAATAATAATAAGTAATAAAGATAATATAAGTTCATAAACTCTAGATTGTGCCACACTAGCTTGCTTCAGCTTTAATTTAATTTATTTTTTGGTGTGGAAAAAATCTTTTATTTTAGTTCTTTTCCTTTGACTTTAAAAACACCCACATGCCCTCCTCAATTGCACGTAGTGATCTCAATCATAAAGCCACGTGTTCAACATACATTTAACAATATTCCTCTCCAAGAAAACTATTCGTTAAAGTTACTCCTAGGAATCCCACAATTTTTTTGTGAATTTTATATTTTTATGTTCATATGATTTGAAAGAATCCGCAGCTTTCTTTTTAAATTCATATGATTTGGAAAATATAAGGTTCATATGATTTAACATTATTCCTTTTAAAAATAAACTATTAATTAAAGTTTCTACTAGGAAACCCACAATTTTGTCATTATAGTTTTATGTTCATATGATGATTTAAAACAATCCAGAGCTTTCTCTTTAAATCCATCATGATCTTGTTTTTCTAACTTACATTTAATATACATATACACTTCACAGTTTGATTAACAATAAAAATGCATAAAATTGAATTCAAAATGAAAACACCTCACTTAATTATTTTCACTGGGCTCTATATATCCTAATCACAGTATCTATGGAACGTTTCTTTCAAAGGAAAACGTTGTTCTAAATGTTAATCATAACAGTGTTAAATTGTGTATAACAGGAACTCTCTTCCATTAAGTGTTTAAAATCTCATTTTTCATTCTTACTGGCGGAGCAAATCCAATCCAATTATAAGATAAACCTAAAATTTTTCTTCCGATATTTTAAAAAATGCTGGCCTTGTTATTGATTTATAGAGTCATGTAGGATCTCCTGATGCCACACCAATAATGATAGTGGCAATAATAATAATTCTGGTAATGATAGAAAACGAACAAAATAAGAGGATGTGAGATTGGAAATAAAAGTATATGTCAAAGTGTTACTAATGGGAGGAAGTTTTGTGCATGAATAATTATTTTATAATGGAAGCTTTTTATGTTTAAAATTGTCTGGATGTTTCATTTACTGTAAATATTACAGTCAATTTCATCTTTTTAACTAAATTGATATTTTGACGGCAAAGGATAAAATCTCAACATTTAAAAATTTCCATGGTAATTCTGAAACTAAAAACATTTCGGAAACAAAATAGTTTTTTGTTTAAAACTTCAGAAAAATTTGTACCTAATTATAAAAATTTTTAAAGAAATAAGTGGTGAAATGAGGTGAGGGAATAAAGAAAACATGTCATGTTGAGTAATAGGGGCCATCAGATGAGGAAAAGATGAAGAGGAAGACATCAAAATCAGACGGTTATTACAGTTGGCACGTACCGGAGGAGGGAATATAAATATGGGGCCCAGCTTAAAGCCCTTAATATCAACAAGGTGGGACCCGTTTCTACAGTAGTTGACATGCTCAGTGGGCCCCTACTGAATGGATATGACGTGCATGTGGGCTGTATCATAGCGTGGTGTCAGCTGTGATGAGATCGGAGAAACTAAGCTAGGCACACGTTTGTTACGCTGAGTTACAGTTTTATCCGTAACCAAACAGTAATACTCCTTCTGTTAAAAAAAAAAACAGTACTGTGTTTGGATTAGTTTAGGAGTGAACATTCAACTATATGATTAGATTTTCAGTGAAAAATAGAACTACCGAATAATTGAATAGGTTTCGACCAAAACAAGAATAATTGCATAGGGAAAATAAAAAATCCAACTGAAAACTTCAGAATTAACCGAAATATTATGTTTCAGTTCCATTTATTAAATTTAAATTTAATTAGTTTTTTCTTAAAATATGTATTTTAAATAAAATATGAAATGCATTTTTTAATATCATCTATCAAACACACGTCATTAATAATAAAGATTATATAATAATGTAGTAATATATTATAATACTTCCCCTGTCCCTAATGATTTTGATCTCTAATATTAGTACTATATATAAGATTTCATCTCACATTCTCTCCTCATTTAATGTATTTTTCTACTTTACATCCAACTCTCTTTCATATTTATTAATACTTATGTATTTCTCTCTCTTAATAGTCTCATGATAAATATGAGCAATATTAGAAAAGAAGCATCCAGACAATTAATTAACATTCACATGTTTTCTTAATAAGCGTTTTTTTCCGGCTAACTCTTGTATTAGAAACCGAAAGGAGTATCAAATATTAATCATTTAAAAACGAACCAAAAGTTTGGTGGTTCAAAACCAATTGATTGTAGTGATCGAGACTAAAGTTGAACTGCTAATAAAAAAAAAGACTAAAGTTGAACAAAAATTTGAGGACCTAAACCACCAGTTTTAAAGTTCACTTATCAAATTCAAAATTGACTAAAAGTTCAAAGTTTAAGAGTTGTATTGACCCATATAATAAAAATTAATAGTCTTTTTAGTATTAAATTTTTTGAAAAGGGTTATAAGGTCAATTCTGTTCAAGGTAATTTATATGTTATTATATTATATGTGAACTTATAAATCAAAAAAATTAGTTTGATAAAAAAATTAATAAAATCAATTCAGAAAAAGTTTAAACTTTCTTAAAAAAATTTTAAAAAAGTCAGCCATGGCCTATATTTAATTGGAAACTGAAAAAGAGTAATACAATCAAATTTCATTTAAAAAAGAGAGAATTAATTAGAGGCCACATGGGAAAAAGATAATTAAGATGAGATCCCACCAATTGTAGATTATAAAGAAACATGAAGAAGTTAATAAGAGGTAAGACTCGTTTTTAAGGGTGGGTGGGTGGGTGAGTGAGTGGAGTAATACAAGATGTCGAAAATGGATCGAGAACTTGTAGAGATATCATCAATGTAAAAAAAATTAGGAAATTGCATGCATACTTCTATTATTGCATTAATAAATCTTTGGATTTAGTTTAGTAATAATGTAGATTTTTGTAGCTTTTTTAAAAAATATAGTGTATGATCAAAATTTGATTTGAATGAATAATTTAATCACAGAAAAAATGCAATGGATATAGTAACTATAAAGGAAAGAAAACACACTCACACACGACATTTTTTTTTTGAACTGAATCTCGCACACGACATTCAAACCATGGCAATATGCAACTACCAGGTACAAAAAATAAAACTATTACAATCTAAATGGGAAGTCATTGCCCAATTCCTTTGGTGGGATAATAAACCTCAACTCATTTCTAGTGCCCACGTGAGAGTGCTAGCGAAAGGAATATACTATAAAACTTAACTACTGTTTTTTGAAAAGTAGTTGATTTGAACCTACGACCTCAGACCCCACAGCAAACGAGCTTACTGTTGAGCTAAGTCGGTCTCACGAAATGACTAAATTAAAGTATGGTCTCAATGAACCATACATTAATTATCTTCTATAAGTTAAGAGGATATTTTTGCCCTTCTTGTTATTGTGAGTAAATACATTGTGACCGATGTCCAATAACTTATTATGCATGGTCATAGTGTTGTTATTAATATCCTAAACACTTGTTATTATTTAAAATGTAAACCCTTATAATTAACGCTTAATAATTTGTTACACGAGGTTAAAATGTTGTTATTAGCCGCTCAAACACTTGTTATCTCGTGAATAACAAAAGTGTGTTTTGAAATTAAAAGATAATTAAAGTACGTCCCTTGAGAACCTATTTTTATAATGTCGTCATTTCTTGTGATTTTTTCTATATTATGTGTGTTGGAGGGACTTTAAATTAATTAGCCCTAAAATTTAAGATATTGAGCCATATTAATTTACTCCACCCATTAGCAATATTCTATGTATAGTGGGGTGGGGCCAAGATCGAAGAAGACGATACTGAAAAGACAGAGGAGAGGGGAGAGGTGTTTGCGGCTGATTTCCTCTTGTCTTTCTATACCATCTTTCCATCTCTGCTTCCCCTAGCTTGTTAGTTGAGGCTAAACAGATAAATGTTGGGGAAATGGTATGAAGTATAAAGTGACCAGAAAGAAATGTTATAACTAAAATGTTAGTAAATTGCGTAGACATCTTGTCCCTTCTTACATCGAAACTTATTGTTGAACATTTGAATATTAATGATTAGTCATTTAGTTGCGAGAATTTTTTATATTATTATATTATTATAAAATGCTTTCACATTATTCCAATAACGTTATATTAAGATAACTTGACACAATTGCTGTGTAGATGACTAGGTTCCTCAAAAATGATGTCATTAGATGTGTATAATGAAAAACGCCTTGTTAGGAAAGACAAAACCCACTTCAGCTGTCTATACACATATCTATACACATAAGGAGAATTAAGATGTAACTATTTTTAAGAGGATACCACTAATTTTCTAGAAAAAAACAGTTGAATTGGGGTATACTAACATTCAATAGCGTAATGTTTTTTTGGGCTAAATGCTTCTTGAATTGTGATCTTATTTATTTTTAGAGCATTAAGTACCATAACATGAATAATGTCATCAAGTGTTGGAAGCCCTAGAAAAATAAAAGTGATGAATGTGATGGCAGCAACACAATCACAATAAATATGATTCTTGTTCTGTGGCATATTGTTTTATACAATCATTTTACAATAACTAGCAACTTTGAATATGTGATGCTCTCTAAGATTGAACGAATACTACATGCAAAAATATGGTGAGCAAAACAACAAAAAATGATTACAACTCAGAAAATCACAAAAATTCGTTGGAATAAACGAAGTAGCTCAAAATATCATGAGCTGGTTGTGTAGGCCTTCAACAAACTTTACTTTTTATGGTTGGTAAGTCTAGGTGACATTTGACATTGAATTTACGTTGTGTCTGAAATATGGTGGTCTATCCTTATGTTCACGAAACCCACTCATTTCCTTTTTTTAGCTCACTTGCTTGTCCAAAGTTGTGAGTTGTAATACATACAGTTGGACTTTAATTTTCCTCATACAAACAAGTTGGAATTTTCTTTTTGACACATTCAATTATTTTATTTGTAATTCCAATAATAAATTGCACCATAAATTAGATTAAAGTGTTTATACTTCTTTGTCCAAAAGTGAAAATCATAACCCCCACAGCTGGGTCTCTCTCAAGCATAATTGAGACCTAACCCCCACATCTGACTCATTGTAATCATTTGTATATATTGATACAATTCCTCTTTTACCCAAAAAAAAAAGTGAAAATCATATATAACACGAGGTCACAGCATATAGTACATAAAAAGATAAACTCTCTGTTGGAATTAACCGGGAAATCTAGTTTACTGCTCCCTAGAGTCTATCTAAATGACATAGGGAAGAAAGCATGAAGGAGGGAAATCCAAGTTGAGGACCACATAGAGATGGCAAAGTCATTATCAGAAAAGTTGTTGGGTTGCTTAGCAATTCGTGATTTGTCTGTTTCTCTGCGAACCCGATTATATATGCCTCCTATTCTGTTTATATATATGTCTCTGATTCATATCACTCATTAAACTTCGCTGATCTCTCTCTGTGTACCTTCATGGAATTCCAAATTCTCCTATCCTATGGGTCCTTTTGCTCTCTTTCATCGTTTTCTCTTTACGTTGTTTCTATCCTCTCACTTGTTCCTTTCAATTCTCTTTTACTGCTCATGAAAAATGTATGTGTGTGGGGAGGGGCTGGGTAAAGGATTCTAATTTCCAAATCAAAAGTGGTGATTTTAAATTTTATTATCCATTAATACTTTTTTCTTCAAGCCCGCACACCTTTGTAGTAAGATGCATCGTTTTTTTTAAACTTCATTAAGTTGTTACTATTTTTAGTTATTTTCCTTTCAACTAACTGTTCATCCGTACAAATACCTTTTCATTGGAGAAATAATAATTAAAGCACGAGGAGTTTTTTAAGAAAAAAGAAAAAAAAATGATGCCAAAGCCAATGAGTGAGTAAGATGCATTTATTTTCTTTTTGAGAGAAAGATTCACATTGATTTCTTTGAAAAAAGTATAAGTTGGGAGAATTTATTAAAGGTGTTATAGAAGAAACATAATTAAGACGGGATTCAACTAGTAAAAATTCATCTTAATTATATTTCTCCCATGGAACCTCTAAATAATTATCACTTGTAATTTTATCATACTATTGGTTTTGAGGTTTTCAATTATTTTCTTTGAAGAAAATTTGATACGGACGCTTTCAAATCAGTTAATAATTATAGTCAACAAACCTGGACAGAATCTAAGAGAATTAATTACTACAAAAATTAATAATCATATCACTAAAAAATTAAGTATTATTTCATGGGAATTCTTACTTTTAGGTTTACCAAAGAAAATTAAGCTGGGAGGGAATTTTGAATGTTGTACTGTCCTGTCCTCGACAAGTTTCAAGTTTTGATAACATCAAAAGAGAAAGACAACAAAAATGTTGCTTTCTAGATTCTAAATCAAGATCTGAAGTGTGATGTCCGCTTCATGTCACTGTATTGATACTCCCACCTCTAGCTGAGATTATTAATTTCTAAGGCCTTGAAAATTGGAGTGGATGATCAAACCTCTAAAGCTTAACAACTCTATGATTTTATGAAGGATATAATTGTATATTTATATGAAAAGTTAATCGCAACATTTATAAATATGATTTAAATAATTATTTTGTTCGCCGTCTTACAACTAATTAAGTTAAAGGAGTAACATTCAAAAATCATGAGGTATACTCTAACTTTTTTCCCTAAAAAGTCTGGGTGTTTATTCCTATAATTATTGGTGTATTAAGAGAGAGCTCTTTGTTATGATTGCACACAATATTCACCATAAAACTTCTATTATATGAGATTTGCATCACTTTAACAAGTGATTGTGGTTAAAATCCAATTTTTTTTAGTATGCAGTAATCGTTTTGGGTACAGAGTAATTTGAATGTATCCTCACAATCTTGAAAGAGATATTTTCCCCGATTGTGATAAAATACAATAAAGATAGATCATATATATATAATTTCAATGTAATCAAAACAATATATATAATTTCAAATTGTGGTATATATTTAGTCCTTATACTTCATAAGGATTTGATAAAACAAATTAATGCTTTTAAATCCATATATTAAAACAAAACGTGTTATTATAAGAAGCGAAAATGGTAAAAAAATACCTTCTAAATTTTGAATCACATTTAAAAGGTTTTAATTAGTTGAGTAATAATACTCACTAGTTGATTAAAAATGCTAACAACTACGTACAAGTCACCCAGTTTTCTGAAATTTTAAAAGTATTTTTTTGTTATTTTCTCTAAATAAAATATAGATTGAAACCAAAACTATAAATTTATATAAGTTTTTATTCAATTTAAGTTAGATATGGTGTGTGTGTGTGTGTGTAGTTGTTAATTTTACCATGTCATCATGAAACTATATGGATTTAATATCGGTGATTTGAAACTGCAGAAATCAGAAACAAAAATTGGGTAAACTGAAAGCACGGACAATAATATTGTTAATATTCAGGAATATATAACATGTAGCATTACAAAATCATAATAACTTATAAGACTTATGTCATTTAAACATGTAGTAGTTGGGCTTGGAATCCTTGTTCTTTAAAGTATGCGCGGTATGACATAGTTTTGATCGGTTTCACTCTTTATCTTTAATATCTTGATGGGGGTTACCCTCTGTTTTCCGATAGAGTATACTCCCTATACATAAAAGTTAGAAAAAATAACAGCCTGTATGTACTGATACTAAGTTGGAATATTTGTGCGTGTGTATAAAGAAACAGAAAAACACACACCGTGGTTAACTGGTTATTTAATAAAAACACGGTTAACTGGTTATTTAATAAAAACACTCACATCATTTTCTCATATTTTATATAATAAACATGTCGAATACAACTAAGAGCCTA
Source organism: Mimosa pudica (assembly GCA_029929735.1). Classification (NCBI taxonomy): domain Eukaryota; kingdom Viridiplantae; phylum Streptophyta; class Magnoliopsida; order Fabales; family Fabaceae; genus Mimosa; species Mimosa pudica. The sequence goes on from JAKELP010000020.1 coordinate 4,482,527, forward strand.
CTTGAGACAAGAAAAAAACAAATGTTCTTGGAATTTGGTTCCCAAAAGCATATGAAAGAGAGAATTTTTTTTGCTTAATTTATGTAACTGAATGATCAACATCATATAATAACAAGGATAAGGAAATGAAATACAGAGGCACACGTACACAGATCATGGAATCCACTAACAGTAAACTTGCCAGCCAGTCAACACCTAATCAAGGAATATTCACGACTTACTTCTAAACATATATTAATTATTAAACCAACCACAATAATTTTAATCCTACTTATAAGTATCGTTAGCTACTTAGATGGCAGAAATTGTATTTTATAAACAAACAAATCTTTAATGGATTGTTAAACAAAAGTCCTGTTTAAAAACTTTATTGAATACTCTCTCCTAGTTTAACTTCCTCTACTATTGTATTTGTTACTGTCCAAATTTGTTTGATATTTTTTTTGCTAACAAACTATTAATGGTTATTATTGATATTTTAACGATGGAGGACCAAATTATCACATTTCAAAATTTAAATGGCAACTTTAACCCAAAAAGACTTCCAAGACCTAATATTACTATTTTATATATATATATATATATATATATATATATATATATATGCAAAATCTTTCGGGTCAAATTAAATCTGTACCTTAAGTCATTTTTTGATATTTTTATACTCTATAAAAGACTTAATACCATTTAAAAACCATTTGGTATACCTTCTAAAACGTGTTTTGAAGTCCAAGCTATGATTTTATAATATGTACGAAACATGTTATCAAGCAATATACTTTATCTCACTATTATGTTAGATAACTTTTATGTGTCCAAGCCAACACTTTTTTTTTCATTTTTTATTTTTATCTGATAAATGTTAGTCCAACTCTTGTTTATAGTATAATGTTAAACCACATAAACAATTAAACCATAAGATTGCATGTACACATCATACCTATCAACTATTTTTCCGTGGAAGATATGTACACATCATACACATCATAATGTGTGTACAACCACAAACCAAGTGTATATGTGTGTTTAATCATTTTAAAAAAGCCATTATAGTTAAATTACTATTATATGATGTTATTATATACCGATTATTGACTTCAAGTTCCTATTACTTTCCCCCGTGTTCCTCTCCTACCCCTCAATCAGGTTCCAATGATCAAAGTGATTATGTGTGAAATAATCATCAACTTTCTGGTAAGCAAATCAGCCCATAATCTAGAGCCTAAACTTTCGGTCTTAGTTCTTTGAATCTATTCCTTATTTGATACGCTTAGGAGATTGATGAATAAATAAATAAAATAGAAGAAGCCAACTTTATAGATAACAGTGATACCTTCACACCACACAAAAAATATTCAAATGAGTATACATAATTATATTTAATTAAAAAGCTTAACAAATGTTTCCGATACAATACTACATAGGGTGCTTCCATGAAGTTTCAGAGATTTAAAACCATTTGGCTTTTATCCTCAGATTGTGGGGTGTACGTGCCATTCGCCAATCAGAGCTTTTTGTCGCTACATGCGTTGACAATCAAGTGATCAACTGAGGAAACTTTTATGTACCAACTTTCATTTTCTATATATCCTTTATAAATAAAGTTATTTTGATATATAGGAAACAAGTTGGGAAAATGTCATTTAAATCCCTCCGAATATACAAAAGGACAATTCAGGAACTCAAACTTCCAAAAGGACCATGAAGGAACTAGGACCTAGTTGACATTTTAAAATTGTGTGAAAAGACAAAATTGCCCTAATCATAAAACAGAAATTACTAACCACCCTATTGAAAATGGTGGGTGTAAGGGTGGTTAGTAATTTTTGAGACGATTAAAAATGAAGTTAAAGATTATTTTGACCAATAAACTTTAAAATTGAATAAATGACCAACATAGTTAGATGTAGCAAAACAACATTAAGTCCATGTTATGTTCGATATATCACTCGTTCATGTGAATTGCTATTTAATCAAAATAATGGCATGGACCAATAGCATGTCGACACGTGGTAAGGACCAATAATGTGTCGACACATGGCAAGGATTTGACGTTACTTAACTACCTATAACGATGTTGGTAATTTTGTTTAATTTTAAAATCTAATTAGTCAAAGTGATAAAATTTATTAATACTTGAGCCCGCAATAGTTTATTGGTCAAAATGATTTTTGACCCTTAAAGGCAAATCTCAAAAAACACTTAATTCTTAACTAAAATCTAAAATATAAACAACATTGTTATCATATGCTCTCTTATCCAATAACAGCTCATGAAGAAGGACCTAGAACTAGAATGATCCATGAGGGAAAATGTCAATTGAGCATGAAAATGTCTTAAATTAAACATCCTAGCAAAGAAACAAGCAAATGGAGCCAAATGATATTATTTCAACAAAAAATAAACTATGTTGATTTGGACACTAGCTCACATATGTCAAATTAGCCACTCCGATCCCTTTTATTACTATGATCTCCACATTTAATACTTTTTTAAACTACCATGCACAAACAATTTGATTTTCTCAAAAAAAAAAAAGTAATTATCAGATGTCATAAGACTAATATAAAAATTGGGAAAATTATCAATGGAATAATTTATTGGTGAAAAGCATCTAAATCAGCGCAGTGGTGTTATAACTTATAAGTGTTTAAGATCTGCATATAACCAGTACTGTCAAGGTATACGAATTTATTATGTCATTCTCACTAAATATTTTTTACAATAATTAACATTTTCCCAATTTTTTAAGGCTACATTAATGATTAATAATTTTCCAAAAATTCTGTTAAATGATGGATTTTGCATATCCATCTAACGTTTAGAAATATGAGACTTTTGTGCAAGTTATTGACTTGATTGTTATGAAATTTTTTTGTAGGATTTAAAATTGTCATGACTCATCTTAAATATTGAGATATTTGGCTTTGGATGGATACAATAACATGATTACAAGAGAATGTCACATGACATAATTTAAAATAGGCAAGCTCCAAAGAAAGTGAGACATATAATTGTAACTTGTATGTTTGATTCTTGAAAGAAATGTTGCGTAAAGCATGATCAAAGAAAACCCTCCCCATATAAAAATCATAGGGATTAAGGCAAAAGCAAAAAGGTAACATTCCTTTTCAGATTTTACCATTTGGTGGGGAGTGCATTGAAATACAATACTCTCAAGTGCCAAATCTTTTGCCATCTACTTTAGAAACTGATGAAACATTGATTTTGCTACAGTCATCCACTCAATCATAATCTATAACCACTTTTGTTTTTACCCTAATCTAATCCTATCCTATCCTATGATCTTCACACATGATTTTATCATTTCTCTTTTCAATAAAAATAGGCTTTTAATTTTTCCTAAAGAGATTAATTGAAGATGTTGATGTTGATGTTAATGGTAGGAGATGTTGACGCGGGTTGATGCACATGCTCTGTTTCATAGCGTGGCCAGGAACAGTTGAAAAGCAAAATGCAAGAAGTAGTTGAGATGTAATGAAAAGGGAAGTTTTTGCATGCAAAAAAAGCAATAATATCATTTTTCATAGTCTTTAGCCAAAAAGAAAGGAATCCCATGCCTTCAACACAAAAGCCGATCCCCTTTTTGTTTTTGAATTAAAGTCTTTTAACTATTTTGGATAATATTCAGGTTCTCATAATACTTAAACATAGTATCTAATAAGTGCTTTGTGACAATTAAGAGGAATTAAAATTCAAGGGCACAAAGTTTTTGTTTTTTAGAAGAGAGAAGGCATTAACAACTTGATACTCTCAAATGGGATCAAACATACGACATACTTATAAAAAGCTTTCACTTAGAAACTTGATAATCACAAATGGGATATTACTCCATCCCTCTTTTCCTATTCTCGTCTTTCCATTCCATTTACCAAACAAGCTTGATTCACTAAGTGAAAAAAAACAATATTGTTCAAGCAATATCACATAGTCCTGATGGAAATTCAAACATTAATTTGTTGGAAAGTAATTATTTTATCAGATATAATACTCATTGGTAAATGTTGCGAATTGAAAAATCATTACATGCTCAATAAAAAAATCATTACATGGAAGCCTAAAAAGCTTCTGGGGCCTTACCAAGGAATTCCAATTTAGGATATCAAAAAGGGCTTGCCGCTTATGGAGACTATTTCATTGGCTTATAACTATTTCGTGCTTTTGTCGACCCAAAAGGAAAAAAGAAAACTAATATAATCATGGCCCATATGGCGCATCAAACGGAAAAAGGAAGCCCATTTCTTCATGAAAATCCAGACGGAAGAAATCCTCGGATTTCATTTGAATCCGCCAAGTCCAACTTTGTTTTACTAACAAGAAAATATCCTTTAAAATGGATAATTTATTGATAACGAGAAATTGTTAATGGCCTTATAATCTAGTAAGTATTTTTAACGTTTTTAAATATCACTTAAACACTTTAACTTTTTGGTGGAGATTAATGGAGTCAAATATACCACTTAATTTTAAAATATCTTATATGCGATTGTATTATAACATATTTTGAGTAAAATAAATTTGTTTTTGGGAAAAAAAGATAACTGTAGATATTTTAAAGTGACTAATTTTGTTTTTAAAGTAATATTATAATTAAGACTTGAGGTTTAAGATCATTGATCGAAGGATGTTTAAAGTCAGCCACAAGAGCCCTTTGCATTTTTAATAAATATACTGAAATTGATTACCATAGTTAATCAAGTTGTTAATTCTTTTTAGATTAGTTAATAAAATCATGAAATTACTTCATTTTACTGATTTAAGATATGTTTTTTTTATAAATATTAAAGATGTGTTATTTTTAACCTAATACCAAGTGCTTGTTCACCTCCATTTTTTATAGGGAAGCTACTTATGAGCTAAAACTCTTCTAACATTTTTACTCTATACAATATAAAGCCAGTCAAAATAAATGAAATGAAACTCTTCATAGGTCAAATTCAAATTGCTTGTGAGGATCAAGGGGTTTTAGAGGAATACGGGAATTCGCCCAACCACAATAGTAGGGTTTTTTGTTGTTTAAGCTTTACTAAACACTAGTGGTATTCTTATTTTTAGATATTTGAGTTAGTTCATTGTCTTAGAGAAATACTTGGAAGTGTTAACATGGAGAAGAATGATGCAGGTTTTAGTAACTACACATGCATGGTAGGGCTAGGTTTCTATTCATGCACCTTTGATAATAAAAAACAAACATGGCCTGTACTCATTGAAATTAGGATAAAATAAATTTGAAATTCAATGCCAAATTCAAACTTTTGAGGGCATGATTCTTTCAAAAGTGATACCTTTCTCTTTCTGTCAAAATTATTTAATATTTTTTTGAAAGAGAACAATATTAGGATCGATAATGCTAAGAGGCAACTTAATTCGCAGAATTCCATAAATACAAAAAAAGCTTGTGCTAAAGTCAGGTGTCAATTGGAAGGAACATGGAAACAAAAGGGAATAGCAAGAACATACGCTAACCACTAACAAATTTGGATATATATGTTTTACCTGAATTCCACGTACAAAGATATAAATCCGGCAAATGAGGAGAGCAAATGACAAAAGTTACAAAAAGAGGGAAACTATCAGGAACACCAATTGATACGGGTCACTTTCGAAGATAAAACTAATGTAGTAATTAGTATCAAATTAGAATAAGTAGAAGAATGAAATGTAGTAATTAAAATATATTATCGGGAAGGATATCTACTGCATGCTCAAATCTTTTATTAGTTACTCTTACTTTCAAATAGAAGTTGAACTACTTTGTGATTTTATAAGGGAGCACCTTGTTTTTTATGCTCCTATGTCTTTTTCCATTTAAGTTTGTAATATTGTTAGATACTTTTTATCTTGTTTTTAATGAATTGTCATTTATACAAAAAAAAAGAAGAAGATTGAAAGGTAATTAATGGCCAAACTGTTAGTTATAAATTAACCTGAAATTAAATTCATAAATTCATTATAGCAAACTACTAGTTTTTTAACAACACTCGATTTTTCTTCACCTGAATCCTCAGTAGTCATTGTGTGGTCCCTTGAATCATTAGCGCTTGTTTGCTCTATTGTTGGCTTCCTTGAGATGTGTTCCTCACCTGAAGATGAACCACTGTAAACATGGAAAAGACACTTAACATAAGATAGAAAATACTCCCTCCGTTCCTAAATATAAGATCACTTTAAGGAGGAGAGTTTGTTCCTATATATAAGATCACTTTCTAATTTGACTCATGTTTTCCCCAAAATACCCCTATACTCCCTTCACCAAAAAATAGTGGTTTGAAGGTGAGAGGATATTTTTAAAACTTAGGTGAGGGGTATTTTGGGAACTTCATGTAATCCTAACTCATTGGAATGTCTTCCTTAATCTCTCCAAATTCGCTAAAGTGATGTTATATTTAGGAACGGAGGGAGTAAGTAATATGATAGATCCATAAAACAATATTGAAATAAAAGCAAGTCTGTCTTTATGTTTGTGTGTGAACTTCAAATTTAGGCCTACTTACACTGGCACAGCCACAACATTGACAAGGCGGTGGCCATAGGGAACAACGAAATCTTTGTGATCTTCAAGAACAATTTCGGGCTGATCTCCTGAAACTACTACTGAGAATCTAGTGTAACGGAGGTTGATTTTCTCATAGGAACCACACCACTCCCATACAATGCAGAACCTATTGTTGGAAATGAAAAGGAGATAGACATCTGTAAAACGAGGAAAAGCAGTGTGATCGCGAGGAAGGCGAGCCAGATAAAGTTTCTTGCTACTGCGAAGATCATAAGATACGAAGGTGGAGAAGCAAGAATCATACATGTAAAGAATGGCATCATCACCCACAACATAGGCGGAATCAACTATAATAGGACGGTCAGGTATTCTTCCCTCACCGTCAGTCCAAGTTTGATGATTGAAGAAGTCAAGTTTAAAGGAAGAGTGATTTTCATCATACAAGTAGGCATGAACTATGCCGGGGGGAACACAAGTAAGAATACGAGGGATATGATCATGAGAAGGTAAAGGAAGAGGCTCATAGTCGAGGGTATCAACGTTGAAAGAAGCAGCCCAGATATTTCTGTCATGACCGAAAACAACCAACCAATGGTCATCAACGCTAGCAGCTTGACGACACGTGTCAAATGATGGCACACAACCGCAAAATTTCCAACCAGCTTGTGGCCTGAGGGTGTCTATAAAATAAATGCCTTCGGAAGTTTGTGTTTTGGGACGAAGGATTGAAGTGCCACCAATCATAATAATGCGGGAACCAATGACTACACATGTGGTATCCTCAAGAGCGGAATCATCAAAGAGTGGTACAGCTTCAAAAGGCTGTGTCAATTCAACAGCAGCGCCGTTGTCAGCATGTTTGATGGTGTACCAGACATCATATGAACCTATGAAACGTTGATGCCCTTCGAGAGAATTATTTAGTGGGTTTGGCAAATGGGAAACGTTAAGATAGATGGCCTTGTCCATCCTCACTCTGACCATGACAACACAAGACAAGAGATCAAATAAACTCAGCTCAAACAATTGATTTGCCACAAGAGCAATGAGATCGATATCATCAAAAGTAGTGGAATTCAAAACACCAGATGTAATATGAAATTAGAGGCCTTGATATAATACAATCCCAACGAAGAAAACCTGCTTCATATTTAACCAAACAGTGGATATCAAATCAAGCATGCATGCATACATATATACATGTAAGTGGAACTGAAAAGGCAAGAAATAATATGCAAAAAAAAAGAGACTCTGATTACACAATCCGAACGGGATGGCGGCGGCAGAAGAAAGGTGATACTCATTCAAATATATATATATATATATATATATATATATATATATATATATATTTGTATGTATGTATGTATAAGCCATGAAAAGAAGAAAAATGTATGACAGACATTCACAGTTCATTCATTGAATCCATGGAAAGAAGGAAAGGCGAGGAAATAAAAGGAATGAGATTGGACACATACAAACGCGCATGAACAAACAAACAAACATGGAAAGACGACGATCCATAGGATTCAAACCTGAATTGGGCGGGAATGAAGGAGGTGAAGAGCGATAGAATGTGAACCCTAAATCACTCACTTAGAGATTGCCACTTTACCCCCCTTGCCGCCACCTTCTTAGTCATAGTGACATGATTGGTACAAAGGCAAAAAAATTGCAAAACCCTACGTGCTACAGTAGTAGAATTGTTTCGAATTGAATTGAGTGTGGTAAATGGTAATGTTTAGTACGTATGTTATGTATGTCGGCGACAAGGGAAGACCATGTACTGGTCTCGTGCATTTTTTCTTTCTTTTTTAAATAAATATTTATCCATTTATCTTATTCATTAATATATTATTCATCTTATTTTTTTTATCAAAATATATTCATCTTATAACTACAATTGTAATATGATATTGTTTGTATCTTAATTTTTATTTCAGATAGAAAAATTATAATTTTTTTTATTTTCTAGTGCTTTTGGAGTGTTATTTTTAGGTGAGATAGGAGATTTCTTAATTAAAAAATTAAAAATCTTAATTAATAATTTTGATGTAGACAATTTTAAATGATAAGGAGGAAATTTAAATATGGTTACAAGGGCATATTTGTCAACTTATAATCAGCTCTCTCCCCTCTCATTCTGAACCAAACAAGAAATTAAACCTCCACTACTACAAAAATAGTAATTTAAACCACCATATTTAGACCACTTATATAACATGTGGTTTAAAAAACTTATTTAAACCACTTTTTTAATATATGTGGTTTAAAGAATGTGATTTTAAACCATTTATTTATAAATGTGGTTTAAAAAGTATAAGCAGTGACAATTTTATAAATAAGAGACTCTTATTAGACTGGAAATATAAGCAAAAGTCTTCGTTCAGAAACTCTTGATATAAGAAATCGGAAATATAAGTTGTGAGCTTCCTCTCTCTCCCCAGCATATAAGCAGAAATCGGAAATCGGAAACTTCGTTCATAAAGCTTCGTTCATTTTCAGAGCTTCGTTCTTCGTTCAGAAACTCTCCGTTCCTCTCTCGTTCTTCGTTCTCCGTTCAGAAACTCTTCGTTCAGAAACTCTCCGATCTCTCGCCGCCGGTTACGATCTCTCGCCGCCGGTTATTCCTTTCAGAGCTTCCTCTCTTGCCGCCGGTTACGATATCTCCAGGTATATCAACTCTCTCTCTCTCAATTTTCAAACTATTATTCTTGCTCTAAACGTTTTTACTTGTTTTAGCTGAATCAAGTTAACTATTCTAAGTAATCTGCTAATTAGAGTTAGTATTATTGACAAAATTTTGAGAAACACTCGCACATAGAGTTACTATCATAGTTTCTTTACTTACAAAATTTTCTTCTGATTTCAATTATATATAGAACAATCTGACCTAATCATCTACTTGTTTTAGCTGAATTAAATTAGTTATTCTAATTAATCTACTAATTAGAGTTAGTATTATTAACAAAATTGATTTCGTGATTTGAATTTAGGAATTAGGTGTATAGTTTGTTCTTCCTATAATTGGTGGTTAAATAAGAAAGGATTCATGGTTTTAATGTGTGAAGTCAGATTATGGTTTTAAGCTTGTCAAATTGAATGCACAAAAGGTGTTTGATGAAATGTCTGATATGTGAATATTGTTCTATAGCAGAAACTAGTTTATTAGTGTGATCATGGTAACATGTTTTTTTAGTGTGAGCTGAGCTGCATCGCTCAAAAACCCAGCTCTTTTCAATAAAAGAGTAATACCTGTTGTGCCTATGAGTTTATGCTCTAATATTGCTCTTGCTTGTTGTGATGAACTTCAGCAATTTCATGTCCCATTGGTCTCACTTTTGTGATTCTTATTGAGGTTTGTTTCATTCTACTGCCTTCTTCTTTTTATTGCTGTTTTGTTCGGCTGCATTCCATGACTGATGTTTCAAAATTTCTTTCATTCTTTTGCTGCTTCATATTTTTGTTATACCCCATTCTCTGTCATTCTTAGTGTGCTACATACTCCGTTTGGTTCATGATGGGAAACACATATATGTTGTTGTATGTTGGTACAGGTTTTGTTTTGCTACTCTCTGTTGAGTTAAAGATAGAAAGTTTTGTTATATTATTGATTTCCAAGTCAGTTTTAGAATTTGTTGTTGACATTAATTTTATTCAAAGATGGAAAAGAAATTTCAGCTTTCTTTAATTCTTGATTGGATTATAAAAGTTTTATTTTTCAGCTTTTGAAATGCTTCTTGTGTGGGTTATCATTAAGGAAGGATATTGGTTCTTTCTCTGTCTTGTTTGATTATAAAAAAGTGTGTATAAGAGGGAGAATGTTTGAAACTTTGTACTGTAAATATTTTTCTGTTATTTCCTTACAAAAGCCTAATTGATCTGAGAATGGAGACAGAACTTGTGGGATTGAAGATGGAACTTTGGCTGTTGTTTTCTTTACTATGTAATTGGTCATTGCGTTGACTTACTTTAGTTGCTAAGGTTGTATTGTGAATTCTAGTCTGTGAATCTATCATTTGTTGCACTTTGGTTGCACTTGAATGCTTGGCTGTGTATAATGATTTAGACTATGCAGGAAAATGTTGATGTTGCTGAGAAATTTCAATAGCTAACGTGTATTACTCTATTGTGTTGTAGAATCCAATCATAATTGTTATATGAATCATGCTGATTAAGTTTCTAAAAGGTTATTAAGTATCATCTAGAGATCTTAGATTTTGTTTCTTTATCTTGATTTATTATTTTTATTGCTATCTTGAAACGTTGATGTGAACTGTGTGAGTCGTGTGAGTCTTTAAATGCTTATAGAATGAAGAACATTCATAGTGTTGGTGCATTTGTAGTTTAAAGCTGCTAACTGGATAATTAAGCACATGTCTTGTATGGACGTAGTCCTTTTATTAAATAGTGATGTATGTAGCAATACTATCTGGTGATTAAAAAAAATACAGATTTCACTTCTTAGTACATATTAAAACAATATAAGACTATGAATACATTTTTTTTGAACTGCAAGTTTAATATTAATCTTTAATGTCTATATATTCAACTTTTTCCCTAGATAAGTTTTTTAATGATGCTTCACTAATATTTTGTCATGTGTCATTTAACCATTGTATTACTATCTCTTCTTTGATAAAGGCATTTTCGATCTTGTTGCTTTTCTTTGTGAAAGGATTGGCTTTCTTGTGATGCTTGTTGTGCTAGTAATGAGAAAGTGGATCTGAGTGAGTAAAGAGAGTTGTCTCATAAGAACATTGGTTCTTGAGGTGTTGTTGACTTTTGAGTGTTGAGTGATGAATACAGGAGGACGACTCATCGCTGGTTCTCACAACAGGAATGAGTTTGTCCTTATCAATGCTGATGAGAATGCAAGGGTAAGCTCTCTTGGGAACCCTTTATTGTGATTTCTACTTGGCATGTCCATTTGATTCTAGTTTTGTGCCTTTAGTTTGGTAAAAACATAATCTTTTTTTTCTTTTTGGTGACTTTACTAAGGGAATTTGACATTTTGGTTTTGTTTCTTTGTTCATTATTGCCCACGGTGGCTCGTATTTGATAGTCTTCTGCAGACAAGATTGCCTTTTGATTGGTTATTATTAAAAAAATCTTTTGTTTTTGAAATTTTCTTGATGGCTTGTTGTTGTTGTGGGTGGTTTGAGGACATTGTTAACTGACTGTAGTTCTATGAATTACTCTTAAGCCATTGTGTATTTTGATTTGTTGTAAAGCACTTGTCAAAATGCCTTTAACCATTGTGTATTTTGATTTGTTGTAAAGCACTTGTATGCTTTTAATGGTGCAGTTCCTAATCCTCTGTCATGTGAGACCTGAGCATTTCTTTTAATATTATCGATCCTATTTAGACTGAATATGGTTGTGGCTGATGATGTTGTTGCCAACATGGATATCCTTGCCATTCCCGAAGGCGGGAAGTGGTATTTTTAGGAACTGCATTCTACTTATTGAATTGTTTAGCTATGGAGAGCTACTAAAACAAGTGAAAACTAATTATTTGATCTTTTGTAGAGCTATGAGGACATATCAAAGTACTGTTTTGGAAAAGCATTCACACGAGGTGAAAAACACCAAATGGATCATACCGAAAGTAAGTTTATGTTCACATATTCTTTTCAAAGTTGGAAAAGAAAGAAGAAACTTCGATTCTAAATTTAAAGGATAAAAGGTTTCTTATTATAAGTGTCTGACATAATATGTTTATATTATTCTCTAAACTTATTACTGATTGCATTATATATATTAATGTTAAAAGAGCTTGCTAATGTATGTTTTTATATAGTGTCGTAGGCAGCCTATGGATACCAATTTATGTGGGTTTTATGTACTAAGGCACATGATTAATATCATCTTTGAAGGCAGGACTGAGTTTACCTAAAAGGTAAATAATAATTTCATAAAATTTTGTTGAATAAATTTAGTGTTTTGGATTTCCATATTTTACTAACATTTTACTTCATCAAATCAGATGTTTGATCAAGTTGATCCCTTTGCTGAAGAAGATATTGAGTACATTCGCAAGTGTTGGAGTAAATTTTTTCTTGATCTTCTATGAGTGAATTGATTTTTGTTGACAATGTAAATTGATAGTGAGTTTACATTATTATTGAGCTCATGAATTTCTCTTTGTTCACTTTATTGTTAGAATCATGTAGACTTTTAAATTCACATTGTTGGAAAGCATAGTTTTCAAATTGTAACTAGAATGATTTGAATTTTTCGAATGTGTTATGTTATTATGGTTTGTTAGTTTTCTTTCCATTGGTTATCAATTGACATGCATATATATATTTTGAATAGTATATGTTTTTAGACTATATTTACATAAGAAGAGGTCTTAAAAAAATATTTTTTTAAACCGCATTTTTACAAAAGTAGTTTAAAAAGTATGTTTTTTAAACCGTTTTTTTATGTGGTTTAAAAAAGTCATACTTTCTAAACCCCTTTTTCTAAACCACTTTTAAATGTGGTTTAAAAAACCTTTTTTTATGAGGTTTAAAAAGTCTTTTTTGTAGTAGTACTCCAACCAAATAAGGTTCATAATTCACTTTTCCTTCCTCTCACGGCCCTTTAATGAATCTCCCCTCCTCTCCATTCGGAAAACCAAACAGAACTAACATATCTTTTTGGACACAGTGAACCGCTCCTCTGCCTGGCTCCCCTTTGTACCCTAAGATCTCACCCTAAATTAAATAAAAATTCTAAAGTACTCTAGTAATTTCAAAACATAATAATATTGCTAGCAATATCACAAAATTAAAAAACTACTTTCCTATACATACATACATACATACATACATACATACATACATACATACATACATACATACATACATACATATACATGTATGTATGTATGTATGTATGTATGTATGTATGTATGTATGTATGTGTATATAAGGCTACTTTCCATGATTTGGACTGAAAAAAAATTAATTAGAATCCAACAGTACTTCAGGTAGAAAAAAATGATGAAGAGCTTCCCTAAGAAATAATGAAATAATTTAGCCTAGTGGCATTCGAAGGCCTAAATGAATAGTTTACTTCAATCACTAGTGTACAACAAAGTACTATTTGTGTTACTTCCTGGTAATTACATAGCTGCCAACTTCTATCTGAATAGTGAGTGACAGTGTGACACATAATTTACAAAATGACAAACACGAGGTTGATAACGGTTCTCATGCAATTCCAAAGAATAAAATTGTTGGCTAACTACCTTGGTTTGAATTTGGGAAGTTTTAGAGAATGGGGGTTTATTTGAGTTTGGGAAGTTGTAGAGAGATTTTTTAAGTTATGAATCAAGTTGCCAAGGTGTTTGTTTTTTTTTTATTATCTTCCGTTGACTTGGATTGAATTTTTTTAGCTTCTCTTTTTTTGCTTTCATTGCTGTGATTGATCGGTATATTAGGTGGTCTCAATGAGGAATTTAATATTTTTAGTTTTTAAGAACCTATGGCTATAACGTATGATAGTGTTTTTTATATTCTGTCTTTCACTTTCTTTTAGAAGGCTTAGGATATTGAGGACCCTTCCTTCATAGTGTTATAAAAGTGGTAATTGACTCAGACAATTAATAAAACAAAATAGTTGAGTAAAAACAAAGTTGATTTTGATTATCTAACATCTAAGAAAATAAAATAAAACAAAATATTCACACAGATGAAATTCAGTCAAAAGAATAACCTAGAGTCACTAATATCTTATTTGCTTCTTAGACTTTATTCCCACTAAATTAATTATGAATCAATTCAACAAGCTAATCTAGAGTACTAGTGTCTATAAATTCCTTGTCTAGCTTAATTATGTAATGTCTTACTATAATTTACTAGGTCTAATTTATCTCAGTACTGCTCTAATGTAACTATGTAAGGTTTCTAGGTATATTCCTATCCTAGTCGCAAATCAGATTAAAAATTCAATCCTATACTATTTAATATCATGGTCTATTTAAAATTCCCTCTTCCGAGTCCAATTCTAAATTCCCTAAACATGTTTAATGGTGATTAAGCACTAAATAGTTAATCAATAATAACAAGATTAAATAAACTAATTCAAATCAACCATAACTAAATAGTACGTGGAAAATAAAATATCTAAGTTACCAACATGTTCATAGTACTCTAAGTTATAAAAGAAAACTAGCCACACATATTGTCTATCAAAGTCATCAAAACAAATAAAAGTTCAAAACTCTAAATCACAAGGAAAACAAGAAGAATTAAAAACCCAAAATGAAGTCTCCTTTTCTATTGCGCAGCCTTGCTCCTCCTCTCCAAAATGCTCTGTAACGGATGCTATGGAATCAAGATGAATAATCTCCAGATAGATGTAGTAAATGTACATCAAATGGAAAAGAAATTACATCTAACATGAATTCGAAAATTACAGAGCAATGTGAGAGAGAATTACAGAGGAGTATTGAAGAACAGAACTCAGGAAAGAAAAGAAAGAAGGTGTCAAGGAAGGGAGACACACCAGAAGAGAGGGGACTTCATATCATTCTTTTCATGCCCCATTCATCACCACTTTTTGCCTCTTATACCAACAATAATCTAACCTTTCTTGATGGGCCTTTCTTTGGAAAATATTATAGGCCCAATCCCTTCAAGTCCATTGCACACTTCTCTTGGGTCATCTATCAAGTTCAGATATTTTGTGATCATAACATGCTCCTCCTCTCCAAAACTGATGTAGACGGTAATGACTAAAAGAAGAGAATATTGGATGGATGATGAATGATAATATGTCTCTCTTGCTTCTCAGGTCCGTGTGTCTCTTGAGTGTAAAGGAAGAATTGATTCCAAGCACTCCCCTTGCTTCTTTATGCGTGAATTTCTCTAGGCTATGAAAATAGGAAATATTATGTCCAGCCTCCTCTTCACATGCTTCTCTCTTCCCTTTTATAATGGGTTAGTCTCCTTAATCAATTAGGTCAATAAAGATCAGCCCAAGTTTAAGACTCATTTTTTCCTTTTTCTTTTGTTTCTAAATCTGCATTGTCCTATTATAAAAGAAAGAAAGGAGGAAATGATCATCATAGCTCAATCATATAATATCATTAATAAGAAACTTCGCTTATAAAATAATTTTTTTTATTATTTCAAGTTTCCTATTTCAATTCCCAAATAATATTTCAAATTGATATATTTCTAATTCACATCAAAATCTCTTAATTATTTAATTAATGACTCCCCAAATACAATAAAATATTTCTAAAAAAAAACTAAATATGAGAGTCATCAAAGGTATTGCTAACTATGTTATGGATGCATAAGATATAAATTAGGTGATCTTAATAAGAATTTTAATATTCTAGTTCTTAAAATATACATGGAAGCTATAACGGATACATTATTATTTTATATTCAGTCCTTCCCAGCTTCAATTTTGGATTTAGAAGGCTTAGGATAATGATGGCTCAACCCTGTGAGACAGCTTCTTGTTGTTGTGAAGGATATCGTGGCTATTGAAAATTATGTTATGGATGCATAAGAGAGTGACCTAGTTGATAACATAGTGTATGCAACATACTTTATATTATTTGATTTGATTTGAACATCCTGCAGTTCACAATTTGATTAGAGACGAATCTTAATTTCTGGAAAACTTGAACTTTTCTCAGGACTTAATCTTTATGGGACTAATGGAGTTCTTTTCAATTGTTTTATGATTTGTTAATCAGAATATTGATATGATGATGGGAGGTTGAAGTTGAAGCCTCATTGCCCCATAGTGACAGATATTGGATTGAAAAATAAAGCCACAGAATTATAATCCTGCTATTTGATTCTATATGATTTTTGGAGGTGGCTCCTTGGTGCCTAACGGGGATGATGATTATGAACAAGACATCATATTTTTGAAGATGGTTATTTAGAAGCAATTTTTCTCGCATGTGGCTTCGGCAATATCATATGCTTACAACAAGATGGTAGATGGCATATATAGGCCAGGGTACTATGAGAAACTGGGGAACGTGATTTTAAAGAGAATTTTATCGCTTGTGCTTATTCTTGATAGAATAATTAAATCTCAGAGCATCCTTTCACTTAAGTGTATTGATGGGTTGGATGGTGGTTCAACTTTATTGTTCAAAGTGGATTCTTGGATAAAATCAAATGTTCAAGTCATTAGTGGTAAATCTTTGTCCATGTGTCAAGTCTTACTCCAACTTTCTGGCTCATTTAGTGATAATAGGTTACAAAGTACCACAACATCATCAGGCGAGTGATTTACATATTAAGTCAAATCTCAATGGCGCTGTGGGAATATTATGTTATTGTAAATAATTATATAGGCTTTATTAGGACGAGTTATTTGTATTTAACTATTTATTATGCTTTATTGTATGTATTGTTCCCTAGCTTTTACCATATACTCCTTCGTTCCTAAATATAAGATCACTTTGTCTAATTTGGAGAGATTAAGAAAGACTTTTCATTGAATTAGGATTATATGATCTTCCCAAAATACCTCTCACTTAAATTTAAAAGACAAATAGGGATTTGAGAGAGAAGTGAGGGAGCTACGAAGTGTAGAGGTAATTTGGACCAAAATTGAGACAAAATAGAAAGTGATTTTATATTTAGGAACTTATCCACTTCCCCAAAGTGATCTTATATTTAGGAACGAGGGGAGTAATTGACATTATGCCTTCTTACGTACATTGACTATAAAGTTGATGTTGTGCTCCATTACGCTGGTGATGAGGAGAGATCAGATTGCATCATAATAACTTATAAAAATACATTACTCCCTCCGTTCCTAAGTATAAGGTCACTTTAACAAATTTGGAGAGATTAAGGAAGACATTCCAATGAGTTAGGATTACATGAAATTTCCAAAATATCCCTCACCTAAATTTAATATCCTCTCACCTTCTTCAAAACCACTATTTTTTTGTTGAAGGGAGTACAGAGGTAATTTGGGGAAAACTTGAGTCAAATTAGAAAGTGGTCTTATATTTAGAAACAAGTTCTCCTCTCTTAAGTGATCTTATATTTAGGAATGGAGGTAGTATTATCTAGATTATTTGTGATTGTGCAGTGGTCACTGAAACTGGTAGTTAATAGGAATGGTGTTGGTATCATCGTGGACGAAGAATGGAAGAAGAGTGTGGTCGCAGTTAATAGGATTGGAGATAGAATCATATCACTGAAACTGGTAGTTGAGAAGGAAACAATTAATGTTATTAGTGCTTATGCTCCTCAGGTTAGGGCAGATTCACACATGAAGGAACAGTTTTGGAAGGAATTTGAGGCGTTGATTCAAGGAATACCTATTCTCGATAAGGTATTTATTGGTGGTGATCTTAATGGGCATGTTGGTAGAGAAGCAGGACAATACACACAGGCACATGGTGGTTTTGGTTTTGGTGCGCTTAATAATGAAGGACAATCTGTTATTGACTTCTGCATGGCTTATGACCTCAAAATCGTCAACACTTGTTTTAAGAAACGAGAAGAGCATCTGATCACTTATAAGAGTGGAGCTAATAGATCACAGATTGATTTCTTTTTAGTGCGAAATTCGGACAGAAGAATTTGTACCAACTGTAAGGTGATTCCCGGTGATGGTGTGACAACACAGCATAGACCTCTAGTTTTAGATGTACGTATGACGTTTAAGCGGCCGAGGAGGCGAGAAATGTTACAACCTCGAATTAGATGGTGGCAGTTGAAAGGAGAGAAAATGGGAAATTTTATAAATAGGTTGGCAAATGAATGTGTTTGGGAGAAGCAAGGGTGTGCTAATGACATGTGGAATGAAATGACTGTGATGGTTCGAAAAGTTGCCAAAGAAATCTTGGGTGAATCAAAGGGTATATTAGGAGTGATAAGGAGACTTGGTGGTGGAATGATAAAGTCCAAGAGAAAATTAAACTTAAGAAACAATGTTTCAAGGATTTACACATGTGTGATAATGGTGAAAATTGGGAGAAGTATCGTTTAGCAAAAAAAGAGGCAAAAAACGCTGTTAGCGAAGCTCGTTCTACAGCATTTGAGGAGTTTTATAAAGAGTTAGGGACAAAGGCTGGGGAACAAAAAATTTATCGGATAGCAAAGATCAAGGAGCGAAAATCGAGGGATTTAGATCAAGTGAGATGCGTAAAGGATGAAGGAGGTAAAGTCTTGGTCACAGATGATGATATTAAGGATAGATGGAAGAGTTACTTTTTTAAGTTGTTCAATGGTAGAGATGAAACTTTGAATTATGAATTAGATGATTTGGAGAGTACTGATAGTAACATCAACTTCACATTCTATCGTAGGATTAGAGTTAGAGAGGTTAAAGATGCTCTTAGGAAAATGACAAGTGGCAAATCTGTTGGACCTGATGACATTCCTATTGAAGTCTGGAAATGTATGGGAGAAAAGAGTGTATTGTGGCTTACTAAGTTATTTAATGAGATTCTAAGGTCTAAGAAAATGCCAGAGGATTGGAGGAAAAGTACATTAGTCCCTATTTATAAGAACAAAGGAGATATTCAAAGCTGTGAAAATTATAGAGGAATTAAACTTATGAGTCATACAATGAAGTTGTGGGAAAAGGTGATTGAGCGTAGGTTACGAGCTGAGACTAGCATATCAAAGAATCAATTTGGTTTCATGCCAAGTAGGTCAACCACAGAAGCAATTTACCTACTTAGGGTTTTAATGGAAAAATATCGAAGTAAAAGAAAGGATCTGCATATGATTTTTATTGATCTAGAAAAAGCATATGACTGTGTACCAAGAGAAGTACTTTGGAAAGCTTTGGAGAAAAAGGGAGTTCGCGTTGGGTATATTAGAGTCATTCAAGACATGTATGAGGGGGTAGTGACCAGCGTTAGAACACCAGGAGGAGAAACAACCGACTTTCCAATTAGAATTGGATTGCATCAAGGTTCAGCGTTGAGCCCATATTTGTTCAACATAGTTTTGGATGTTCTAACTGCAAGTATTCAAGAAGAAATTCCTAAATGCATGCTTTTCGCGGATGATATAGTCCTTTTAGGAGACTCAACAGGAGAAATCAATCAAAAACTTGAGTTATGGAGGATGACTTTAGAGTTAAAGGGTTTTCGTCTCAGTAGGGGTAAGACAAAATATATGCATTGTTGCTTTGATGATACACACACTCATGAGGCAACCGAAATTAAATTGGGAAACCAGACTATACAACAGGTGGACAAGTTTAGGTATTTGGGATCAATTATACAGAAAGATTGTGAAGTTGACAGCGATGTTAATAATAGAATTCAGGCTGGTTGGGTTAAATGGAGAAAAGCTACTGGGATTATATGTGATCGTAAGGTAAATGATAAGATAAAAGGGAAGTTCTATCGGACAGTCATTAGACCTGCGATGTTATATGGTAGTGAATGTTGGGCTCTTAAAAGGAAACATGAACATAAGCTGGAGGTGGCAGAGATGAGAATGTTGAGATGGATGTGTGGTCATACAATAAAAGATAGGATATACAATGATCATATTCGAGAACGAGTTGGGGTAACATCAATTGCGGAGAAAATGGTCGAAAGTCGCTTGAGGTGGTTTGGGCATGTTCAAAGAAGAGAATTAGATGAACCAGTAAGAACAGTGGATCAAATGGTTTGGAGTCCTTACAAGAGAGGGAGAGGGAGACCAAAGAGAACTCTTAACGACATTATCCAACGAGATCTTTTGATCAATAATATATCACCAAGCATGGCAATCGACCGAACACAGTGGCGCCGTGTAATCCATGTAGCCGACCCCACCATGTTGGGATAAGGCTTTGTTGTTGTTGTTGTTGTTGTGCAGTGGTCACTCGTGGAGTATGATTTCAAGGTCAAAGATTTATTTACAGATCTCCAAGACGCTTTAAAGCTCTGTAGAGCTATACAGCTCTTGCAGCATGATGCTTCCATACTCACGGTTGGTTATCTCATATTTGTTTGTGGAAGTAATAGTAGTATGTTTGGTATTGTAATTTGTAAGTGCTACTAATCTGGTCCTATCTATAAGTTAGAGAAGGAATTTTTTTTGTCATATTTCTAAAACTTCATTAAGTTTTTCTTATATTATAAATGTAGAATCAACCCTTTATTTATTGTTTTGTGACTTCATAATCTTAAACTTTTCCTTAGTCTATGTGAAATATGCTAGTGTCACACACGTTTGTGTGACCAATTAAAGGAGTATATGTTTTCAATGTTGCCATCTGATCATGGATTTGAGGCTTCATTATGTCGACAGAAAATTGCAGTTCCCTCAGATTCTTACAAGAAGAATTTGGCCAATTGTGTTCTCTTGGCCTTCAATACCTTGAGCGAGCTGGTGTGTCACTACATGATGAGGATAACATGATGATTGTAGCAGAAGATGTTGCCAATGGTGACAAAGGACTTGTTCTCTCATTGCTATGGAATATCTCTGTGCATTTGCAGGTGACACACGCACCTTAAAATTATAATATTGCTGCAATTTGGTTGATTTAGGATTTGATTATTATTGTTATTGTTATTATTATTATATGTTTTTTTGACCAATTGGTTGATGTAGAACTGCTATTTACATTGTAAATGTTCTTTTTGTTTTTTTTGTTACAACATTGTAGATGTTCTTTAATGGCAAAATCAAATGTTTAGTTTGTTTTGCCCTCACTAATAATACATTTAGTTCAAATCAGCGGGTGAATTTTGTTCTTTTATTTTTTTTTTCGAGTTTTATCATAGATTTTTATGAATGAATCCAGATACATTGTGGGTGCTTGGCTTGCAAGAAGGGATTTCATTAGTCAAAGAGGGGCTACAATGAGGATCAAAGCATCATTCTTAGGTGAAATTAAATATCATAGGGCTTGAAAAATGAAAAAAACAATAAATACAAGTTGAATGATTTTTTGGAGTTACTACTCAAAATGTTAATACGAATTTTAATTTATAAAGTTGTTTCAAATATTCACAATTCACCTACATAATAGTTTAATTGTTTATTTTCATAATCGCATTCAAAACCAGGATGATTGGTTCATGAAAGAGTAACTAAGTCAATTATTAATAATACTTTTGCCATTTTTAGAGGGTTAATAATGTAAAAGCTAAGTACTTTAAAAGGTTAAGTCATATATTCTCTCAAAACTAATTCATTCTATCTATAAATTAACATATAATACAATTAAATGTGTTACATATTATAATTTAATGATCTAATTTGTTTTCTTAATTTTCATCTGAAAAGTTAAAGAGTTTGATATCAAGTCACTAAGAAAACGTCATTTTCCTTGTATGTTTGATACCACTAACAGTATCAAACATTTGAAAACATGTATTTTATTTAGCGATTTTCATTTTTTGCTACTAACAAATTGCAAAGAACACATTTTTTTTCCATATATATCATTATATATTTTGGAGTCCCAATAAAAAACTACTTTTCATAGAACACATTTCATTATATATTAGTTATACGCTTTATTCAAGTTGATAGATGCTATGTAGCTACGTATGTTGCCAAAAACCTTTGACGAATTATCATTTTCCGGCGATGAGAAAGACATTGAAAAGGACAAATTCAAAAGTTTTACAGGTGAAGATTTCAGGAAACGATATAAAAACGATCTATTCTCAAACTTCATTCTGAATTTAAGGAGCATAGTTAAAAAGTACGTTTGAATTTTTGTTTTTAGTATATAATTTATACGTATAATTTTATTTTAGCTAATTTGATTTTTTTTATTAGTGTGAAATTGGAGAGAGAACAATTTTATTCCCCTATCTATCATTCTCTGTTTTGGAGTTCCCATGAAAGACTACTTTTTATGGAAACATTATTTGATTTCATATGGGGCGGAAGGAGAATAAATTTGGATTTCTAATTAGTGAACATTATAATGGGAATTGGAATATTGGCAAGCTCTGGTGAAGACGTCTGGGAATTGTTTGATGGGTTAGTAGTCGTCTGCCCTCACCCACTTATGAGACGTCTGGATATGACTCCATTTATTTTTGGCGCAATTGCCGCTGTTATTTTGAATGATGACTTGGATGAAGTCAATGTAAAATGGGTAAGTAGTGCTGTCTTTTTTGTTGATAAATAAAGTGTTTTTACATATGGATATCACTGAATTTTTGTTTTTTATCAGTTTTGTTTTAATTTTTTTAATGTTATTCTAGTGGCATGCTATAGAAATAGAGAAAGAGTTGGATAATTACAGATATGTGGCAATGCGTTTTTCGCTTACAGTTCTTATATCTTGAACACCCACCGCAATAACATTTACCTCGAGTTTTCAAGTCTAAGGCTTTCAAAGTTATATTTTATTTCAAAGTTACATAGCGTAAACTTAATTTTGTTAATGCATTTAGCAGGTACATTTGTTAATGCATTTATATTTTATTTCAAAGTTACATAACATAAACTTAATTTTGAGTGTATATAATTTGTTTTTTTTCTCAATTTTTTTTTTTGCAGAGGACATTTGCAAGACGTAATTTGTACGTGTTCGCAAAGGTATGCCATAAAAAGTGGACATTAGTTAGTATATGAACTAGTTTTTTTTTGTTGAATTGTGTATTGAGTTTACATTTTACATGTGATTCACAACCTTATGCTGTTTTTGGTTGGGGTAAAAATCACTTGAAAAATATTTGCTCCCATCCTGCCAAAACTGCCCCTCTCATTTTTCTCATAAATCATAATCCCATGTTGAAGTATATTTCGTACTTTGAGAAGACTGTAATTTTTTGAGATCATCAGATCAATGACTTTTTGTGAGATGCTTTTTTTAATACGTCAGAAAATAAGACTCTATGAGATTCTATTCATTTTAATTTTAAGAAGAGCATATGTTAGAATAGTCCAATACCTTTTACACTTTACTTTTGCATGAAAATTGTAACTGCGATTTTTATTTTCTCTTACTTTTCTTTTGATCACTTGTTCTTCATCCTTATGTTAGTAGCTGATTATGCCTTGTTAATTTTTTTTATATATTGTTTGTTGTGGAGGAACTTCAGCAATAATATTTTAGTCTCTAAATTGATAGTCATTTGTTGATTTCTTATGAATGAAAAATCTAAAGGTGTTTAAACTTTAAATTGTTATTTTTAGTGCTACCCTCTTTTTTCCAAGTTTTAGGATTTGTATTTATAATTTAATGGCGAATTGTTTTATTTTAGGTATCTCAAGTTCATTTGGATTTGGGGGTCACAAATCTGTCATGGCCTTTTCTGTATTCAAGCCTTGAGTTGTTCAGTCTGTCCACATTTCATTTTTGGAAAACTTAGTCTGTAGACAAAATACATATGAATTTTTATATTTTGTCATTGTGACAGAAAACTTGGACTAAATGTTTGAATTATTTACCTTTTCTAACCATGACATTCTTACTCTGTTGTTTCAAACGTTGCTTCTATTACTTTGTTCTTGGTAATTCTCTTAAAAAACTCCTTACATGAAGTACATTTGTCCGTTATACATATTTTGTAGTCACAAAATACACTTCACAAAAATCAGCATGTCATATGAAAATTCATTTATTTAGTCCGCGCAACTCAGAGTTGGACTCTTTTTTTTATCAGCAGAGTTGGACTCTTAAGTTATTAATAAAAGGGTAAATGAGCAAACAAAGGTACAATTAGCACCTTAAACTAGTTATTCATACTGCATACAATCAACATCCAAAGTAATTCAATTTTTTTTTGATAATTAGCAGAGATATTAGATTTTAATTTTTTATGGTAACATTTATGGAATACTAGTATCACTTAAGCAAGACGATAAGCATAATGATTTTATTACTAAAATCTACACTGAACTCTATTGCAGGGGCTATTTTCCCTTCCTCAACGATGTGGCAACACCGCAATAGCATTACATGAATAGATTTAAACCTATGTACTTAAAATAAGAGCTTCAGCTTCAAAAGTAATATGAAAATATTTAAACCTATGTACTTTCAATAAGAGCTTCAGCATTCAAAATTTATGTATCAAAACAAATTATTCAGTTTTGGAAAGTCCTAAAACACTCCCAGCGTCAACATATCTCAAAATAATAAAAGCTCAACGAAACTAACCGCATTGTTTATGCATATGCAGGCAATTCCGGTTTTTTTTCTCTTCAAGTGTAGGGGCCCACTTCAGTACTTGATAATGAAAGCAAAAAAAAAAAGTAAAAGGCAGAAGCACTAAAGAACTAACTACACCTCATAAGTTTTTATTTGAGGCACTAAGCAACCAATAAATAAATTAAACACCACTAAAACAAAAGCTTCATAAAATAGAATTTATATGCCTAGCATAGAGCACCAAGCTCCAAGAGCAGGGTGTGACTAGCAGCATTTGAACCTGGACTCTTGAGCTGAATAGGACCTGCAGGGAAGATCATTATGTACCATAAGAATATGTCGTTAAACTAAAATGAAGAGATTAATGCACAAGCAATACTTAACCCATTTTATTTTAATGTTGTGGGACATAAGGATTAGATGGAAGCAGAAAATGCAGAAATATATGTGTTGATACACAAATATATCAAATCAAAGAATAATGATTTTATTCAGAATGTGTGGACAAACCACAATGGTAATACAAAAGATTAGTCGCCTAGACTTTGGTCGACTAGCGAAAGAGAGAAATAGAAAGTACAAGATTCATAAGATATTGGATGATCCTTTACATGGATCGAGTTTCTATATATAGGCTACAAATTTCCTATCCGTTGGAATAATCAATTTACACACTTATGGGTATTTCCGTTTTGATTCCCATAAATATGGAGATTACAAAGAATTAAATAGCGGTTACAGAATATCTTTGACCAGCATTGAAGATTTAGTCGATTCTCTGACACATTGGGCTTCTTCAGACTTATCACCTTTTGGGCCTAGTGGGCCTTTTACATTAAGTTGAATTTCGTCGCAACACTAAGTCCCCCACTTCTCGATGACGTTGCGAATGGTCATTGGGAAGTAGCGGTTAAAACATCTAATGGCTGAGATTAATTTGACGTTTCGCTTGCCCACGTCCGACGGCTTAGATGCACTTCTACAGAAATTGGCGCTTATTTTTGCAAAACTGGCGTTCCTTCCCTTTATGTCTGTGGCTTCTTATTTGTTGCTTTTTGTTTCATCTTCCATCGCCCTAAGTCATACTCTCTTCGAACGCTTTCTCCGTCTCTATTTCAGGTATCTTCTCCCTCTATCTTTTATCAAGAACATGTCTGGTTCCGATTCTAATCCGTCGCATGTAAGTTATCCAAGTGAGGATTCTCCTAACCTGTCTGACTCTGGGTCAAGCAGTAAAACTCCAAAAAATATTAGTAATCAAAATGTACCCTCTGAAGGTACAAGTTCCAAATCGCCACCCCTTAGGTCGCTAGTTAGGGTAATACCTGAGGAAATAGTCAATACTGAAACCAAAAGATCTTCTTTAGTAACTGACTTAAAACCTGTTAAGTTGAAAGCGATTGAGTCTAGAAAGTTGGAAGAAAAAAGTTTGTATTTTTTCAACCCTCTAGTACCTTTTAGGGTTCCCAAAAATCATGAAAGGCTTGATTCTTTTTCTAAGAACACTATCGCCTTAAGCGTAGAAGCTTTTCGTTATGCTAGTTGCTTTCCTGTTCCCCTTATTATTGAACAACTTTGTATACATTTTGACCTATCCCCTTCCCAACTTATGCCCCATGTGTGGAGAGTGGCTTTGGTAGCCGACATTTTAGGACGTCACTTAGGTTTTCCCCTTGATCTCTTAGACGTTTTGACCTCCTATTCTATTAGTGAAGTCAAGGCTCCTTCAGGAGAAGTTAGGGTAGGGGTCTATACTTTAATCCGTAATCGCAAGGGGCTTGAGACTTGGACCTCCGACAAAGGCCCTAACGACCGACAATGGGATGAGAGGTTTTTAATTATTCCAATTGCTAGCCTAGAGACTCCTGGCGTCAAACTCAGAAAGGAGTGACGTCGTCTAAGTAAGACGACTAACCTCATTTCCTATTTATAAACTACCCTTTGACGCTTATTCTTACTTTGTTTTTATTTATAGGTGACAAGCAACTAAGTTATTCTCTTCCTATTGAAAAGTCCTCTACTGACAAGATTAAGAAGATCCTTGCCCTACCAAAAGAGTCTAGACGTTTTTCTTTTATTATCTCAGGTAATTTTTAACTTTAAGAATAACTTTTGAAAATGGTAACTATACAGAAATAATGATAATGTTACCATACTCTTTTTAGGAAAAATGCCCCCCAAGTTGACTGCTGCTGAACGGGCTCAATTTAGGACTGAAGCAAAGAATGCTGCCGCTTTTGAAATTAGGAGCAAGAAAAGACACTCTGCGAATGCCGCCACTACTACTCCTCCTGCTGTTGTTATTCCTCCTCCTCTTCCTCAGAATGAGAACCTTAGTCCTGCTAAGGTTAAAGGCAAAGAAACAGCCATGGCCATAGTTAATCCCCCTACCACCAGAAGTAAGAGGCCCAGAGGGGCTGTTCTCCCTGGGGTTACCATCCAAGAACCTTCAGTTCATTCTGCTCCCCCATCTCCTAAGAAACTCAAAGCAACCTCTGACTGGAGCTTACAAAGTGCTTCTCAAGACTTAATCTCCCTTGAAGAAATGAAGGGCGTAGATCTTTCTCTTCCTGCTGAGGCTTCTGCATTTCACAGAAAGCCTTGGGCGACGACCCTGGACATCCTGCAAAGACTCCCAACCCCTACTGATAGGGCAACTTTTCAGTCTCTAGAGGTGACAGAGAACATTGATAATACAATGAGGAACCTCTTCCTGGTAATTCACATAACTCACATTTTCTTATTTAGTCAATATTTGTAAATATCACATTATTACTTACACACTTCATGGGCCTATTCAGGCTCTAGAGTTCATGTCTTTGCACAGAGAGCAAGTTAAGAGTTTAGTCACCCAGGATCGTTTTACTCAGTTAGAAGCAGACAAGAATGAAAGGATTGCCGCTCTGGAGAAGGAGTTAGAAACTCTACAAGCTCTTGTCGACAAGGGAAAGCAATCCTTGGCCAAAGAGAAAGCGGCCTCGATCCAAAAGACTGAACTAATCAATAACCTTAGGAGATGCGTTGAAGAGGGGAGGCAAAAGGTCACTGAGCTTAAGGAGATCAATGCCAACTTGGGTAATGAGGTTTCCAATAAGGGGCAAGAAATTATGCAACTGCTAGTGGAGAACAAGGCCCTTAAAGATAGAAAGAAATACCTAGAGGAGGCCATTGCTGAGGTTGAGATGAGGACTCAAATGGAGTTGATGCTGGAATACAAGGAGGGCAAGCATGTCAACTGGGATCCTGAAGCCGTAATTAATGAATACTATACAACATTCCCAGATCCTCCTGTTTCCTCTCCAGATAATGAACCTCGCAGTCCCCCGGCCCAAGATGGAGGAGGCGATGCTGACGCTCCAGCTGCTTAGCCTGCATTTTAGCTTGGATTTACTTTAAATTCCATGTCGCTTCTGGATTTCTTTCCCTGGATATTGTTTCAGACATATTTATGTTAGTTTCATTTGCATTTGCAATTTTATAACTGTCATGAATCTTCGCATAACAAGTTATCTTACCCGCTTTTGAGTTAAACGACTAGCATACTTAGATGCTTGGTTGCCAACTCTCGTTTGGGAAAAAGCATTACCCTCTTTTGGATTAATCGACTAGTTCAGATGCTTGGTCGACTATCCTACTTTGAGTAAGCATGGTCGACTATATTACTTGAATTGTGTCGACTTAAGCTATTTCTGACAACTTAGTCACTTAGCTTGATTTTCGAATTTTCGTCACCTATCATCTGGGGTAACTTCTTTGCAACCTGCAACAATCATAAACAAACTTTTTCGTTTTGACTATGGATCAGAATTTTGAGTGCTGCAGATTAACGCCATGATACCATGATCCTGCTAGCACATTATTCATCATTTTCCAAAGTTCTTGACGACTTTGTTAATATCAACAATCTGCATTCAATATCAATATCAAATTCATAATTAAAAATAATATTTCTTCAAATGTATGGCATTCCAACTTCTTAAAAGTTCTTTACCATTTTTATCGACTAGTCTATATGCTCCAGGTCCTGTAACTTCAACCACCTTATAAGGACCTTCAAATGTTTGACTCAACTTACCATCTCTACTCTCTTCAGTATTCTGAAACACCTTCCTAAGAACCCAATCACCTACCTTAAACTGCCTTTCTCGAATATGTTTATTCCAAAAATTAGTCGCTCTATTTTGATAAGTTGCTATCCTAATCAATGCTTGTTCTCTTCTTTCCTCTAATAAATCTAAATTTAATTGTAATCCTTCATTATTAGTTTCTTCTCGTGACCATTTATATCGTAATGAGGGTACCCCTGCTTCTACAGGGATCATTGCCTCCGTCCCATACACCAATGAAAATGGTGTTTCGCCAGTCGACGTCCTCGACGTCGTTCTATAAGCCCATAAAACGGCTGGCAATTCTTCAGCCCATCGGCCTTTAGCCTTATCTAACATTTTCTTTAGCGAATTAACTATGGTTTTATTACTGGATTCAGCTTGTCCATTAGACTGAGGATTTCTAGGTGTCGAAAACTTCAAGTGAATATGCCATTTTTGACAAAACTTTCTAAAATTCTTCCCAATAAATTGTGACCCATTATCACATATGATATCTGTAACATCCCAAAATTGAAAATTTATATTAAAGATAATTAGCAAGTATTTAATGTCTTGGGAGGTAACTTAGGAATAAAAAAAAACTTTGGAAATAAAATAAACAGAGATAAATATATTTTAAGGAATTTAATTATTTGATAAAAACTCTTACAAAAGAAATTAAGGGGAAGTAAAAGTAAATTAATCTTGTTGAGGGAGATTAGGAAAATAAATAGGAATTTACAATGGGTTAAAGAGCCATTTTATATGCTTATTCAAGAGTAGAAAAATGATTGAACTAAAAGAGCATTTGACTATAATACCCCTCTCTTCATTAACCTTATATATATATATATATACACTCCCATTTGTCCATTTTAGGGGATCATTCTCGTCCTTCACTTCTAGAATATTCTGTTTCTTCTTTTCACTTCATTCTCTCGCATCCTCACTACTCTCCATCAGTTCCAGCGTGCTTTTCATCTAAGAATTTGGCCGATTTTGATCCAACTTCAAATGCAAATGGTGCTTTAGTTTCAGGTGAAGATTCTTTACTTTCCCATATAATTTTCTTCGGTTTAGTGAGGATTTGAGGGACCCAAACAGTGGAGGATTGAGATTTTGATTTTCTGGTTTTTAAGAAGCAAATAACTACTTTAAGTTTTCATTTATGGTATTGGTTTTGTTATTTGTACATGCTGGATTTTTTCGGTTTTGCTGAATATTGGGAAGTGAAGTGTTCTTTTTGTTTCATACCTGTGTGGTTTGAAAAGTCTTAGTGTCTATGTTCATACTTGTTTCATGATTGGAATTTTGATGCACATAAGGTGCTTGTAAAAATGTGTAGAATAAGAACTTGGTTGAGCATGATTGTTGAAGGCTATAATGTTAGAATCTAAAAAAACACAAACACATACGTGTGTGTGTGTGTATTGTTTTTGGTGGAGGATTTGATTCTCCGTTTTGTTTTGCTTGGATAATGTTTGCTTGAGGTATTGAGATTGACTTAATGGGGTAGTATAATTTAAAATTATAGTGATTGATTTATTTGGTTTGGTTCACTAAAAAAATAGAGGACTTTTGAAGGTTATATGAAATAGAGTAGTGTAAGGGAAAAAAAAATTAGTTAATGATAATGAATTTGGTACTCATCATGTTTGGTTCAAATAGGATTATAGTAAGTGATGTTGAGGGATTTGTGCAGAAGTAAACAATTGGAAGGTAAGATAAAGGTGATAGAAGTTTTGTTGGGCTATGTCTTGAAATGTAAAGCATGATGATGGATGTGGAACTGGACAATAATTTTAGCAGTAGAGGTTTGTGATTCAATAAGAAAATGTTAAGTGATTGTGATATAAATTTTAAGGGTGGGTGTGGTGGTTTTATTCAAGTGTTTCTTTTGTATTGTGGTATATATGAGATGTGTTTATATTATGTGTTAACTATCTTACCAAGTGTATTATCGATTTTTGATGTTTAGAGGGATATGATCTCTAGCTTTGGAAGTGAGAAATTTTCTTATTGACTTAATTTGAATGCACTATAAGTGTTTGATGTAATGTTTCATAAGAAGAGAATTTTTAGACTTTTGAGAATTTACGTTTTTTACCTGTGATGTGATGTGAAGACTAATCCAATATTTTCTGTTTTGATTTGATGCTCTGCGAAGCTTCGTTCATGAGGAAGAAATTTCAAAACATATAATTGTGTTACCTACTTAGTTTGTGTTACAAATGAAAAAAAAATAGCATTTGTGTTCTTTGATTTGTTTAGCCCAAATTATAAAGTTATTGAGGAGCTTTTAAAACAATAATTAAAAAGGTTTAAGTTTTTACTGACATGATTTCTTGGAATAGATGTGTCAAATGGTGTCTAAAGTGTAATAAATGAAAGCATGTATTCGAGTTCGTCATTGTTGGTTTTGGATGATTTGTTCTATGTAGGAAAAATAGGAGTGTGCGAGGAAAAGTATTTAATGTATAGGAAGGATATGATTTCAATTAAGACTTGAGAATTTTGTACTGAAAAGATGTTAAGAGAGAGTATTGTGTACTTTCCTTGTTCTTTGATTGTTTAAGTGAGAAGCAAACTTAGGATAAATTGGTTTTGGTGATGCCATTTAATAATGGGATAACACTGTGTTAATCGAATAATTGAAGTATACATAGGGGCTGATTGGAAGTAGGGTATTCACTTGCTTATCTTGATTTCTTTTAATTGAATTGAAGTTTGATTCAGATAGTATGAACCTTGGAAACAAATTTTGAACTATCACTGAGTTTAGAAATGGGATATAAGATTTTAATGTAAGTTTGCTTTGGTTTGTTTTTAAATTGATATTTTTCTCTTGGCATGGGTGGAGGGATATGGGTTGCCAATTAATTTATATTTTCTTGTTCTCTAGATCTTAACTTGTTTTACAACGGGAACAATGTGATTATTGAATTCATTTTGGATATGAACGATTGAGGTTTTATTTGGGACGGATTGCAGATTGGAAAGTTTTGGTCTTTGCCTGTATAAAAAGATTTTGAATCTATTTATTGGTATTTTGAATATTAATAAGTGTATACTATTAGAGGTTGAGTTGATGATTTAAAAATATGAAAATGTTCTTGAACAAATACATTGACTGGACTTAGAGTTGAATTGAGAAAAGATTTTGTTCTGTTTCTCTCTAAAGGAGTTATTATCATTCAAATCGATTTATCTATTACTATATAAACATATACTTATTTTTGAGGAACTAGACACAAAGCGCTTGTTTCGTGACTTCGTGTCACGCTTGTTTCGTGGTTTTGCCACGCTTGAACTATTTTCGTAGACTCGAGTTACGCTTAAACTGTTTTCGTAGTCTTGAGCTACGCTTGACGTGTTTTCGTAGTCTCAAGCTACGCTTGAACCGTTTTCGTAGTCTCCAGCTACGCTTGAACTGTTTTCGTAGTTTGGAGCTACGCTCGACTTGTTTTCGTAATCTCGAGCTACGCTTGTTTCGTGACTTTGTGTCACGCTTGATTCGTGGTTTTGCCACGCTTGGTTATTTACCCTCGTGTGACTGTGTGTCCACGCTTGATTCGTGGTTTTGCCACGCTTGGTTATTTACCCTCGTGGACTATGTGTCCACGCTTGTTTTCGTAGTCTCGGAATACGCTGGTTTTCGTGGCCTTCGGGCTGCGCTTGACTTGTAGATTTCGAGCTGCGCTTGTTTCGTGGCCTCTGTGCTGCGCTTGTTATTCGCTGCGTGTCAGTTCCTCTATAGAAAACAAGTTTTTCATAAGAATGATTAAATGTTATGTTTTCGCAATTACTTTATATTATTTGGACTAAGTTGTTTTATTATGACATGTTAATGGTAAAGATGAGAATTATATTTTCTATATTATGAAATTATTTCAAGAAAACTACTTTTTATTTTTGATATTGCAAGCATTTTATTCATTCGAAAATGATTATGAACTCTTGATAAATGTGATGGTAATCTAGTACTATTTGTTTGATTTTAGATTATTTCTATCAATATATTGCATAGTTGTAATAATAACATTTTTCTCCTTTTCTTTAAGCAGAAGAGGAGGTGAGGATCACCTGGTTGTTAGGTTTTCTATTTAAATAGTAACATTATTTCTTTTTGCGATGTATAATTAAATTTCATTACAAATTTGTATACTTGATGTTTATTCTATTTTAAGTGTCTACTTTTGTGTTGGTTTATATAAGTAGTCGAATAATCCGAAAGAATGAAGATTTGATAGGAACAATAATTGATTTGAAGGGCTTACGAAGTTTAGATGTCTTAAACTTCGTGCCGGTCACGCTATAGAATTTTAGGGTGTGACAATATCTTTTGGTAAACCAAACCTACAAATTATATTTTCCACACAAAATTAATTACCTCTACTTCTCTAATTTGAGCAAATGCAGCTGCTTCTATCCACTTAGTAAAGTAATCGGTGACTACTAGTAAGAACACAACGTTCCCAGGGGCTGCTGGTAACTTACCCACTATATCCATCCCCCATCTCATGAACGGCCATATTGGAGCAATGGTATGTAGTTTTTCAGGTGGTAACCTATCTACATTGGAATATTTCTGACAACTATCACATTTCTTTACCAATGCTATCGCGTCACTCTGCAATGTGGGCCAAAAATAGCCAGCTAGACGCACTTTCCTTATGAGGCTTCTACTACCACTATGATCTCCACAATCTCCTTCATGGATTTCCCTAAGTACATAATTTGACTCTGAAGGGGATACACATTTTAACAAAGGACCTCCTGCATATGATCTTTTATATAACTCGTCCCCTAGTACGGTAAATCTAGCCGCCCTAATAATTATTTTATGCGCTTCGTTCCTATCACTTGGTAATTGTCCATCTTTTAAGTAAGCGACTAGAGGTGTTCTCCAATCCCAAGTCAAATTATTACTATTTATCAATTTGTCAGAATTTTCTAACGCTGAAGTTGTCAAGAAATATAAGGGAATATGTTTATCTTGATTAGCATCTAAAGTTGATCCTAAGTTGGCTAATGCATCAGCTTGTTGATTGTCTTCTCGACTAATCTGTTTTATTTCAAAGCTCTCGAATTTGTCTACTAAACTTTCCACAATACCTAAGTATTTTTTCATTCTGTCATCCTTTGTTTGATAACTTTTTTCAACCTGCTTTGAAACTAACTGTGAATCACTACAGACTACCAAGGATGCTATTCCTAAACTTAAAGCTAATTTTAAACCAGCAATTAGAGCCTCATATTCTACCTCATTATTAGTTGTTTTAAATCCACATTTTATAGCTTGTTCTATTTTGTCTCCATGTACGTTCTGTAAAACAATTCCTACCCCTGTTCCTTTAGAATGGGTGGAACCATCGACATGCAACTCCCATGGAGCTTGTCTAGTATTTTGTCGACTCTCACCTAATGTACTTTTATTTATTTCTTGTTGTAAATTAGGGCTAAACTCAGCTACAAAATCAGCTAATGCTTGGGATTTAATTGCAGTTCTAGGCAAATACGAAATATCAAATTCACTAAGCTCTATCGCCCATTTTACTAGTCGACCAGATAAATCAGGTTTATGCAAAACATTCCTTAAAGGATAATTAGTTACTACCACTATAGGATGACATTGAAAATAGGGCCTCAATTTTTTAGAAGCTGATACCAAAGCTAAAGCTAGTTTCTCCATTAAAGAATACCTGGTCTCTGTGTCAAGTAGCGCCTTACTCACGTAGTAGACTGGATGTTGTTTCTTTCCAATTTCTTTTATCAACACCGCACTTACTGCACTTGCTGCTACAGCTAAATATAAATATAACACTTCACCTGCTTCAGGTTTCATTAACAAAGGTGGACTACTTAAATAATTTTTTAGACTTTGCAGAGCTCCCTCTGCCTGATCATTCCATTGGAAATCTTTACATTTCCTCAGAGCTTCAAAAAATGGTTGACACCTCTCAGATGACCTGGAAATAAAACGAGTCAAAGCAGCTAGACGCCCTGTTAGTTTCTGAACATCCTTAACATTTTGAGGAGAAGGAATTTCCATTACTGCTTTAATTTGTGCTGGATTAGCTTCAATCCCCCTTTTTGAAACAAGATACCCTAAAAACTTTCCTGACTTTACCCCAAAAGAACATTTTTCAGGATTCAATTTCATATTATACTCTCTTAATAAATCAAAAGTTTGCTTCAAATGACTAACATGATCTACTGCTTTTAAAGACTTAACTAACATGTCGTCTATATAGACTTCCATAGTTTTTCCTAGATGTTGATAAAACATTTTATTTACTAACCGTTGATAAGTTGCTCCTGCATTTTTCAAACCAAATGGCATAACTTTATAACAATAAGTGCCTCTTTCTGTTATAAAAGATGTTTTCTCTTGATCATCACTATGCATTAAAATTTGATTATATCCAGAAAAAGCGTCCATAAAACTTAACAACTCATGACCTGAAGTAGCGTCAACTAGTGTATCTATATGAGGCAATGGAAAAGAATCTTTTGGACATGCTTTGTTTAAATCTGTAAAATCAATACACACTCTATGCTTACCATTCTTTTTAGGTACTACTACCACATTAGCTAACCAATCTGGATACTGTACCTCCCTTACTGAACCAATGTTCAATAATTTGTCAACTTCATTATTTATAATTTTATTTCTTTCAGGTGCGAATTTCCTTCTTTTTTGCCTAACAGGTTTAAACGATGAATCCACATTCAACCGATGAACTATTATCTCTGAGCTAATTCCTGTCATGTCCTCATGAGACCAAGCAAAACAATCCAAATTGTTAGATAAAAACCTAATTAATTCTTCCCTAATTTCTTTACTTAAATCTGCTCCAATGGATAAAGTCCTCTCAGGTTTTTCAGGAATCAAAGAAATTTTCTCTAATTCGTCACCTAAGCCCCCCTTATCCGTTGGAGACAGATTCTGTAATTGCTATACGGGCTCAAGACTTTTTGAAATTCCTTTTAAAGCAGTTTGATAGCATTCTCTTGCAATTCTTTGTTCTCCTTTAATTTCTCTTACCCCCCAAGGAGTATGAAACTTGATGGATTGATGCAAAGTAGATGGTACAGACCTCATTTGATGAATCCATGGTCGACCTAACAACACATTATATGCTGACGGGCAATCCATCACCTGAAATTTGATTAGTTGATTGACACCCACAGCCTGGGTGACTAAAGAAATTTCCCCTACCGTTCTATCTGGTGCTCCATTTCCGAAGACCAATATTGTAGGTGCTTGTATAATTTGAGATTCTAAATTTAACTCTTTAACTGTTTGCAAATAAATTATATTAACAGAACTACCTGCATCGATTAAAACTCGTTTGACATTGCAATTAGCTATCATTAAAGTTATTACCAAAGCATCGTCATGATAAGAAAACATTTGAATTTCACTACTCTTAAAAGTTATTTGTTCATTAATATTACTAGTCGACATAACGTCGCCTAAGTAACTAGTTGACGAATCATAATTAAACAAAGAACGAGCATGTCTCTTTGCAGCAGAATATGTACTTCCACTTACCTCGGACCCACCTATTATCATATGAATGGTACGAGCATTCTGTGGTGTAGTCGATGAATGGACTGGCTTTTGTTGTGCATCACCTGCACGAGATGTATTTTTATTATTTTTTATAATATCTTTTAACATACCTTTCTTCATCAATTCCACCACTTCTTTTCTTAGTTGAATACAATCTTCCGTTCTATGTCCATGGTCGTCATGAAAATGACACCATTTATCCGGGTTACGCTTTTCTGGCTCACGTTTAAGCTTATTGGGCCACCTAACAGAATCGCCTAGCTTCTGTAATGTGTTCACTAATTCCGCCGGGCTTACTGTGGAATAAGGTTCAGATCTCCAATTCTTTCCTCGAGCTTGCTGGGATCGCCTATCGACATAACCACCTTGCTGTGTATTTTTCTGTCGCTCAGCCAATTCTAATCTAAATTTTGCATCATCTTCCTCCCACCTTATCTGAGCCCAAGCATAAGCTTGTACTTCCACCCAAGTCTTAACTTGATGCATAGTGAGCTCTTTATAAAGTTGTGAACCTGGAAGCAAACATCTACGAAAAGCTTGCACAGCTATAAATTCGTCACAATTTGGAATACTTACCATTTCTTGAGTAAACCTGGTTAATATTTCCCTAGTAGTTTCATTAGGTCTTTGTAATATTCTATATAAATCATCAGATGTTTTGATCAAATTTCGACTACTAGCAAATTGCTGCACAAATATTTCAGTTAGTTGACTAAACGAATTAATACTACCTGGCATGAGATTTGTCCACCATGACAATGCTGGACCTATTAGGCTAATGCCAAAACCACGACACATCGCAGCTTGACGTTTTTCAGCAGGTATGACGGCAGCCATCATAATTTGTCTATACTGTGCCATATGCTCATCAGGATCTGTTTTTCCACTATATTTTGGCAAAACAGGAAACACAAAACGTTCAGGTAAGTCAATTAAAGCAATTTGATCGACAAATGGGCTATCTGAATAATTTCCCAATCTAGCAGACTCAAATGGTTTTCTAATTCCTGGGATTTGCAACACTGTTCTTTCGAGAGTTTGCACTTTCTTCTTCAAATACTCTGTTTCAGTGGCACGTGTGTCACCTGTATAAGTGGATGCTTTGGTGGATTCTTCTTCTTCAGATCCTGCATCATGACCAGAATTGTTAGGCTCAGTATCTTTCTTACCTCCTCCTTCAGAATCGTGAGGAATATCATCCTCGCGCTCTTCTTCATTCTCAGGATGCTTATCAGCAATGACATTTATTTTTTGGTGTAATTCTTGATTTTCCTTCTGCAACCGTTCCAGAGTTTCTGTTTGAATGGCGATGGCTTCGCTCTGCTGTGTAACAAATTGCTCCTGCCTAGTCATCCTTCCAGATTGTTCAGTCAACTTCGCCAGAATTTGAGAGAATTGATCACCATGACTAGGTTGTTCCATTGTAAATGAATTGCCAAAAAGACGGTAGCTTATATGAAAAGACTATCTTCCCCACAGACGGCGCCAAATGTTGATACACAAATATATCAAATCAAAGAATAATGATTTTATTCAGAATGTGTGGACAAACCACAATGGTAATACAAAAGATTAGTCGCCTAGACTTTGGTCGACTAGCGAAAGAGAGAAATAGAAAGTACAAGATTCATAAGATATTGGATGATCCTTTACATGGATCGAGTTTCTATATATAGGCTACAAATTTCCTATCCGTTGGAATAATCAATTTACACACTTATGGGTATTTCCGTTTTGATTCCCATAAATATGGAGATTACAAAGAATTAAATAGCGGTTACAGAATATCTTTGACCAGCATTGAAGATTTAGTCGATTCTCTGACACATTGGGCTTCTTCAGACTTATCACCTTTTGGGCCTAGTGGGCCTTTTACATTAAGTTGAATTTCGTCGCAACAATATGAAAGTAAATTAAATATGCACCTGGACTAATGTAACGATTATTCAGGGCCCAATCATCCCTAAAGGAGGCAAACTTCTTGAAGGGAGCCCCTGCAAATTGTTGAAACAAAATACAGCCATTCAGTATTTTAAAATACTAGAAATCATTTTGATATCGGAATTCCAGATAACATGTCTAGATAAGAGACTTCCAATTTGGACACAACTATCAAGTTTAGAGAGACCTTGTGTGTCTCTATTTTTGGCTACTATATTGGACTTGGTAAACGGAATATATATGTTGCAGTCTTATATTTCATTTTTCTCCAACCACAAGCGGGTGGTGAATAATAAATCTAACATGCTATTTCACTCATTTAACAAACCTCAATCACGACATGGGGAGCTCATTTGAACCTACAATAATAAAGTTCAGATGGATATCATACCTTCTAGTTCTACCATGGCCTTCTTAATCACAGGCTTGAACTTACCTGCATGGAAAATTAAAAAATCAATAAAACGAGAAGAAAAGAAAAGCATGAGCACGAAAAATACATGAAAGATAAAAATGTACTCCCTCCGATTCTAAATATAAGACCTAATTGACTTTTTCTAGAAAATCCTTAAAAAAGTAAAATAAGTTAATTATAAATTGATTTACCTAATTTTTCCCCTTAGACTAGTTTATTTTACCTATAAACTAATGGATAACCTAAAAATATATCAAATATGTCATCCTTTAATAACCTATTTCGCAACTTTAATCTCTCTAAAAAAAAGTCAATTAGGTCCTATATTTAGGACCGGAGGTAGTATAAAATTTGAATGTTCTTTACTGTCCATTCCAGGTTGCAAAACATTAAGTTTTGTTTGAGACAGAGCCAAAGCAGAAAAAAGCCATTGGAGAGAAACGTAAAGCTACTATGGATATTTATAACTTATAAGTACCATGTCTCCTTTCAACGTCCATAAGTGTGGTCAATGCAGTTCCACCAACAGTCCAGTCTTCTACCAGAGCGCTGAAATTCCCAACCTGATCAAATATCAGAAAAAATTAAAGGATCCATCTTTACAGACTAGCACAATTATAAAACATTATTAATAGTAAACATCAAACTATGATAACTTGAATGTTGATTACCAAACAAAATGTTGATGCGAAAGGATTAGCACTAACCGATGATACCAGTCCAGTTTTCCCACTGTAGGAGGAAAACATCATGACCAAGGGCTTAGCAATACATGGCATCAAAGTTAGTTGGCAAACCACATCTTCCTTCATAGCTGTACAACATAATTAAGTAATAAATGAGTCATATAGATAGTGACACACCAAACAAATATAGGGATACTAAAAAATTTGGACTATGCAAAAGGAAGTTAGAGTGAGTTCCTGGAAATTTATTTTGTAGTGCGGCTCTACATATTAAATTCAAAAGGACAATGGCCAATCACAATATAATTCCAGATTAAAGTACCCGAAAAGGTGTGACTGCCCTTTGAATTCACCCCTATATGTGCCTTCTTGTTTTCTCTTTGCCAGCTCAGTTTCAACCATTTGAATAAGCATTTTTTCCGTTTCTATTTTGGCAACCTATAACAAAATAAATTAGCATAAGCATTGTTCAAGTAAAATTGCATATTGATGCCAAACGACTGCAACAAAAAAAAGCATTATAGAACCATACAGCACCTTGAAAATTTCCATGTGATCTCTTTGGAGCATAATAACTTAATTTATAATGTTGTTTCAAATATCACAATTCACCTACATAATAATTTAATTGTTTATTTTCATAATCGCCATCAAAACTAATTCATTCTACCTATAAATTAACATATGATATGATTACATGTGTTGCACCTTATAATTTAATAGTCTAATTTATTTTCTTAATTTTCATCGGAAAAGGTAAAGGGCTTGATATCAAGTTAGTAAGAAAACATATTTTCATAACTTATTTATAAGCTTGATACCTGTAACAGTATCAAACCTTTAAAATAAATCAATTTAACTAAGTTTAATTACTTAGTTACTGTTCTCTAACTTGG
This sequence comes from Mimosa pudica, assembly GCA_029929735.1. NCBI lineage: Eukaryota > Viridiplantae > Streptophyta > Magnoliopsida > Fabales > Fabaceae > Mimosa > Mimosa pudica. Next base: position 4,522,706 of record JAKELP010000020.1, read on the forward strand.
TTAAGTTCATCTCCTCCTCTTCCTCATTTCCATTTCTCCTCCCCAATATAGTATCGTCTTTATATCTGTAATAAATAGAGCGTTTTTATGTCTGTTTTTCACTGAATTCTTGTATTTTATCAATTTTGTTTTAGTTTTTTTAATGTTTTTGCAGTGACATGCCATAGACATAGAGAAAAAGTTGGATCAGTTAAAGATTTGTGGCAACCCCTTTTTCGCATATAGTTCCTATATATTGAACGCGGACATCAGTAGTGACGTTAACATTGATTTGTTTTCTTTTGTTCAATTCTTTTGTAGAGAACATTTGCAAGCAATGATTTATATGTGTCCAAAAAGGTATGCCACAAAAAGTGAACATTAGTTAATATCTAACCTAGTTTATGTTTTTTAATGTTATTTTGTCTGATTGAGAAAAATTTGCCCACATCTTGTCAAAACTGCCCTCATTTTTCTCATAATTCCATTTTGTGAGATTCTATTCATTTTAATTTTAAGAAGAGCATTTATTACAACAATCAAATACCTTTTACAGTTTATTTTTATTTGGAAACTGTAACTACGATTTTTATTTGCTCTTGCTTTTCTTTTGATCACTTGTCCATCCTTATATGTAAGTAGCTGATGATGCCTTGTTAACTTTTTTATATATATTATGTTTGTTGTGGAAAAACTTCAGCAAGAATATTAAAGTCTCTAAATTGTTTATACCATTGGCTGAGGTTGTTGAAAATTAGTTATGTGATTACCCTTTGACAATTTGTTATTGTTATTTTTGGAGACTAAATAGTCATTTGTTGATTTCTTTGTACTGAAAAATTTAAAGGTGTTGAAATTGTTATTTTTAGTGCTACCCTACTTTTTTCAAGTAGTAGGGTTTGTATTTGTAAATCTAATGGCAAATTGTTTTATTTTAGGTATCTCAAATTCATTTGGATTTGAGGAACACAAATTTGTAATGGCGAAAATCTTTAGTTTAGTACTACCTCCGGTCCTAAATATAAGACCTAATTGACTTTTTTTGGAGAGGTTAAGGTTGCGAAATAGGTTATTAAATCATGACATATTTGATATATTTTTAGATTATACATTAGTTTATAGGTAAAATAAACTAATCTAAGGGAAAAAATTAGGTAAATCAATATTAACTTATTTTGCTTTTTTATAGAATTTTCTAAAAAAGTCAATTAGGTCTTATATTTAGGACCGGAGGGAGTATCTTACAATTCAACGTTTATAAAATTTATGACTTTTTTATATTTGGTTGTTATGGCACCAACTCAGATTAAATGTTTCAAACATTTACCTTTTGTAACCATGTCTTACTTTTTGTTTAAAACATTGATTCTATAACATTGTCCTCACTAATTCTCTTAGGAAAAAAAACTCTTTACATGAGGTACATTTGTCCTTTATACATATTTTATAGTCACAAAAAATCATTTTTCAAAAACCAACATGTCATATTTTATGCATTTATTTAGTCCATGCAACTCAGAGTTGGACTCTAGTTGTTAATAAATGGGTAAATTAGCAAACAAAGGTACAATGAACACCTTAAACTATTTGTCCAGAGAGATTAGATTTTAATATTTTATGGTAACATTTATGGAATACTAGTATCACTTACGCAAGATAATCAGCATAATAATTATAATACATAAATCTACACTGCACTTTATTGCAGGGGCCATTTTCCTTTCCTGGACGATGCGGCAATACCGCAATAGCATCACATGCATGCATACACTTGTTTGTTCAATTTTTTGCTGTATCGATTACTATACTGATATGTGTCAGTTTAGTTCCGAACATTGATCAACATTAAATATAGTTTAGAAATAAACAAAGGGATCTTTTTTTCAGAAGCCAAAAGCAAGCTTTCAAGATGATGTAAAAGCATTGAAAGTTCAGTTTAATAATATCCGTGCGAAGTACAATAGCAACATCAGAGAAGCAGTAGTCTCTAGCACAGGAAGGCGAGAAACACAATAATATAATAGTTTGACCAACAAAATCCATCCCTATGAAAAATTTATGTGAAAAGATTTAAACCAATGTACTGCAACTAAATAATCTTATTATTCGTTTATATGAAGATCAATTTTAAACTCTGATTTCCCAAAAATCCACGTAACAAATAATTGTGATATGTAATAAGAGCTTCAGCATTCATAATCTCTGTATTAAAAAAATTATTCAGTTTTGGAAGTCCTAAACCACTCCAATAAAAGCTCAATGAAACAAACCGCATTGTTTATGCATATGCAGACAATACCGGTTTTTTTTTCTCTTCAAGTGTGGGGGCCCACTTCAGTACTTGATCATAAAAGCCAAAAAAATAGAGTAAAAGGCAAAAGCACTAGAGAGCTGCTAACTGCGCCTCAGAAGTTTTTATTTGAGGCACTAGGAAATCAATAAATAAATTAAACACCACTAAAACAAAAGCTTCATAACATCATAAAATTTATATGCCTAGCATAGAGCACCAAGCTCCAAGAGCAGGGTGTGACTAGCAGCATTTGAACCTGGACCCTTGAATTGAATAGGACCTGCGGCGAAGATCATTATGTACCATAAGAATATGTCTCCGGTTAAACTAAAATGAAGAGATTAATGCACAAGCAATACTTAATCCATTTTATTTTAATGGCGTGGGAAATAAGGATTAGATGCAAGCAGAAAATGCAGAAATATATGAAAGTAAATTAAATATGTACCTGGACTAATGTAACGATTATTCAAGGCCCAATCATCCCTAAAGGAGGCAAACTTTTTGAAGGGAGCCCCTGCAAAATGTTGCAACAAAATACAGCCATTCAGTATTTTAAAATACTAGAGATCATTTTGACATTCGAATTCCAGATAACACGTCTAGAAAAGAGACTTCCAATTTGGACACAACTATCAAGTTTAGAGAGACCTTGTGTTTCTCTATTTTTGGCTACTGTATAGGACCAAGTAAAAGAAATATATATGTTGCTGTCATATATTTCATTTTTCTGCTACCAAGCAGGTGGTGAATAATAAATCTAACATGCTATTTCACTCATTTAACAAACCTCAATCACGACATGGGGAGCTCATTTGAACCTACAATAATGAAGTTCAGATGAATATCATACCTTCTAGTTCCACCATGGCCTTCTTAATCACAGGCTTGAACTTACCTGCATGGAAAATTAAAAGTTAACAAAACAAAAAGAAAAGAAATGCACTGAATACAAAAAATACATGAAAGATAAAAATGTACAAAATTAGAATGTCCTTTACTGTCCATTCCAGGTAGCAAAACATTTAAGTGAGAAAGGTAAAGCTACTATGGATATTTATATGTACCATGTCTCCTTTCAACGTCCATAAGTGAGGTCAATGCAGTTCCACCAACAGTCCATTCTTCTACCGGAGCGCTTAAATTCCCAACCTGATCAAATATCAGATAAAATTAAAGGATCCATCTTTACAGACTAGCACAATTATAAAACATTATTAATAGTAAACATCAAACTATGATTGCTTGAATCGTAATAATCAAACAAAAGGTTAGTGCAAAAGGATAAGCACTAACCGATGATATCAGTCCAGTTTTCCCACTGTGAAGGAGGACTCCAGCACCATAACCAAGGGCATAGCAGTACATGGCATCAAAGTTAGTTGGCAAACCACATCTTCCTTCATAGCTGCACAACATAATTAAGAAACAAATGAGTCATAAATAGTGACACAGCAAACAAATATAAGGATACTAAAAAATTTGGACTATGCAAAAGGAAATTGTAGAGCGAGTTCCTAGAAATTTAGTTTGTAGTGTGGCTCTATATATTAAGTTCAAAAGGACAAAGGCTAATCACAATATCGTTCCAGATTAAAGTACCCGAAAAAGTGTGACTGCCCTTTGAATTCACCCCTATATGTGCCTTCTTGTTTTCTCTTTGCCAGCTCAGTTTCAACCATTTGAATAAGCATTTTTTCCGTTTCTATTTTGGCAACCTATAAGAGAATAAATTAACATAAGAATTGTTCTCAGTAAAATTGCATATTGATGCCAAATGACTGCAACAAAAATAGCATTATAGCACCATACAGCACCTGAACATTTCCATGTGGATCTCTTTCGAGCATCAGTTGTTCTTGAATTGCTTGGGGTAAAAAGTCAAAAAGCTTTAGTGACTGATCAGTAAGTTTCTTCTTCCATAATCCACCCTCGTCAACAACATCATTAGCCAGTACTTCATTTAACTCTGCGATAAGGTGCTGAACCTGCATAAGGCATAATAATATCCATAAATGTTTATCATCTAATGCATGTCTACACTGACTGTATGGATGACAGATAAGAAATAAAAGAGGAATCAGATAGAACAATTTTTTTAATCACAGCAAAAGATACCTCAGGAATGAAATCAATTAGGCCTTCAGGGATTAAAATGACACCATAGTTGTAATTAACTTGAGCTCGTTTACAGATAACATCTACAATGTAATCTGTGACATTTTTCAGTGTCAACTTCTTGGCAGCAACCTGCAATAATATATTTCTAGGTCAATTTAATAGAGACATGGTAACAATCACCGATGCTTTGTTAATTCATTCACAAATACTGCAAAAAGATCGGATGTTTGACAAACCTCTTCTCCGATGATAGTGATGTTTGGATGAGTTTGTAAAGCACATTCTAGTGTAATGTGTGAAGCTGCACGGCCCATGAGTCGCACAACTGCAGACAAATGTGTAAACATGTTACTAAATATTCAGAGCCCAGACAGATAATGAACAGATAAAGAAACCAAGTACTGTAGGGAAAATTAAGAACAAAAGCTTAAGAGGGCATTGTTTAATGAGGGTCATTTAAAAATGAGTCATGGTTGGAGGGGCCATACATTTTTCCTGTAACATAATCACAAGAACTAAATGTAGGATTTACACATAATACAATACTGTGAAATAATGCAAATTACTCACTTTACAGGTTTTAATGCATGATGGGTAACATGAATAATGTGACAAAGCAGACAGGCATCTCATAATGAATATCTCTTTAAGAATTAGAACATAATTGTCATCTTGAATGATGCAATTACAATATTACCACCTTGAATTACATGGCATTTAAACTATGATCTCATCTCTGTAGATGCATAATAGCATTGTTGTCAAACTCGCGAGTTAACTCTACGATTTTACCGTTTTTACGACACTACCTAAACAAAACGTGTCACGAGTCACCTAAATTTTCAGTCTTTGAAAATTCGGTAGAAACTTACGTGTTTACAATGTAAATTCACCGTTTTTACGTTTCTACCTTATAGAAAATTGTGTTAATTTGCTACTAAATTCATTTTAATTATTTTTAATTGAAAAAATTCAATGAATTTAAATATGAATTTCATAGAAATTTATCTATTGAGGTTGATATAATATGAATATTGATATATTTAAATCTACTATTTGTATTTAAAATAAATTCAAGTTAATTTATTATTAGTTTTTGTATTCTTATTTGATTATATAAAAGAAATACATGTTTTTTGATAAATGTAAACTCTTACGAGTTTACGATTCGAGTCTACCGATTCGGGTTTACCTAATCTCCACGAGTTTACTTAAACTCACGAATTTGACAACCTTGCATAATAGAACTTGAGTACCAAATTTTTGCAAGGTCAAATGTTTTAATGGGAAATGGGATGCATGGCCAAGGCACCAATAAATAAAAGTACAAGGTGATTCATTGAATTTGTCACTTTAGCTCTGTAAAGTAACTGATCTATAGTTTTTGAGTTCCAATTACTAGTCCACATGGATATACTTACAATGATAATATTTTCCAGTGGATCTTGCATCAATCATGACATTTCCAATCATTTCAGAATATATCTGCAAAAAATTACCATTTCAATGTGAAAAAAAACTGAATTTGTATCACAGCTATATTGTTTTGCCTTATAAATTAAAATACAGGGTGAAAGTAGAATGCAGAGCCTCATTGACCTTGCAGGCAGTATCAAATCCAAAACTTGTAGGGACTTCTTTGCATTTCAAATCACCATCAATGGTTTTAGGGCAACCAATCACTCGTGTTTTCATATTTTTGCTCCTGCATCGATTATGATACCAAAAACATGAACACTTGTAAGTTCATAAATGAATTTTGTTTCCCTTCTACTACTTGTACAAACCGATTAATTTGCAAATATTGGGGTGAAATGGAAATCAACTTGATATGAAAAAATCATGGCAAACATATAACTGGTTCAACAAACCTGAAGTTCTCAGCAAGGAGGCATGCATTTGTGTTGGAGTCATCTCCACCAATAACCACAAGCCCATCCAAGTCTAGCTTCTTGGCTGTTTCTTCAGCTTGTTTAAACTATGCAAGTCAATTGAAAAAGTCTTTAGACATTAAGAAAAAATGCTTCTGTGAAGTAAAATAGAGCAATCTCATGATCTCACACCTGCTCCGGAGTTTCAATCTTGTCCCTTCCACTGCAAATCATGTCAAAGCCACCCTGAAAACAAATATCCTTCTAGTTAATTGTCAAACATAATGATCATCATTTATGCTGAGAGAGTAATCATAATAGCACACTCCTAACACATGAAAATGAATGAGGCTGCTCCAATTGCATCATCTTTATCACAGCAGAATCGAATATGCATAAAACTTCAAACAAATGACTGTGAAAGGTTAACAATGAATCTGTGAAACCAAATCACCAGTAAAGTATAGAAAGAAATGATGTTGTCATGCACCAACAGAAGGCTTACTACGCAATGAGAAAACATGCATAGTTCAAATATTAAACTAAGAAATAAACAATAATAAGGCACATTCAAAAGCCTGCCCTTCCCAATTAAATCATGACAAGTTTGAAGCACACCCATGTTATAAAATCATATGACAGAAAGAAAACGAACGAACCTGGTTTCTGTAAGGATAGATATAATCTGAATTCAATTCAACATATTTGCACTTCATGATTCCAGCAGGACCTCCTCTGAAACCATACAATATACTCCCTTTTGTTCGTTGTTGCAGGTAATCTTGAACAAAAGAGACAAACAAAAAATTAGCTCGCCTGCATGTAACAAAAATGAAAACAATAGATACAATACATTCAATTTAATCTAACTCAAAGTAGTGCATACCAAAAATCCCAGAAATGACATTGTGACCGCCAGGTGCCTGACCTCCAGACAAAACCACTCCAATCTTCAACTTCTGATCCGATGACAACGTCTCTGTTTCACTTGGCACCAGCATTGCAGAAGGCTGCCCAAACAAGTGGGGAAATAGCTTCGCAATCTCATCTACAGAAATAACAACACCATCTAAGAATCAAATTTAAACGAAAAGTACAAAACTTTAAGATTCTTTGCTCAATACAACACCCTCAAAGGTTAAAAAAGTAAAATTGATCTACAACAAGCACCGGGCAGTCACAAAGAAAAAGCTCTCAATCCAAAATGACACAGCTAATCAAACAATGCATATAGAGAAGAAGTAAAGCTCCACACAAAATCCAAACCTTAAGTTTCTCTTTTCAATACAACAGTCAACAAAGCTTGAAAAAAAAACAAACATGATCTAAAACAAGCATTTAGCAATCACTAAAAAACCAACCTCTCCAACAAAAATGACATCAAATCAATCAATGCATATAGAAAACCAAAACCCCACATAAAAGTTCAAAACTTTAATTTCCTTTATTCAATACAAAAACTTGATCTACAACAAGCCTTTGACAGTCACCAAAAAACCAACCTTAACAAGCAAAATTAGCCGCTAACCGATCAATGCATATATAAAACAAAAAAAGCACATAAAGTCCAAAACTTTAAATTCCTTTACCAACACAACATTCATCAAATCATAAAAAAAGAAGTAAACTTGATCTAAAACAATCATTTGGCCATCACAAAAAAACCAAACTTTTCAAGCAAAAATTGGCAGCTACTCGATGAATGCGCATAGAAAACTAAAACCCCACATAAAGTCCAAAACTTTAAATTCCTTAATTCACTACAACATTCATCAAATCATAAAAAAGAAGTAAACTTGATCTAAAACAAGCATTGAGATTTCAAACAACAACAATGGCATCATATCAAACAATGCATAAAGAAAACCCAGATGAACAAAAAGTGAACTTGAATCGAAAATAAGGTAAATTACGAAAAACCCACCTGGGTTTCCAGCAGCAGAACTAGGAGGGCCATCGACAATGTTAAAGGGTGCTTTGAGAACAGAAGGAAGAGGAAGTTCGTAGTCAATACGACTGCTTTGGACTTCACTGTAGACGGAGGTGAGTCTTCCGGTGACGGAGGTCGGTGCGGCTTTGACGGCGGCGAAGCCTCCGTTAGGTACAAAAGACGGTGCCATGGAAGAGAGAGAGAGAGAGAGAGAGAGAGAGAGAGAGTGGATCTGTGAGTGATGTGAGTGTGAGTGTTTGTCTCCAATACGGAAAGAAAGAAAGTGAGAGGAGAGTATAATATTGAAAAAGGGTTTCAAAAGGTAAAAGATCTTTGAAATCTTTAGGCCATTCCTCACCGTTGGATCTTCAGGGTTAGTTTGGTAAATTGCAAGTATTAGTGTATTTATTTATATTACTATAGAAAATTAGGGTGTAAATTGGGGTGTTCACTGGAGGGGATTGGAACACCCTTGTCCTATCCTAAAGATGAATTTTGTCCCGAACATTTTTGGGACGAGAAATGCCACGAGGCGGGACAGAACGGGAAAAATTTGCACATTCTTATAGAAAATTAGTGAATAAATCTCTATAGATAATTTAATATTTGTTTGGACATGTATATCTCCTATTATTATCTGTTGTCTATGGAGTATATTTTTTCATTCATTGTTCAAGATATCACTAGTTTTATGTGTATCTCTTCATTGTTGACCAAATTGAGACTTTGTTAGCTGTTTATTGGTCAGAATATTAACTCTCAATAATAATTTCCAAAAAAATTTCATTTTAAGCCAAAAAAAGGCATCCCTAGGTTTTCCTTTTAGATTTTGAATTATAGTAAAACCCTTTTAGCCATTTGTGATTATAAAAAACCTTTTAGCCAATCTCTTTTGAGAGAATAATCCGTTGTAGTTAAAGAAATTATAAACTGTAACAAAAAAATAAAGAAATTATAAACTGTAACAAAAAAATAAAGAAATTATAAACTGTAACAAAAAAATAAAGAAATTATAAAGCGAATATACCTAAAAATTCTGTAAAATCAATTCGCACCTGGAGGGGTAGTTGAGACCTGTGGAGGGCATGGGAAAAGAGATTCTAAGGCGGGTGAGTGGATCAGCTTCAAAGTTTGGTGACTATCTCAAGTTGTGTCACCTAACTCTTGAATGTGATTGTGATCGTGATACCACTTTTTTGGTAGACCCCGAAAGATAAAAAGTTATTAATAACCAAAGTAGGATATGTCATATGGTGTTATTGTAAACCATGCAATGTTTAAATATGATTTGATAACATCCAATATTGATTAATTAAATTGAAAATATTTAATGCAAAGCCCTATAGACTAACAATCCATGAGTTATGTATGTTAAGATTTACTGACTCATTTTGTTTCATTATTCTATCTTAAAAGAATCATTTGAAATGAATAAATGAAGTATTGAGTCCGTTTGGTTGTAGGAAAGAAAGTGAAGAAATTGAAAGTGAAAGGGTGAAAATGGAAAGTAAAGGTAAATTAAGTAATGATGGTAAGGTAAAGTTTGTGGGGCCCAGAAAAAATGTGAGATAGAGAGAGAAAGCTTGTGGGCCCCGGGATATATGTAAATTAAACAAAAACTTTTACTTTCCTCACTTTCTAATTCATCATCACTTTCATTGGGCAACCAAACAAGCCCTTAGTAATTGAGAAGCCAAAGGATAATTTACAAAGACCCACCAACATTCAAGGAAACTTTAACAAAAATTAAAAAAAAACATTGAGGAAAACCCGAAAGCCCATATTGAAGTTTCAGTAAGGATGCACTATAAATTCTTTTACTTTATATTAACTTATGAATATGAATTTTGTTTTCTTAATGTTAGAAATTATTTATCAATCATTTTAAATAGAAACAAAATATTTTTGATCAAGAAAATAGAAACAAAATATTCTTCACATGTTATGTTTAATTTTCATTACGCTATAGTAATTCAAAAATCCATGGGCTAGGCTAACGCTATAGTAATTCAAAAATCAATGGGCTAGGCTAAGGCTAGCCCATGAAAACTAGCCACATAGCAATCTTTATCATCAATCCCTTGTTAGTTTCGGCCCCAAAATGAAAAATCCCTTGTCGGCCATTCTTCCAAAATGGAACACTATTATGAGACTAATATTTCGACTTATAATTTAAGCATTTATATTAAGTTCACACGTGAATTCTAAGTTCAAACAACCATTACGATGTGTTATGTGAATGCTCCTAAAGTTAAAAGCAGAAGGCGTTTTTTTTTTCAAGCTTGCCCTTTTTCTTTCAACTTTTTTTGGCAACGAAGATTTCAAGATTAAACATTCAAGCATGCTTTTAACTAGAATTATAATATCGGTAGTAGTTAAAAAAATAAAGAACATTATTAGAGGATGGACGTACTTGAATTACAAGACAACATTCTATCGCGAAGAAAATAATTAGTCCATAAATGATATGAAGCTTAGTAGTGTATGAATAAATCTAAGACATTCCCACGATTATTTGGTGCTTTTTTACTCTGTTTTATATTTTTAAAAAACAACTTAATAAAAATTTTACTTATGCGACGAGTTGTTTGATAAGCTTGAATAAAAATTTTACGTACTTCCATATACTTGCAGTGTCTGGGAGTTTCCCTATTAGTTCTTAGAAGAAAAAAGTGAAAAAATTTATGTAATTCTCTATCAAAAGAATGATGGACCAATGAAGCAAAGAATTAACTTATCACAGAAGCTACTACATAAGTAGTATCCTCTGGTCATTTTTATAAGATTATTTTACTTTTTTTTTGAAAAAATTATATAAAAAAATTGATCACTTTAAATTATTTATAGTTGTCATTTTTTTTAGAAATTAGTTTATTCAACTTATAAACTTACATGTATTCTAATTACATGTGTCACATATTATAATTTTGTGTTCTAATTTGATTCATTAAGTAAAGAAAAAAGACAAAGTGCTCTTATATGTAAACAAGAGAAGTATCTTCAGCAATTTTCTTTTATCTTTTTGCTTTTCATTAATCCAAGAATAATGAGTTAATTACACAAACATATGCTTATAAAAAACATATGGTTTAGCATAAACCGGTAACTTCATTAAGAATATTCCTATAAAGATTCCTTATAAATTAAATTTTATGAAAAAATACATTGCATTTACTAATTTACTCCGCATCTTAATAACAACGACCTAATTTTAACTTAAATTTTGTATTGAAGAACATAAGTTTTTTAATTTCTTTTCATAAATAACTATTTGCTTAATGCATTTATATATTGATGGAAAATTGAAAATTTTAGTTAATGTAGAGACAAAAACTATTTGAAAAATTGATTGCTTGTTCGATTAAATATATGCTTGACTTAATTAATATGCCTAAGAATGTTTGTAACAGTTTTTTAAAGATAAATATAAATGATATACGTAATCTTCCGAATTTACCTTTTATGCGTTATGATAAAAAAAAATCAGAATATTTTTCTGGTAATTCAAAATAGTTCTGCACGCAACCAAAATGTGTTGCTGATGCCTGATGATAAATTTAGAAAGAGGATGAATCTGTTTACTTGTTTTTGGAAGAAAAGAATATAATATTCACCAAAAAGAAAAAAAGAATAATATTGTTACTTATGTTTCTTGCGGAAACAAATAAAGAACAATGAGTAAAGCACTTGTGTCTACTTGCCATTTTCAATAATCACACACACACACACACACTTAAATATTTATAATTACTTTTAGTGCATCACATAGAAGGAATCACTTGTTTCAAAAAAAAATATACTTAAAATTTCTCGTAGAGACAAAAAACTTATTTAAAATTGATTAATTATTCAATTAAATATATGCTTGACCTGATAGAATTTCTCGTAATTCTATTACAACTTGGGTCGTGGCTAGGCTAGGCTAGCCCATGAAAATTCATCTTTCAAGAAACCATCAAAGGTTTGGTTTGGTACAAGTAATATAAAAACAAATCTTTATCATCAATCCCCTGTTAGTTTCAGCCCAAAAATGAAAAATCCCTTGTAGGCCATTCTTCCGAAATGGAACACTATTATGAGACTAACATTTCGACTTATAATTCCAGCATTTATATTAAGTTCACACGTGAATTCTAAGTTCTAACAACCATTACGACGTGTTATGTGAATGCTCCTAACGTTAAAAGCAGAAGGCATTTTTTTTAATGAAAAAGAATATAGCAGAAGGAATTTTTTTTTCAAGCTTGCCCTTTTTCTTTCAACTTTTTTTGGCAACGAAGATTTCAAGATTAAACAGTCAAGCATGCTTTTAACTAGAATTATAATATCGATAGTAGTTAAAAAAAATAAAGAACATAATAATTATAGTATGGACGTCTTGAATTACAAAACTAAACATTCTGTCGTGACGAAACTAATTAGTCCATAAATGATCTGAAGCTTAGTAGTGTATGAATAAATCTAAGATGGTTGGTGCTTTTTTTTACTTTTGTTTTATATTTTTTAAAATAACTTAATAAAAATTTTACTTATGGGACGAATTGTTTGATAAGCTTGAATAAAGATTTTACGTACTTCCCTATACTTGCAGTGTCAGGGAGTTTCCCTATCAGTGAAAAGCTTGATGTAATTCTTAGAAGAAAAAAGGTGAAAAAATTTATGTAATTCTATATGAAAAGAATGATGGAGCAATGAAGCAAAGAATTAACTTAGCCTAGAAGCTCCTACTTAAGTAGTATACTCTGGTCCTTTTATAAGATTATTTTAAATTTTTTGAAAAAATTAGGGATAAAAAATTGATTACTTACAATTATTTATAGTTGTTCTTTTTCCTAGAAATTAGTTTATTCAACTCATAAACAAACATATATTCTAATTACATGTGTCACATATTATAACTTTGCGTTCTAATTTGATTCGTTAAGTTCAAAAAAAAAAGATAAAGTGCTCTTATATTTGCCACAAGAGAAGTATCTTCAGCAATTTTATTTCTTTTATCTTTTTGCTTTTCATTAATAGAAAATAATGGGTTAATTACACAAACATGTGCTTACATACATATGGTTAAGCATAAACCGGTAACTTCATTAAGAATATTCCCATAAAGATTCCTTATAAATTTAATTTTATGAAAAATACATTTCATTTACTAATTTACCCCTCATCTTAATAACAACGACCTAATTTTAACTTAAATTTTGTATTGAAGAAGATAAGTTTTTTTTTATTTCTTTTCATAATAAATAACTATTTGCTTAATGCATTTATATATTGATAGAAAATTGAATAATTTAGTTAATGTAGAGACAAAAACTTATTTAAAAAATTGATTGATTGTTCGATTAAATATATGCTTGACTTAATTAATATGCCTAAGAATGTTTGTAACAGTTTTTTAAAGATAAATATAAATGATATACATAATCTTCCAAATTTACTTTTTATGCGTTATGATAAAATAAATTTAAAATATTTTTCTGGTAATTCAAAATAGTTCTGCATGCAACCACCATGTGTTGCTGATGCCTGATGATAAATTTAGAAAGGGAATGAATCTGTTTACTTGTTTTTGCAAGAAACGAATATAATATTCGATAAAAAGAAAAAAAGAATAATATTGTTACTTATGTCTCTTGCAGAAACAAATAAAGAACGATGAGTAAAGCACTTGTGTCTACTTGCCATTTTTAATAAACACACACACACACACTTATATATTTATAATTAATTGCTTGATAATGAAAATCTTGAGATTCACTCACAAGGTGCGTACGTATATATAAATACTACAATGGACCTGCATATTGAGCATATGAGAGGAAAATAATGGGGAACAATAGTAAGGAAATTGAGATAGAGGGAGATGATAATGTAGACAAGTTCAGCGACACATTGAGAGAAGCTCAAAGAGCTTTTAGGTTCAAAGAATGGGACAAGTTCAAGAAAGTGTTTGATCATAATAAGGAAGATATGTTGAATGAGTTTGACTTTTATGGGAACAACGCCATTAATAGGGCAGCTTTTTCCGATAAACCAGAAATCTTGAAGGAGTTTCTAGGAAATTTGTCTACTGATGAAAGGCGACGTGCCTTGAGAAAGAAGAATCATCATGGCAATAGCATTCTTCATGACATCGCGGCCTATTGTAAGGTGGTGGAGGTAGCAGACATTGTACTTGATTTTGAAAAGGCCATTGCTCCTTTGTGGTCATCAGAGGAGGTGTTGGATGAGGAGGACATGAGGAGGCCATTGGTGGAGTGGAAGAACGCAATAGGTGAAACGCCAGTGTTCAGAGCTGCAAAGTTTGGCAACCTTAAGATGCTTAGCCATTTGGTCTCTAATAAACATGTTGAACTTGACAGTAAAATTCATCTACAAAGCCCTAGAGAGAATGATGACTCCCCATATTAAGTGGTTTTTAGGAAATATTTTGTTGTATTTGGGGAGTCATTAATTAAGTAATTAAGAGATTTTGATGTGAATTGGAAATATATTATTTGGGAATTGAAATAGGAAACTTGAAATAATAAAAGAAATATTTTAATGGGAAGTTACCTATTAATGAGTTTATGTGATTGAGTTATTGTGATTATTTCCTATTTCCTTCTCTTCATGAATGCAGATTTAATGAAAAAGGAAATAAAGAGAAGGAGATGATTTGATTATGTGCAAGAAAAGGAAAGAAAAGAAACTTAACATGCAAGGCAAAGACAATATGGTGTTGGGCTATTTTATTATATATACACATGCAACTCATGAGAGAAGGAGGCTGGTTTTAATTCTTTCAACTCTAAAGCCTAGGAAGGAAATCACGCAGAAAAGGAAGAGATCTAACACACTGACGGACGAACGCGAGAAAGAAGAAGAAAAGGATTTGGTGGCAACGTTTGTCTTTTTGTGGAACTCTTCAATTACAAAAGAATTACACATCCAGAGAAGTAGAGGAATATATAAGCACACACGCAAGGAGAAAAGGAGTATTAAAGCACTGATTTTGTCTTTTCTTGAGGAGACACGTCATCATCCATCATCAAGTTGTGGGCTTTGGTATTCATTGTCATATGCCTCATTAGATTCAATGTAGATTATTATTGGGACTGATTTGAACTTTATGTGTGATTAATTTCCTTACAACTTAAAGTATTATGAACTTGTTTGTAACTTAGTATTTTATTTCCCACTATTTAGTCATGGTTAATTTGATTTAGTTTATTTAATCTTGCTATTATTGATTAACTTGTTTAGTGCTTGATCACCATTAGACATGTTTAGGGAATTTAGAATTGGACTCGAAACAGGGAATTTTAAATAGACCATGGGATTAAATAGTGTAGGATTGGATTTTAATCTGATTTGCGACTAGGATAGACATATACCTAGAAGCCCTACATAGTCACATTAGAGCGGTACCAATATAAATTGGCTTAGTAAATTAGTGCAAGACATTGTGTAATTAAGTTAGGCAAGGATATAGATGGAAACCGAAAGGCATTTATAGACACTAGTACTCTAGATTAGCTAGTTGAATTAATTCATAATTAATTTAGTGGGAATAAAATCTAAGAAGTTGATAAGGGATTAGTGGCTCTAGGTTGTTCTTTTGACTCGTGAATTTCATCTTTGTGAATATTTGTTTTATTTTATTTTCTTAGATATTAGGTAATTAAAATCAATTTTCTTGTATTTACTCAACTTAAATGAAAATAAGAGATCTAATGCCTAGTTATTAATTGTCTGAGTCTCTGTGGGATCGACCTTGAACTACCACTTTACTAAATTTACGATCCGTACACTTGCGGAGTTTTTATCAAAATTTTGGTAGCATCAAGGTTTTGGCGCCGTTGCCGGGGACTCAAGGCAATTAGTAATTAGAATTAGAAATTCTTTAGTAGTTTTAGCTTGAGTTTTTTTTTTCTTTTGGAAAAATAGAAATATGGACTTTTCGGAGCTTAATTATTATAAATGGTATCGATGTTATCACTGTGGAAATAATCATGTACCAGGAAATTGTCCATTTTTGCCTACCATAAATTGTATAGGAGATGATTTCACTAGACAACAAACTTATGTTGATAATTTTTCTAGGCCTAGTTGGAATTTTGAGCAAGATGAGTGTTGGAACCCACATGTTGATTCTTATTCACATGCATTAAACCCACCCTTCATATCTTATTCACATGTTCAAGGAAACAATTTTGAGGATAGTGAAATATCTCGTAGAGAAGAAAGATTTGACATATTAGAAAGATTAGCCGATATGTGTTTGAAATGGCAGAAGGATTGTTTCAAAATGTTAGATTCAATTGAGACTAAGTTTGAATCAAGAGCACAAAATCTTGTAGCACAGATGAGTCAAATGTGCAGAGACCTTGAAGAATTAAAACAAAATTCCTCCTTTAATCATAGTTCCCCTTTGTTATCTAATGAGATTGAATATGAGGAAGTTGAGGATAGGGATGAACATGAAGTTAAAGAGGATTTAGAGGTTGCCATAGAGCCTGAAACTTGTTTAGAAGAAATTGATGGGTGTCTAATTGATGTTCAAGATGTAAATTCAAATGTTTGTGATTCTGATATACATGTTGATGTGAGTGTTCCTATAACTACTTTGGATTATTCTCCTATTACTGTTGTGACTCTTATTGATGAGAGTCAAATTGATTTTATTGGATGCTCATTATTCTTAGAATGACATACATCTAATTGTTTGTATGATCATATTCTAATTCCTTTGAAATCAGTGATTGCTTGTTCTTTGAAATTGTCTATGATTGAAAAGGCACAAGTAATTAGTTTGATTGATTACTTATACTGTTTGAAAAGGAATGAAGATGAGGTGATTATTGTGTTTGATACTTATGACTAAGATTTGTTTGGAAAGTCTGGCTGAAGACTTTAAACTTAGCGCTTCTTGGGAGGCAACCCAAGGTTTTGGTATTTGATGCTTTGTTTTTTTTTGAGTTTGTAGGATTTTTTTTCTTTTGACCTCAAAGGATGCTTCAACTTGATCTTGATGGACTAGGAGCTAAGAGTGGAAATCGAGAAGAGGAAGGGGAGTATTCTTCTAACTTTTTCTTAATATTATTTGACTGAGAATTATTTTGGTAATGAGTGATGGTGCTTATTGATATGTGCGTGTGTGATGATTAGTCTTGACTGTGTACCTCTTGAGTACTTTGCTGGTTGATATGGAAGTTGAAATATTTGTCATCTTTACACTTGCTATGGATATTTTTGTAATTCCACTACTTATGTTACATGTTCACATTGGGGACAACGTGACATCTAAGTGTGGGGGTATAAGGGTATCATTGTTCTCTAAAGATTGTCTTCAAGCTTTCATTTTGTAAAATTTTCTTGGAAAATTTTCTTGGAAAAAAAACTTTTTGCCAATTTTGGGATTGATTTGGACTTGAAATAATTGGATTTGATTAGACTTTGATCTCATCTTCTTTGAATGTAAGTGAAAAAGCAAGCTATTTGATTTAGATAAATTACTCTAGTATGTCAAAAAACCCTGTGAGGAATTTGGGCCTTAATTTTATTCTTTCATGAGTGAGTACATCTATTGTAATTTCCCCTCTAGAACTTGTCTTGAATCTCTTTTGACGCTCAAATCTCTTGCATGCACAAAAATGATTAAGGCCTTCGTTTCATAGCCAGTTTAGCCAAATAGCCATCCTTTTTACATTATTTCCATTGCTTAACCCCTTTGAGCTTGCTTCTCTTTTAAAAAGAAAGATTGCATATTTTAGCCTTTGAATTCTTTTGATGCAAGTTTTCATCTCTTATCTATTTCTTCCATTTACGCTTTGAAAAGTGTTATACTATATTCATATGGAAAGGGGTGAAGGAATTAGAAAAGGAAAAGGGGAAATATAAGTGTTGAAGAAAGGAGAAAAGAAAAAATAAAAAAAAAAAGTGAAGGGGAAAAAGGAAAAGAAAAAAAAATCACACAAAGTGTGAAAAAAAAAAGAAGAAAGAAAAGAAAAAAAAGAAGATGAAAATCGAAAGAATTGAAGAATTGTGGAGTTCAAAAGAGTCAACCCCTATGTGCTTGTTAGGTTATGTGATTCCTTCATTCCTTACTATAATTAAAATGGTTTAGCACTTTTCAAATATACCTCTATCTCATTTTCATTTCATTATCCTACCTTTTTCATTACGACCCTTAAAAGTCCTTTTGATTTGTGTGTGCATTGAGATATAAGAGTGGATATCGAGATGATAAACAAGCCTATGGTAGCTGGATTACATAGATGGAATTGAGTGAAACACAACCCCTATATACTTTGAGAGTAGAGTGTAAACACTTTGACCGGTGAGGGACATGCTTTTGTGATTTATCTCTATCAAATTGATTGTCTTATTGCTTGCATTTGGGGATGGTGAGAGAGATTTTTAAGAGGATTTAATTGTTGAGAGTTTGAATTGATTTCAACTTTGTGATGATAAAATTTTGATTTCATTTTTGTGCTAATAATGTGTTAACAATTTGAAATCTTGAGGACAAGATTTAATGTAAGTGTGGGGGTGTGATGACTCCCCATATTAAGTGGTTTTTAGGAAATATTTTGTTGTATTTGGGGAGTCATTAATTAAGTAATTAAGAGATTTTGATGTGAATTGGAAATATATTATTTGGGAATTGAAATAGGAAACTTGAAATAATAAAAGAAATATTTTAATGGGAAGTTACCTATTAATGAGTTTATGTGATTGAGTTATTGTGATTATTTCCTATTTCCTTCTCTTCATGAATGCAGATTTAATGAAAAAGGAAATAAAGAGAAGGAGATGATTTGATTATGTGCAAGAAAAGGAAAGAAAAGAAACTTAACATGCAAGGCAAAGACAATATGGTGTTGGGCTATTTTATTATATATACACATGCAACTCATGAGAGAAGGAGGCTGGTTTTAATTCTTTCAACTCTAAAGCCTAGGAAGGAAATCACGCAGAAAAGGAAGAGATCTAACACACTGACGGACGAACGCGAGAAAGAAGAAGAAAAGGATTTGGTGGCAACGTTTGTCTTTTTGTGGAACTCTTCAATTACAAAAGAATTACACATCCAGAGAAGTAGAGGAATATATAAGCACACACGCAAGGAGAAAAGGAGTATTAAAGCACTGATTTTGTCTTTTCTTGAGGAGACACGTCATCATCCATCATCAAGTTGTGGGCTTTGGTATTCATTGTCATATGCCTCATTAGATTCAATTTAGATTATTATTGGGACTGATTTGAACTTTATGTGTGATTAATTTCCTTACAACTTAAAGTATTATGAACTTGTTTGTAACTTAGTATTTTATTTCCCACTATTTAGTCATGGTTAATTTGATTTAGTTTATTTAATCTTGCTATTATTGATTAACTTGTTTAGTGCTTGATCACCATTAGACATGTTTAGGGAATTTAGAATTGGACTCGAAACAGGGAATTTTAAATAGACCATGGGATTAAATAGTGTAGGATTGGATTTTAATCTGATTTGCGACTAGGATAGACATATACCTAGAAGCCCTACATAGTCACATTAGAGCGGTACCAATATAAATTGGCTTAGTAAATTAGTGCAAGACATTGTGTAATTAAGTTAGGCAAGGATATAGATGGAAACCGAAAGGCATTTATAGACACTAGTACTCTAGATTAGCTAGTTGAATTAATTCATAATTAATTTAGTGGGAATAAAATCTAAGAAGTTGATAAGGGATTAGTGGCTCTAGGTTGTTCTTTTGACTCGTGAATTTCATCTTTGTGAATATTTGTTTTATTTTATTTTCTTAGATATTAGGTAATTAAAATCTTGGTCAAAAAAAAAAAAAGGTAATTAAAATCAATTTTCTTGTATTTACTCAACTTAAATGAAAATAAGAGATCTAATGCCTAGTTATTAATTGTCTGAGTCTCTGTGGGATCGACCTTGAACTACCACTTTACTAAATTTACGATCCGTACACTTGCGGAGTTTTTATCAAAATTTTGGTAGCATCAAGGTTTTGTCAAAATTCCGCAAGTGTACGGATCGTATTTTAGTAAAGTGGTAATATCAAGGTCGATCCCACAGAGACTCAGACAATTAATAACTAGGCATTAGATCTCCTATTTTCATTCAAGTTGAGTAAATACAAGAAAATTGATTTTAATTATGTATGATCTAAGAAAATAAATAAAACAAATATTCACACAAAAGAAATTCACGAGTCAAAAGAACAACCTAGAGCCACTAATCCCTTATCAACTTCTTAGATTTTATTCCCACTAAATTAATTATGAATTAATTCAACTAGCTAATCTAGAGTACTAGTGTCTATAAATGCCTTTCGGTTTCCACCTATATCCTTGCCTAACTTAATTACACAATGTCTTGCACTAATTTACTAAGCCAATTTATATTGGTACCGCTCTAATGTGACTATGTAGGGCTTCTAGGTATATGTCTATCCTAGTCGCAAATCAGATAAAAATCCAATCCTACACTATTTAATCCCATGGTCTATTTAAAATTCCCTGTTTCGAGTCCAATTCTAAATTCCCTAAACATGTCTAATGGTGATCAAGCACTAAACAAGTTAATCAATAATAGCAAGATTAAATAAACTAAATCAAATTAACCATGACTAAATAGTGGGAAATAAAATACTAAGTTACAAACAAATTCATAATACTTTAAGTTGTAAGGAAATTAATCACACATAAAGTTCAAATCAGTCCCAATAATAATCTAAATTGAATCTAATGAGGCATATGACAATGAATACCAAAGCCCACAACTTGATGATGGATGATGACGTGTCTCCTCAAGAAAAGACAAAATCAGTGCTTTAATACTCCTTTTCTCCTTGCGTGTGTGCTTATATATTCCTCTACTTCTCTGGATGTGTAATTCTTTTGTAATTGAAGAGTTCCACAAAAAGACAAACGTTGCCACCAAATCCTTTTCTTCTTCTTTCTCGCGTTCGTCCGTCAGTGTGTTAGATCTCTTCCTTTTCTGCGTGATTTCCTTCCTAGGCTTTAGAGTTGAAAGAATTAAAACCAGCTTCCTTCTCTCATGAGTTGCATGTGTATATATAATAAAATAGCCCAACACCATATTGTCTTTGCCTTGCATGTTAAGTTTCTTTTCTTTCCTTTTCTTGCACATAATCAAATCATCTCCTTCTTTTTATTTCCTTTTTCATTAAATCTGCATTCATGAAGAGAAGGAAATAGGAAATAATCACAATAACTCAATCACATAAACTCATTAATAGGTAACTTCCCATTAAAATATTTCTTTTATTATTTCAAGTTTCCTATTTCAATTCCCAAATAATATATTTCCAATTCACATCAAAATCTCTTAATTACTTAATTAATGACTCCCCAAATACAACAAAATATTTCCTAAAAACCACTTAATATGGGGAGTCATCAGAGAACATTCTTCATGCCAGTGTCAACTCTATATCCTTTGGTAAGTCTATATATATAGTTTAATTTAAAGAAAAATTTTGTACTGCTTCTATATAACATCTGAAGACTCGTCCACTATATTGTCCTTTTATAAGACAACACATTAAAAGAAGGAGGTAAGGTTTTCAGACCTTTATAAGACGTCTTTCATTTATTTAGGTGGGACTTTAAGATCCACCCTTAAGGACTTGTTTCCTCGTTAGGGAGAAAATCTAAAGATATCTTAAAATTAATGATCTTAAAAAAGTCGATAGGTCTTATATTAAGGATCATTGATAATATTACAATTAGAAGTATAATTTTTATTCACAATATATGATACTTTTACATCTTCTCTCGTATATTTATCATTTTTTTACTGACTAATTTGTCTGAATTTGTAAACTTATATACTATCTGATGATACACACATATAGCTCACACACACAGATACACGCACACGCGCACACACATATATAAGCATTTGAGCTATATCACGTGCCTTATTATTAAGCAAATTATTATTAAATTTTTCTCTGATATATATGTTGGATCAATTAGCTTTTATATAAATACTTCCATTTCTGATGTCCTCTTCTATGCATGCCTATGTATTTTCCCGATTTGCCCAAGTGGTCAAATGGACATAATGAAGAAAAGCAAACTCTTCTTTCAAACTTATATTTTGTCGAAGACCATCCAAACACCTATCAAAATTTGAAAATAGATCAATGAGCCAAAACTTTGGTTGATGAACAGCTAGACGACCACGCTTGATTTGAGAGAACAGGCAGGATTCGTCGTAGTTAGGGAAAATCTGTTCTGCAGCATCACTCTTCTCCAATCCGAACGTAAAGGATTTTTGCTAATAATGATGTTGACTATGTATTTGTGTATGTGCAGATGTTGTGCTTTGGATTATCAAGAATATGGATAAGAATAGTCTGGATAGTCTGGTTGTGCAGAAGAATAAACATGATCTTTCATGTCTTCAGCTTCTCGTCAGAATGCCTCGTGCCTTCAAGAGTCATTATGATCCTGAAGCATGGAAAACTATCACGAAACTCATTTATAAATGTACATTCTCTTTATGTCTAATTCCCTTTCTCATCAGTCTATAGCTATAATCACATCACTTCTCACATACAACTCTTTTCCCTTGTGTAATGATAATGCAAAATAACTTGTAATTTGGACTACATGCATGTATACATATAGGTCTTCCCGATGAAGACAGCTTTGAGCTGCTTAGACTTCCCGTGAGAGATTTAGAAACCGGCGGACAACATCTTGCCAGGCAACCAACTCCAGGTACCTTCTTACGTGATTTTGACTTTTTTTTAGAAATTTAAAATGTAAAATTAATCACTTTATTTTATTTTTAATTATTAGCTAAAATCTGTTGTTAGTAACAAGTCATTTATTTGTTGAATCTATAATGGCATCATTGTTTGTGAATTAATTTATATATCGAACTGATGAATTGCAGGTCTTCTTTCAAGGGCTAATTACGCTGTATGGAAATATCTAGCTGAAGGTGCCAACATAGAAAGTTGAATAATACTCATCACTTCGGTCATAATTATTATAAGATACTTTTACTTTTTTAAAAATTACTTTTACTTTGGTCACATGGTCATTATTGCATACTCAGCATTCTACATGTCGAAGACTAATGGTCAACACCGTCATATTTGACGGAATCATAGTTTTACACCTCGATCCCAAGTGTGGTGGTATTTTTGCTCCTTGCGAAATTTTAGTCATAGAAATGCAACTTAGGGTAAAGTTTAGTCATATTTTTTCACCTTTACCCTTTAAACTAACATTTTGTTCTAATTATATGTAACATATGTTATAGAAGTCTAATAGTCTAGTTTTCTTTCTTAACTTCCTCATAAACATCAAAGTGGTCTTATAAAGTAAAGAGAGTACATATACGATCAACACAATAATACACAAATCATCATTCATCACATTAACACTAAATCAATGAAATTATTAGAGAGTACTCATTCCAATCTTTATTATAAGATCACTTTGACTTTTTGTTTTCGAAATTAAAGATACAAAATTAATAATTTTACAATGTCTTATTGTTTCTTCTCATAACAAGCTAATTTACCTTATAAATTAAATAGTATAATGTAGTTAAGTGTAAGAAACATTAAAATTAAGTTGAATATTTGACTTTCTTACTTAATTTGAAAAACTGCAAATAAGTGACAATTAAATTTGAAAATCATTTTAACTAGTTTAATAGAGGAATTAACTAGTTGAGTATAGATAATTACTACTGAAAATCCCTTTTATGGAATTTTGAAGTTCAATAGTCTTTTATTTATTTGGGATTTCTCTTATTAATTTAAAAACAAAAGGTAAAAATGATGTTATATTGTATCAAAAAAAGAATGGGCAGAGTAGTAGTTTGGTAGGGAGTAGTTTTTATGGATACTCCACGGAGCTCGGATATATATCACACACAAACTAACATGAATTTTTAATGACATATACGATAATGCATGTGGAAGCAGTATCCAAGTGGATTGAGTCGGTGTGGGAAGAAAAGAAGAAGCATCAGTTAGCAGATCGTCTGGCTGGGTATCTTGTGATGTGTGACTACACGTGGCAGAATATTACATATGACGCACGAAAAGTTAAAGAAGTGACGAAGCTTCCCCTGGTGCTTTACAACGTGGAGAAAAGGAAAGAAGAACTACGATGGAAGAGGAAGAAAAAGGTAACGGAACACAGAGAAGAAGAGGAGGAGGAGGAGGATCATCAAGTATTGGAATTTTATAAAGAGTGCACACCTCTGCTTATAGCAGCTAGCAATGGGATTATAGAAGTAATACATTGGTACGTGAAAGAGCACCCAGATTCTATAAGTCACATCACAAAAGCAGGCGAAAACATACTTTTCATGGCCGTCAAGCACCGTCAAGAGGAAATATTGGAATTACTAGAGCTTCAACCAGAGCTTCCTAGATTGGCTGTTCAAGTTAACTTGCAGAATCGCTCGGCATTACACCAGGCTGCAAGGATGGATTATTACAGAGGATCATCCCTTCCTGGTGCAGCTTTCCAACTCCAACAAGAGTTGCAGTGGTATGACGTAAGTACAAGAATTGTCACTTAATTAGCTTATATTTTCTGTTGTCCTAAATATAAGACCTAGTTGACCTTTTTAGAAAATCCTATAAAAAAGTAAAATAAGTTAATTATAAATTGATTTACCTAATTTTTTCCCTTAAACTAGTTTATTTTACTTATAAACTAATGTATAATCTAAAAATATATCAAATATGTCACGATTTAATAGTCTATTTCGCAACCTTGACTTCTCCAAAAAAAAGTCAATTAAGTCTTATATTTAGACCGGAGGTAGTATCAAGTTTGACGTGTTTAACGTAATCAATATGTATCTTCAATAAGAAAGACCTTATTTGATATAGCTGGAACATTAGATTAGATTTCCTTTATTTAGGACAGATTTGAAGAGCTTAACTACTACATTCCCCCCTAATTCCTTTGCATTGGTTAGAGCCAAGCCTTAAAATATTAAATGGAGGTTAGTCTATAAAACTAGTTCAAACTATTGGCTGGAAATACAAATTTACTCCGTTACTCAACACACACACATAGACCTATTTGATTTTTTTTAAATATCTTGGAAACAAAACAAGTTTAATTAGTTACTCATAAAATTTGTCATTTGTGATATACTCCCTCTGTTCCTAACTATAAAATCAATTTCTCTAATTTGAGTAGATAAAAGAAGTTAGTTAAGCTAGTTTATTAACACATGATATTATCAATTCATCCCAACTATATACTTTTATCCCTACTCCCCTCCTCTTGCTTATTATAACAGAAAAGAATTATAACAGATAAGAATTATTAGGGTTAATTTGGGAAAAAGTTGAGAAAAGATAGAAAGTAATCTTATATTTAAAAACAAATTATTGAAATTTAAAAGTAATCTTATACTCCCTCTGTTCCTAAATATAAGATCACTCTAGGGAGGAGAGTTTGTTCTTAAATATAAGATCACTTTCTAATTTGACTCAAGTTTTCCTCAAATTACCCCTATACTCCATTCACCCAAAAAATAGTGTGGTTTGAAGGTGAGAGGATATTTTTAAAACTTAAGTGAGGGGTATTTTGAAAATTTCATGTAATCCTAATTCATTGGAATGTTTTTCTTAATCTCTCCAAATTTACTAAAGTGATCTTATATTTAGGAACGGAGAGAGCATTTAGGAACGGAGGGAGTATTATTAAGTTATGTATCAGCTTATAATAAGTAAAAACACATATATCATATGTGATTACCACGTACATGCAGCGGGTGGAGAAAATAGTTCCACAACACCTTCACTTGCACTGTGACACTGACCGACTCACAGCAGGAGATCTTCTAGACGTAGAGCACGATCAAATGCTTGCAGATGCCCAAAAGTGGATAAAGGAAATTGCTCAGTCTTGCTCCACGGTGGCCATTCTTGTGGCCACGGTGGTATTCGCGGCGGCGTACACAATACCAAGTGGGATAACTAGCAAGGACAACAACCATGATGACTCCACGAAGATTTTCAAATCTCCTGTGTTTATACTCTTCACGGTCATGGACATAGTGGCTCTTGCCCTATCCTTGGCTTCTGTGGTGATGTTTCTTTCCATCCTCAATGCACCATGTGAGTTGTGGGATTTCCACAAGTCTCTTCCTAGGAAACTGACTATAGCGTTTACTTTTCTCTTCATGTCCTTGGCCACCACCATGATTTCTTTTAGTGCTACGGTTTTTATCACTATTCAGTTGCAATGGAAGGATTGGACTTCCACTTTGGTGTATAGCGCTGCTCTCTTTCCTGTTACCATGTTTGCCTTGATCGAATTCCCACTTTATAAGAAGATTCCAAGGCTCTTCACCAAGCTAAGGTTGATCAAGAAGAAGAAAACTTCTATTGGTCGTTGATGATGCATGAAGCATCACAAGGGTTTCAGATTATTGTTGTGTAGGGAAGAACAATCCCTTTATTAATTACTAGTTTGGATTTTTTAATCTCTATCTTCATTCGTGGTTTTATGCTACATAAAGGAGTTTATAGTGTTTGTGCGTGCAATATGCAAAGTATACTACTTCTTCATGGATGTCTCTCGTAAATTACAATGAACGGACATTTTCTTGCTCATATGTATAATTCTCCTACTAATTCTCCTACTAAAGGCAATCATATTTAAGGTGCTATCAAATATCAAATACTAAATGTGGATTCTCTAAGGTATTTCGGAAAATAGATTATGAAAAAGAACTTGAGATTATATATAGAATAAAATATGTTTTGATAAAACCTAGGTTATCTTCCTCATACCTAGGTTTTCAGGCAAACCAAAACTATTCTGAAAAATTCACAAGTTTTTGTGTGGTTAAACTTAAACATAAATTTTAACAATAAAATAATTGGGGGTGTTTTCCTGATTTTAACATCTAAATTGAGGTTCAACTGAGTTTTAAAAGCTGTTGCAAAATTGGCTATGAAAAGGATTTAAATTTAAGTTCCGGACAAGAGACTAACCCATAATAAATAACATTAGTTGTGATTATTTCACACTTATGTTATTCAGCTTCTTTAGTTCTAAAATCCATGTGAACCCATGTGTGCTTGGGCCTTGGTTGGCCCATCAAGTGTGAATCCAATAACTAGTCAACAGATTTTTCGTGGACGTGAAACTATCTATCTCTCTGATTGTGCAACATAGTCAAAATA
Organism: Mimosa pudica; assembly: GCA_029929735.1. Classification (NCBI taxonomy): domain Eukaryota; kingdom Viridiplantae; phylum Streptophyta; class Magnoliopsida; order Fabales; family Fabaceae; genus Mimosa; species Mimosa pudica. The sequence goes on from JAKELP010000020.1 coordinate 4,550,114, forward strand.
TTTTTTCTTAATATTATATGAAATTATGAATGATATGGTTTGAGTCCAACAATCAAATTGATCCACATTACCAAGTCCATTATCATTTGAACTCAAATTTAATTACCTGAAAAACATGGAGGCAGCCCTTTTTCCAAGCAAGAACAATTAATCAAGGTTGCTTTCATCAGTTCATGTATGATGCGTATTAAAGAAAGTAAATGAACATGCAATAATATTCTATATATCAAAGAACAAGCGAGTCATGTGGATTTCTTAGGCAGGTTATATATAGGAACCTCCGCACATTGATTGTACGAGTTTCATTATTGTTATTCCAATTTTATTGTATTGAAGGCTTTTTATTTTAAAAAAGAAGGACCTAGTTACTAGCCAAATTAAATGATATTTAATAGGAATCAAAACGTTACGATATTATACTGTCGGCAATAAGCATTAGAACCTACTTATTACAAGATTGTCGCTGTTAAACTATCAGCAATAAACATTAGAACCTACGTATTACAAGATTTGTTTTTTAATTTTTTTCGCTCAGAAGATTATTTTAATAGGATTACAAGATTTTATTATATCTGCTTAAAGCTTTTTATTACAATTTGTTCACTACACAAGACAAAATCTTCTCTAACATAATTACTTTTAAAAGTTCTAATCAATCATTTAAATAATTAAGTTTCAAGTCGTCGTCCTAGACTTTGAGGAAAAAAGAAATAACCATGCTTAAAGAAAATCAATAGTTCTTTTTTCTTTTTTTATTTTGCTTAGAGTCTTCGGTGTCCGGTCTCCTTCGGGGAACTGACTAATCCGAAGTCGCCGCCGGGATTCCCATTTTAGGGGTGACGACTTCCCAAGGGTTCGAACCCATGACCTGGTGGGTACACCGTGCCTTGCCTTCCCCTTTCTTACCAGTTGCCTACGCCCCCTTCGGCTAATAGTTCTTTTTTTATGTATAGAAGAAAATCAATTATTCTTTTTAACTTTTCAATTGCCATTTTTTTAATTCATGTTTGTCAGTAACGTCTGTCTTTTAACATAATTGTATAAAATAAAGAAAATATTAGATGAAATAAAATAAAAACTACATAAATCATTACGCAATCAAAGTCTGGTCCACAGCATCATAAAAAACCAGCTTCGTTGGATTACAACCTTGTAACTTGATAAGCAGCGTCGTTTCTCACATTTAAGAAAAATACATGCATATATCAATATGTGTGTCTACACCACACTTAAGTTAATTTAGAAGATATGATCTGAAAGATGACCCCACAATTACGTAGGATTAGACTAAGTAACTAGGGTTAGAACTCAAATAAATGAAATAATTAACAAAAAATTGAAAAAGGACACACGTTATGTGTGGGTTGGATTCCATTAACAAACTGATTTCCAATGATTGATCCAAAAAGCCTGCACTGCCCATGAACGAATAATTCACCATCATGCTCCTCCAATTAGCATTCGACAAAGTCATTCATATATTAATTATTCAATTAATTCACTCAATCCTTATAGAAAATTCTTCAATAAATAAAAAAAATCTTAAGTCACCAATTAGAGCTTTAATCACGGTAGGATGGTTTTGATCATCATGACCCTAACGTGCCTAGACACTTCGATTTAGGTCTGAACCCAAAGAGGAAAAGAAAAAGGAATTATGGTGTGTACTGTTGTATGGCGTGCCCCACTTCACCGAATTACTCTCCCTATCTCCCTCTCTTTTTTTTGTTCCCTCCTATTTTTGGCCCCTGTTAATGTATTTTTATACCCGAATTTACTTTCTTATTGCAAATTAAAATAGCAACGGATTGTCCTATTGTATTCACTTACTTGGTCTAATAGAGGATACTTTCTATCTTCGACGTATCTCTCAGGAATTTTGTCAATAAGAATAATGTCCCTTTATGAAAAGGGAAAAAAGAGTTTTTTCCCCTTATCTTCTAATTTGCATGTAAGGAAGTGATAATATGATTTTTAGTTAAGACTTTCTTTTTTATACACAGTAAATTAAAGGCAAATATTCTACATGACTTCTATGAAATATAGTCCCATGAGTGTCAAATATATGGCGTTTTTTAGGGAAAAAGTTTCCAAAATCCCAAATATAAATATTATAGTGAGTTAAACATTCACTGAATGAAGAATATAATATTTGAAATCTAATTAATATATTGAGGCGGTGAATTTAGTCTCGAGGGTTGTGATAATAATCTGCGCCTTCTAAGGATATTATTGATGATGTTAAACTCATGCATGTTACATATTGATTGGCATGTGGTTATCTATCACGCTCCTATAAAGGGTGGAGTATTATAGTTTTGGGCTAACCATGTAGCTAGCTAAATGATTTTAATTATTTCTCCAATGTTTCTCTACTCTCTTACATAAGGATAATGTTTGAAAAAAAATTTCTTTTTAAATTAAGTCAATGACTCAGTTAACTAGCTTTATTCATTGATTTTAGTGTAGTTATATGTGACTTATAATGCAAAGAAAACAAAATTTATTTGCTTTAAACTATATATAGTGCTCAGATCTGGGGCGGGGAAAAATATATAGTGGCACCCGAAGTTATATTTTCATTATGTATACATGTCAGTGGTTGGAGATCAGATTAAACAACCTACTAGAATCTAATCTTAACTGTCCCTTTTTTTCTAAACCAAAACAAGTCGATGGATCAACCTGAATATATAATCATAAATCAACTCAACTAAATCAAGTCAGTCACGCCAGTTTTCCATCCCTAAATACAACTAATCGATTAAGATTCTTACGCTTGATGTCATTATAGAAAAAAATATCCTAATTGTGGATGATTGAAGGTTATGTGTGTGTGTGTGTGTGTGTGTGAAGAAGGAAGAGAATTAATCAGGTTGGTCTCTAAGACAATGTGTGTGTGCATATGGAGTATGTTATAGAATAAAGTTTTATATATGTAGGTACAACTAATAAGGAAGTGTGTGGGAGGCTAGCATTTTCAGACCTAATCTTAGTTAATTAGGTTGAGTAGGTCCACTTTTATTTCTAACTGTATATAATTGGACGATAACCCTTGTTTGGCAATATAATAATATTTCCCTAGCCTTTTGGACCTTGCGCGATGCAGTACTTAAGTTAAAATTAAATTAACTCAGGATTTTAAAATAAAGTCTTATTATTTAACTAATTGTCTCGAGTAGTTCTCTCTTTGGTTAAAAGTTGGAAAGTGATACGAAGATTATAACAAAAGAATCACAACAATTAATTAATGGTTATGCTGTCATCACTAGAAGTAAAACTCATGAACTTGGAGCAATTCTTAAATTTATCTGGAGCCTCTGGAACAGAGAAAACTTAGCGGAAAATATTTTACCTCCCATGACAACTTCAAGTCAACTATTAATATTTATATTTATACCCATGGCAAAAAATATTTATATTTATACCATCAAGAATATGAAAGTTGAAACCGATAAGAATAATTGAATACACAAGGAAGAAATTGACACGTTAACTAAAAAATAATATTATTGTCAGTCTGATTCTATATTTTTTTTTGTGTAATATAATTCTTGAATCTCGATTCGATTGCGCGAACGGGCAGAGCTGTACAAATGGGGTGAAAAAAAATAATTTGTTGAGATATATAATTAGCAATAAACAGAATTGACAAAGATGTAGCCCAACAAAAAAGAATTGATAAAAACCTGGGGTGTGTGGTTGAGTGGCAAGGACTCATTCACCCTTAACCAATTGTCTGAGGTTCGATCCCTGGCGTTGAGTATGGAGAAGCATTAAATCTCCCAGGTCAGTTGTCCCACCCTTTGAGGTGCCTACAAATCAGCGGGGAATTAGTCTCTCACTTGTCGAGTGAGGGATACCTTGATCATCGATAAAAAAAAAAAGAATTGACAAAGATGTAAATATGGTAACTTATCCTGGTATCAATTAATAGGCCTTGAAGAGGGTGTAAAATCTGGCATGAAAAAGTAAAACAGGGGAGTTGACTTACAAAAGGGGTAAAAGAGTAATTTTATTAAAAATATTGTGTGAGGAGCATTTTACAAAAATATATTTTGAATCATACCAATAAAATGTTAAAATAGAACAAAAAAAATAATGCAGCTAAATTTTCACAACATTCTTTAATATATTGATCCACCCACTGCTGATAGTGATGATGTATAGAAAAAATAAGTCATATTTATTCTTTTGCTCTATGTAAAGGTTTATTGATATTCCAACACATTTTAGAGAAGTCTCTGTATTTTAACACTTTTTTTAGACATAATACCTTAGATGCTTTGCAACATTTCACTGGTAATAAAGAAGAAGAAATAAAGGACGATAAACATGGAATGCGATTCAAAGGAACATTAAGAGTAGAATTAGGCGATGAAGAAATTGATTAGGATCATGTCCCTTTTATCAAAAACTATTTTCTAGACAAACTATTTTTTTACTTCATTTTCTAGAAAAGTAAATGTCCCTTTTACCTTATTTTAACTATTTACTTAATTTTTTAGAATAGTTAAAAGGGACATTTACTTTTATTTTCCCAGAGAAAAGGGACATTTACATAAGTCTATATTGTGGGTTTTTTTTGGCTGCAAGTCTAGTAGTAGTATGATGTGTATTAGGATGCAAATAAAGGAGGGAAAGGTGCGTGGAATGCAAGAGAAATGGATGCCGGAAGCGCCATTTGGCGGCAATAAGTCGGCCCACGCGCCGGCTTCATTGGCCTTTTGAATTCTCCACCAATCGCCATTTGTGCAAACTCCAGGACTCCGACTAAATTATATACATTTTTGCCCCAAAATAAAAAAGTCATAAATCATACCAATATAGTCTAGAACTACCACTACTTCTTTTTATACCACTACTTCTATATAACATTTGGATTTCATCTTGGAATATTAATTTCTTATCATTCTGATTCAGTTTGACCTTCTTTTTGTTGAAATATTTCTACACATAAAGGCAGTGTGATCTCTATATACATGTACTTTTAATTGAGTTATAGTTTGATTCCTAAATTTTGATTCAATATTTAGTAGGGTTTAGTTTACATGCATCATACTTTTTTTAGAAATGTGTTGGCACGTTTATGGGCGGAGATATAAGTCCTTGTGCTCTCTTAACTTGAAATCCTAAAAATTGTGATTGAAATTTGAAAAGTAAATTGAGACTTCAAAACACTAATTTATGCAACCATTCACCCATTCCAAACTTAAATACATTAGGTTTAAATTGTAAGCCTTTGTTTATAATCTATCTCAATATAGGTAGAGCATGAAGGTTGTGTTAGGCTCTGACACCTAATATAAAACTTTATTAATCTCATCTCATGAATATAGATCAACGATAATGGCGTAGTACAATCCATATAACTAACCCCGCCTAGTGAGATAAAATATTATTGTTATATATGAACTATTATTTTAAATGATTAAATTATATAAACTGAGTTGCATATAAACCATAAGTTTAGGGATTTTGCAATGACTATAGTTAGACAATAGAAGCTCAATCATTAAATTACTTGTTGGGTTGAAGTTTTGGAACAAGGTCAGAGTGACATAAAATTACAAGGACAATAATAAGTTATATTTTTCCTCTTCGCTTTGTCCATTACATGATGTAGGATACAATTAAGGACTTGATCAATGTTGACGCTAAATGTATAACATATTCCATCCCATTCACAACTTAAATTTTGGGACAATTGCACCTAAGTCCTAAATAAGAGACTTATTAATTTCAAAGTGATCACAAAGAGTTGTTAATATACACTATTAACAAGTGCAATAGTCTTCATTAACAAGTGGTAACGACTCTTTAGAACTTCTTTGAAATTAACTTTTTTATTTGGGACCTTGGTGCAATTGTCCCGTTTTTCTTTTATCCACTTCTCTTCCATCCTCTCCTTCTGTGACCTTACCTTCTCTCTGTCATCTCCCCTTCACCATTCCCCTAAACTCTCTATTCCCATCTCCATATGCGACATTCAGTACTCTCTCCATATTTCTCACGTGAGGATTTGTAAATCATCGAGATTACTTCTTTCTTTTGGCCAATATTGTTTCTTCTTCACTCAGTCGCTTCTTCTAACTTTGTTTTTTATTGGATGAACATGGAAATGACATCTTTATTCTCATAGCTAGGTTGTATCAAACTATTAATTTTGATGATATATCCTCGCTTTATCTTTTATACTATTGTTGATTTGTATCATATTTGTGTTCTTGTTATTGTTGTGTATCGAGTATAAAAGTACTTTCAAAACTTTCAAATCCAAGACATATTTATGTGTGATATATTATGTGGCTTTGACTTGTATATATAATAGGTTTCAGGCCAGACTTAATATGTGAAAGCGGCTCAAGACAATCAACCATACAATAGACACAACTTTTTATGCTCATCTTAGGCCAAACTTGATGATCAATTTCCATCCCTATTTATTGATGTGTTTGTCCTAACTCATAGTGGCATTGCCTTGTAATTTTTTTTGATTAATCACAACTAGATAATCCAGTACGCTTCTCGGGATTCGAACACACGTTCTCATCTTACAGGGTTGCAGCCCACTTACCAGCTTAACCAATTATCTATTGTTGATTTTCTTTAGATACACACAAATCCAAACACTTTGATTTTCTTTTAAAATAAAAAACACTATTTCGCCCCCAACGTGAATGAAGAAAGACAAAATAACCAAGGAAGGTCACCGCGAAGAATTCAAGAAGCTCGTGCTGGCATTACTCCCTTTCTTGCAAATGCCAAAAGCAAAGAATGAGAAAAAAGTTATCACTTTTCTCCAATCTTATTTTAAAATAAAAAAGTATTTTTTTTTGTGTTACTACCAAAAAAGAGTAGCGACCGTCTATAATATATATACCACCCTCTACATAAACCCCGTTTTTCCTTCCCCATCTCCTCTCTCTCACCATTACTCTCTTCCATTTTCAACGGATCTTTCTTCTTCTTCTCCTCTTTAACTCCTTCTTTCCTCATAGATTTCTCCTTCTTCAATATGAGTCAACTGGGCCTAATCTTACAAGAATCACTTCACACAGACCAAGAAGAGAGAACAATTCTAAGCCTTCTAACACAACAAACAGACTCTACTACAAATCACATAGACAACCCACCAAGAAGAAGAAGAAGAACCTTCAAAGAACGCCTCAGATTCACAAGAATTACCTGTTGTGGCACCACCTGGGGCTTCCCATCAACACAAGAAGACCAAGAAGACGAAGCCAGGCCAGAAGATTCAAGCCCGGCCCAAAGGCCCGACCCGAATTGCATAGGCCCGGCCCACGTGGGCCCCGGCATGAACCTCGCGGCGGCGCTGGCGGCGGAGAGACAATTCCGGGGGACGGCGGAGAGAGAAACGGCGGTGGGCCGAGGGGATGGGCCCAATGGGCCTATTGGGCCGGGGACCCCGTGGAGGGTGTCGTTAATGAGGCTGTTGGAGGAGGGGGAAGGGGGTGACGTGGCGAAGACGGTGACGGTGACGGAGGAGGAGAGGGTGGGGAATGATAGGGTGTGCTGCGTGTGCATGGGAAGGAAAAAGGGTGCGGCTTTTATTCCATGTGGGCATACTTTTTGCAGAGTTTGCTCCCGAGAGCTGTGGCTTAATCGAGGCACTTGTCCTCTTTGTAACCGTTCGATCCTCGAGATTCTTGATATCTTCTGAAATTCTCTTCTACAACATCTATGTGATTTTTCTTTTTTCTTTTTTCTTTGGTTTCTGTGAGGAACATGATTGATAATACTACTATCTTACATGTAATGATATTACCACATTGTATGAATATGAATTTTTTGGTGTCACAATTTCTTTTGATTTTTTTTTTTGTTTTCTCTGTGGTTTATTCTCTTCACGAGTCTTATTATCTTGTAGTGTATGGGCTTCTGCTGCTCGTTGCTGACATGAAAGCTACGATTGTATGGGGATACTGACAAACTTGTGAATGTGTACTGTATACTGTTGAAATTAAGGTTAAGGTTTGGTTTTGGATAGAAAGTTTTAACTACGATATGAAGTTTTAAAAGTTTTTTTTTCTTCACTTCTGATTTGAAAGTATTAAAAGTTGAGTAGAGTTGTATAAAGTATAAACAATTAAAAAGCCGATGTTGAGTGTGAAGCTATTAATTAGGGGTGTTATTGTATTATAAACATCTTTGAGGCACCATTAAAAAAATTTCTAAGTCAATGCGCAATTTTTCAAGACAAAATTGCATTTGAACTTGAGTTTTGATTAGTGTTCAATTTTTTGGTGATTATCACTTTGGTGTAGTTCCGCGATGCTTGAAAAAATATCTTTAAACTTATGTAAAGCTAGATGGATGAAACCTACTTATATGAATAGAAAAAAAATTAGTTGCTTAATTGTTATATTCATGAACCCGCTAGGACAAACCTGAAAAACTCTAAGCTAAGAGCATTGTCATTGGATTGTAAGTGAATCAAATCCTTTACCTAAAATTTTATAACAAAAATGAGTTTTTTTAATGGACATGATTTTCTATGTATTTTATGTTGCAACTCTTTAGAAAAATGAAAGAAATTACGGGTATCATAGCTTGTTTCAAGTATTACATAGTAGGGGGGACAAAATTCGTCATGAATAGAGAGTTTAGGTAAAGAAAAGATAAAAATAGCAAGGATAGAAGAATATAGGAGTGAAATGTTGTTGAAAGAAGTCAAAAATGGGGGCTAGTTGAAAGTGAAGAAGGGCAGATGGTTTTGGAGGGAATATTAGGTTAGAAAACATTAGTATAATACGGCACAAACTCTTATTGAGGGATTCGGCCATTTAGGTCAACCAAACTTATGAAGAAGAGTTCAATCATGAATGCTGTGAATAACCATGAAACAATGCTTGTTTACTTAGCAGAGTTGTGTTTAATAAAACGTGGCCCACATATTTTTAATTGGGTTTTGGCCAACAATACAGTGCATAGTACTCATTTAAGTTGGCCCCCCTAATAATTAATGATCTATGTGGTGATATCAAATGTTATTTTAAAATCATATCTCTCTCTAGGAGACCATATCTACTTTGACATCACCAGACCAATTACTTGGCACGAGGTTGCGTTTAATTGGCCTTTTCTTATTTCCCTTCTTCAATTGAACCCAAACCTGACTGACACTCATGTGAAGCAATTAATATTTACCAACAGGTCATAACGAAATTATATTTTGAGAAAAGAAATTACATCAAAATAAACATGAATCAGTCTGATTTTGAATTTATTGCTACACTACGATCAAATTATATCACTTCAATTAAAAAAATCAGTTAAATAATACTCCCTCCAGTCCTAAATATAAGACCTAATTGACTTTTTCTGGAAAGTCCTTAAAAAAGCAAAATAAGTTAATTATAAATTGATTTACCTAATTTTTTCCCTTAAACTAATTTATTTTACCAATAAACGAATGGATAATCTAAAAATCTATCAAATATGTCATCATTTAATAACCTATTTCGCAACCTTAATCTCTAAAAAAAGAAGTCAATTAGGTCCTATATTTAGGACCGGAGGTAGTATATTGTTATATAGGTTATATATTTAGCTCGAAAAAAACAGCGACTCTTAAATATTTAGCTCAAATTTAAATGTTTATCCTGGCTCTAATAATATTCAAAGCAAGGTATATATATAATTGGGCTCCTAACATAGGCCCAAATAATGACTTTGATCCCAAAAATGCATTCTACAAACATGGGATGGTCAAGCCCAAGCTTTAAATCGCTCACCAAAGGCAAAAAAAGAAGAAAGAAACATGAAAAAGAAAAGAGTTCAAAGCAACCCCACAAGGTTTTCTTTTTTTCTTTTTTCCAAAAAAGGTCAACGTGATGAATTAAGATTCAAATCATCGTTGAAAGAGGTGGCCAACGGGGTCCCGAAAATGATTGTCTACAGAGAGATGAAAAATGTCTAAACTCTTAAGCACAACTGATTGCATTTTTGGGCCTAAAGGGTCCTTTCAATTCGAGTTGGTTACTTTTTAAGGGCCTGGACCGGCCTATATTACTAAAGTATGGAGCATTCAGGAAAAATCCTCACTAAATATAGTCATTTAGTGTGTGGTGGTACATATTATTCTTCTAGGCTCAGGCCCATTTAAAATTTGGGCCACGCAGATAGCTTCTTTTTTAGACATGGTATTAGTAAAGAACTAGTAAAATATAAGACGTGGCATGATTAATTTTTGGTGTATGTTGTATTGTCATGAAAATGAACATTCATCAATAATTCATGAAAAGTAAATATATTATAATAATCGTTGTAATTTTTTGACTGTATTAACATAAATTTTATTATGTGTCGAAAGCAGTTTGTCCAAATGTAGTTATTTGTGTCAGTCAATGGGGTCATGGCCTTAATTGTAATTATTATTTTTGAGTGATTTACAGTAAGGTTATGAGTATTGGTAATGATAGAGTGGTTTTTCCTCTTGGGCATAACTCCCCAAACCAACGTCAGCCTACAAATTAAATCACCTTTCAACATGAATCTATGTTCTACGTACCCTTCCCAAAATTTTTGCAATGACCGACTATATGCTTTCTGAAATGATCATTTCTTCTGTTTGTAGTTTGTACAAATGTATTGCAAGAAAACAGGATGTCATTTATTAGGGAGGAATCGTGGGGACTACATAACTATTCTTTTCATCCCACCTAACTGAGTTATATGAGTACTATCATCAAATTTCATATGGAGCGGCAATGACCTCCTCTTCTTTATACTCTTCCATGATTCTAACCATCCACTAGATGGTTAAAAAAATATAAAACACAAACCTCTTATATTTTGTCTTCCACCGCATAGATTCTCGTCAATATCATCTCTCTATTATTTTTTCCCTTGTATACATTTTTTAGCCATGAAAGTTTTATGAATGGTTAGGATTAGGGAAGAGGAAGATGTGTAATAAAAAAGGATTAGAGAAGAGGAGAAGAGAACTATAAAGAAGTGGAGGGTTCCTTGCCGTTCCACTAAGTGGTTGGTCTCATTTTCTTTAATTATAGGCTAAAGTATACTTTTGGTCCCTTATGTTTGCATCAAGTTTCAATTTAGTCCTTTATGTTTGGAAAGTACACTTTTAGTCCTTTTTTGTTAACACCGTTAGTTCAACTTAACGGAAAATGTTAACTTAACAATTTTAAATGATTATTAAATACTGAAAAAATGTTCAGATTAAAATATTTGAGTGTAAATATTCTTATATTTTCAAAAGTTATCATTTTTGGTCCAATTTCATTATAAAATAATCATTTAAAATTGTTAAGTTAGCATTTTCCGTTAAGTTAAACTAACGGTGTTAATAAAAAAGGACTAAAAGTGTACTTTCCAAACATAAAGGACTAAATTGAAACTTGATGCAAACATAAGTAACCAAATGAGTACTTTAGCCTTAATTATATGTAGTAGATTTTTCTTTCTCATTATATAGCCCATTACTTGAAGCATTTTTATAATGGCTGGGTTATTTTTTAAGAAATTTGTTGGTAAATTTTCTTTATATCAATTAAAACAGACCAAATCACTGTTTCTTTGGATTTCATGAATTGATTAATAATAAATTATTTTTCAGTCAACCTAAAAGTTTGTCGAATCTTATTAACATGGATTTATGCATTTGGCGTCGTGTGATCCATGTAACTAATAACCCCGCCTAGTGGAATAAGACTTTGTTGTTGTTGATTAATAATAAAGTTTTTTTAGGATCAAAGTGAGTAAATTATTTTAATTTAGGTTACTTTTGAAGAAATATGATAAATTACCCCCTCCGGTCCTAAATATAAGACCTAATTGACTTTTTTAGAAAATCCTATAAAAAGCAAAATAAGTTAATTATAAATTGATTTACCTAATTTTTTTTTCCTTTAGATTAGTTTATTTTACCTATAAACTAATGTATAATCTAAAAATATATCAAATATGTCATGATTTAATAGCCTATTTCGCAACCTTAACCTCTCCAAAAAAAAGTCAATTAGGTCTTATATTTAGGACCGAAGGTAGTGTGTGTGTGTATATATATATATATTAATTATAAATAAATAACTTATTTATCTTTCTTGGATTTCATCAATTAGTTCAAATATATAAATATTAAAATTAGGATCAAAGCGAGTATATTATTTTTAAAACAATAGATTAAAGAAGGCTAGATTATTTAATGTACAAAAATTATATTTCTCACTACTTTTTATTAATTACGTTAAATTTTAACATCATTTTAATTAATTAGGAGCATAAATGCAGAAAATTATTGATTGGATAACTTACACGATTCTGTTTTGGACCGATAAAATTAAAATTCCTTTGAAATGTGACTAATGTCAATTAATTATAAGGACGACCTAGATTGAAAGACAAATATTTTGATTTGTACCGAAATTCCCAACTGATATGATTAAATGATTTTTTTGTAACATTGGTTAAATAATTTTATTTGATTATTTTGAAGTTAATATATATATATATATATATATATATATATATATATATATATATATATATATATATAATGGATAATAAATTAAATATGCCAATAAACTTTTGCTCAAATGGCATCACTATTCCCGTCGGGGAGGTTAGGAGATCCATTTCGGCAATGTTAGGAGAAGTTTGGGTGTAATAGCGGATTTTTATTTCTCCAGAAAATCTCAATTGAGTATCTTTTGAATTTTAAAATTATTTTAAGTAATTGATTAGAGAGATCAATTAATTGAGTGGGGCATTTACTATTGAAAATCCCCTATTTGAGATTTTGAAATTCATACATCATTTCCCCTGTTTACTCCATGGAAATGTTAAGATATGGGTAAAATAAAAAAAAAAAAATACAATGCATAAACATAAAATTCAAGATAATCATGTATATATGTCAATATGATGTCGTCTCAATATATATAAGGTCACTTATATAATAATTGGTTGCGTAATCCAACTAAAGATTCTACGACACATTGCTGCACGTATACATACGGTTGTACCCCTGAATTATCACTGTCATCATTCATCAATATAATATAAGATTAACAGTATGCTTCCAATCATATATACAGCTCATAAATAATAGTAGTAAAATAAAATATCTGATCGAAGCAATATTGAGGGAAAGAAAAAGGAGACAATATAATTGGATGAGTATGGGCTTCCCCAAGCACATAGATCATGTAGGAGAATATGATTATAATAGATCATCAACATATTTTTCAATCGGGTGGCACTAAAATGTTGGTGGCCAAGCATACGATTCCCACTGTTCAGTTTGAACTTTGAAACATTTTTCTCACAATTTCGTGTAAGCAATGCATGGTTAAAATTGACAAATTTAAATACAAAAAGTTAAGAATAAGTTGGTCCTTGCATCAAGTTTCATTTTAGTCATTTATATTTAGAAAACATGGTTTTAGTCATTTTTTGTTAACATGAATAGTTTCACTTAATGGCACTGTGATTTATCGAATCTAAATAATTAATTTATAATTAAATGGGCATAAATGACTATTTTTTAAATATAAAAATAATTACTCTAGAAATTTTTAATGTAAACATATTTTACCAACATTTATTCATAGATTAAGCATTTAAATTTTTTAAACCATCATTTTCCATTAAGTAAAATTAATTAAAATAATTGTATTAACAAACAATGATTAAATGTGAACTTTCCAAATATAAAAATTAAAATGAAACTTAATACAAACATAAAAAAAAAGTGCTTTAGCTCAAAAAATATCAGATTCAATCAATTTTGGAACAAAATATGTTACTTCTATAGAAGATAAATAAAGAAACATGACTTATTTTTAATACATTTATATATGTGTGTCCAGAATTAACCTTTTTGGGTTTTTTTTTGGGCTCCATAAAAAAAAAAGAATTAACTTTTTCGGGGACTGAATTTGATGTAACGTTTTTTTAACTAAAAATTTACCCGTAATATTTCAAGACACACAGAAACACAATTTTCTTAGTAGAAATTTGAATTACATATACAATAACTCTCGTGTTTAATTTATTAGTTTTTTTTTTATAGCAAAAGACAATTAATTAGTAAGCGAACAAACTTATCTATGTATCAATGCTACCGAATACATTCGGATCAATTGATTGAATAGGTTACTTATTCAGCCTTAATATGTATTCTCTTATTCGAATTTTGAGTAAGTAATAACTACGATACTTGGAGGGTAACTATATTCCCCCCAGTAAATGGTCTATATTCATGTAAATCATACTAATAAGTAAATACTTGTTTCGGATATAAATGGACAAATCATTGTGTAAATGTAAGGTTTGAGAGAGACATTTATACTTTTTGAAAAAATTAGGAGAACTTGTGTAGTTCATTGTCATATATCACAATCTGCTGATAAATGATGCGTTAGCTAATAATGACATGAAAAGTATCAACCTACAAATTTAAACTTTCAATTTAATTAAGAGTCATTTTCTCTTTCCATGTGATGTGTTACATTGATCGAACCCACTTGTTTGGAGAAGGCAAAAAGATATACACATAAATAAAACTAAAGAATTGTTGTAACTATCATATGCATGCTTCTTTTCAAAGTTAGAAAGCTATGGTCGATTTTCGCAGGTAAATATAATATTATACTAACATCATAATTATGACAAAAACTTGAGAGTGGTGCACAGAGAATTGGTTCTTTCCAACAGTTAGAAGCTCATTATTCACAGTGAATCACACAGTTACGTCCCTTTCCTTGAGGTTTGAACGTACAAGGCAGATCAACTGAATATTGCTTCTAGTAAATGTAATCATAATTTGTTCGTAGAAATTATTAAATCTCAAATTTAATTTACTTTATCCACCACACTATAATATAAATGACGAGTTGTAAGAAATCAACGAATAAGAAAAACCACTCAAGCTGCTTCTTTGCTTCATATTTTTTAATTGTCACGTGTTATAATTTTAACTTCAATATACGTGCTTGTATTGCAAGGACCAATTCAAGTGCATGCACATATACATGTGTTAAATTGCAGGCTTGGTGCAATGGAGGAGCTTCATCCTTTCACTATAAGCAATATGAAAGCAATATGTAATATATGTAAGTTCTGTTTCAAAATTCACACCAACCCACGTTCTATTTAGGTCTAACATTTTTTATTGGTATGGTTATTTGACTGCTATATAGAAGCCTCATGTTGAGTACTATCATAGAAAAATGTGGCTTATTATAAGTGTAAGAGGTCTTCTCGCCCATTAATTAAGTCAATTTTTTGGAATGAGCTTTCTTTTAAGATTTATACTCACAATTCAGTTAACACTTTTATTAAGTGGTTGATTTTCACAGAGAATTAATAGCTTTAAACACTATGAGTTTGAATTAGAATAGGTTTCATGAAATTTAAGTATTTGTCATAATAATAGAGGGGATGAAAGAATTTCGTCTATGTTAATTGAAGGATACCAAATTTGTCGGGTATACATTTAAACGGTCGGTATATGCCGCCTTAAGCCTGTCTTTTAAGGAGTTTAAGAAACACAACTAATTACTCTAATAATTAAATGAAAACTTGAATCAACATCTATCTAGAATTAATTCTACTTAGTTTCCATAGGTTTTAACACAATTGTTTCACTCCATTATATTTGCAGCAATATATAATTTTCATTTGATCAGAACCCCCCCCCCCCCCCCAACAAAAAAAAGACTTTCCCTCAATAGGCGATTGCACTAAAATTACTATTAGATGTCATTATTACATTATAATATCAACCTCGTAGTAATACTTACATGGCAAATAAAAAAAACATTATTGTAGATTACAGCAATAAGAATATTAATTTAAAAAGTGATGTAAATATGTGATACATATGCGCCCGCGCGCATTTACACACACTATTTTTATAGGAATTTGCAAAGGAATCTATGGATAGATTTGATATGTGCAAATTAGATTTTGTCTGCTGTCACGGCAATAATCATAAGTGTGTTTGATGTGTAGAATGTGATTGGATATATTTAATTATTCGGCCTGCTATACGTATCCATTGGTGCCAGAAACTTTTAGGCCTATCCAAATTCAAAAACTTTCCACTTGGCCTTTTTTTACAATGTTTTTTTAAAAAACTCTTGTTGTTGATACATATAATCAAAATGTCTAAATACATATATATTGTAAAAAAAAAAACTTAAACCCGAAATTCCGTCAAATTGCACAAATTACAAATCAGTACCCCACTTTTATTTTAAGGAATATAATGCCACATTAGTTGTTTGCCAGTGACAACCTGAGCAGCAGCTAATTTTTTTAGCAGCTAATATTTTTAACACAATTTATCAAGTTGCCATTTGATCCCACCACCTTTTATTTGCAAAACAATCATCTAAAGCTAGCTTTAAATAAAGTAGTGTAAAATAATATATAACTATCAAATTTTAATTATACCGATAACATGCATATTAACCATCATGGTTATTCAATATAACGTATTAGCAGTTTCATAATCTCAACTGGAAATAATTCAATTGAGAAGAATTTGAAAATATCAATAAATTTATGAGATAATATATTGACACAAATTAGTAGATACCTAAAACAAAATTAATAGCCGCCCTGAATTCTTGGAATGATTTAACACTTTTACCTTGAACAAGAAGAAATTAGATTCTCTCTTGTGGATTTATATGTACGACACACACATATTTTCCTTTCCGTTCAGTTCATTTGGTTCCAATCCAAACCAATGATTCGAAGGCGATATATAAAGCCGAAGAATTTCTACTTTCTAACGAAAATAATCTTTACCTAATGTTGTAGTCTATTATATTCCCTTCAATGGTGGAAAATGATAGCTCATTCTTCTGTTATATCGATATCTTAAAATAAAGAACGCCTATTTTTGGCCAAAAAAAATAAAGAACGCCTATTTACTAAAAATGCTATTTGATACTCTTAAACTTTTGTGATAAAAACAATTAATATAATTTTCCATTTTTTTATTTTAAGACTGATATTTCATATTCCATCAGTCAGGTTGGCCAGCTTTATCATCAATCACCCTTTGAAATGTGCGAATATATTTTATCCTTTGAATTAATATGTTGAAAACCACACTTTTGTACTTAACACAAAAATGATATTCCAAAAGACAAGAAGTTACTAAAAGACAAACCTAAAGGTAGATATCACTTCCAGCCGCACCTCTCTCAGATTCTTCAAATCATTATATATTTGTGTAATATTCTTAAAACGTACTACTCAAGTTCAATTTTAGAAAAGTTACTAAAATATTTTCTAATAATTATGAGATTTATTATTTAAAGATCAACAAAAATTGTTTAAAGTTTGATTGTAAGGAACAACTATTCTTCATTTATATGTAACATAATTTAAACTTTGTGCAATGTGAAAAATATGCATTGGCATATAAGTAAAGATATATTACACATAACTGAAAAATAATTACACATATTTTTCATAAAGAAACTAGGTGAGTAAATGGTTTTAGATAATAAATTTACAATAGGTGTGATATTTCGACATTTTTCTTCTACGCACCTTTTCGAAACTCAATGGAATTCAAAATGGAACTGCTTTTTTGCCGTCAAAATTCAAGAGGAAACTAATTAAGAACAACGAACACATTATTGTATTATATACTTGAGACACTGGGGAATATTAGAATAATCAAACTTTAATGGGTCAACTTAATTCATATATTACAGTATATGTGTGAGTAAATTGATCAAATTAAACTATTTGATCGAAACTTGTGCACTGCATATGTATCATCCAATACATGTAGACAAATAATTGTGTGTCAATATAAATGAGTTTTTTAATTGTATGATATAATAAATGAGAAAAATAAATAAAGGAAGATGCATGCATAGATGCTTATTAGAAAGAGCTTAGAGGAATAGTCTCATAGTATTATATGGTCAGCTCGTAAAATGATCGATGAGGAGAACTTTAATGAAACTTGTGGGGTGCAAGTTCTATATCCACCACAAATTGTCTCTATTTCGAATAACTAAACGTGGGGTTTGATATGAGTTGTAAAGGATTCGACTCTTTGTAATAAGAGAAGTCCCCATGTTAAGCATTATATATAAATATAATAGATCTTATTTAGTGGGCAAGCTTCTCACATTGAATAAGACTACAAACCTATTAGAAGGCATTTTAAAATAATGAGAAAGCATCATATGCTTAAATTGGTTTTGGAAGGAAGAGTTTATTATATATTTACTATTTTCCTCCAAAGTGTAGGAGTTAGTTGATAAGTGATTTGTTTAGGTCCTTAATATGCATCAATTTACTTCCCTGCCAAGTTTTTCATTTAATAAATTAATATATAATGATTACATATATTAAATGGGTTATAGAGAAAATTATATATATTTGCTAGCTAGCTACACATAACTAATTAATATAACTAATTTTTTTTATTTATAAAAAATAGCAGGCTTCCATTTTTGGGTATGAAGAGGGGAATGTTAAATTAATACTCCGTATAAGTTAGAGGTATCATAAGTTTTTTTGGTTTACAAAATAAGAGGTAACATGTAAAAGTGAAAATAATGAATGTTAGATTTATCTATTTTCACTCTTGTATATTAATTATTAAATGTAAAATGGGGATAGACTGAGTGAGAAAAATGTGTAATGATTTATATAGAGTAAATAAAATTAGAGATTCACATAATCAATATTGGGCAAAGGTGGAAAAATAGTCACCGTAAATTTAAAAATGGGCAGCTATAACTCTGGTAAATTGAAGGGGGCAAAACTATACACTGTAAACTAAAATGGGGCAAAACCATACATTGTAAACCAAAATGAGGCAAAAGTAACCTCTCTGTTAGGCCGAGTTAAACAGACATTTTCCAGACGTAGGCTCCACCATCAGTAAATGACATGCCAATTCCAAAATTTAACGTGAAAGCTAAAATGCATCCAGTTGAACCTTAAATCACTAAAAACGAACTCTAAACCCCCAAATCATTTCGATAAGAAACCAAATAGAACCCCAAATCATGTGAAATTCAACTTACTTCTACGTAATCATCTGAAAAAATAAAGTTTCATAAAAAAATTAAAGTCTCATCAACATATTGCACCTTTAATGTATGACACATCATTTACTGATAGTGGGGCCACGTCTGGAAAACGTATGTTTAAATTTACGATGGCTATTTTAACACTTTTGCCCAATTTTGCCCCATTTTGATTTACAGTGTACAGATTTGCCCCTTCAATTTACCAAAGTTATAGTTGCACATTTTTAAATTTATAATGGTTATTTTTGCACATTTGCCCGTCAATATTACTCATAATAAATTACTCTATTATGTTTCTTTGATTTGTGTAAAAGAGTTCACTACCTCTTGTTATGTTAACGGAGAGAGTACGAGTAAAACATTTTGCCACAGTCTTTGTCTGCCTTTTCATTATTTTATATAATTTTATGTGTTATGAAAGTATTGAACTGACCACAAAACAAACTTTTAGGTTCATACTAGTCTAATATAAGAAACATATACCAAGCTGTACAGATTGCCCTTGGACAGTCTCCTTTTGGATAAATTAAGATGTCTTTGAGAGAGAAAAAAGAAACATATACCACAATATGAACTAATGAAAAAAAAATGTGCAACTAAAAATATCATGGATACTTTCTATATTTGAGTATTTAGAAGGTGAGAAAATGTTCCAAAAAAGTGTCTATAAACCAAGAAATTATACTCCCTCCATTCCTAAATATAAGATCACTTTGGTTAATTTGAGGAGATTAAGGAAGACAATAAAATTACATGATCTCCCCAAAATCCCCTCAATCACTTAACTTTAAAAGGAGGAGGAGTTTTCAATGAAAAGAGGGAGTATAAGGGTAGTTTGGGCAAAACTTGAGAAAAAATAGGAAGTGATCTTATATTTAGGAACTTATCCACTTCCCCAAAATGATCTTATATTTAGGAACGGAGGGAATATGTTAAAGGACATGAATTCTGAGATATTAACATAGGCAATCTTCATCTTCGATTTTTATTATATATATGTATTCTGCCTTTTGTACTTTTCTTTTACTTTTCTTTTTATATATATATTTTACCTTTTGTGTTCTATATATTGTGACTTTGATGTCATGTTAGATATTTTACTGCAAACTGAACCTTCGAAATAATTGATATGATAAGATTTATTAGAATATACAAGAATCCCCACCTCATAATGGTACAATAATCAAGAACATAGTCGAGCCAAGAGGTTATGTGAAAAAATAACTAAGTATTCAGTTGTACTCATGCGAATGTTTGTATGTATTTTGATTTGTAAGTTTACACATATATGCCTGATGTGTTGCTATTCAAGAATATAATGAAGGGGACACACTCCATCAATCTAAGACAATTTTGCATGGCTTTTTAATAAATATTGTATACTCAACACGTTTAAGAGTATGAAAGTTAAGGCCATTACATAGTATGAAAAAATCTAAATAAGAGTACAGTATGAAAGTTAAGAGTATAAAGAGTCTAAAAATTTAAGATCATGAAAGTTATAAGGTCATTACCTATTTACATAGTCAGAAGATATATGTGTATTGGTTGCCTCACTGTCACGTTTACCTGGTTCATGAACACACACAGTTCCTTTATGATTTATGAATTGTTGAAGGGCCACCAATTAGCAAAGCCGTAAAAATAGATAAATAATACTAACGAAGAAAAAGGAACAATTCATAGAATTGAGAACAAGATCCAGATCAATTAATTCAACAAATAATAATTAAATACTCTCTCTCAGTCTCTCAAGCTATATACTCCATTAATTCCAGATCAATTAATTGAGTATATGGCCATGAACTTTCTGTTCTACACATTCTGCTCGCACATGTGCTGTGTGCACTCTTCTGCCACACAATCATGCAGTATAAAACTATTGAAATGGCTTTCACCCATATTCTGAATCTTTGATTGGTTATATATATTTATTTGCACACACCACACACACACACACAAAACAAAAAATAGTTATATATAATATTATTTTATAAAATGAATCTTGATCCGATGGACTCCTACACAATATTAATTGATGGATAAATAAGTTAAGATCCATAAAAAGGAATGCGATATTCAAAAAGTCTCGTAACAAATGCATAACATACATTTTAATGATATATGTTCCGGTGGTGTAAGAAATAATAACAAAGATATACTGTGAGACTACTTTTTAGAAATAATTACATTTTAGTATATGTTAAATCATAATTCATATGAATTATTGATAGCATCTCACTGTATGCAAATAATAATTGAGCCTCGGAACGCTCATAGGTTCTGTGCGATGTTTCTGTGCTCCCGATGACATTAACAATATATATGATTTATTATATTGATCGATCGCTCGTTTACATTCTAATACTGAATTATACTCCTACTATTTATATAAAACCAATTAATTAAATATATATTAAGCCTAAACTTCTTCCATATACAACTAAATTAACAACATCCTCGACCTCTAGTTTTTATAGAGACAAACAAACAAGAGACTAAAAAGCTGGTGAGTCTGACCGAGTCGCGTCAAAACTGTGAAGGTACAGCCCATGATGTTTTGTAGTCTAATTGGTGAGAAGATTATATTAAAAAATGGTGAGTAGTTGTAAATAACCGCCCCTCGTTTAGAGAAGTTGCCCACTGATTAGTAGTAATAACATGCATGTAAAGACGAGCGTTTAATTTTAGGGAAAATTAAATCATAGCCAAGCTAGGTTTTCATAGTAAGGGAAAATTAAATCATAGCCAAGGTTTTCATAGTAAGGAAGTTAATTATAATCAAATCCCAAACAATATAATTACAAAATTACATTAAAGTTTCAAGGGACTTAGAATATATTAAATGATTTGTCACTGAAAATTATATTGTTGTAAATATTTGCTATAGACAATAATTGAGTTGTCAATGATAAATCGTTAAATATAATCTAAGCCTATTAGAACTTCAATATAGTTTAACTATTATATTATTTGAAACTTAGTTATAATTAGTTCTTCATGAGGCATCTAGTTGTGATTTTCTCTAAATTTTAGTTTTATCGTTATATCCAAATAGTAACATCTAACCCTAGAACCCTTATATATGTTGCATATATATAATATATGTATAGCTAAGCTACACACACTTTAAGGATATGGAATAAGCATAAAGAACTCTCCACTAGATCTGGGAATCCATAAAACTTAAGAAGAGTGGAATAATTAAAAACAAAATTAGTCCCACTTGTCATCAGTCTTTTCATTTCATAATAATTTTAATAATCATTTCAATTATTTATCCTTTTCTACTCTTTATATATTAGACGATTTGAATCCAATTACTTCATTGGGTACTAAACAAAATATCAAGTTGATTTTAATGAAGCTAATGCAAAGTAATTTAAAGTAAATATTTATATTTAGTAACTTTTTTCTCAAAACTTATATATTTTATTTACAGATTAATGTTTAATCAAATCACATATAACACTTACTAAATTTAAGTGGTTTATTATTTCAATTCATTGATCTCCATAAAAAGTCAACTCAATCTTATACTCCTTCCGGTCCTAAATATAAAATCTATTTGGAGAGGTGAATTTGGTCCTAAATATAAGACCTATTTATAATTCTATTACTAATTTTTTTCCAAGTTATCCTTATAAATGCTTCCCAAAAATAGAAAAATACGAGAGAGAGAGAGAGTGAGGGTAAATGTAGATGACTAGGGTATATTGGTATATCATATTATTTTAACTAACTTAACTAAATATTTAGACCAATCAATTTAGGTAAATAAATCTTATATTTAGGAAAGGAGGAAGTATTAGAAATATGAGAGAGTATTCATGAGAAAAAACATGAGTATTCATTGGAAAATAAACATGAGGGAGTTTTAAACTAGCTAGGTAGTTCATTCATGCACATTGTACAGATTACAAAAGATTCTGTATCGCTTTATGATTTGTGCACACTATAACTTATGTTACACGTAAATGATAGAGTGTATGTTTTATAACTTATACGATACTACAATTTTGGACAAATAAGTATATGTTTTTACTGTTTTGAAAGAAAACCGTTTACTCTTTTTTGTTGGACTAACAAAGAAGAACGTTTAATCTACTAAACAGAAAATTAATGAAATTCCAAGTGAGCTCACCCTCAAATCATCATTACCACCATAGCCTATATATGGATAGTTGAGAAGGTCCTCGAAGATATAAAACTATCCTTCTTCGAGCAATTTTCACTTAATGTATTCAATTACCTAAGCAATTATACGCAGTTAGTTAATGTAGCAAAACTTGAGAGGGGAAGAGGAAAGGGGAGGAGGGAGGAAAGAAATATGAAAAAGGGTTGAGTTTTAATTGCGAGAAGTAAAATTGTATATTTTCACTTTGAAAAATAATATCTGTAAGATTACAAACTAACTCGTAGCATCAGTTTTATTATTTTTGCACCGGGTTAGAAAGTTGAATATTATTTCTACACCGCGAAATAGTCATTTATTATTTATGTAAGAAATGAAATAATCAATTATTAGATCTTGCCTTTTATTTTGGATACATTTGTTTTTGGCCTGCATTTATAGAAATTTTTATATCGTTAGTTATTATATTTACCTTAAATAATCTTACAACGTATCCATCGACACTTGTTTGTTTACCTCTTAACATGCTGAGCTCTCCATTAATTTTTTGTCTATGAACTCCCTATCAAATTAGAAAAGCTATTAAAAACATGGAAGTTTTCTTTTTATACATGGGACATTATAAAAACTTGGAATTATAATATGTTGGTAATTGTATATATAGAACCTATGATCATTTAATTAAATCCATTTTGAAGAAGTAGTGTTAACAAAGCCTCACATTTTTTAGGTAAAAAAACCACATAATCTCATTAAATTGGAAAAGAAAAATACAAAGCAGGTCTGCAAAAATAAAATTCAAATAATGATAAATAAAATCCCTAACAATAACATAACCTTAAATATAGGTAAAAGAGAGCCCACCGCCAATAATCCAATTGCCTTCATCATTCTTTCATTCAAGGGTGCAAAAAATTGTTACCGGTAGAAAGATCATTGTGAGTAGTGGTTATGCAAAGATCCATCCTATATAGATCCACACCTCTTATCAACAATAAAATAACTAATTTGGTTTTTAAAGAAAATTTCACAGAGCATATCCTACAGAAACAAAACATATCCTACAGAAACAAAAACACTTACATGCACTAACACAAGATGAAAACAGTGTTGCCACAAAAAAAAGATGAAAACAGTGTAGAAGAATTTCACATTGTCATCTAAACTCTCAAACCAATTTATTTCTGCAATATGACAAGCCTTCAAATCATAAGAAATCAAAAGTAACTTGAAAATAAATGTAGACTAGTGCAAAATACGAACATCTACTTCCCAACTAGATTCAGGAACATGTCATAGAAAAAACTCACACATCGACGAGAGAAGAGTTCTCACCACCCAAATTGTTAAAGAGGAAGTAACCGATATGGTTCTTAGGTATCCCCTTGAAATAAAATCTTTGATCAATAATATAAGTCACCTATAGATCACTACGACTCTCTCTCTATATATATATAATAAGTTTTTCCAGGTACAGATTACCTCTATTACAATTTACTATGGATTTATACTAGAATTTTAATGTAAAATGGGAGGAAGCAAATGGAAAAAATGGTGGGTCATGGCTGTCCGAAATTTCGAGGCTCATCATAATTTACATTTGTGGAAAACATTCTCCGAAATATCCGAATGCATGTCTTAAACTTCATGATCGAACTCAGTGAAATGCCATTGATAACTTTTACTTGGTGCCCTTGGCGGTGATCAAAAGGGAATTTCCAATGCTTATTAGCTTCGTAAACATAAAAGCGATTATATTTAACTGTACTTAGATAACATACTGAAATAGATCCTCGATTCCCTTTAAATAATGTTGGGAGTTCGAATTTCCTAGAGAGGCGAAAAAAGTCAGATTTGAAAAGCTTCATACACTTATTAAGTAAAACAATATTCAGATTTGATATGATTTTATAAAAAAATTGTGTGTTTGTTGTTTTAATATATTCTAAGAAGTAAATTCATTTATGTAAAAATAATAACAAATATGTATTATTTTGTTCAATTCATATACTCTTTTAGCCATATAATCTGTGCAAAAAAAGTAGAAAGAGATTAATACAAGGTTCATTTCTACTCAATTAGGAAGAGTAAAATCTGCGACTGTGTAATCTCCCTTAAATTGTATAGCATCACCCTTTCTAACTCATAATTAGATAATAGGCTTAGTTCGCTTTTTTTTTTTCTACACGCTTGATCACTCCCCTTTAATGGCATGCTTTAATTTCTTTTTACTCCCACGAGAATGATAATTGCGGTGCCTTTAATTTAATTTGTCATTATTGAGAAAAACAAACTACCAAAAGTGAATTGCGAAAAGAAAAGAATAGAAAGAGAATATTATATCTTATTCCTTCAAACTGAATTGCCTAATTTTTCCATGGGTCCTTAAATCTTTAGGGTGGGAGATCGTGATTATTGGCTTCAAGGAAATGTTTTTACTTTCTATGTTGCAACCTAGAATTCCCACGTCTCATGTGTGTGTGTGTGTGTGTATTCTCCTAAGTTATAATGAGATGTGTATGTTGTTGACGCACAAACACACATATAGACTATGAGAAGAATCATTTGTGTTTACTTATACTCTTACAACCAAATCTCCAATTAAATTTTAATATTTTGTCTGTTTTCACATTCTATCAAACTCTAATTGTTAAAATTTTTCACCGGGAAATTTGTTATAATGGGCATAAGCAAATGGATCGATCTCAATATTGTATAAATATAAATACTGATGTGTGTGTATATAAAACAACCAAAAAGGCATAATTGATGTCAAAATTCATACGCATGTATTTTAGAAAACATTTAAGAATGTGTGTATGGTCATTTTTAACTTGTGTATGTGTGTGTGTGTGTGTATACTGAGAAAAACAAGCGAACTGCTCACAATATCAGATAAATTATTCTTTCGATAAACTGAAATTCTCATATTTTCTATAATAGGCATATAATTAAGATGCCTCGGAAATCTTGGTATATATCTTGCAACTTGATACAAAGGATGACAAATCAAAATTACACTGATAATCGAATTGAGACTTAAAATATTGCTTACTTGTGTTTGTAGAAAAAATGTCAAATGTACGAGGAAAATGTATGTATGTAAATGTATTTTATGCCTAGTACATATGTTAGTGTAACTAAGATAATTTATGCTTTTTATATACTTCTAAGATACTTTGTGCTATAAAGTATAAACAATGAATTCTTTCTTTATTATTTATCTAATATGAGCACAAGTATGTAAGCATTAATAGAGGACAACGTGAGTCCAATAAAGTGAGTCCAATAATGCTGATGTTCTTATTAAAAGTGGTCTAGCAGCTGGTGTTGAATATCAAAGGATTTTTTAGGCTACCCCAAAACTGATGCAATTTTTATGTTTGAATTGTAGTAGTTGTTTCAACTCACTAGGAAATTGCTGAGGGGTTTTCTTATTATAAAAAAAAGAGGATAACACCATTGATTATTGTCAATATTTAATGAATACATACAAGTAACTAATGTGGCTGTATGCTTAGCTTAACTCGAGACCACTGGTTAAATTAGAGTAAATTCAACTAGTTGCATTGATCTAAGCGCTTAGTGGTGTCAATACTGTCTTTTTCATAAGTGGTGAGAGAGGGCATACTATTTCACACCTAAATTGAATTACTCCCTTTGGTCGCAAATATAAGATCTCAAAATTTGAACGATTTTGGTCCTAATATAAGAGCTCATTTCATATTCTCTCCCCATTTAATGCATTTTTTCCTACTTTGCCCCAACTCTCTTTCATATTTATTAATGCTTATGTATTTTTCTCTCTTAAAAGTATCATAATAAATATGGAGAATATTGAAAAAAAAAACATTAACTCCAAACACCCAACTAACATTCACAAGTTTTCTTTAGAAGCGTTTTTTGGCAGCTGACTCTTATATTACGGATCGGAGGGAGTACTGTACTATAAAATATGAGTGTAAAAAATGCACATTTTATGAGGTTATAATAAAAAAGACAATAAAATGTAATCTTCATGTCAATGATTATTATATTGTTCCATAACTATATATTTTCATGGATATCATTTTTGTATCATCAAAATGTTTAGTACTAAAAAATCTGATTAACCCTAAAATTTACATAATCAGTGAACAATAATATTAATAGAGAACCTTGGGCATTCTTGTATTAATTAAGAAAAACAATAGAGAAAAGGAATGAGGAAAAGGAAATGGAAATATGTCTATTCAAATTTTAAGTCGAAATCAAAGAAATAAGTACTCTTTTATTCATTCAATTCTTCAATTCAGTCCAGATATATTTTGATAGTAGCGATATATGTTATTTTTATATTTCATGCATGAACGTACATAAATACACTTTATTATATCATCTTCACACCCGAAGATATAATGCATTTTTTTTAGAAAACGAAGGAAATGGCTATAATCACTCGATAAGGAATATTCTGTTTATTAAACTGTTAACAACTAGGATTTAAAATTGCAAATGATAATATTTTGAAGAAGATCTAGCTAAAGATTGATGCTAAAGCAGTGAGATATGTGTATATATAAAAGGTTACAGAGAAAACTAACTGTATAGATGCTATTTTCCACTTATGGGATTTGTTGATTATTAATTAATCATTAGATTACTACAATTTGCTTGATTTAAATTAAAGTATGTGTAGTAGTGAAGGATGCACAACCCTTTCATGGTTTAATTAATTTTTGAGGGACAGAGACATCTGAGAGTGTAATTGATTTGAACATGATCATCATGTTTTTGCTTTATTGGCTTTATATGTATGTGTCTTTCTTTCATAGGCTTCTATCTTAATGAAACTCTCTACCTTTACATAATTCCAAGTTTCATCAATATGTCTAACTCCGTGCTCATGAAGCTTAGGATCAGCTTAATTTGTATACCATATATATTTTGATTGAATGTTATGTTCCAAAATATAAGGTCATTTTCCCAAATTTAATTAGATTAAGGATGTTAGTCAAGTTAATTATTATCACATG
This sequence comes from Mimosa pudica, assembly GCA_029929735.1. NCBI lineage: Eukaryota > Viridiplantae > Streptophyta > Magnoliopsida > Fabales > Fabaceae > Mimosa > Mimosa pudica. The sequence continues at coordinate 4,578,328 of JAKELP010000020.1, forward strand.
ATATTATCAATTTGCCTAAGCCAATATACTTCTAAGTTTTCCCAACTTTTTCCCAGATTAACAACATAATACTTATCAATATTCTTAAGTTTTGACACCATTCATAAGGTGTTGAATTTTAACTATTAACAATATTTAGACATTATGTAATTAATAAGCTTCTGACCATGTATAATAAGTTCTTGGGTGTCTGTCACAAGTCTTTTAATTTCTTTAATGTATTTTTTTATACAGATTTCTTTAATGCATTTTAGTCTAAATATATAACAGAATATAAACGCCTTGGTAACAACCTTTAGGTTATAAATAACAACTTTTTAACGATTATTTACAAGTATTTCATATCATTAACACATGTTCTTATAGAGTAATAAGTTTTGTGGCTTTAGCACGAAGTTTTCTTGAATTTAAGTTTGTATAAATAAAAAAAAACACTACCATTTTAAAAAAGGCAGAGTTACCTTTCTTGGAAGAAGTTGAATCAGAAGTGTATGGATGACAAAAAAAGGGAATCAATATGAGGGACGTGTCCAAATTCTTTTTCATACTATTTTATGGTTTTCAACATTTTTTTGATTATACTACTCCCTCCGGTTCTAAATATAAGACCTAATTGACTTTTTCTAGAAAATCCTTAAAAAAGCAAAATAAGTTAATTATAAATTGATTTACCTAATTTTTTCCCTTAAACTAGTTTATTTTACCTATAAACTAATGGATAATCTAAAAATATATCAAATATGTCATTATTTAATAACCTATTTCGCAACCTTAATCTCTCCAAAAAAAAGTCAATTAGGTCTTATATTTAGGACCGAAAGTAGTATTAGATATTCGTGTAACCGATTATTTCATTTGGGGTTTGTTGTTCCACTCTCAACAAATATGTCTTTTCTTATATTCAAATTTGAGATACATGGCTAGAGTAGCACCATATTGGTTGGGATTGATACAAATTTTGTGAAGGGAAAAATGAATTAAAGAGAGGTGATGAACATAGAATTGTAGAGGGGAAGAGGCAGAACCACACCCAACTAGGAGGGGACCCATTCGTCCACTCCTCCCCACCAAACATCCTCCCCCCACGTACTCCTATGACTCGTTGCCCCCAAGATGTTAAGCTTCCATCATCTCGATGTGCCTTCTATTTCTAGTTTCATCATTCTACATTTCCCATTGTATATACCCTAAAATAAAAAAACAAAAAAATCATAAAGAAATGTTATCATGTCACGTCAACTATTTGATTTCCATAAAATTCTTTTTTTGAGCAAATTACAACAAATGAGCAAAACAAGTGAGCAGCATCATGTGATGTTAACTTTGAATGTAAAAAATGATAACATGTGCATATTACTTTCTTGTGTGATTGAGATTTTTTTTTTAAAAAAATTGCATTCCTACTTTGAATTCTATCAAAATAATTCTTTTTAAACTACTAATCAATTTACAATTCATGTGGATGAAGTCACATTAAACTCTAGATAATGCAAATCAAGTCAAGGATCCGGCGGCTACAACAAGGTGTTATATGTAGCTTTATTAAAAGCATCTTTCGCTTTTACACAAACTTAAATAAGAGTTATCCTTCTTAATCAAAATCTAATACCTCTTTACTAAAACCAATGCATTAACAAAATATATGTATATTTTCCTTTTAAAATACTTGAGCATATCAGTAACCTTTTCTACTTTGAGATTATTTAGATTTGGTTGCTCTTTATTTTTCTATTTTCTCTCTCCCTTTCCCGAGATTGGAGTTTCCCACCCAACTTATTCGCTGCTATATGAGATTCTTTAGAAGTGTGGTATTGCAATTGGTGAAGGCATCATACTCTTTGTTTATCACTATTTTGTTTCCCAATTCACTTATCTGTTAATTAAATTTATTATTCTCAGGAACACTTTGTTTGATGCAAGTTTCAATAATGACATTTTACCATTAAGTTTTCGACTTCAAGATTATAACATAAATACTTCTTCTCTCTTATCTTTTTGTGTGGCCGCACATGCATGCTTGAGTTAAATTTGTTAGAAATTCCATGTCAAAGTGGTAGAGTTGATAAGGATCTTATTTCTTGCGTAGATTTGATGCCTGAATTTAGATATTTTTAATATAATATACTCCCTCCGGTCCCTAATGTAAGAGCCAGCCGCCAAAAAAATGCTTCTTAAGAAAAGATGTGAATGTTAGTTGGGTGTCTGGAGTTAATGCTATTTTTCCAATATTACCCATATTTATTATGGTACTTTTAGGAGAGAGAAATAGACAAACATTAATAAATATGAGAGAGAGTTAGGGGCAAAGTTGGAAAAAACGCATTAAATGAGGAGAGAATGTGAGGTGAGCTCTTATATTAGGGACCAAAACCATTCAAATTTTGGGCTCTTACATTAGGGACCGGAGGGAGTATATCATAACAAAATGCATCAACATACAATGATAAAATATTGCTGGACTCATCAACCTTCAAATGACCATCATGTCATGCAAAAGGGATCAAATTCAAGTCTCTCTCTACTATGGTAATTTCCTGGAACTTTTCAAAAGTTCACTTAATCATTTATAAGGTGCCGAAAGTTTCAAGATGGTGAAATAATTCTATATTTCACCAAATGGAACTCATATTGATGGTATCTTCAAAAGGTATATAGATAAATTAAGTCAATTATATGACAAAAAGATTATAAGAATATTTCGTACAATTTTTCTTTTTCGTTATGAATTTATTGAGGAAGACAACATCATCATAACTTTATCTTTTTATTCCGGGTATTAAAATAGAATTTTTTTTAATTTAATAAAAATATTCTTTTCTTTCTAGGGAGCTCCTTGATGGCCTATAAATTGCACCCTCAGCATACAGCATTCCTCACAATCACTCACTCTCACATACACAGAGCATATCCTCCTCACACTTCCCCATTTGCTTAAGAGAGAAAGAAAGAGAGAAAAAAAATGGAGAGCTTTCCAGTTATTGACTTAGGAAAGTTGAACACTCAAGAGAGAGTTACCACCATGGAAGCCATAAAAGATGCCTGTGAAAACTGGGGCTTCTTTGAGGTATACCATGTGTGTGTCTATGTGTGTGTGATATTTTGAAACTACTTCTTATGTCCACATTTATTAGTAGTCTTGGGACAAGCTTTCACTTCTGTGTTGGTAGTGATACATACATATATGTGTGTTTGTTGTGTCTGTTATTTATTTGTTTATTGTTGTTATGATGAAGGTGGTGAATCATGGGATTGCTATTGAGCTGCTGGACAAAGTAGAGAGGCTGAACAAAGAGCACTACAAGAAGTGTATGGAGCAGAGATTCAAAGAAACCGTTGCAAGCAAAGGCCTTGAATCTGCTCAATCTGAGATCAATGACTTAGACTGGGAAAGCACCTTCTTTGTCCGCCACCAACCTTCCTCTAACCTCTCAGACATCCCTGATCTTCATGAAGATTTCAGGTCTCTAAATCATCATATATATAAATATATACTACCTCTGGTCCTAAATATAAGACCTAATTGACTTTTTTTTGGAGAGGTTAAAGTTGCGAAATGAGCTATTAAATCATGACATATTTGATTTATTTTTAGATTATTCATTATTTTATAGGTAAAATAAACTAGTATAAGGGAAAAATTAGGTAAATCAATTTATAATTAACTTATTTTGCTTTTTTATAGGATTTTCTAAAAAAGTCAACTAGGTCTTATATTTAGGACTCAGGGAGTATATTATATTGTTCAAATCTGATGCAGAGTTTGTTCAAATATATATATAATATATATAAATATATATATTATATTGTTCATGAAGATAGATTTTTTATAAGTATGTTAGCAATCACTGCTTTTGAGACTAGTCTTGAGTTAGAATCTGACAGAAGCATGCTTGGCTTGGTGTTATGTTTTTTTTTTAATTTTCATCAGGGGGGCAATGAAGGAATTTGCAGGTGAATTGGAGAAGCTGGCTTTGGAGCTTCTTGATTTGCTGTGTGAGAATCTTGGGCTGGAGAAAGGGTATCTAAAGAAGGTGTTTTATGGCACAAAGGGTCCAAACTTTGGTACCAAAGTGAGCAACTACCCTCCTTGTCCAAAACCAGATCTCATCAAAGGTCTTAGAGCTCACACTGATGCTGGTGGCATCATCCTCCTCTTCCAAGATGACAAAGTCAGTGGCCTGCAACTCCTCAAAGGTGACCAATGGATCGATGTCCCACCAATGCGCCACTCCATCGTGGTCAACCTTGGTGACCAACTTGAGGTATCATTCAAAAAACCAATCATACAAGTCCCTAATACACTCATGTCACAGTTTCAGTTTTCAGCTAGACAAAATTTTAAAATAGATTTTTTGGTATCTAAGTGGAAAGAGAAACTTTAACTCAAAATCTAGCTAATTGAATCAACCCCTTTAAATATTCCTTTGAGAATCTCATTCTACTCAATGTGGACTTACTATTCTGTACTACAACTATCAAATCTCCATCAAATATTATTGTAGGATGGTTTTGATGAACAATCTAACAGTAGTGACTTTTAATTTGTTTGGACAATTTATTACAGGTTATAACCAATGGGAAGTACAAGAGCGTGATGCACCGTGTGATTGCACAAACAGATGGTACAAGGATGTCACTAGCATCATTCTACAATCCAGGAGATGATGCCATTATATCTCCAGCACCATCCTTGGTGAAGGAAGATGAAGAGGGAAGCCAGGTTTATCCAAAGTTTGTGTTCAATGATTACATGAAGCTCTATGCTGGTCTCAAATTCCAGGCTAAAGAACCAAGGTTTGAAGCCATGAAGGCAGTGGCAACCATGTGAAGAAAAAAAGGAACAAGTTTAGTTCTTTCTTCTAAGCTAGTCATCAAGAAGAAGATTACTACTAAATTAAGAGTTATGGTTTAATTATTGGTGTACAAGTCTCCCATGCATGATGTGTAGTATAAAAAGAAGTCACTTTTAATGGGTTAGAATAAAGTATCAATGGTGGACAAGAAGCTAATATATAGTTTGTGAGTGTGATGTCAAGTTAGTGAGATGTACTGTTGTTGAAAATAACCAGATCTTTGTTACCCACTTTATAAGGAATTGCCTCTCATCATTATTTCCTCTTTGGTTTCTTGTGCTTTGTAATTATAATGTCTTGTGTTGGCAAAAAGAGACATATGAATAATATAAAAATAATTATAATTATAATAACAAAATAGTACTACCAAAGTGACAGGTAAAAGTAGTTGAAGCCTGAAAGTGATTTTCAACTTCAAGTTGTGGTGGCTTTGATGCCACAGGGTTTCTGCAACATGTAATGGAACTCTCAAAATTATTTTATAATTGTGTTGTCCTGCCTACCATTTTATAGATCACTTAAAAGAATCAGAAAATTAAGTGGGATCCTCACCTAACTAAAATTACAATGGACTATTGATTAAATCAGATAGGGATTTATGCTCAAATAGCTGGGGAAAATATAATAATCTCTAATTAAAAAAAAAGAGAGATTAGGATGTTTTCTCAACTTATGTGTCTAATTCCTTGAATAAAATGGTTGTTCTTACGGTATTTTTCAGCCACATTTTTTTTTTCCATTTCTTAATGGATCATTAGATATCTCTCGCAATCTTGTTAAATTTACATGAGTTATTTGTATATAAAATTTGCAAAATACTAGTATTTTCTATATAAAATTTATAAGGCTTTATCAACAATAAAATTTTAACGGCGAGCATCCGTTCACTTGGCACAATCTATACTTGTCCAGGTGTCCTATTAAGAAATAGTACCGGTTAGTATAGTACTGTGCGCCAGGTCATATGACCAAAATTAGAATTTAGAATCCATTCCCTATTTAGACCATCCTCTAATCCTATAATATTTCAATGGTAGTGCAGTAGCCAGAAATATTTACTTGCTAGGTACGAGATTTATTTATCTTAATTAAGAGCAGGAGTTCAGTCCTTACTTAAACATGAAGCACTTTTAAACTCCTAGCTAGCTGTCTAACCCACCGAGGTGTCTAACCCACCTTTAATTTGTTTACGAAGAATGATGTGCTAAAAATATCAAAGAAAAATTCCCAAAAAACTACTATTAATATAATACTATGCAAATAATACTTTTATAGTTCTGTGCGCCCAGTGAATGGATGCTGATTTTGGTATATTGTGATTTGTGATCGAAACCAATGGAGTTAATTTTTGGCACCAAAATCAGCATACAAATGTACTATACATACTAGACCTTTTACCCGTTTCCCCTAATTTTCAATTTCAATGTCTATAAACAAATTTCTTAAAAGAAACATTTAGTAACGGGAGTATTACACATTGTGCAACCATCATAAGTATGTTTTGTTGAGTGAAAAAAGAAACATTTGTTTTTTTAAAAAAAAAATAGGCAAAAATAACAAAGATGATAACATTCTCAAAACATATGTTCAGAAGATTCATAAAATTTTTGTAGAGTCAATGACTTTATTATTCTTGCTCTATTCTAAATAGTCTATGTTTATTTTCACACTTAAAAAAATATAATTATGATGTGTGTACATAGAATAAAACTTTGTCACTAAAAAAATATAACCAAATGAAAATATAAAATTCTCCGACCTTCTGTGAGTACATAGGGGAAACAGAATAAAGTACATGGACATTTCTAGAATTATGCTACAATTATGCAAACGTTTCTTATATTTAGGCCAGGCATGTGTATATGGTTTGAAAATAGAAAGGAAGCATTACTAAAACTACAAGAATATTATTTTGTAACTTTTTAAATAACAAAGAGAAGTCATGTATGTGTAACTTGCTAACTTCAGCAAAATTAAGGGAAAAAGGAGTTTGTATTTGTCTTAAAAATAGAGAGGTCATCCAAGTAACCTTGAACAAAAAATTAAGGTCTGCTCATGTACTTTCATATATTTTTTCGTTCATATATTTTTAAACTTCATTTCTAAAAAGTGATATAGAACAAGACAATAATTGTTAATGGTTGAGGCACTAGACAACCCAAAAAAAAAATACCAATAAAAAACATTATAAAACCTATGCTATTAGACAACAACCAAACTGAGTAAGCAGAACCAAAACTTGTTCAAAAAACATCTATAGATAAATGTTGGAATGAAAAGTAGAAGACAAATAACTAGGGCTGCCATTGGCATCATAAGCAATAGTGCAATACAGATAAAAAAGTAGGTAAGTAGTTGACAACAACTAACTAACACACTATGGTTTCACTATTTAGAGTTCACACTAATCAAAACTAGAGGCTAATTCCAACAAAGTCACAATGCTCATTTTGGACCACAAGTCCTATTCATTGCCAAATCTTTCCCACTTCCCTGTTTATATAACTCAAATTCCAAATTTGACAGGTAGGATCAAACAATAAAACAGAATTAGAGCATGATGATGAAACACCTCAACTGATTAAAGAATAAACAGCATAGGTTTTGTCATGCTACTGTAATTTTCTCATCCTAGTAAATAGAAATTAAGGTTTCCTGTTGGAAAAGTAAGTCTGTTGTAATCTTTTGTTGTTATTGAACCAAAATCTTTTAAGTGTTAACCGTAATTCTATGTGCCTAATCTATTGTAGAGCATAAGTGGAGCCCACCTTTTGATTTTGCATGAACAAGGGGCCATGATCCTGCATTTTTGTATACCCTTTGTTCAACTAGTTGAGGTTGAAAGGTATCCTTTACAGACCAAATTGCCAACTTTTTCTCCAAAAGCTGTTTTTGCATTTACATCTACAGTATCTGCTAAATTAAAGATCCTACTGGTGAAACCACTTGTTCAGGCCTTTATGTCAGATTGTCATGTCCCTCATTTTGGACTCCAGTAAATTATTAGAAAAGTGAGATAATAGAGACTAGACATAATGCTAAGCATATTTTACCAAGCCTATCAATATCAATTAAACAGTAAGATGCCGTTTTTAATACAGTAACATGATGAGTCTCTAGTCCGTAAATTTTGTTCATGAAAAAGACTTCAACAAATAGTTGTGTATGGCTATACTCTATGATCTTATTGGTTTCTTCTAGTAGCAACATTATCAGACCCCATTGTTGGATGTTCTATAAGCAAGCTTCTGTTATTTGCTTGGAAAAAGGTTCTTAATCATACACGGGACCCACAGCATTTTTGTCTCCTCATTTTCTTCTTTAATCCAAACTAGGGAAAATCTATTTCCCCCTCCATTTCCATCTAATTTTCTCTCCATCCAAACATAGTGTAACAATAGCCTCCTGACATCAAAGCAAGAAATTGCTTGAACATATCATAGAGAGCTAAAACTGATGAGCCATCCAAATATTTTTTTTAAGGCATAAATTCCCACCTCCACTTAAGTTTTGGAAATAGAATTTTAGTTGCAAGAATATTGTTGTCTTCCTCCCATATCATCAAGTCCTCTATACTGTAACAGTGGCTCACTCTAGTGCATTTTTTATAATGTAATGGCAATGTATTCTATACTGCAATAGCACACTACAGTGCAATTTTTAAGCTTCTCTGCCTTGAAAAGGCTAGAAGTTAGCTCTTTAATATCCTGTCAAGGCAAGTGGCAATCATAAAACATGAACTCAACAGTTTTTTAGATTGAAATGGGAATTCCTTCCATAATAGTTCTCATGATTCTGACAGCCATGTCTATAATCAAGTTATTCATATTTTCTTCAGGAATTTCCAACATGCACGCTTATTTTAGCTCATTCAATATAGTTGCAGCCCTTCTGTTTGCTTCCACATATTAGCTCCAGAGACCAATTAACCTTCCCTTTATCCAATAAATCAATTCTTCTGAATTGCCTTCAGGGTATAGAGCACAAAAGAAGAAGCGAGATCTTCTCGTGTCATCCTTCAGTCTCAAGAAACTAAATTTCAAACAAGTTAAAATTAACTTTTTTTCTTCCATATGCTCTATAATACTAAGAGGCAAAGGCATACACTCTATTCACCAAAAAAAAGGCATACACTTTTTGTCTACATGTCCGAATCAATTTCTAAAAAGTTTCAATGCTTCATGCTAATCAATAATGTTCATTTTTACATACTTATTATCTGTCTTCATGGCTCTACAGACACTCAACTTTCTGTTGCTTATAACTAGTTTGCTGCCATTCTCTATGATTGGTAGAAGTATTTCAACTCTTTCATGAGAGAATGTCTTATATTAGGCTTCTTTGATAGTCCACCCTGGATGGCTTTGGCCCAAGCCCATATTGAAGTATGGGATTTATGAATAAAATTGAGGTTCCAAAGTTGAGCTACATTTGTTCAACTTTTCATATTTTTCTTTAATTTTTACAGTTGCAACTCAATGGCAACTAAAAATTTAAGGATTAAGACTAAGATCAGCATTTTTGTCATGATAATAACAAAATATGTTAGTTGGCATTAAAAAAAAAAAGAATCGCAAAATATGAAAAAGAAAGAATTGCAAAATATGCTAATGAAAGAACTATTTATCTACAGCATAACATAGTTTTCAATTTTCAGTGGCCTGTTTCATTTTCATTACTTATCATAAAGTGTACTGTGCACTATTCCTATATAATGATATACTTGTTTCTCTTCAGAGTAATCACGCTTCCCAGGAGTTCCTACTACATCATCTTTTTTATACATTATTAAAAAGAAATACAGTTGTGTCAACTGGAAAAAAATAAGGGATATGAAGCAGGTTATGAATACACATGATTTGACATATGATATCTGATTTTTTTCCCAAAAACATTCCCTTAATTTAATTTCATAATTTGATCGTGTGGCATTGACAATCTTAGCTATAGTGTCTATTTGCTCTGAATTCTACAACAATTGAGACTCACTAATAGAAAAATAGTACCAGACTAGCATGAATTGATTTTTGAAAAAACACTACCAAGTATTGTAGTTCTGTTATAAGTGTTTCTTTTTTAACTTCAACCAATCCGTGAGTTGTCTCTGCCAAAAACTAGTGTGGTTGCCCAGTTGACTGCCACGTAGAACCTGTTCCTCCAGCTTACTACACGTGTCAGGTAAGCAGAACGCCATATCAACCAACTGATAAAACCAGCAAGGGACAACCCTCTTTCATCCTGCACATTATACATATATTGAACATGAACAAAAGTTTCAGTGCTCCATGAGTTTCATAAAAACCAACAAAAGAATGACACATAAATTTCAATTAGTCGAAAAACAAGAAAATTTGTAAGCATGTTATGGTAAATTTTACTTGAAAGTATATTTGACAGTCATACATATCTTATGTTACAGTGATTACTTTGTATTAAAATAGCAACTACTCCATCTTGTTCTAAATACAAGAGGTTCACTTTATTGTACATTGTCTCCCAAATTTATAATTTTCTCTCAAAATAGCTCAATTCTCTGCATATATGGAGGGGTGATTATTAAAGAGGGTATTTTAGGAAAATTAACACACAATTGTTACAAACCACTAACTTAAGTAACTTTTTCAAACTAGTTATCTAACTCTTGCATTAAGGAGGAGAGGTAGTATTTGATTACCTTGGATTGACGTAGATCAACCAATGCTTTATAGTGACCTACAGAAGCCATGCTTCCAAGATGCTTATAAACAAAAGGTTCTCCAAGTGTGATGTCTTTTGCAGAGAAAGCTTTACCTCCATTCTGTTTCCCCATTTTGTTGAACAATTCCACAAGATACTTCCCCTCTCTTTCAGCAACCTATTAATGACCAGACCATAGATAAGCACTTAATGGGTATAATATCTCATATTCCACATATAATATGTGTGTGTATACGTGTGTATTATTACCATCCTTCTACAAGGACACTGTTAATCAAAACAAACTCAACCTCTTCTCAAGTTAACCACATTATTCATAATGGATGCTGAGATGCTGATATCCAACAGTTAGTGTGAGGATGAAATCTGATATACATTAATCTAGAGAAGGAAGATTCATTAGAGTGAGAAGTTATAACCTGAGCTAGAGCTGGAAGAACAGGCCTGCTTGTCTGTTCAAGAAAACCAGCACAATCCCCAAGTGCAAAGACATCCTCAACAGATGGAACACGCAGCCATTGATCAATACCGATCCTGTAATGTTTAGGAATGGTGGTTTATCAGAAAATATTACAGAAAAATGATCAAAACAATGTGATTGTTTCTTCTGCATTTACCTCCCTCCAGGAGACTTTGGAAGATTTAATGATTTTACAAACTCAGAGGGACCAACCCCTGTGGACCAGACCAATAGACCATAGGGAACATCAGTTCCATCGCTCAGAACTATCTTCTTTGGATGCACCTCCTTCACCACACCCCTCATTAGACGAACTCCAACCTGTGCCACAACAAAAAAGTGCAAGAGTCAGCTTTGAACTTGAAACTGGCTTTAATTCAAAAGCTTAAATTGCTAAAAGTGAAAATCCATGGTTAGCTCTAAATATAATCCTTGACATGTATGTTCCCCCACATTAAAGATCTTTCTTTAGAGTTTGACTACTTGATAGATTCACTTCTATAATGTTAATATTGATTACTACTGTTGGAATTCTGGTTCTTCTTTGTATAGTGACAATTATGTCTCATGATGAGGGATATTTGAGATTTTTGGCTTATCTCAGTTTTCTTAATACTTCATAGTTGGGATTGGTCGAAATGAGTTATTATCTATTCATAAGTTTTTGGTTCACACAGTCTTTTCAAGCCTAAATGGCCCAAAAGCTCCTCTAGCTTGAAAAGGTCCATGAGTGAAAAAAGTAGATTCACCCTATTTTGTGCTGACTAGAACTCTAGAATCATTTGGTTAACACTTTGATACCATATCAAAGCCCACCTTATCCAAGGAATTACCTTTGTTAACAAAAAGATTGAAAGGGGCTTACCTTTGTTAAGTGTTTTGTTGCATATTGTCGTAGGCTAACATCAAAGGATGACAATATCTCATTTGCCTGAAGGGAAATTCAGGAAACAAGTGAGTTACATGAACAACAAATTAATTCATTTATGAAGAGTTAACTGAACATTTTAGGGGGAGGGGGAGCATGAACCTCAATGAGTGTGACACGGATATAATCTTTGACATGAGTATATCTTTCATGAACATCCCTCATAATAAAATCATTCAATTCACCACTGAACTCCACCCCTGTTGGACCACCGCCAATAACTACACAATGTAAAAGGCGCTTCTTTTCTTCTTCTGATATGCCTGTGGTAAAGAAAGCATTTTATGCTTTAGTCAGACTTTAGAATAATTATTCATACAGCATGAAGGAGAGACAAAATAGAAACTAGAGACGGTTAGATTAAGCCATATAGATATTCACTTTCAAGACTTGTGGCCTGTGGAAGTAAAATATGTGAATAGCTAACTAATATTCAGTTATCAAGCTAAATATTCTAAGAATCTGCACAGACCAGGATTTTCTGAGAGCATAAGGTTAAGAAGAAGTTTCTTCCTTATCTCTTGAGCATGATAGACTTCACGAAGGAAAAAGGCATGCTCCTTCACTCCTTTGATGCCAAAGGTTAAAGGCTCAGCTCCAGCTGCTATTACAAGTTTGTCATACGCAACTTTGAACTGGTAAGGCTCTCTAGATAATCCACCATTGTTAACTGCCTCACAATAAACCTGTTCATATGCAAGAAAAACCATCCCTTGAAATATAAGATTGCCCATTCTCTTTTGTTATAATAGTTTCCAACAACTTTCAAGAAAATTAAGATATCTGACTCACTTCATGTTTGTCTGTGTCAATGCCAGTGCATGATGCTAGATAGAAGTAGGAGTTTGGATTCCTTGCTAATGCACTTTGTATACCACTCACAGGCTCAGCAACAGACCGAAATTCGAGAGTTCCAACACATGTTGAAGCCAACAAAGGAGTGAAAACCATATGATTCCTCGGAGATATGCACACAACATCATATATTTTGGTGTCTAGCCCTTTAAGGAACCTACATGCAGCCCAACCTGTGCCAAGAACAACCACCCTCGGCTTTTCGCCCGGCTTTGTTGCCTCTAGTCCCGCATATCTTGTCTCCTCATGATTTAAATCTCCCTCTGCCTCTGACTCTGACTCCTCCATAACCCTCTGAGTGTTAGCAGAAGGAAATTGGTAATGAGGAGTTGAAGCAATTCCTCTCATTGAAAAATTCATCTGATTCTGCTTCTTCATGGTAATATATGTAAAGTTGCCACAATCTTTGACATTTGCTTGGCAATGTAAAGAACTTTTTTTACATGTGTATGCTCCTTCATAGGATACATTCTTGTCACGTGCATTGCTACCAAGAGCAACTCCTGATCTTTTCAGGCTGCTTCTAGCAACCCTTGCCAATAATGCCATTGTTGTACAATCAGCTCTGCTAAAAAAAAATTGAAATGCTTCAATATGTTATAACATCATCCAAAACAAAGAATTACATCACAGTATGTGATGCAATGCTAGTTTCCTGTTAAAGCACCTACACGCACACATACATACTTATATGGAATATATGCTAAACAAGAGCAGAGACAAAAGAGAGGACAATTGAAGTTTAGTACTATGTTGGAAACCTTAGTTTCCAAGAACTTTTATCATGAGAAACAAAAATTAAAGTTGCTTTTCTCGTGAGCTAGTGGGAGATACAAAGGAAAAAAAAAGGCCAAATTTAGAAACTCCCAGAATGGGAGCTGCTTGTGTGAACTGGACACAAGTATTTAGCACATGGAACATTACAAACAAGATTGGAACAAAAGGGTATGAAGATATGTCCAAAGTTACCATGATGATGCTGCATGAATAAAGAAAAACAATGAAAAGTAACATAGTTATTAGAGTATCAAAGATCTGGTGGCGGCACATTCAACGTTCAGATTACCAAGTGATGAATTTGTATTTGAAAAAGAAGGAACAAAGGGTGTTGAGAAGAATCAAAAGCACGCATATTCCTATAAATGTTACCTCTGTTGGTGTTCTTGAAGTGAAGAATGGAGAAGAATTCCTTTTAACGTTGTTTTGTTTATGTTTAGCCGCCACCAAAGAAGTTGGAGGAGAGTTTAAAGTTTATAACTTTATATTACAATCTTGTACAAAATCTAACTCTCTCTCTCTCCCATTCTAAATATAAGATTTAGATGACTTTTTTTTTTTTGGAGTGATTAAGGTTGCGGAATAGGTTATCAAATCATGACATATTTGATATATTTTTAGATTATCCATTAGTTTATAGGTAAAATTAACTAGTCTAAGGGAAAATATAGGTAAATCCATTTATAATTAACTTATTTTTCTTTTTTTTTAGAATTTTCTAAAAAGAGTCAACTAGGTCTTATATTTAGGAATAAGAGAGTATATTATTTATAGAAAAAATATTTTGTTGAGTAAAAAGGGTACAAGTAATAAAGAAGGCGACTTGACGCCCAAGAAAATTGGGGTAAGTTGAGATTCATACAACATAATGATTAATAAAGGGAGAAGAAAAGGTGGGTAAGAAGATGCCAATTTGAGAATATTCTCTTCTCAAAGGAAGGCTATTAGGAAACCTCTAGATCTATATACGTGGTGACCACTAAATTGTTAGGTAAAACATTGAAGTGGGTAGATAATTTACTTTCAACTTGTAAAATTTTAAAAAATATATAGTAAATGAGAGATTAAAATATGTTTCTTATAGGTTACATTACATAGGCGTTTGATCCAAAGAAGTTATACACATCAGGTATTATATGCTCACTTTTTACTTGTCATGGTACAAATGACGTGATGAACTAAGTTCAATTAAGATTTTAATTTTGTTGATAAAAAAATTAAGATTTTAATTTATGATGCGTAAGACACAAGATAAAATTAAGGATACTTAACAAAAAAAAAAGTTTTCAATATACACTTGTATATATTCTCTCCACTTTCTCTCTATTTTATTTTCTTAATATCAACTTTCAATTGAAATTTTAGTGATCCAATATTTTTAAAACTATTAAATAAATATTAAACTACCTGAATTTTTTTTAAATAAATTCAAGTGGCTAAGTTTTAGTTATAATAATTTATAATACCAAAATATTTTAAAATTAAAAATATTGATCACTCAAATTTTAATGTAGAGAAATCATGATTAGTTTGGATTTCTATCAATGAATTATGGCATAAAAAATATAGTTGATTTTAAAAAGTAAATATTGTTAAATTGTTTAAACTCTACTAAGAAAATGAGATAAGGGTATAAATGGCTAAATGTTGATTTGCTAACAATGTCTTTCCGTTGTTTCCTCATGTCCTAAATATAAGACATATTTAGGTATATGAGTTTGATATTTCATATAAGACATGTTTCGAATTATTCGTAACTTTTCTTTAAATTGCCCCTACCAAAACTCCTCAACAACAAACAAGTAATAAGAGAGAGGGTGGAATAAAGTCTATAGTTAGGGTGCATTGATAGTAGTACCGTGTGGTTTTAAGTGAATTAACTAACATATTTAATCTAATTAAAATATTAAATAAATATGTCTTACAGATGCGGTAATTCATGAGTCTGAATCAGGATTACATAACAGAAGCTTTCAAGCAATATAAACGTACAGGATTACATCACATCACTTTGCCGTAATAATTTTTTAATTTTCAGCTGAAACTTTACCTTACTAATCAAACACTTGAATACGTAGAATGCATTATGTAATTTCTTCATATAATTGAACCGAATCAATGATAAATGTTTTATTTATTTTATGTAAATCTCTACAGGTAAAATTATATTGTTATTGTTTTTGAAAAGTTGTTTATTTGATATTTCCTAGGTTTCATGGAATATAGATGAAAGAGTCAAAGTCATTTGGGGTAAGCAGTGAAAAAGATGGGTAGGGTGTGCATGAAAAACGTAAGAAGAAAAGGTGGCGTCATCTATGGGCTGAGGTACATACGTAGTATATGATTCCTGTGGTTGTGGAAATCACCGAACATCTAGAACGGGGTGACGGCTACATAGATACAATAGAGAGCAAGAAATGGAATTGAATCCGTACATATGTGCATTTAATCCAGCTGATTGTAATAAACAATTATATGGACAATGTTATGTATAAAACGTGACATAAATCTCATTGTCTATAGTATTGTATAATTATAATATGTTTTAACAAAAAAAATATAATATGGTCAAAACAACAAAAAATAATATAATGGTAATATGTAATTCATAATATATAGGTGTCAAATTTCATTATTTACAACTAAAATAATTTATTTCATAGTTTTTTTTATTATAGATGAAAATGTATGTTTAGTGGAAAATGATTTTTTTTATTGTACTTTGTCCATTTAATAGTGGCGATTTGTCACACGATTCAAAGTTTTTTAAATGTTGAGAAAGTACCAAATAAATTTTTTTTACTAAAGCTATCTTCCAAACTCCATCAGGTGCTAAGGTAAAAAAAAAAAAAAAAACTCCATCAGATGCGATGCATTTGGTGCTTCAAAGAGAGAGAGATGAAAGGGAAAAGGACTAGTGTGAAATTGAGGAGGGAGGAGGAAGCTTTTTTAGGGGCTAAATGTAAGAAATAAAAAGATAGATGCTGAAATTAATTTGAGTTATGCAAGGAAAAAATATGTTTAGATCAAATGTAACTCCCCTTTGAAAAAATATATACATAGCATCAAACCCATTTTTCATTATCAGCTTTCTGTAATTGTTGGTTATGCTAATAATTTTGACCCATTTCGGGTCCAACAAAATTGAGGCCAGCCAAATCAAATCCATGGCCAATTTTTCAGTCCAACCCATTAGTTTAACCTCATGACCTCAACTATAATAGTTATAAACCCAGCAACACATGCACATGCAGTATCAAATAATCTT
Source organism: Mimosa pudica (assembly GCA_029929735.1). Classification (NCBI taxonomy): domain Eukaryota; kingdom Viridiplantae; phylum Streptophyta; class Magnoliopsida; order Fabales; family Fabaceae; genus Mimosa; species Mimosa pudica. The sequence continues at coordinate 4,595,166 of JAKELP010000020.1, forward strand.
GTCAAAATCAATAATACTCTCTCCCTTCCTAAATATAAGATCACTTTGGGGATGTGGATAAGTTCCTAGATATAAGATCACTTTCTATTTTATTTCATTTTTCCCCGAATTACCCCTATACTCAAAATTGTTCCAACTTAAGGGAAAGCAAACACAACATCAACAAATTTCCTTCCTTTTTCATCTTCTCCCTCCTTTTCGTTTTCTCCTGCAGATAGGAGATCTGTTTACTCAGAAATCTCCTCAATTTCTCCAATGATACAGCAGATCAGATCATTTTCAATTGAGGAGATAAACAATAAACTTCACCGTAGAGAAGAGAAAAACGAAATAGAAATCATCATTATCGTAGGCGATGATTCCGTAGCAGTAGCAACCTCCAGTGACGAATTCATCTCTCATCGGAGATTAATCAACAACGAAGAGAATCTCTGATACTTCGGTGAGAAAACTATGAGTGATGTTGAGAATCTCTGATATCTCTCATCGGTGATTTGTGAGGTTGAGTATATTGTTTGGGAAATTACCGGTGAAGGAATTGTTATGAAGATAAAGAGAACAAATAAAGCATTGAGAAAGAGAGTGAGGAATTGAGGAATTGATGTTATTAGAGTGAAGGCTTAACTTACTCCATGAATGTCGCTTAGGAAAAAGTCTTTGACATATTTGTTCACTGAGATGCCTCATAACTAATTTAAGTGAGGGTATTTTTGGAAGATCATGTAAAATAATTGTCTTCCTTAATCTCTCCAAATTACCTAAAGTGATCTTATATTTAGGAACGGAGGGAGTACATCTTTATCAACACACTGCAAGATTGCTCTCAATTCATCAGAGGAAAATAATTCTGATATTTAGAGTGTAATATTGATTATCGAAAACTCACAAGAGCAAATAATGTTAAGAAATCATCATCATCATCATCATATCAAAACTCCTTCAGATTACATAGCATTTCAGCAAACAACAAAACTCAAGGGGTAAAATCAGAGCTATCTAGTTTAATTTAACGAACCAAAATTTCCATTCCCAATTAAAAAAATAAAATCATAAATTCCTTCAACATTCAGGAGGAGATTCTCTCATTTTCCAGAGATAAAAACCACCATGAGCAGACACAAGATATATCAAAATCATCTTGTACTATCTCATGTATGGCTGGTCTTACAAGTCTTGTCAGTTTCTTCTTTCTTGTTGGGTTCAGTGTTCTCAATCTTTCTCTCATCTCCTTCCTTTGCCTCCCCATTAGAGCAATGATTCTTAAGAACCAAGGAAATGTCAGCCTCAGAAGCTCCTGCAAGTTTAAAACGTTTTACCGCAGTATCCAGTTTTTCCTTCCATCCATTCATCCCCATTTTGCATTCCACTTGGGATCTTTCAAAAAGCATGTTCCCCCAGAAGAGGTGAATCTGTGATCTCATCACAGCTGCTTGCTCTGCAGCTTCTTCTGGAGTTATTTCAACATGACCACCGGCTGCAGAAGCTTCACCTTCGGTAGCACCTTGTTTTTTTCTTCTTCTCAATAATAATTCTTCTTTCTTGCTTGCACTTGGATCTTTTAGCTCATTTGCTCTCTGTTCCTCCAGCTTTTCCCACATTTCAGTTGCGGCTTTCATCTTCTCCTCTGCGCTGTCGAAAAGTTCAAGTGTCTCGGATGAATCCCAGCCTGATAAATCCATCTTCTTAGCAAGTGCAAATGACCAATTAAGTTTGGCCATTTCGAATTGTTGCTGTCCTAGAGCTAGCAATCCCTCATAGAAGTCTGGCTTTATTGAAAGGGCTTCCTCATACTTCTTTCTTGCCAAGGTATATTTGTCCTTGACCCAGTCATAAGCCACTTGAAGCTGTTCAGCCACTTTTTCCTTCTCACCCGACTCGTCTAAGGGGATTCGTTTTCTAGCTGCACACATGTGAATGTTTCCCCAATTGAAGAATGCCAAGGCAGCCACCTCCTGGAACTTGGAAGCAGCTTTGTCGAAAAGATCTTGAGCCTCCTCACTAGTTACTGTCTCCTCAAGTGCCTCTGAACAAAGCTCCATCCCTAGCTCATGCAAATCAATATGAGCATCTGGATCAATACCCACATGAGAGCGGAAGAGCTGAGCAAATTCAAACAACCAATCATCCATCTCAACTTCCTTGCATTCAGCATCTTCTGTAGCTGCTGGCTTCTCCTTGGGAAGTTCTTTCACCATCTTATCCGCCTCCGTCTCTTGAGCCTCTGGAACTGATTCACTTTGGGAGGTATGTGAGCCAGTCTCATCTCCCTTGATGGCTTCACTCTCAACAGGTTTTACTTCCTCTTCTTCTGGTAAAGGAGGCTCCTGCTCAGGATTAACTTCAACAATATTAAGTCTCAAAATGCCAACCGAATCACTTTTATCCGCATCAGGCTCTTTAATAAGATGGCTATCAGCATTGGATTCTGCCAGTCTTAGCTCATCACTAGAAGTTATTGTCACCAAATCACCATCGCTATCCTTATACTTGATCAGAACTGACTTTGATGACGGAAACCTTTTACTCACTACATCTCTTAGAGTTCTAAAACTGCAATTCACAGGCATCTGGGCAAGCCTAATGTCATGATCATAAACAAGTTTCAATGGCCTCCACCGGATTGCGAATTCTAAATGCTGCGAATGCGATGAAAGCTCGTTGTGGCTCTCTTTCCTAGGATTCAGTGATCTTGCTGAAGCATTTGAAGGTTTCAAAACAATTTTGGGCATTTGCGACTTGCTCTCAGGACCATTTTCAGTAACTAAGGTTGATTGAAACTTCTCTGGCTTACCGCTAGCAGGACCAACCGATCCACCAGCTGAATTTGCCCCTTTCTTTGGTCCCGACCTGGCTGGTAAACATGGACCTAAACCAGCAATAGGAGCACCACGGACCGCAGAAGCGCCAAGGGCAGCAGGCGAGGGACGACTATGAAGATCCTGCTGCGCATCCTGGCGAGGACCAAGCGCAGTCCTCAATCTCTGAGCAATCTCCAGAGCTTCCTCATGATTAGGGTGAGCCGCCAACAACCCTTGAACATCCTGCAAGGCAACCTCATACTTCCCTATGGCCTCAAAAGCCCGAGCCCTCCGAAGAAGCGCCCGGACAAACTGAGGCTGCACCTGCAATGCCATGGTGCATTCAGCAATCACAGTGTCATAATCAATCGGCTTCATATGCATCAAGCATGCCGCCCGATTGCTATGAAACACCGCCCTCTCAGGGTGAGTCTTAGGGGTCAATCTCAATGCATTCTCATACTGCTCAAGAGCACCAGCATAGTCCTTATTTTGAAACCTCTTATTCCCTTCTTCCTTCAACTCAAGGGCTCTTTTCAACAAGATTGAATAGTCCAAATCCACACTTCCATTAGAACTTGGAGCTGAATTATTAGCTACACCTTGATTTGAACCACCCTTCTTTTTTCTACCCCCAGATTTCCCCATATAATCTCAACTCTCTTTTATGGTAAAACCCCACAATTAAATATTCAAATAAACACTTAATCAAGCAAAAAAAACACAGCTTTGGACCACCAAGTTACAAACTTTCAGAACATGGGAATTCTATTTCAATCCAACGTTGTATACATGAAAAGAAAGATAAGGAAGAAAAATACTTACAAGCAATGAAAAAGCTTAAAGATTGATTTTTTTTATGAAAAGGGATAATCCCTTGTGAAGAAAACTGTAGAAGGAGATGGATAGAGAGTACTTACTGGGTTTTAGCTAAAGTTTTGGACTTTGAAACCCTAGAGAGAGAAAGAAGAATCTGCTAAGTTTTTTTGCATATGATAATAGATTCAGTTTATCATTTTCAACCGTAGGATCTGAAGAATCCCATGACACGTGGTCTATAAGGATTGAAGGGTATGTTTGTAATTACACCATCAGGGTAGAGCAAGAAATGCTCTATAAATAACCCCATATGATATTGCCGCAAGCCAGCAATTGAAGGCGATTAGGGTTTTTTAGAGGTTGTTTTTAACTTGTTATTCATGTCTTAGGATTTTGGTTTTGATTATGTTATGGGGTTTTCTTTTTCTTTATCTTTTTGAACTTGTGGGTGTGATATTTCATATTTGAGAGGAGGCCTCTATGGTTGATAAGACAAAGTGGAGAGACTGAAAAGAGTGTCTCTGCCATGAAAGAACGTAGAGGCAAAGTGAAGATTGGCGAGTCATCGTTTCGGTCGTCATTTGTTAACATTGGCGAATCGATTGTTCCTCGTCTACATTTCTCACATAAATATGAGTACTTGTGATTTTTTGTCAAATGAAGTCTGTTTAGAATCTGGCTTTACATTGTATCAAAAAAAGAACCTGGCTTTACATGTCATACCAAATTATATAGCCACTCAAACTCAAGGCATAGTCAAACAGAGACCTAGATAGTTGAAAATGACAAAATGGCCAAATTACTCCATTTTAAAACTCCTATGGGTAAAATATGTTTCTGGGACAAATTTGATCCTAATTAAGTTAAAAAATTTTGGAATAATATTCAATAAAAAAAGATGGTCCAAAGATTTAATGGGTTCAACACCAGAATGACAACACCCCTCATTTAGATGTTGTCTGAAAGCAATGAAATAGTGAAACATGACACACACGCGCACGGCATCATTGCATCCTTTTGCAGTGAAAATTTTGTTGAGTGCATGGAGAAGTTAAATAAATTCTTGAATTATTAGTCAATTAAGCCATGCAGTGCATGGAATGATATGTTATCACAATTTCAACTAGCATTAACATTTCTCTGCTATCTTGTCGTCATCTTTACAAGATGAGGGTCAATTGATCACAAAAATGCTTGGTTAAGGATAAGAATTAGTATAAAACCATCTAAGATTCCCAATGTAAAATGATAAAAATATTACATTAGAGGGATGCTACTATACTAGCCAAGGAGGGGGAGGGGCTTTGTTCTGATGTTAAAGTAATTAGCTTGAGATCCTATGTTCATTCCTGTAATATTCAGGGGGAGGATGAAACTTCATCGTGGACTTTGTCAACACTGTATTTTTGTGAGGATGGAGAAAATGACAATGGCTGGGATTCAAAACCAGAAATGTCAAACGTTGATATAAAATTCTGATCTGAAACTCTGGCTTTGGCACCTGCAAAACTTTGATACTCGTCAAGAATGGATGATAGACACCATCTTTGCAATCTTCTTAAGCAACCCACAAGACAACCGGTGCGATGCTGCTCACAATAAAAACAAAACATATTTTTAAATATTTACATTTATATAAATCCAAATACCAGCATAAGCAAAGAACAATGAAACCGTGAATACCTTCCCTCTTTTGCAATGAATGAGCAATGGACGGTTCCCAACATCTAGGGCAGGAAAAGGAAGGCATGATTTAGGTTAAAAAACACTAAATAACCTTTCTTATATAACTTGTGCATTATACTACCTCCAGTCCTTGATATAAAATCTACTTAAACGAAAACTATGAACTAGCTCTAAATCTAATATATACTAAAGACAGAAAGGAGTACTAAAGTTCAAGTATTTGTAATACCTAGAATAACTTTCAATGCCTCACGAATTGTATCTTCTGGGACATTTGTCGAAATTTCCTGCTCAGCAGAATGGTCAACTTAGATATCAATATTTTTAATGTTATCTAATCAACATGAATTAAACCTCGTTATCTCAAATGCAAGAACATTATGGATAATTTTCACTCTAGATAAAATCAAGTGCAACAATCACTTAGGAAGAAAAACTTCCTTGATTTCTGGCCAAGAATTTGCTTACAGATAATAAAAATAGAATCTGCATTGACCAAAAAGACCGTAATAACAGGAACTACCTTGAAGGAGAACTTTTAAGAGTAAGTTATAAATATAATTAGCCTCCTATGAAGACCAGTTGAAACAGTTTGGAAAACATAACTCTTAACATCAAGGTTAGCTGTATTTAAGCATTTTCACCAAGTTGTTCTGGATTACTTGGAAAAAAGATCTAAATATTTTGGGTTCAAATCCATATAAATTTGCAGATCTTAAATCAAGCCAATGGTTCAGCAGGACCTGGATTCACTTTTAATTTCCAACTAAACTAGTTTTTAACATGAGGAGGTTATTATGGAAAATATGAATGATATTGCTATTCAAGAAGCTAATTAATTTGACTTAAACATAACACTATGAGAAAATTGCAACCACAATAAGACTCTTGGGTGAAATAGCTAACTAAAAGATTAACACAGAGCAGGAAGTTTTATCAAGAATTTTCATGAAGCAAAGGAAAAGTTTCAGTTCATAACTAATATAGAGATGAGATTCTTTATGGACAAAGGGAATGCTGGCACAAATCAATCAGAAAGGGACTTGGTTTTCGTTCAGAATGAAGTTAGCCTTCAGTAGATCAGAAGGCCTTAGAAAAAACAGGTCAAGAAAGAGCTGAGAACCAAACATGAGAGAGGTAGATGATGTGCGGCCGGTTAAGAAGGTAAATACGGAATATCAGCTCCAAGAGTGAGAAAAAGGACTTCACAATACCTTTTTTAACTGTAGGATTTGATCCCAAAATAAAAAACAAAAACTTACAAATAGCGTTCACACAAGTCACTCTCACCAGCTCTCTGCATCTTCTCAGAACCCTACAATTTCAACACCTTTATGACTGCACCAAATCAACCATCCATGCGAGTACTTTTCCAGAAACTTCCTTAAACCAAGGACTTCCTCGACAAATGGATTCAACAAGTCTTAACCCACTAAATAGGGTCAGACAACATTGTATTATATCAACAAACAAACTAGGCAAAAATACATTCAAAGACAAATAGTCAGCTTGCAAAACCATTAACCATTGGTGACAGTAGTCTGTGCAGGCTAGGGGAGCCTCAGGTCAAATGTGGCAAATATAGTCCACAATCAGAGGCCAAGATTCCATGGAAATCAAAAACCTAAACCATATTGTAATATAACTATCCTATGAAACCAAGCTCATAGTTAACAGCAACCAACAAGTAGTATGAAAATAAAAAGGCGGAGAAAAAAATACAACTTTATAGAAGAGCACACTTCAGAGCAGAGTCAAGAAAAGAGCCAAACACAATACCTTAGAGCCCTCAATTCCAAATTGATAAAGCCTAATTCCATTAGCCTTCAAGAACTCTAAATTAGCCTCCGGATACTCATCAGGAAACAAACATCTACACAAAAAACAACAATGTCACAAATTTATAAGCCCATGGGCCAATACAAACAATCAAGACATCAGGATCATAGTTAAACAGTTGAAATCAATTGTGAGTGTTAATTACTATCATTAAACTATATAAAAGGTCCTATCCTAATGCTTACCTGTTTGAGGCAAAAACCAATGAATCCTCACCAAAGAGGAGGGTAATTTGGTAATTTAGTTCTCAGCGACATGATTGTATAATCTTTCCATTTAATCTGAATATTTTTCTTCCATTTAACACAATACAAATTGAAACTCACACAATTACATAATTCAGAACAATTATAAGCGTTACTAGCTCATAAAGAGGAGGGTAATTCGGTAATTCAGCAGTTTGATTCTCCTAGCACAAGAATTAAACCTAAAAATATTCAACGAGAATATTCATTGTTATTTAAAAAATCAAAAGAAAACTCACATAATGGAACGAAGGTTTAGGGTTTTGAGAAATCCGAAGCTAGCAGAATCGGGAAATCCAGACCTAAAAACACCAAAATCAACCATTCCAAAATTCAAAGGAGGCATCAACGTCATCGTCATCGCTGTCTCCTCAATCTTCTCTTTACAATCGCCCATGCACGCGGCCAACGATTCCGGCGGCTCAAATTCGCCGTCGACGATATTCAACGTCATCTGATTTTCGCGCCAAAATCTCCAACAAAAAAAAATGGGAAGCAAAAACAAATAATCGAAATGTGAATCCAAACAATGAAATAATTTGGATAAAATAGTGGAGAAGTTAACCCTAGAAAAATCAATAGATACTTTGAATCTAAATTTTTTTATGACGTGGCATTCAATTCAAGTCTATTTCTATAGGCCCAATCATCAGCTGGTACTTTGAATCTCAATTTTTATATGACGTGGCAATTTGAATATGGGAAAGTACATTTTTCAAAAAAAAAAAAAGAAACAGTCAAGATTTACAAGTGGCACATAAAGTTGAAATATACAAGTTGGTAAACAAAATTTAAAATAAGGAAATTTTTATGTCAATTATAAGCAAACACATATGTTATGATTAAGTAGACACCTATAAAAGGACCTTACTTAGGTCAAGTTCATTTGTACAGGTTCTCAATTTCTTTTAATATAAGAGTGACACGTGTATAAATGGTGGTTATAAAAGGACACATGTCACTCCTATATTGAGAGAAATTGAGAACCTGGACAAGTGAACTTGATGTAAGTTTTTCCCCCTATAAAATTACTTGACAAATAAAAAGATTGCTTTGTCAAATTTATTGTAAGAAAACACGTCAAATTGGAGAAACTAAATTTAATTGTGAACATGGGTGTTTGCTACTATTATAATATCATCGTCAGATTGCATCAGTTAGATTTAAAAAATGAGTTCACTAAATTTACAAGAATTTCAGATAAATGTGATAGCAACTTTCTGTTGGCTTGCTCGACGACAAATTGTGAATAATTGAAGGGAAAGAACAAACTGATTTTGAACACCCATGTTGAATGGTCAATTGTCACTGAAACCAACGTCGTTGGCGGCTATTTTTGGTTGAATTTGATTATTAGATAGATAGATTTCTCATCTTTATATGATTGCATCACAAAGTTATCCAATTTATTTAATAATATATGGTCAAATATACCTATTGATAAGGAATAAAGACGTTATAAAACACATGTAATTGACTCCATCTATTTGATAGGTTCAATTTCAATGTTCATATTAAGGATAGAGGTGTTAATCCATTCTAAACCGTCCATATTATATATATAATATTTTTAAGACTTGCAATTCTTAAACCAAAATTATATTTTTTTTGACAAAATAGTAGTAAAGAGGTTTACTTAATTTTTAATTTTGCACCCGTTAAAATAAGTTTTATGTAAAAATCATAATTTTTAAATACTAGATTTGGACAACACTAATTAGTCAAGATCATATCAGCATAGAGTGGAAGAGAACCCTACTTGTTTTTAAAATAGAGATTGAAACTAAATCCTCTATTTTTTTTAAGTGGAAAACTGAATCCCCTATTTAATTAAGACAGAATATAGAACAAAAATGTCACATTCATTCCTGTTAGTGAAAATAAGACGATAACAATTATATGTCTTTATCATCGTGTATAATTAGGCATGACTTGTCAGAAGTGGCAACCATAATCCCCTAGTCCAATTTCTAAAGGTTTCAGCTAATGCAACTTATGCAATTTGAAATCATATTATAAGAAAATCCAATTTCTTATAAGAAATATGACGTTTAATTTGATCATATTATAACAAATTATGAGGCATTAAAAATAATAATGTGATTCATCTTATATTCTTGAGAAGATGATAAAAACTTTAAGTCTCCCCTTTCTCCCAAGTCAATGGAAGACATACTTGACCAATACTAATCCTGAATAGCCGCCAGTCAATTATTCAAGCATGCACTCTTACATCAAATGTATGCCCAATAAAGAGAAGAAAAAAAATCAGTAATCAACGTGCATCTCCACAACTAATCCCATAGCAATTTTCAAGGCACACATGAAATATATTTGAACACATTATTATCACATTAGAGCTAAAGCTGTCTCAACAAAAAAAGAAAGGATTAAAGTGCAAATTTACCAAAAAAAATGTTTCTTGAAGTTATTAATGAACAATTAAAATTGGTCTAATTTTACTAATGCCATCAAATTTTTTAGGTTATCAGTTAAGAGTTAACATTCTAAATAACCAAATTTTTACGGAGAACGTTCAAAAGTCAATGGTATTGACAAAATTATACGCAAAAGACACTTTTTTTGGTTACCCAAGGGCATCCCATCCGCGTGTTAAGTGAGACCAATCTCTTGCTATTCTAAAGTCCCATATAGGGGATAGATAGCTGGCTTTGTGAAACCCAAAAAACACTTTTTAGTGTTAGACGTTCCTTTATTAATTGTCTATTAATAAATTTGTGCCTTGGAAAAAAACCAATTTCTTCCTATGGTAGCCTTTATTTAACTAGGGGTGTTCATGGGACGGGACAGGATCGGGACACCCTCGTCCCGTGTCCCGTCCCGAAAAAGGCTTGGGACGGAGTTTTCGTCCCGTGTCCCGTCCCGTCCCAAACTTTGTCCCGTCCCGATTGGGACGGGACGGAATCGGGATGGGACGGGAAAATTCCCGAATATTTTTCGAATTGTTTTTAATAAAACTATTTACTTGGAAAAGAAAATTATGACACTTTGTGTTAGTAAAAAACAAATAAATTAGTTTAATATTACTTTTATAATACATTTTACACAATATAATAAGGTAAAATTTTATTATGCTCACATTTTCCCTAAAAAAATGTCATGTACACCCATACATGGTATATATAACACATGCATTTTTCTAAAAAAATTATATAAATACACATATATTTGTATTCGGGACGGGACAAAATTGGGACGACCCCGTCCCGTGTCCCGTCCCTCCCGAAGAGAAATTTTGTCCCGTACCGATTTGTCCCGTCCCGAAAATTTTTGGGACGAAAATTTCCCGTCCCAAAATGCCTTGGGACGGGATGGGACTGCCGGGACGAGATGAGACGGGAAAATTTGAACACCCCTATATTTAACAATAGACATATAGACATACACCAAATATTGTTTTTGTATAACACACACACAACAAATAAAACCTTATCCCAACTAAGTGGGTTCGGCTACATGGATCACATGTACATGGCGTTATTGTGCTCGATCAATAGTCATGCTTGGATGTAAACCTTTCATCAAAAGATCTTGTTAAATAGTTTCGTTAAGAGTTCTCTTCAGTCTTTCTCTCTTTCGTAGGAATTTCATACCATTTGATCAATTATTCTTACTGCTCATCCAATTCTCTTCTTTAAACCTTTTGTTTCTTTATATGTTTTCTCCCATGATAGTGTGATAGCCCTTATGAAGTACCAATCAATGATCTATTGTTATAAACAATGCGTGTGTCCATGCTCAATAGATTCTTGTAATTGTCCTCTACATCGTGCATATGTCTTTCTATGTGTTCTGATGACTGTATTGTTCCATACCTTACTTCAACTTGAGAGGTTCAGATTTAATAGACTTCTTTATAAAATCTACATTGTTCGGTTGAATAATCATTCAATTAATATCTCACTAGTGGACCCACTTCCAGCCACTTCAAGAGGCCTAGCTAGTTATTTATGATAAAAAAAAAAGAGGCCTAGTTATAGTTAATTAAGGGTAAATACCAATTTTACCCCGACAGTATATAGGTAGAGATTTTGTCTCAGGAGTGTTTTGTTGAAACCAATATAACCCGAAAACATGAAAAGAGTAACTTTGTCATTGAGTTCAAATATGTTAAAGGACATAAAGGTACAAAATTGCTCATCAAAGAAATCATTTAGATAAAAGATGATACATCTTTGTTCTGATGTGAGTCATTGATCTTGAATAATCTCCATTAAAGCCATTCAAAATAACATTTCCACAATTTTCATATTTTAACGACAAATATAATAAAAACAACTTCTTGATAAAATCTTTATTCAGCAAATTATTTTTTGATCACTATTCATATGGTTAATTCTCTTTATTGGAACATATTTGTAATTCTCATGGAAAAAGAAGCTCTAATGTTTTGTAAGAACTGTTAGAAGATTGATTGAAAGAGGAGTCAAAACAGAAGCTTTGTTGTTGTACATTATAGATAGAGTTGCCAATAACATTTTAATTCATTGTCGATAATAATTCAATAAATTGCATTTACAATTAACGTCATAATGATTGGATTCAGTATCGCGGATTCGCGGTCTTCAAAGATTCCCATATGATTTGATAATTTCAAGGGTTTAGCTAGTTATACTATATATTAAGGGATCAATCCAATTTTGGTTTGGAATTTTATACTTCGAAAGTTTTTTTTTTTAAAATGTCACCTCAAAAATATGGGAAGTGCAATGATATCTCTCGCTCTAATCTCATGGGGCATTATTAGACGTTAACTTCAAAGGCAAAATTGTTCATCAAAACTATCTCCTAGATACAAAATTAAATTAAATGATACATTTTATTATGACATGGGTCACGACATAATATTGAATAACATTCATTAACATTTGCATGGACTCGAGATGATATTGTTACGCTTTTAATATTCACATGACAACTTCAATAAAAAAATGTCCCTATAAAATCACTGAGTCTAATTATATTACCTGATTAAACTTCATATTTATGCATATGGTTAATTCTCCTTATTGTAAGTTTGGAACATATTTGTAATTCTCCTAAGAAAGAAGCTCCATCCTCCATTATAGTCTAAGAACTAAGAACTTTTAGAAGATTAATTCATATTTATGCATATGGTTAGTTCTCTTTATTCCATGATTATATAAGAACATTGCCTGTACCATTTTCATTGGAAGTTGACAAAAATTATGACATGTAATATCCTAAAGTGATTAGAGTTATTTGAGTGAGGAAGAGTAGATATATAAATGCAAGCACGTTAAATGATTTAGGGAAAATTAATTCCAAGTCCCTTGTAAGGGACATAATATGGAAAAAGTCCCAAAAACTGAAAAAATTAAAGTAGAGTCTCAACTTTTCTAAATAATTAAAGTAGAGCCCATTGGGACTCTACTTTAGTTATTTTGAAAAGTTGAGACTCTACTTTAATTTTTTCAGTTTTTGGGACTTTTTCCATATTATGTCCCTTACAAAGGACTTGGAATTAATTTTCCCAATGATTTTAAGTTATTTGAGCTTTTAAATTTTGGCATTGAAGCTTCCAAATCATTAAATACAACCAAATTAATTTCATATATATGTAAATTGTACCATTTTAAAAGCTCATTAGTATTTTGATAAAAAAAAAGCTCATAAGTAAAGAGTTCAAGTTTGCAATTCATGTAAGAAAAATATCATTATATAAGACATTATTTATACATAAATTCTTAACTATGATGGAAAAGACATAGTTATGAAATTTTATAATGTAAACCAACTTAACTATATTACATAAAAGATGTAGTCCACAAAATTATTGAAAAACCTTGGATAACAATGAGCTATTTCTTCATGGCTTTTAACATCTAGTTCTAACATCTCTCAAACCTTAGGCATATTCCTAAATATCTCTTAATAAGTTAGGGATAATAATCATTTGTCCAAAAAAATAATTATGTAGATATCAATTTGGCCAACAAACAATAAATGGTATCAGATTAATTAACAAACAATTAAAAATTTCATATTGAACATGACCGTCAATTCTTTCTAACACCGTTTATAACTTTGAACCCGGAAAGATTAACAGTGTTAGAGATAAATTGACGTTAATGACCAATATGAATACTTTTCAATTTTTTATTGGCCAATTCGATACCATTTATTGTTTATGCAAAAAATTGATATTTGCATAATTGTTTGTTGGTCATAAATTGAGATATCCATAAATTTAAATATCAGTTATACTAATCATATTTCTAAAAAAAATACAGCCATACTTAGTATACATTTTTCTTAGATTCACCATAAAATTTGTAAAGTTCAAAACTGTTATATATATCTCTCAGTATAGGTATATATTGTAATCAATAACCATTGGTTTACATGCATTATATAATTTATTAGGAAATGTATAATCCGTCATTCATTCCGTCAATCAAATAAACCACACCTTCTGAATCACCACCATAATCTCCAAAATCTACAAGTTAAAAACCAAAATTCTAGAAGAAAAACACTTTTTTTTTACAAAGAAAAATGCTTTTTAAAGTAACTGGTATATAATATATTAGACTAATAAGTAAATAACACGGGCTAAAATTGTTACAAATATTTTCTCTTATTCTCATGTGTTTTATTAGGTATTATTAGTTTTAATTAGCCTAAAAATATTGAAAATGTTTTCTCTTATTATTATGAGTGTCTTATTAGGTGTTATTAGTATTAATTAGCATTTATCATCTTGTCTATCTTTCTAGGGCAAAAGCACTAATATGATAATTTAACTATTTTAGTTTGAACAAAAATAATAAGTGACTATTTCGCGGTACATAAATAATAATCAATTTTTGAGACTTGATATAAAAATGATAAAACCAGTAAAAGATTGGTTGTTGTAAGTTGCCCATTTTTTTGCGATTTAAACTACCCACTAGCTCATGCATTCTCACAACACTATTGTTATTTATTTTGAGAGTTTTACATACTTTTCTCTTATTCGTTAGATTTTAATTTCCCTTTCTTTCTTAATTCTCTTTTTTGTTTTGTCTATTACAATAAATTTTAGGGAAAAACTTACATCAAGTTCATTTGTCCAGGCTCTCAATTTCTTTCAATATAGAAGTGACACGTGTCCTTTTATAACCACCATTTATATACGTGTCACTCTTATATTAAAAGAAATTGAGAACCTAGACAAATGAACTTGACCTAAGTAAGGTCCTAAATTTTATTCATAATAACAAGCAATTTTATACCTATGCATTTGCACGGCCACAGTACTAGTTGCATATAAAACTTTCGATTATTGCTCTATTATATCGCTCAACTTTTACATTGGTTTTGCTTTGCAATTCATATTTCAAAATCTTCTGCCTATTTACCTGAGAGAATTTTCCAATATCAAATTTAAGAATCACTTTCAATGCATTATTCCCGTCTATCTTATTGATTTTTGAGTTTATTTTATTTATTTATTTATTATATTTATTTCACATTTTTTCATTATTTTTGCAATCAGTGTTCTTGATTGCTTTCCACATTCAATAATTAAAGCATGTACTCTAATATCCAATGTAGGCGCGATAAAAAGAAAAAAAATCAGTAATCACCGTGCATCTCCACCAGCACTTAATCGCACAACAATTTTCAAAGCACACATGAAATATATTTGAGCATATTATTATCTCATTGGAGTTAAAGCTGCGTCAACCAAAAAAAGGGATTTAAGTGTAAATTTACACAAAAATGTTTCTTGATGCTACTCCCTCTGGTCCTAATTATAAGTCGCCTTTGACTTTTTTTGGAGAGATTAGGTTGCGAAATAGACTATTAAATCATGAGATATTTGATATATTTTTAGATTATACATTAGTTTATAGGTAAAATAAACTAGTTTAAGGGAAAAAATTAGGTAAATCAATTTATAATTAATTTATTTTGCTTTTTTAGGATTTTCCAAAAAGTCAAAAGCGACTTATAATTAGGACCGGAGGGAGTACCAATGACTGTAATTTTGTCAATTCCATCAAATTTTTTATGTTACCAATTAAAAGTTAGCATTCTAGGTAACCAAATTTTTATGGTCAAAATTCAAACTTCAATGGTGTTGGTAATTGTTTATGATGAAAATAAGAGTATATGGATTTTTCTCAAGATTCTAGGTTACCAATGATGATAATGATGATTATGATGAAAATAAGAGTATATGAATTTTTCTCACGATATGAAAATTCTAACAAAATCATATATGCCTCCCTCTAATACCAATTCTCACAAACCAAGTAATGGAGTAATGGTAATTGTTTCATTAAGTTTAGGTTAAATTAGCCACTTTTCCAACATAGCCCCTCATTAAATGATATGATTTCACATTTTCAATTTTGAACAAGGATAAAATGGCAAAATGACAATTAATGTGGCGGTTGTTGCCATATATATATATATAGGACAAAAAAAATGTAAGTTGGTGTCTTGTAATAAGAACTAGAGGGAGTATGAAATGTTCAATTGTAAGGCACTTCAAGAACTCAAGAACTCAAACGTTTAACTTTTTTTTGTTAGTATAACTAGAAGTTGAAGAAACTAAGTGAAAACCCATAAACAGCTTTATCATAAATTTGGTATATTTACCCTCGAGAGAATAAAGATCATTGAGCTTAGAATGTGGACAAGTATACATATAGATCCCTGAACTCTTAAACTTAAAGCAAGTGTAGCAAGGTCATGATTTTGTTTTAACTGGGTGTATTAAATATATCAAATTCATCAATCAATTTATCAAAGCATATCGGCTTAAGTTTAAAAATATAACTATCTTAGGCCTTTGGGAATTTGGGACTCTGGAAGTTTGAAATTCATCTGACATCATCAGATAGGAGAAATGTGAAAAATAAATTTTTCATTTCAATAGATAAGCTTATGTACAAAATGAGAAGCTTACCAAATAAATAAAAGTCACCTTTTTTAAACCAAACACATAAATCAGCAACTGAAGAGCAAAACAGGCATGTACTAGTTTGTAAAGAATACACATATGGCAATCCTATTTTTAGAGTTTCTGATGATTTAGCTACAGTGATCAAGGTCAATTTATACTGTTTTTTGTTTTAGTAGCACAGTGGAATCTTTTATTTCAGTATTTTAGTTGCTCAAAAACAGTAACATACCTAGCTGATTTTTTTTCTGCCAGTGATGGTAATCAAAAAAGGACTAAAACTAAATAATAGCATCTGAGCTACTTGTTCAATTAACCCTCGGTCGATCACCATCATGACTACTATTGACAGGTAAGAAGGATGCTGTTCTCTTCTCCAGGGGTAGCATTTTTAACCACTAGTATCTTCAAAATCACTTATGCTGCTTTTAAAATCATCTTTTAACTTACATAATCTTTCATGATGATCAAAATTCTGAACAGACAAATAAGAGAAGCATAAATTAAAGTGCAGATAATACATACTTAGAACTTACATGAGAAAAGCTGATAAAAAAAAAGAACTTACATGAGAAAAGTCATAAAATAATAAGCTATTGCAATATGTTGGGCAAGAAATCGGTCAAACCACCAAGAATTGCCCCCTAGTTCCTGTAATCAGATGGGCAATCTTCTAAGTTCTCGAGTTCAATAGAAAACCTTGTAAATCAAATTCAATGCATATGCATGTTTGCAAACAACATAAACTTGCAACTTGTCCCACAACAGTAATTCTCTGTTTTCTTGTAAGATACATGTCACTAGTACAATATCATATTGATTTTTAGGACATGTGGCATGGCATCAAGGTCCTACAGAGCAACACTTTCTCAAAGGATACCCTTTAGTGATTTAGTTTTGAATCCAAATGACAAAACGCTAAAATATATTTACTTCAACAGGTGTCTACTCTAGCACTTTACAAGAAATAAATCTTCATAGAATGACCTACAACAATAGATATGGAAGGAATATATCTACAATATAATATCGATAACTAAGACCCTTGAATGTTAGTGTTGACAAGAGGCACAAGACTTTCCACGTAATTGAAAACATCCACATTGCAGCTACGTCCAAGGAAAGGTACCGTCTTACATTCATTAGTAGCAACGTCAAAAAGCAATAAACCAACTTCAGACTCATGATTTGCAACTTCATCTAAGCTACTAAGCATTTCACGCCTTCGCCATTCAGAATCTACACACACAATTTGATCCCTCCAAATGGTTGCAGGATTGAACATAGACTGACAGGGGCTGAAAAAAATAGGCTTCTTACTCAAATTCCATCCCTCCCCTTCCTCCTCCATCAAACTCAAATCAATATGATAATATGGACAATTCTCATACCTAACCATACAATGCGAAAGGGCAGTGAGTTTGTTCTCATACACAGCAAGGCTGCTAGCACAGCACGTCGGAACCAACCTTGACATAATGAACACACCAGGCCTGCTAGAACTTGCCGGATCCGGCCTTAACACCGAGAACACTTCAGTTGCAATGTCAAATGAAACAATCACTTTATTCATTGTCTCATTACCTTGATTCAACCCATACCAAAACATAACCCCATTTACAGTCACAGCATTACCAAAAAGAATACCCTTTTTATATTCTCAAATTCTATTTCTTTCCACAATCATGTACTTAGCGAATAAACTTCCACTCCAGAAACAGTATAACACTCATGAATTCTCACAACCTTGTAATCATTCACAACATGACTAAAACCAAAACCAAAAACACAAATGCCATCAAAATACTCAACAGTCATGGGAAGTTGTGTTTCATCTCTAGTGGCTGGATTCCACAAGGAAGGTGAAGGGGGGTGTTTTTGGCAATTCACGAGACAAATCAAGCCATTGCTAGAACCAACTACACGGACATCAACATTGCCCAGTGAAGTGGGGCCCAAATGGGGATTCTGAAATTCACGTAATTGCAAGTGGGTGTCAAGTAAAGAGAAGCACATGGGTTTGGTTTGATGGTGGTGGATAAGAAGATTAGGTTTTTGACGGTGGAGATGATTTTGAATGAAAGATGGGGTTTCAATGAGATTGTTCCATTCTCTGCAAACACATTGAAATTGTTTCAGGGATTTCACTGGGAGGTGTATGAGAATGTTTGTGATGATTTCTTGGGGAATATAAGGCATGTGTTTATCCATCTGCTTCTTCATAGTGCTTCTGTTGTGACTTGTGATTTGTGAATGAATGCCAATAATGAAGAACTGATCTATATGTGTAAACCCCTTCAAACAAGATCGCATAACTGTAACTCCTTAAAATTAGACTATCTTCCCCTATTTTTTTTTGACCAAATTTCCCTCAACTATTTAACAAGTTATTTATTCCTTAATTATATATTTTATTTGGAGTAACTTCATTTACTATTATTACTATTAACTCCTTAATATTTTGCATCAATTTTTGTTTCCCCAAATTCTTTTTTTTATGCATGATTAAGGTATCCTTACTCGACAAGTGAGAGACTAATCCAGCTGATTTGTAGGCACTTCAAATGGTGGAACAAATTCTTCCCTCATTATATTTTATTTTTTTTAAAAAGAACATTTGTTGCAAGTTGCCCAATTTTTTTGGGGTTTAAACTGCCCAGTGCCCACTAGGCTGCAACATTCTCTCAATACTTTTGTTATTTTTGGGTGTTTTATTTTTTCTTTTATTTATTGGATTTTAATTTCCCATTCTTCCTTAATTCTCTTTTTTGTTTTTGTCTATTAAAATAAATTTTATTCACAATATCAACAAGCAATTTTATACCTGATTTGCACGGGCACTTTACTAGTTGCCTATAAAACTACTTTACTAGTTGCCTATAAAACTGGATTATTCCTCTATTATATCGCTCAACTTTTACACTGGTTTTGCTTTGTTATTCATATATCAAAATCTTCTGCCTATTCATCTGAGAGAATTTCCCATATATCAAATTCGACAATCACTTTCATTGCATTATTCCTATCTCTCTTGCTGATTTTTGAGTTATTTTATTTATTATTTATATTTACTTCACCTTAATCCATTATTTCTGCAATTCATTATATCCAATGTACGCGCGATAAAAAGAAAAAAAATCAGGAATCAGTGTGCATCTCTACTAGCACTTAATCGCACAGCAATTTTCAAAGGACACATGAATATATTTGAACATATTATTACCACAATAGAGCTAAAGCTGCCTCAACCAATAAAAAGGATTTAAGATTAGATTTACACAAAAATGTTTCTTGATGTTACCAATGGCTGTAATTTTGTCAACGCCTTACACCAAATTTTTACGACCAACATTCAAAAGTTGACGGTGTTGGCAAAATTATCCGAGAAATTTGTGGTGTAAGGCGTTCTTACAGTAATTGTCAGTTGGTAAATTTGCGCCTAAAAAAACACTAATTTCTTCCTGTGGTAGCCTTTATTCAACAATAGGCATGCAGATATACATCAAATATTGTTTCTATATATAACATCTCTCTCTCTCTCTCTCTCTCTTATATATATAACACAATCTAGTCATTCTTGTAATTGTTCTCTACATGGTGTGTATGTCTTCCTTTGTGTTCTGATGACTGTATTGTTCCATACCTTGCTTCAGCTTGAGAGGTTCAGATTTAATAGACTTCTTTAAACAATCTACAATCCCTTCACAATCTGTTGTTTCAAGGGAACAGACTGAGTCATCTTCAAAAGCATCATCCTCTTCTACATAAGAATGTGGTGACCTCAGGTTTCCATGTGTTTGACAGGCCTTCATCGTCTTGCAGTGTTCAGCTTCATCATCTCTGATATTTACAAATACATCGTACAGATTCTCTGAAGGGCAGAGATATAAAGGTGCATTGATCAATAGTCTAATTTCAGTGATGATGATAATGATGACTATGATGAAAATAACAGTATATGGATTTCCTCAAGATATGGAAATTCTAACAAAATCATATACCTCTCCCTCCTATACCAAATTAATGTGGTGGTTGGTGCCTTTTATATAGGACAAAAAATTTTGTAAGTTGGTGCCTTATAATAACAAGGATTAGAGGGAGTATGAAATGAAATGTTCAATTGTAAGGCACTTCAAGAACTCAAACGTTTAGTTTTTTTAATTAGTATAACTAGAAGTTTAAGCAGCTAAGTGAAAACCCATAAACAGCTTTACATAATTTTGGTACATATACCCCCGAGAGAATAAAGATCATTGAGCTTATAATGTGGACAAGTATACTTAAAGATCCTTTCAACTCTAAAACTTAAAGCAAGTGAATGCAATGTCATGGTTTTGTTATAATCTTTAACTGGTTGTATCAAACACATCAAATTCATCAATCAATTAATCAATGCATATCGGCTAAAGTTTGAAAATATACCTATCTTAGGCCTTCGAGAATTTGGGACTCTGGAAGTTTGAAATTCATCTGACATAATCAGATAGGATAAATGTGAAAAATAAAGTTTTCATTTCAATAGACGAGCTTATGTCAAAAATGAGAAGCTTACCAAATAAATACAAGTCACCTCCTGTGTAATAATTCACGGCCACCTTAGGTGCAGGCATTTTTCTCAATTCCTCTACAAATATATAAAATCATGTCATACTATTGAATCAGATAAAGCAGTATAACTACATTAAAAACATTAAAGAGTAAAACAAAGGGTAAAGGTGCAAAAATGGGTCCAAACTATTACGCCAGGAGCACATAGGGGTAACAAGTATTTCCAGGTTCAATTCTGGGACTGAAGAATAAATATTGGTGCAATATAGGGTACGCCGTTTATGTTGACCGACGTTGACCGTTAAATGCTGACGTGGCGGGGTAAATAAGATTTTTTTGCTGACGTGACATGCTTATGTGGCAATATTTTTCTGCCCACACACTCAGAAAAATATTTTTATTAATTTAAATAATGTGGGCCCCACACACTCAGAAAAATATTGCCACATAAGCATGCTACGTCAGCAAAAAAAATCTTATTTCCCCCGTCACGTCAGCGTTTAACGGTCAACGTCGGTCAACATAAATGGCGTACCCTATATTGCACCAATATTTATTCTTCAGTCCCAAAATTGAACCGGAAATACTTGTTAACCCTATGTGCTCCTGGCGTAATAGTTTGGACCCATTTTTGCACCTTTACCCTAAACAAAAGTAAGATCATCCTTGTCTTTATTCATTTTGGAATTGCCTTTTGAGAATTCCATGTCATTTCTTGAAATGTGTGCTGATCAATGAGATCAGCTGTAACATGGTCAAAATGAATATTGAATTCAAGTCCATGTAAGCCAGGTAAACTTTTATAGGTCTCAACATAAAGCCAGAATGAGCTCAAATTCTCATTATTCAACCCTAGATACATCCTTTTTTAATCATGTTCAAATTTCACTTGTTGTAAGCAAGATAAGTATAGTGTAGTAATATTCTGGCCCCCAGTTAACTATAAATGGTACAAGTACTAATACCAAAAAGTTCAAAATCTTGGTAACAAATAAGGGGGTTAAAAAAAGTCTTATCATCCACCGTACCTCCTTGGGCTTTGAGAAATTTGTCATATGTTTCAAAAGCATGACTCTCTACGCATTCAGAAAAGTGATCTGCACTAGTTATAAACCAATCACATAATCAGAAACTGAAGAGCAAAACAGGCATGTACTAGCTTGTTAAGAATACACATATGGTCAATCCTATATTTAGAGTTTCTGATGATTTAGCTACAGTGATCAACGTCAATTTACACTGTTTTTGTTTTAGTAGCACAGTGGAATCTTTTGTTTCAGTATTTTGGTTGCTCAAAACAGTAATGCCTAGCTGAAATTTTTTTGTATTTTTTTTTCTGCCAGTGATGGTAGTAAAAAAAGACTATAACTAAACGATAGCATCTTAGCTACTTGTTCAATTAATCCTCAGGTCGATGACCATCATAGCTACTGTTTACAGGTAAGCAGGATACTTTTCACTTCTCCAGGGGTAGCTTTTTTAACCATTGGTATCTTCAAAATCACTTATGCTGCTTTGAAATCATCTTTTAACTTTTCATACTGTAATAATCTTTCATGATGATCAAAATTCTGAACAGCCAAATAAAATATGGAGCAGAAATTTAAGTGCAAATAATACAAATACTAATACTTACATGCCATTCTTGGGCTTATAGCATACATGAGAACAGTCATAAAATAATAAGCTACCGCAATATGTTGGGCAAGAAATCGGTCAAACCACCAGGAATTGCCCCCTAGTTCCTGCAACCAGATGAGCAAGCTTCTAAGTTCTCAAGTCCAATAAGAAATCCTTGTAAATCAAATTTAATGCATATGCATGTTTGCAAACAACATAAACTTGCAACTTGTCCCACAACAGTAAATCTCCGTTTTCTTGTAAGATACATGTCACTAGTACAATATCATATTAATTTTTAGGAAATATGGCATGGCGTTAAGGTCCTACAGAGCAACATTTTCTCAAAGGATACCCTTTAGTGATTTAGTTTTGAACTCAAATGACAAAACTTTAAAATATATATACTTCAACAGGTGTCTACTCTAGAAGTTTCAAGAAATAAATCTTCATAACACTTCAGCACTACACTGTGCTCAAATCTCTTTTTTCCCTTTTTCAATGGGCACATACTGCTTAACTCCTTTTCAGTATCACCAAGCATTTTAATAGTTTCCATAATGTTCCAACTTCAAAGCACTAAGCCTACTTGAATAAGAATGATACAAGGATGAACAAGTATTTAGACTTTCTTGAAATGGCATAGCAAGTTAGCAACATAATATTGGTACTTTCATGAAATGGCATAGCAAGTTAGTAACAGCAACATGTTTAAATTTTCCACAAATGAAGTTTTTTTTATCTTACTTCCATGATGAGCAAATGATGCATTTCATTCCAGCTCTCAGCAAAATGCACTTTCAAATAGTCAGCTCGCCGCCACCAGCCAAAACTCTCGTACAAGTGGAGAACAGATATAAAGGCTGGCATCATAAAGATATATACAGATAAACAGCCATGTTTTGACTAAAATGCAGTGTCCATAAGAACTTCCATGTAGTATTTTTCACTAAATTAGATCAGATCCCAACATTAAGGTGTATTTTTAAAGAAAAACTAGAATCTGAGATACACATCTATCTACTTATGTGATTTTACAGCAAAAAAATGTTAAACTTTTTTGAGCTACTTGCCATCAAGTTCTCGAATAAATGCATGAGAAATGAATTTTTTTACAACTCAGCATTACATGACTAAGTCTTTGAAAAAAACTGATAAATGTTGTCACGTATTTGATAGCCAACTTTAAAACAAACAACAAAAAAATTTTACAGAAGTCCTTGCTCGCAGAGCAAGATTTGGAAGTCCCAACTTCCCACAACTTGTTTGAAAATAATATACTAAATAAATAGAACTTACCAAAGTAAGGAACTCTCGCAATAGTTTCAAGCACATAAAATCTTGCATAGTCTCTATCGTGATAGAAAGCATCAAGTATCTTTATTACAGAATCCTGAAATGTTAAGTGGATGTTAAAATAAGTAGCAGTATGAAGTTCAGCTTGGCTAAGCATCCACTAAAGATGCATAGGTCGAACATAAAGTAAACCGCCAATTTAATTTGACGTATAGGAGAGCCTAAGTGAATTACTGACAAAGCTTAGACAGGATTATAAATCTTAATCTGCAAAGTATGCTTTTCTCATCCATACACAAGAAAGCATGCCAGTATTTATGTAAAGTACAAATCATTTTTTATGGATTGTAAATAAGTTGTGCATGCAAGTTATTAGCATGGATATACAATGGCATTTATCCATGAGCCTAAAATTTCCATTGAATTATGCTGAGACAATAATATAACGTGAATTCAAGATTTGCTAAATAAACAGCATACAAAGAAAGACAATATGTCATTCCTTAGTTCACTCATTAATAACACAAATCTGAGCAGCAGAAAACTAGTATTCACTTGTTTAAGTGATCAGAATCTAAGGACGGATTTATTGCTACAATCACTGACTGACCTAAATCCATTATCCCCACTGAACATGTGATCAGAAAAGATGAAAATCTATAGTACTACATAACAATTGACCAAATCTGTAAACATGTTCTAATTCACAGATAAAGGAAATATCTCAAGTCACCATGCTAAGATATTGACTAAGAACTGTTACCGTGAGAAATATGTTAGTAGACTGTTCAATCTTGATAACCCATTTCTCCAATGTATTAGAGGAAGTACTTGAACTTGACTCCCCACTACTTCCCTTATTGGTATTATCAATGGAAGAAGTCTTGGAAGGGGCAGCCTCTTCTACAATCACTTTATCCTCATTATCTTGCAGAAGAGTAGCTCTCACCCTATAAATACACAAATGATGATCAATTATCTAATAATTTACACAAAACAAATGAGAAATATAACATCAACAAACTGAAATAGGGACAATTGCACCCAGGTCCTAAGTAAGAGACTTAATATCAAAGAGGTCCAAGGAGTTGTTACCACTTGCTAATGGAGACTATTGCATTTGTTAATAGTACTTCCTCCGGTCCAAAATATAAGAGTTAGTTGACTTTTTTGGAAAATCTTATAAAAGCAAAATAAGTCAATTATAAATTGATTTACCTAATTGTTTTCGTTAAACTAGTTTATTTAACCTATAAACTAATGGATAATCTAACAATATATCAAATATATCACAACTTAATAACCTATTTTGCAACCTTAATCTCTCAAAAAAAAGTCAACTAAGACATATATTTAAGACCGGAGGGAATAGTTGTTAATAGTAGTCATTAACAAGTCCTTGAGACTTAAGTCACTCTCTTGTTTGGTACCTAGACCCAATTGTCCCCTGATATATCTCCTTCACATTCACAAGCAAAAAAAAATCTCAGATTTCCCTTCAAAGACTAAACCTTGCAAAATCTGAAGTTAGCAAAAAGCTTCATATGAAAATTGCATATAAATAAACCCAAAAGAAATCCTCCTCACTTCACAACACTTGATCATCAAGTTGTGTACAAATATCATCAATACCCAGAATTTCTTCAAATCCCAACATCATAATTCATACCATATATCTTCAAAACAATGAAAAGAAGCAAACTTTGGAAATTGAGGTGGACCCCACAAACCTGAGATTCGATGAACGAGTGGAAATGGGATTGTGGTGAAGAAACTTGGGAGTTAAGTTGTTAAAGATCCTAGCTTTAGAAGATGAAGAAAGTGAGGGTGCAAAGAAGGTGGAAGAGAAAGTAGAAGCCATTGTTTGCTCAGTTTGCTAAGGAGAAAGGAAAATGAAATGAAATGAATAAAGTGGAGATTTTTAAGAGGGCATTGAAGAGTGAGGAATAATAATAATAATAATAATAATAATAATAATAATAATAAAAATATACATATCTTAAGTGGAAAAAATTTAACCCACTCGACGGCCACATGGGCAGATTAACGGTAAAATGTGATTTACCGTTCACTCGGGTATTTTTTAAACATTTTGATTACTTTGAGTGTAAATATGAATATGTTATTAGTTTAGGGTGTCCAGTACTGGTGGTTACTTAGAGGGTAGGTTAGGTACATTACCCTACTAATAACAATGATGATAATAATAATACTCCCTCCGTTCCTAAATATAAGATTACTTTGGGGAAGTGGATAAGTTCCTAAATATAAGATCACTTCCTATTTTATCTCAATTTTTGCCCAAACTACCCTTGTACTCCCTCTTTTCATTGAAACCCCTCCTCCTTTTAAAGTTAAGTAATTAAGGGGATTTTGGGAAGATCATGTAATTTCATTGTCTTCCTTAATCTCCTCAAATTAATCAAAGTGATCTTATATTTAGTAACGGAGTGAGTAATAATAATGTGAAGTGATGTAGGAGTAGTTGAATTGTGGGGATGAAGGAAGGAGATTGTTGTCGTTATGTGAATTTTGGCTGAAAGGCGGCCAGAGAAGACGCATATTCCTTCGGCTCATTACATAGTAAGCTACCACAAACAACGTTTTCTCCTCATGTCCAATGGCCAAATGAAACATGGAATTTGTTCCAATCACTATACACTTTTGGTTGTGTCTATGGGGTATATATTTATATGATTATATGATAGGGCAAAGGTGTAAAAATAGTCACTGTAAATTTAAAAATGAGCAATTAAGACTCTCATAAATTTAAGGGGTAAAACCATACACTGTAAATTAAAATGGGGCAAATGTAACCTTCTAGACGTGGCCCCACCATCAGTAAATAACGTGTCAATTCCAAAATCCATCGTGGAAGTCGAAATGCATCAAGTTGAGCCCTATATCATCTAAAACGAACCATAAACCCTCAAATTATTTCGACTAGAACCTATATCTTCCCCAAATCATATGAAATCCACCCAAATCATATAAACCTAAACCCAAAATTCAATTCGATGAAGGTTCTAAGGTTAGGGTTCGAAATGGGGTTGGTTTGATCTCTGAAGGGGTTCGATGTGTTGTGTGTCTTGTGTTGTGTTGGACTAGTTTTAAGTCTCAATATGCCCCTTCAGCTTATGTCACATCAAAAAAATTGACATCTAATGTTACATATTGCCACGTCAATAAGTGTCATCAGAATTCTTAGTCAATTAATGGTCAAACTTAACACATCTGTTTGAGAAGGTTACATTTGTCCCATTTTCGGTTTTGCCCCTTAAAACCAGAGTCTTAAGTGCTCTTTTTTAAATTTACAATGGCTATTTTTGCACCTTTGCCCTTATATGATATGAGTGACTAATAGTAATATCAAATACTCCCTATGGTCCCTAATATAAGATCTAGCCGCAAAAAAAAAACTTCTTAAAAAAACATGTGAATGTTAGTTGAGTGTCTGGAGTTAATGCTTCTTTTCCAATATTGTCCATATTTATTACTCCCTTCGTTCCTAAATATAAGATCACTTTGAGGAAATGGATAAGTTACTAAATATAAGATCACTTTCTATTTTGTCTCAATTTTGGTCAAAATTACCCCTATACTTCTTAGCTCCCTCACTTCTCTCTCAAATCTCTATTTGTCTTTTAAATTTAAGTGAGGGGTATTTTGGGAAGATCATGTAATCCTAATTCATTGGAAAGTCTTCCTTAATCTCTCCAAATTAGCCAAAGTGATCTTATATTTAGGAACGGAGAGAGTATTATACTTTAAGAGAGAGAAATACATAATCATTGATAAATATGAAAGAGAGTTAGGGGCAAAGTAGGAAAAAACACATTAAATGAGAAGGGAATATGAGATGAGCTCTTATAATAGGGACCAAAATTATTCAAATTTTGGCTCTTATATTAGGGACCGGAGGGAGAAGATCACAAATTATTTCAACTCAGTTTGAATTTTATCTTGTTCGAAAAAAACTTCTGTCTGAGGCATTATGATTGTGAAGCCTCAATCCCGATTAGTCATTTACTTGGTTATAGTAAATATGATCCAGGAAAAAAGTCTTAGAGGTTGTATCTAGTTTAATGATTACTAATGGATCACTCAAAGGTGCTTGATAATAGTGATGGATCAGTTGGATTATGAAGTAAGAGAACTTGAGTTTAAAGTTTATCTTGTTTAAGAAAATCTTTAGGAGAGGTATTCTGATTACATAACCTTGATCCAGATTAGTTAATAGTTAGTTACTTGAATTCAAATGATATGATGACCAGAAAAGAGTGTGAGGGGAAACATATGGTTAATAAAATGGTACCCTCTCTCTTTGCAAATATAAAAACTCTTTAAGGGAGGTATGTTTATTCCTAAAAATATATAACAACTTTTAAATTTGTTTCAACTTTTGCCAAATTATCCTTATAGATAATCTTCAATATCAGAACAAGTGAGTGAGCGAGAGTTGGAGCAAAAGTGAATGGTAAAGGCAGTTAAGTAATATTATATATTTTTAACGAACTTAATCAACATATTTTTAATATATTAACTGACATAATTAATTTCATTAAATTGCATAAATATGTCTTATATTTAAATAGGGACGAGAGGGAGTATTTGATTCATGCCTTATGTTGAAAATTCAACAAGTATTTGTGATAAAATACTTTGATTAAATTGACAATTTTGTATTACATAAAAAATACTATCAAAACCGAAATCATCTCGGCATGGTTTGGGGATACAATTTTACTACACCTTTGGACATTAAAATTTCTTGCAGGATTTTTCAACCATTTTTCTTATTTTATGTTGTATATAGTTTCAAATAATAATTTTAAAAATGTGGGAGTATTTATGGATGGGCTAAAACCATGGATCGATTAATGTGCATGGGCCCAGTTTTTGGGCTGACAGGCCCACTTCAACCCCGTACACTTTAGGATTGCAGGAACTTGGCATAAGCGTCATTGTTATGCCTCACATCGTAATTCACATGTAGAGTGAATGGATGTTGCAACTTGCATATGTTTTAACACACCTATAATTTAATCGCTGAATGTGACTTAGTACTGCCTAATCATGGAGTTTTTATTTGATCAAAATCCAGTCCATAAACTTCCATTATTTATAAGTTTGCTATTTATCATCAACAACTCATGCTGACTCATCATTATCTTCTCACGTGATAATAAATATGAAGGCATAATCAGAACTAAAATATGAACAACCATGTATTTTAGTACCAAAGACCGTAATCAATAACATTTTAAATCTTGTTTGATGACATTATCAGATGTGAATACTTCTAAACTTGGAAACATGTCCTAATCATAATGAGCATTGCCGTGGAATTCATCTTAACTTTTCAAAATCTATATACTACCTCTGGTCCTAATTATAGGACCTAATTGACTTTTTTTTGGAGAGATTAAGGTTGCGAATTAGCTTATTAAATGATGACATATTTAATATATTTTTAGATTATCCATTAGTTTATAGGTAAAATAAACTAGTTTAAGGGAAAAAATTAGGTAAATCAATTTATAATTAACTTATTTTGCCTTTTTAAGGATTTTCCATAAAAAGTCAATTAGGTCTTATATTTAGAACCGGAGGGAGTACTATGTATGACATAATTAGATGTGAATACTTCTAAACTTGGAAACAATGACTTCTGGAACAACCTAGACATACTCCACTAACATAAAAGGAACACACAACCTGCAAAGGAGACACAAAAATGCACTTCAATAATAAGAACCTTAGCAAGAAACTCCTTAGAACTTTCATACTCTATGTTTCTCACTTATATTTGCATTGACCATCATTTGCCTTTTTTTTTTGATAAACGGCAAAATGATATTAATTAGCAAATAAGTTACAAGGTTCTAATAATGTCTCTAAAAGGAAAGTTGAAAACATCACATTGATCAGTAGAGAGTAAATAAACAGAAATGAAGGAGAAAGACTTCAACAGCATTGTGGTGTCGCTGACTATTGCGTTCTTCGTAGAGGGAGCCCAACAAGAGAAATCAATAGACTGTTTACCCACATTCCAAATGGAGAGACTTTACTTTGCAAAATCTGAATGATGAATCCAATTCAAAGCTAAACGGAAGCATCCCAAAGCAAACAGATATCCAGGAGTATAGGTGCGCTGTCATGTAAAGACCTGAGCGAGGGACCCATTCATTTGCCTTGATTGTACTCCAATTCAGATCATTCCTTTCCTTGTAATCACATTTGCTAAATGAACCATATTGATTCAATATTACACTTATCTCACTTGGTTTTCCTTTACTGAAAAATTATGAATATATTTGTGAAGATTACAAGCCGATAGATTTGTGGTTAGACTTGGGGGCTATTTTACAACTAAACTGAAGTGACGCAAGATCATTGGTAGACTGTTGAACAACCCCAAGACTAATGAATTACTAATGAATTTGGTGAGAGTTGGGGGAAAACAAACAAACAAACAAACATGAAATGCGATTGTGGTGAATTTTGATAAGTGGAGACGCCTAAAGAAAACACATGAATGCATATAATAAGCAATGGTGATAAGGAGAAGAGATGAAAGACATGAAGCAAGAAGAGGCATAAACCAAATTACGTGGCTGAATTATATTATTGCACTAGGTATGAAAATTGAATAAATTGGAGGCCCTAAGTTGGGGCCCACCTCATAGTTAATAGTGATTGGTTGTTTATGTTGAGTTGTCACCGACCCACCGTAATGGTTCCGTAAGTCGTAGGCCTTCAGTTCAGCCGAATTCTTCGGGCCCTGTTTGCGAATCCCAAGTCCCAATTCACTTCACTTTATTTGTTTATTTGCAAAAATAAAATATTGACAATATTAATAAAAGTGAAAATGACAAATAAATATTCCGAATGTCCAAAAAGACAAATAAGAAAATCAAACTTTCAAAAGGACAAACAAAAAATTTCAATAAAAATTAACAATTGGAACATAGTTATTAACATTTGGAACATAACAATTAACAATTGTCTAGTTCATTAATTGTCCTTTTGGAATTCGGGGTTCCTTACTTGTCATTTTGGAAATTTGAGTTCCTTACTTGTCCTTTTGAATATTCGAAGATATTTATTTATCATTTTTCCTTAATGAAAAGTATTTATTATGCCTACTAAAAGAAATAAATCTCGTTAGCTCTGTCTTCTTTTCATCACAATGAAGCATCAATTAACTTCTTAGATTTGTACATCCAACAATAAATCTAGTGGTGATCATAAAAATAAGTTCATTATCCAATGTTCAGTACTTCTTTTGCCAATATATATCAGTCACGTCATATTATAATGATAGCCAACCTCAAATTTCAATCAACAAATGTTCTTTTCTTTTTTCTTCTTTTTAAGTAATCAACAAAGTTAGAGAGTGCCCGAACCATGTTTTATCAGTCCATTTCATTAGCCTCCATTGTAAATCTCAAAATCTCAGTAAGAAATTCATCTTTTTTTTATCCAAAGTTAGAAATTCATCAGCGATCTAGACAAGTATTAACTCTTACTCATATAGGAGTATATCTGTGACAAAAGGGACTGTAAATCTGTAATAGTAATGATTAAAAAAGGGATAAAAAATCATCTCTGGGTTAATTTTTTTTGGGAAAAGATTAAAACAAACACCAATATCAATAATATCCCTGTCACTTTAATCAATGGTACTCTGCTTTGATAATTGGAGCCACCAAATTAGCAACTTACTAGAACAAAAACAAATGCAATGACCATTTCTTTTTTTGGCCAAAATATAATGACCATTTCACTTACTGAAAGGTATCATGATTTTGATCCCATACTTATCAGTCATCAATGTGTCCATCCTTCTTGGTCAAACAAAATCAACGTGCACTTGTGCAAATGAATGAAGGAGATGCTTGCAGGCCGAAAAAAAAGGAAGATGCTTGAAATCTCAATCCTCTCTATTGGACGATGCTTGAAACTGAAGCTTGAACATACTTATCTCAGCTCCATTATTTAATCTCCTTTTCCTTTAAAAGAATAAAGATCAACACGAAGACAACTGGTAGACAGTGATTTAAAAAAGACTAAACTATTATCACTTCTATCATCGAATCGGGATAACCACACTTGCCCAGCTCAAATCTCAAAAGCCAAGATTCAGAACTTAATTTTATTTTATTTTCTTGTCTAGGTTATATATATCTCACATCTAAAAAATGATCTTTATATACTTTCTCTGTTCCTAAATATAATATAATTTTCCTTAATTTGATAAGATTAAAGATGTTAGTTATTAGCACATGATATTACTGATATACTAAGGTTTATATGAGAAAATTTTGGAAAAATTAGAAAGTGTCTTATATTTAAGAATAAATTGAAATTTCAAAGTAATATTATATTTAGGAACGGAGAAAGTAGTTGACAAACAGAGACTGATTCTCCATTTACCAAATTCCCACATTCTCTGATTCAATTATCATCTTCATATTCTTCTTCTAATAAACCATATTTTCTGTTTTGTATGTGTTCATCTTATTTCCAAGCTGACCTAAAATTCCCAGTTTACATTTAAGAAGAAACCAGAGCTTTTCTCCCTAAAACCGAACAACCTCCGGATTTCTTTGCTCATGAAGATCCAGAATTGAAGAAATTCAGGTCATACCTTAGATGGGTATATGAAGATCAATTAAATTTTTGCAGAGCAGCTCTCTCATGGTCTCTTTTCTTCATAATTTCATGATTTTAATGGTCTAATGACTCTAAATCTCTAATTACTCAAATCTTTTCTAAATATAAAAATGTGACATATTTACCTTATTTAATTTAATTAAAAGATATTAGTTAAGTTGATTTTTTCCATTTAATCATATAAAAGTTTTTTCAACTGAAACATGCATACCATTTTCCATAATCTCCCACATCTCTTTTTAACTTGATTATTGATGATGGAGCATCAATAGGGACAATTTATAAAAACATTGACAAAAAAATTCAATCTGATCTTTTCAAAATATAATCAACTTATTAAATAGGTCATATGTTAAAAACTGTATCAAATTTTATTTTTTTCTCATTTCCAAGATATGTGCGTAATTCTCTCAAGAAATTTTGTCTGTGCTCTAGATAGGCACTAACTCTTTAAAAGTGGATAATCAATAATTTATTTGTTTAAAATCTACTGTATGTGAGAAAGGTTAAAACAAACATCAACATCAACAAATGTTTTAAAATAATGACCATTTCACTGATTAAACGATACCATGTATGTCTATCAAATATCAACCCCTACTCATTAATGTGCTCATCCTTGTCGGTCAAACAAAATCAAATCAACTTGCATGCACTTGTACAAGTGACTGAAGGAGATGCTTGTAAATTGATATCTAAATCCTCCATTGGATGATTTTTGTAACTGAAGCTTGAACATATTTATCCCAGCTTCATTTTTTTATTTCCCTCTCTCTTATAAAGAATAAAGATCGATCAACATGAAGACAACTACTGGTAGACAGTGATATTTGAAGGGACTAAAATATTGTTAGATTTTTCATCATATCGTGATAAACACACTTGCCCAGCTCAAATCCTCACAAGTCAAAAACGTCGCTTTTTCTATCTGAATTTATTCTTTTAAGGTTGAGAATCTCACAGCTAAAATGAGTATTATAAACTCATTCCCGTAGTAAGTAAAATATCGGTATAAAAGATTATGTTAACTTTTATTTATTCCTTTAGAATATGAAGGTTGCAAAATAAATCACTTTAAAATACTGATAACTACTATTTTTTTTCTAAAACCAACTTTTTTGTCAACCATTACATACTACTATTTTATTGCCATAAGCTACAAAGTAAAAGGTGTGTAAAAGAAAGACTAAATAACAAGAAATAGAAACACTAATGATAACAAAACCTTAACATAGGTAGGAGGGAGCTTTGTAGGTAAAATTCAAACAGTTTCATAATTTCATAATTTCATAATTTTTCATTAGAATTCATGGATAGGAAAAATCATCATGGTCAACCAAACTTTTGTAAATAGTAATTGTTCAAAGAATTTCCAAAAGTAGATCCATAAAAACAAAAGAATTCACGAATATGAACCCGAGATTTGAAGATTGGGAACAAGAAATTAGCACAGAATGAATAACACGATTTTGATTTCAAAATACATCTCTAATTCACCATTGTCAACAATTTGTATTAGTCTAATAGAAGATAAAATCAACAATATATAAGATAACAATCACTGAATTTAGAACCTATAATCAAAATCATTTATGTTTGTTGTCTTCAAAACCTCCAAACCAATTTATTTAGAATCATAAAAATGAAAGAAGAACAATGTAAAATACATAGGTCTCCATTGGCGGAGGTAGCCATAGTAAAAAAACTCCCACAAAAACACGAAAGTAGAGCTTACACCAACCAAAAGTTAAAGAGAAGAGAGCACTCTCCAAACCATTTTTACAATTTATAAACTTACTCATTATCTAACTATTTACTATAACATATATTAAAATTAAATTATCTGGCTGTTTTGTTTTCCTAGATCTTCACAAAAATATTCAAATTAATTTTAACAAAGTAACTCCTTTGTTCTTTTATATAACATGTAATTACTTTTTTTAGATATTCCCAAAAATGTTACCTAATTTACTAATCTTATGATTAAGACATTTGTTTCCTTTCCTTAAATGCTACGAGTCTTGAAGAAAATGTCAAGTATATTAAGAAGCAAAGCCATAGTTGACAACAGAGAGTGCTTCTCCATTCACCAAAATCATCACCATCACAATCATAATCTTCTTCTTCTTCAAGCCTGTTTTCCTTCTTCTTTATATGTGTTCATCTCATTTCCCATCTCTCATCACTTCAAACTTCTCCATATCTCCTCCATCTAATCCACATGGAAGAAGAAACCAGAGTGTTCCTCCCAAAAACAAAGCAACCTTCAGATTTCTTTGCACATGAAGGTCCAGAGCTGAAGAAATTCAGATCATATCTTAGATGGGTATATGTAGACCAATCAAATTGTTTGAGGGCAGCTTTGTCATGGTCTCTTTTCTTCATAGTAGCTTTTGTCATTCCTCTGTTATCTCACTTTCTTCTTCTCTGTTCCCATTGTGACTCTGATCACACTCGTCCGTATCATATTCCTGTCCAGATTTCTCTCTCTGTACTTGCCACTTTATCTTTCTTTTGTCTCTCTAAGTGGGATCGTCAGTATGGTATGAGGAAGTTTTTGTTTTTGGATAAGGTTCTTGATGAGAGTGATAAAATTCAACAAGGATATGCAGTACAACTTCAGGTTTGGTTCTTATTATCTCTTTGCTTTGATTACTTATGGTGAGATATTTGTGAATGATTATTCAACCAGAAATAATACTATATGTTATATCATCTTTAATACTAATACTAGATGATGTATATGAAAAGTGAATGATAATAGGCTTATTTTGCTAAGAAAGAAACTAGTGTGTTGGATCGAATTCAGTTGCTAAGAATAGTGAATGATCAAGGGGGTTTTTAATCATGAAACAAGAATTAGCTTCTGTATTTAGAATTTATGAGGTTCAAATACAAACACATATTTGCCACACTTGTTCGTTTTTGTTTCTGGGTCAAAGGGATACTTGATCCATACGTGATTATGTGGCTTATAGGACGCCAACTGTGTCTAGTTGTATTTCTCTTTTGCGCCCAACATGTCAAGTTGTATGTATTTTAAAGTCTTTTCAATACAATTTTAAGTCCAAAAGCTAACAGTCAAAGAAGATATGAAAAAGTGTGCTAAAAAAAGATATGAAAAATAGTGTCCCTCTCAATTTCTTCCCATTTTTTCCTCCTATTTTGCGTGTGATATGTATAGAGCTATTTCTTTAGTACTTTTGAAAATTGAACATAATACACAACAGTTTACTAAAAAAATAGGGAATTAGCGATGGATTACTGACGGATTCCGTCACTAATTTGTTGGTCGCTAAAAAAGTTAGTGACATGGTTTTTTTGTTGCTAAGTTTTTTAGTGACTAGCAAATTAGTGATGGAGTCTATCGCTGATTTTGTTGATAATTCACTGTGTTTTTAGTAATTAAACAATTTTCTTAACTTGTCCCTAATTTTTCGCAACATCCTTAATTTCTCTCTGTTAGTTTGAAAATTTTGAATAAAAAATAAACTTATTATATTTGAATGAACAAGTTCAAGAAAAACCTTATGTTCAAATTTCAATCAATCCCTTACCCTACAATATATAATGGTTAACATTAAAAATATGTTACCTTGCAGAGAACCATGAAGTTAATATTACTTTGGGGGCTTCCCTGCTTCTTAGCTGAATGTGTGTACAAGGTATGGTGGTTTGCCTCAGGAGCATCTGAATTGCCATATTATGGTAACATATACTTGAGTGGCATCATACTAGGTTCTCTTGAGCTGTTCTCTTGGATTTATAGAACCTCCATTTTCTTCTTGGTCTGCGTCTTCTTCCGGCTCATATGTTACCTGCAAATACTCAAACTGGAAGAATTTGCTCAAGTTTTCAAGAAAGAAACTGAAGTTGTGACTATCTTAGTGGAGCACCTGAAACATAGAAGGAACCTTCGCATCATTAGCCATCGTTTTAGATTCTTCATTTTGTGTTCTCTGCTCTTGGTCACTGCAAGCCAGCTCATATTTCTTGTCATTACTACTAAAAATGGTGCTGATGTTGACATCCTCAGGGCCGGCGAGCTTGCGGTATGATCTCTTCTGTTAACTTTCATGTGTGTGTGTGTGTGTGTGTTGACTTTGAGATATGGACTTCACAATTAAAGTATGGTTTATAAGTTCATGTGTGCTATGAACTGGTTTTTAGTGAGAGCACCTTACAACTTTGGAAAGAGCTACACACATAGGGTGTGGCAGGAGGCTAGGTGAGCTTTTGTGGTGTGGTTTCACCATGAAGGTTGGCATCCATTCCCCACAGAAAGTTAGTTTTTAGTGAGAGCATATGATATCCCAAGAGAGGGCTAGGAGATCAAGTGAAGTACCATGGCATAGGGTCACTGAAAAAATTGACACATATTTCCATAGATTAGTCTCTTGGGATTGAATAGTGCCTTTGGATTTGTGTTCATAACATCTTTCACATAATGTTAAAGGCTTAAAACTCTTACTCATCCACTCCTTAATGAACTAATTGGAGGTTGATCTTGGTCCTATTTCCAATATTTATCTTTTTTTTTTAAATTACCTCTGTTGATACTTCTTCAATTATAAAGTAAGCGAGGGGAGATGAAATCAAGGAAAATAAGTAGTGTGTTTGAGAAAAAAGGGGTCAATTTAACTAATATATTACATTTTTTAACCTAATCAAATCAGTTAAATATATCTTATACTAAGACAAGAAAAATATAATCAATGTGCTAACAATTCCCTCATCATCTTAGCTTCATGAAATTATACTTGAGCTGGTGCTTCGGTTAGAGTTAGGGATATTTTCTCCTTTGGATTAAGAGGTCATTGTAATATGTTAAGCACTTCTGTTTCATGAAAACGTTGCAGTTAGTTTCCATAACCCTGGTGAGTGGGTTATTCATACTATTAAGAAGTGCTACCAAGATTACACATAAAGCACAGTCCGTCACTGGGCTAGCTGCAAAGTGGCATATATGTGCAACCATAAATTCATTTGACAATGAAGGTGAGACACCACGTATACCGCCTCCAACACAAGTTGTACCTGTTGATGCTCTTTTGGGATCATCAGATGAAGATGATGTGGGAGATGAAGAGGATGAGTTGGATAATACCAAATTGCTCCCAATTTACACTTACACTGTATCTTTCCACAAGAGGCAAGCTTTAGGTATGCTGGAATTTACTGATGAATAATAATGATTTCTGTTTGTTTTTGTTTATTATGATTGTTGGATATTTAGTTTATGAAACAATAGGTGAACTAAACTGATTAAAAGCGGTTGAATTCACTTTTCCTAAAGTAAGTTAAACCTGGCATGTTTAGTTTGGTCAAGGGGTTGATAATTATATAACTTTTGTGCATTGATTATAATGTTAAGTTAACTCCACCAATATTCATATCCGGTATCAATCCCTAGCAAAGGTGGATCGTTATGCTACACCTCGACAGCTAATGTAAAATCTAGTCAAATTTTATGAACATAGATGAATGACAATGACATCATACAATCCATATAGCTAACTCTACCCAGTGGGATAAGACTTTATTGTTGTAGGTTATATAGTTAAGATAATTATAATTATATTTGTGTGCATTGATTATATAGTTAAGTCACTGTTTTTATGATTAATTAAACTGAGCCAACCGAAAAGAACCCTCAATGATGTTATTGGTTAAGACATTTTGGTTGACAATCTGTCCGTAGATATGCTTGTTAGTAGAGTACAATAACACAATGCAACCCATGTAATCGAACTTACTTGATGAGATAAAGTTTTTGTTAAGTTGTTGTATTACTAAGTTGTGATGAATTTTTTATTATGATGCAGTGACATACATGGAGAACAACAGAGCTGGAATCACAGTGTACGGATTTATGCTAGACAGAACGTGGCTGCACTCCATTTTTGGCATTCAATTAGCTCTTTGCCTTTGGCTACTCAACAAGACAATAGGGATTTAGACTTTAGATACATCATAGATTATTATATAGTTACATAGAAAGGAATGAAATACTATGATCCTCGATCGTGCCAAATAAGTTTTATAAATTCTCAGATTCATTTGTGCGTTTGGATGTGAGTGTCTTGATGTTTGTATTGTGCTGTGGTAGCTAGGTTGGTACAAATGTCGCTGAAACTTGTCATATCTTTGATCGCTCCTCCTGATCTTTGGAGATGAGGGTGTGAGTGCACATCTTGTACTCTCCTCTTGGCCTCTACCTTTTGTCGTGTAGAAATAAGAAATTAATTTGTGTGTGAAGGGGTGAAGATTGAGTAATACAAATAGCTTCTTTCTTTGTTTCTATTGATCACACCAATTGATCTTTGATGCAAGAATCTTCATAAAATACAATGAACTATCTATAATTAAATTTTATATAGATGTCATCTTCTCTTTAGAATGGCTCTTCTTGAATCCTCTCTCCCTAGCTCTATGATTAATTATACAAACCAAACGGGTAATTTTAGAAAATTGTAAAAGAATTCAATATTAAACTTAAACTAACTTTCTTAATTTTCTAAATTTTGAGAAAGTA
This sequence comes from Mimosa pudica, assembly GCA_029929735.1. Lineage (NCBI taxonomy): Eukaryota > Viridiplantae > Streptophyta > Magnoliopsida > Fabales > Fabaceae > Mimosa > Mimosa pudica. Next base: position 4,634,169 of record JAKELP010000020.1, read on the forward strand.
ATTTATATGATCCCTATGTAAAAGATAAGGAGCCGTTTATTTTATTAGAAGTTACAGTTGGAAGAGAGGATGGTCCTATAATTGTCTCTCATTTTCTTCTCATAATACTTCTTACACCTTTAGATTTGAAATTTAAACCTGTAGACTTCATATCTTTTAAAATATTATTTTAATATTTCTTATAAATAAATAATTCAAATTGTCAAATTTTTTGTTTGGATTTTGTGCATTTGTATTATAGAAAATAATGGATAGGATATTTTTACAGATAAATTTATAAAATATTATAAAAATAATGGATAAGATATTTTAACAAATAAATTAATAAAGTATTACATAATCATGCATTCATATTTTTTTATTTGATGACGGATATAAGATCACGAAAAAACAATGAGATAGTGACTATAAGATTAAGCCAACCCTAGTGAGTTGGGCTGAATATTTATCAATTTGTTGGGATATATTCTTTATTTTTGAGGCTCAAGTTTGTGAAATGAAATTTTAGGCCTAATGCGTTCCTTTCTTGTGCAAAAATTATATAGGAAATGGGTTTAATTCATCCATGATACACAGGTAGGGTTGCTGACTTCTGACAAATAAGCCATTTTTTGTCTACTCAGGTTAATTTTGTCCAGCTTTTCTTAAATGGGTCAGACCAAATGTGTCTAGTAAAATGCATTATTCAGAAATGGATCCAACAAAACTAATTGTTTCTCTACAGAAACTGAAGCAGAAAGCAATTCATGTGAAGTAACCATGGAGCATCTATTTGCTTTGCTTCCATAGAATCTTGAAAGGAGCTAGTTCAACCAAATCTCTTAGGAGTTAAGTGGAAACAAATTTTGCTGTCTCACATCGTTATATAATTCTCATGATGATGGAGATTATATATATATATATATATATATATATATATATATATATATATATATATATAATATTATCAAGAATGTTTGTGAACATGGCTCGGCGTGTTAAAAAAGGTAAGCTATAACTAGTGATCCCACAATTACAATAGAATTATTCATGACGTGAATATCACTCTTGGAAGAACAGACTGGAATGTGTGGGATTGAACCATATAGTAACAAAAACAACAAAACAAAAAGGCAAAACCAAAGATCAAGTCAAGAAATTCCGATTATTCATATCCATTCCCTAATTTGCTACAACACAATTTTCAAATGCTAAAAGAAAGGGACTTCAACTTTGGGGATTCATGCTTTGAAATTATCAAAACATTTGTTTGCAATGTATATGTATATATTCATGTCTAGGGTAAACGCTCATGCCAGCTATGTCCTCCTGTCACTAGTTCACTACCAGTATTTCTCCTTAACAAATTAAAGAAACATCACCTCTAGGGCTTCATCATTTCAGAAACTTGAAGAAAAAAGAGAAGAACCCATCTCCTTATTAATGGCGGTAAGTGTTTCTAATTCCAGTCCCAAAATATGTTCTATACATGTTTAAATTCGTATTGAACCAACCTCCTAATCCTTAAGATTTATTTTATTTTGATTCTCCTTTACATAATTACTCACATAATTATAGGGAAAAACACCAAATCATCAAATCGTAGTAAAAACACTAATTTTTGTAATTGTTGGTACACGCACATAGTGTGCCTTAGATACATACCTTTATTTGATGAACTCTGATTCATATGCATGATTATGGGGGAAAATCACTAAATCACCTTATTGTTAGGACACCATGCTTCCCATTCCAAAAAAAAACAAAGAAAGATCCTTTGATTTTTGTGATTGTTAAGAACAGATGATGCATTCACAAGATAGCCTCATATGCATACACACTATGTTACTTATTGTAAGTCCACTTTTAGGGAAAAAATGTCTCTCAACACAAATCCACTTAAAGTCTAGTTTAGTAATGATTGTTTTCCAACATCAAACTTATCTAATTCTTGTTTGGAATTGAGGAATAGGAGTGAAACATAAGAATGACTTATACACATATAGAGAAAAAAAATTGAATAAGGGTAGTGTTTGAAAATAATATAAGGCATGCTTAATTATCTAACCAACAACAATTATTGGTCTCAAGTGATAAAGTGATACTTTTATTTTTATTTTTTTGATAAAAAAAGTGATACTTTTATTACTTAATTATGTAATGCAATGTAATATGTGGAGCAGAATGTTTCACACGTGCCAAAGTTCGGGAACTGGGATAGGGAAGATGAATACACAGCATATTTCGAAACAGCACGCAGAGAGAAAGACTTGAATTCATTGACAATGGTGAACCCAAACGAGGCAGATGAAAACCCAGATGCTTACAATTCGTGGGAAAGAAATAGAGATAGGAATAATAGTAGGAGAAAGAAGGACAGGAATCAGAGGAGCAGAGAAAGCAATAACGGGAGCTTCACGACAACAGAATCAGTGAGCTCCAAGAGTAACCATTCGGAACAACATATTATGTTGCAGAAACGTGAGAGTAGAAGGAGTGCTGGACGTGCAAGTAACTTCTCTTCTTCTAGTAATCATCGTCCAGGAGGAAGTGGAAGCCATTCTTATCGTGAATCCCAAGTAAGCTTACTGTTGTTCCTAATAAATATAAGTAGTTACAAGTGGGTTGTTTTATGAGAGATTAAGGAATTAAAATAAATAAACTGATGATAAATGTTAGTTATTGTTCAAGTATGTATTAACTTATAGGTTAAATAAATTTGGAGGAACATTTGGCTGGAAAGGCCAATTTATAAGTGAATTTGTTAGCTTATTCGATATTTTGAAACAATATACTAAGGTTTATATTTAAGATTGTAAATAAAGCTAGATAAATATTTTTAAATGTTGTTTATGTTATAAGCTATAATATAATATACTCCTCTTATTAGCTATTGTAAGAACTAATTGATTTTTACAGAAAATTCTTACAAAGCTATATAAGTTACTTAATAATTGATTTACTTGAATTTTCTCTTTATAGTAGTTTTTTTCTTTTATTTATAATTAGATATCATAATATACCACAAACATTATGACTAAATACCATAACTTTTTTCTTAATCTCTGAAAAAAATTCAAATAATTATTTTATCAAGAAATTGATAGGTATGATTTAATAATATACTCCCCACGGTCCTAAATATAAAATTTATTTACCTAATTTGATTAGATTAAGAATGTTACTTAAATTAGTTAAAATAACATTATATTATCAATATACCTAAATCATCTACCTTTACCTCTATCCTCCCTCTCTTATTTGTCTATTATTGGACAATACTGATGAATATAATTGGAGAAAAATTAATAAGAGTTAGGAATATATCTTATATTTAAAACCAAATAATTCATCTCAGCAAATAAGTCTTACATTTATGACTAAAGGGCTTGCCATTTTAGAAATAATGGCTTGATTAGAGAATGTGTAGTAGTGTACTAATGTACATGATTGAACCGCAGAATCATCAGAAGGTAGCAGCAATGCCGAAATTTGGAGAGTGGGATGAGAAAGATCCAAAATCAGGGGAGAGTTTCACAGTGATATTCAGCAAGCTTAAACAAGAGAAGATTACAGAGACTGATGAGGTCCCTCATGTGCCTTCTAAACTTGCCGATTTCTCTAATGTGCCTAATCATCATAAGAGCCCTACCGCCAAAACCCGCGGGCCCAAGGTATTATTATAATCCTTTTTAATCTCTTCCCAATTACAAGTTTAGTTAACATGTTGGAAAACGAATGTGAGAAGAAAGATGGGGAGAGCCTACTAGAAATTAAGAATGAGTGATTGGTTAAGAGCGTATTTATTAGGAACTCATTTGAGAATGCATTTTTGGGAAAATGCATTTCTAGAATGCATTTTCTTTTTTTATCAGAATTCTAGAATGCATTTTCAAAATGAGAAAAAAAAGTGTCATTTCTAAAACCTATGGTTTTGGCTTCCAAAATGCATTTTAACTAAAAAATGCATTTTCAAAAGTTTGAGTTTTTGAGTGATTTGTCATAATGAAACTCATAGTTTGACCCAAAATGCATTCTCAAAATAAGTTCCCAAACAAGCTCTTAAAATATGTGGTAATTGATCCACTTACATATAATTTATAGGATGAGAAAGGAATTAAGATTTCAGACATATAAATTAAAAATAGTAACTTACGAACAAAAAAATTTCTCTCGTCAAAAAAAGTAACTTACATAAAAGATGAGAAGGAGGAGAATCTATGAATATGAAAAATAAGAACGGAGGACAGAATTTTGAAATATGGGTCATTGTTGACTTGTTATTGAAAAATGAAGTCATATCAGTTTATATCCTTTTGGTTTTATTTTAGATAATATATTTTAATTTTAAAATTTTAAATTAAAGATTACTATGTCAATTAATTTTTTAGTTCTTTTATTATTTTCTCTACACAACGTTAATATACTTTAAAACTAGACTGCACTATTGTTTACATTTCGAATTCCCTTATTTTGCTTTACATATCCGATCCTTAGAGTTACTGATTCCACTAATCTATATATCATCTAAATTTGTTGTTGTTATGCATGCAGTATTGTTGTTTTTTCAGTTGAAAGCAAATGAAGGCGGGATTGCTATTGTCTGCTTTGATTTGATCCGCACAAGCCTCCATGTACAATTATCCTCTTAATTTGTACCATTATATATGGATTTCTTCTTTTCATTTTTTCATCGTTGATATTTACAACTAATATTGTTCCTTACAATTATTTTAGGGTTAATAGTTATTACACAACTTTTTGTTCTTGAACTTTCGACCAATTTAGACATTAGTCCTTAGTCCTTGAACTTTCGGTCAACTTTTATTTTTAACCATGAGCTTTCAAAAAATTGAATGAAGGTTTAGTAACCAAAAGTTGCATGACCCATTATTTCATTGATTTTTTTTATTATGTCACTTCAATCCCCCTCCTTATATATGTGGCTACTGGCTAGGCCTAAGTTGATTGAGCTTTTTTTTTTCGCATAACAAAGACAAGCTCATGCTTGGATTAGTCCATTACACAACTAACGTAGTAAGTGTAAGCAAAAGAAACTTGTTCTCTCAAATCTCAGCCCTGTCGGCCAACATTTGCTTCGAACAAGTCTGGGGTGGTTCCGCCAAAACAATCAGTTGACTGTTGTCCTGCTGTTGAGCTAGTGATGCTAGTAAATCCGCACATTTAATTGCTTCTCTGTCCACTTGTATGATCTGGATGTCTCCTCCCAAGAAGATATGTGATCTGGTTTCCTCTACTATCTCGGCTAATGGGTGATCAGCACTAATTCCCATCAGCAAAAATTGCATTGCTTGAGCTGAATCTGTGTAAATATAGCACTTCCTGTATCCTTCTCGTCTACAGACTTCCAATCCTGATTTGATAGCCATAACCTCTGCCTCCGTGGAAGAAATGCATCCGCCAATTTTTCTCATAAATCCGCATACCCATGTTGCTGCCCCATCCCTCACAATGCCTCCGCAGGCTCCCTCCTTATTGGTATTGACCGATCCATCAACATCAATTCGGAGATACCCCTGTGGCGGTGGTTTCCATGTCGTCTCTCGACCATTTTCCAGTTTAAACACCCTATGGTTGAGTCTTTCCTGCTCCACTTGTTCCTGCAAAAGGTGGATGCATCGATTGATGATAGTCACCGTGGAATCTTGTTGTTGTTGAAAAATCATCCTGCATCTATTTGTCCAAAGGGACCAGCACACCAGTGCGAATACTCTCCTCCACTTCCATTCTTTGATTCGCGAAGTTCCAGGGCTGTTGTTGAAGTTCCATCTGAACCATACCTGCAAATCAATACCAAAAAACATTGACTGATACATAGGGTTAATAAATCCTTTCCACACATTTCTAGCAACCTCACAATCTCGCATAATATGTATTAGTGTTTCCTCACTTTGGCACTCAAAAGGGCACTCTCCTGATTCACTCAGTCCTCTCATTTTTCTCAAAGAGTTAGTCGGCAGGCTCTCTTGAAACAGTTGCCATAAAAAGATTTTAACTTTCTCTGGAACCTCTGTTTTCCAAATTGACTTCCAAGTATTGTCCACCAGTTGGTCACTAGCATTCATCAATATATTGTAAGCTGATTTTATATTAAAAGTTCCATCAGACGATTCACTCCACCAGATATAATCCCTTCCATCTCCCATGGGTGGGTTCATTCTTCTGATCATATCAATCACCCATTGGGGCAGGTATTCCTTCAGCTTCTGAGTGTCCCAATCGCCATCCACCCTCACAAAGTCACGCACCGTACTTCCTTCATCTACCTCATCATGATTCCTCTCTACATAGTAAAGTAAAGGTTCAGCCAGTCTTGTCCAGTTTTCATTCCAAAAACTAGTCTGCATACCCCCACCCAGCTTGATCTTCACGGCCTTAATAAATTCAGGCCACACCACATTAATGGCTCTCCAAACCTCAGATTGGTTTCTTCTTTTCTTCACCATCGGAATTTTTCCTTCAAGACAGCCGTACTTCGCTCTTAAACATCTCACCCATAAGGCTTGTGGCTGGTTTATAATACCCCAACAAAGCTTCATGATAAAAGCTTTATTTTGTAGATGTAAGTCTCTTATACCCAACCCTCCTGTGTCTCTGTTCCTCTTAATCTTTTCCCACGCTATAAGGTGCATCCTCCTCCCTTCATCCCCCTTTCCCCAAAGGAAATTTCTGCTTAATTTCTCCAGCTCCTTTAACACCGCTTTCGGGATGAGAACCGTCTGCATTTGATAAGCTGGAATGACCGATAATACTGATTTTATTAATACTGTTTTCCCCGCAACGTTCAGCATTTTGCTTTTCCATCCAGATAATCTACTCTTCACTGATTCCACCAGCTTCACATAAGTAGCTTTCACCGCTCTTTTATGCAGTATCGGTACCCCTAGATACTTTCCAAGATCAGCAGCCAAGGAAATGCCCAAGATTTGACTGAATTCAACTGCCCGGGAGTGATGTACATGGCGAGATACAAACATTTTCGACTTATGAGGATTTATCTTGTGACCAGAGAAGGCACAAAACATTTGCATAGTATTCCTCACTTTCCTCATTTGATCTGATGTCGCCTCGCAGAACAATAATAAGTCATCGGCAAAGAATAGGTGAGATATGTCAGGGCCTCTCCGCGTAAGTTTTAAAGGTTTCCATCTGCCTCCTTCCACCTCCTCGCTTATCAATTGACTTAGCCGCTCCATACATATTACAAATAAGTAGGGGCTTATCGGATCTCCTTGTCTCAATCCTCTGGTCGGGCGAAACCTCTCTAGGCTTTCTCCATTCCAGCATACACTCATATCAACCAAGGAAACACAGCTCATGATAAGGTTGGTAAAGCTCTCCGTTAAGCCTAAGCTTTGAAGATTGGCTCTTAGAAACCTCCAATCAAGCCTATCGTACGCTTTTTCCATGTCCACTTTAACTGCCACGTAGCCTTTCCTCAGAGTTCTAGATCTCATTGTGTGAATAGCCTCTTGAGCTATAATGATGTTCTCACAGCTCTGTCGTCCAGCTATAAAGCTACACTGAGTAGGATGAATTAAATCATTCATGACTCCCCTGAATCTGTTAGCTATAACTTTGCTAAGTATCTTGTAGCTCACATTACAAAGGGCAATGGGGCGGAATTCGGAGATGCTCGCCGGTTTCTCAGTCTTAGGTATGAGACAAATGTTAGTATGGTTCACTGTAGCTATTAACTCTGGATCCCTCTCCATATCCTTAATTAGCGCACAGATCTTCTCTCCTATCACCTGCCACTGTGTTTGGAAAAAGTGTGGGTGGAGACCGTCAGGCCCAGGAGCTTTGAAAGCTCCCATTTCAAATGCCGCATTTTTGATTTCCACTTCAGAAATTTGTCTCTGGAGAGCTTGTAGTTGAACCTGCGAAAGATCACTATAGGATGCCTGCCAGGCCTGAGGATGGAGGACATTATCATCTCTTGTATACAGCGTCCTAAAGTATCTATTCGCCTCAGCTTTCATCTTTTCAGTGTCGTCAGTCCATTCGCCCGACTCGTCTTTCAAGCTCGTGATCATCTTCCTTCTCATATTCACTTTAGCGGAGGCATGGAAAAATTTTGAATTCCGGTCACCAAATTTAATCCATTTACACCTCGCTTTCTGGTACCACAATATTTCCTCCTGATTAATAATTTTCAAATACTCCCCCCATAGTCTCTTCTGAAGCTTAACTAAACCAAGGTGATAGTCCCTTTGCATAGCTCTGTCAATTCCCTCCAGCCTCTTCAAAAGCTCCCTCCGCTTCCTCGGTAAATTGCCCACAACCTCGCTGTTCCATTTAGTTGCACTTGCTGAGAACCTATTACAACCTTCCAGCCAAGTAGCATCATTCCAGGCATCAGAAACTAATTGACCAAAACCTTCCTCCAGAGACCACCCTGCTTGGTATTTGAACGGGATTTGTTTTTCCTTCTGTTGCTGGCAGTTTTCAGTAGTGACTATAACCACTCTGTGATCTGATTTAAAATGCAGACCATGAATAACCTTGCTATCCCCATACGCTAATTCCCAGTCCATATTACAGAACGCCCAGTCAATTCTCTCCCGAACTTGAGCCTTTTCCCAAGTAAACTTCGGTCCCTGGACCGGTAACTCCAGCAAACCGCACTCCTGTATACAATCATTGAACTGATTCATCGACGCTGTGACAGGATGGGAGCCACCTTCCTTATCCGAATGTCTCAAGAAGGCATTAAAATCCCCCATGGTAAGCCACTTTCCTTCCACATGCTGCGCTAACAATTTTAAAGTGTTCCACAGCTCAGCTCTCAAACACGTCTTCGGTTCTCCATAAACAAAAGTAACAAAGGCCTCATCTCCTGACTCTTTTTCTGTTACTTTGCAATGAATAAGTTGGGTAGTGGAACATATATACTGCACATCCACATCCCCGCTATTCCAAAGGACCCAAATGCCACCCGCAAAGCCAGTAGCTTCAACACGCAACCAGTCACTAAATCCTAATCTGCTCATGATCCTATCAGCCTTATCCCCACTTATACGGGTCTCTAACAAAACCATAATTTTAATCTTGTATCTCCTAACAATTTCATTGAGTAAACGGGGGAACGACTTAGCGCTCGCCCCCCGACAGTTCCATGTGGCAACAATCATTAAAACCACAAAAACTAGTTACAAGAAGAAAGCTCAAGAGGTTGGATCTGGGGGTTTCAACTCACCTGATACACAAGTCCCCTTCTCTTCCAATGGCGGACCCTGTTCGCTGGTCTGGCCGTGCTCGCCGATCTGAACCCCATCATCAACCAACACTGTCCTGCTTCCTCTCTTCCTCTCATCTTTCTGTTTACTACGATTTATCGTATCTGTCCGACCAAGATTTGCCTCTACCTCCCTTCGAAGCTCCTCATAATTTTCCTTCTGTCCAACGTCTTTCCTCCTCCCCGAAGTCCGTTGGTTTGGCTTCGGGCCATTCTCATTGCTGCCCATTACCACACTATGGACTCTCTTACTATTTTTTCCTGTAGACTTACCTTGGTTACCCTTTGCCTGAAAATTCCCATCTTGCACTCCCACTTGGTCCACAGATACTTTGGGCCCCTCCAGCAAAAGAACTTGTTTGCTTGGCCCACTCGAACTTGGGCCATCTGTGTAGTAAAGGCTACCCTTCTCCCTTGTACCTCCAGTGGTCAATCTTCTATTTGTTGGCCCAGAATTTCTATTTACCTCATGTTGACTTCTGTCATAATGTAGGTCCCCCCTAGCTATTTCTCTGCCAACCGCCGAATCCTTTCCTTTTCCTACACTCTGTTCCTCTGACATCTCTATCTCTTCCTCCCAATTTTCTAAAACCTTGTACCTACTTTCCCTGAATCTTGTATCAATATTCGTGCCTCTTTGTTGCTCCCCTCTGACCCAAGGCTGATATGGCCTTTGCATCTGTCTTGTCCCTGCCTTCCTCAAAAACCGTTCTTTCCCGGACCTCTGGGCAACCATCCAGTGACCGAAATGTTCCTCGGTCTCCGTGACCTTCCCTTCCGATTGCTTTTCTCTGGCTTCCGTCGTCTCCTGGCCCCTCGCTTCCTGAGACATCCTCGCACCGGAGTTTATTTCCGCTGCCGAACATGTTTCCCTCCGGTGGCCGTATTTACCACAAGCAAAACATATCAAGTTTAGCCCCTCATATTCAACATTAAACACAGAATTTGCCACAATCACCTTCGGTATTAGTTTCTTCTTCAAGTCTATCTCAACACAAATCCTAGCAAATCTGCCTCTCTCCACTGTTTGGTTCTCTCTATCACCACCCGAAATTGTGTGCAGATCAACCTTCAGTGTTCTACCTATCATGTTGCCCAATCTTGTCATGAACTTCAGAGTATACCACTGTAGGGGTACATTTGGTACTCTCACCCACGTTGATATCCTACCCATTTGGTTGTGGTAGGGATCAAAGTGTGGAGACCACCTTTGCACAAGAACACTCTTTTGTCCCACCACCCATGGACCTTCTAACAGTATCCTCTTGTAGTGTGCACCCCAGTTATCCTTGTTAGTAAACCGTACCACATAGTAATTGTTTGGTAGGTCTACCAACTCAAACTCATTAAAACCCCACATTCTTATCAGCCTTTCTTTTAATCTGTGGTAGTTAATTCTGGCACCCAGGACCGTTATTATTAAAGCATTGTTCCATACTTGGCAGCTTTCATTATATTCCTCCTCTGTCACTCGCATTGTCGGGTATAATTCCATGAGCTTCTTTATCTCCTCTGTAGGTTCAGGTAAATCCCATGTTTGGTCTATGATGTCAGAGATGAGTGGATCCTCTTCCATGTCATAATAGCCATTAGCCACTCCATTAAAGCCATCTCCTTTGAATCCCCTTAGTGTATCTCTGTAAGAGATATTCTTTCTGGCACTATTTTCCACTTCCATATCTTGAGTCTCTTGGACCACTTCCGTGTCCACTGAATCTACTTTTCCACTGTTCTGAGGTGTTTCACTCATAATGTAGTCATCATTGACTTCTGTTTTGGACTTTTTGGCTGCTTGAGAGCTCACTTGCTCATTCGTTTGTCCATCTGGTGGATCATTTTTTCCAGCATCCTGTTCCATTGAAGCAAAAACCTTTCCTGGCTCGAGTTTCAAGAGAGAGCAAAAACCTTTGCAGTATTTCTGGTTGAAGCGATATTTGTTGATTGAGCTTTTACATAAGGTCAAAACCTCAAAAAAAGACAATCCTTTAATTTATACTCCCTCCGGTCCTTATGATGCACCAACTATCTATTTCTCACAAACTAAGAAATGATAGTTAAGTCTTAATATTTATGTTAAATTTGTCACTTTTTTCAACTTTACCCTTCATTAAATGACATGTTTCACATTTTTAATTTTTAATCTTCATTAATGACAGAGGTAAAGTGGGAAAATAGCATTTAATGTAGTTGTTGATGACTTATATTAAGGACTAAATATTGTAAGTATTTGGTATTGTATAATAAGGATCGAAGGGAGTATATAGGTAGTCAGCTAGATCGAGTTTATCTATAGTTTCATACAAATATGGTTACTTTCGATAAAAAAAATACAAATGGTTACTCAGAATTAAGAGGTGCTTATAGTTAGTGCCATAAATATATATGATTGCTATTAATAAAAGGATATTATGCTTCAGAAGAAAAAAAGAAGGGGGAGGAGGATATCTTGAACGACACATGTGCTTAGCAAAGCACACTTTAAATTTGATTGCTTCGGATAAGAACATGTAGCTCATATATATATAGACACACACACATACACACTATGTTCTCTGACACAAGACACATTTTTTTAAAAAAAAAAGCTAAAGAAGTTAAATGAGTGATTTAGTCCTAATTTTTATATTATTAGATTATATGTTAATTTATACATTAAATAAGTTCATTTAGAGAAGAAATTGACGAAAATCAAGTTATAGGTAATTTGAGTAATTATTTAAAGTATTCTCCAAAAAAAAGTTAACTAAATTTTATGTTTAAAAACAAATGATTACAAGGTTGCAAAATATAATAACAAAACTTAATTTTCTTTTAGATCAACAAAACGCTGGTCCTATTTCATTAGTGAACTCAACTCATCCTACAAGGATTATATGCTCAAACTTTAAAATCTGCAATATAACAAACCTTTTTGTTGATTGATCTAGACTCCAAAATCTGCTTTTTGTTTCAAGAGTTTAATGTCTAACATGATCTTTTGAACGATATTAGATGACTATTACGTGGTACTGAACTGATTTTGACCGTTTTACACATCTGGGACGCGGGAAACACGTTGAAAGTTCAATATGGGTGACAGGCTGACAGCTACCAACAATTCAGTGGCAAATAGTAGCCTCGTTTTTCTTTGTTGCTATCAAACATTTTATAAAACCACAAATTGTTAATTGTCAATTGAAGTATATCTATCACTCTATCAATTAAAATAAAGAACATATGAAAAATACTCTCATGACATAGAAATCATCATTTTTTCTCGTTAGTAAATCTGCATCTAAAATCTCAGTAATTTTTATATACATCCCATATTAATATATTATTGAAAATTGTGTAGGGGTACAAAACTCTAAAATGTTTTTTCCAGTTATATTAACAATTTGAGTAATTTACGATGTTAGATCACATCACCTAACATTCAAAGTGCCCAATGCATCATAATGATTGTATTTGCAAAAATATTTGAGAGTATAATTTAGAATGTTGGTCACGGCTATTTTCTTTTTCGAGGTGTTGCCATCGTATCAAGATACTTTAAAATAATTACTCCCCCCGATTCTAAATATAAGACTTAATTGACTTTTTCTGGAAAATCCTTAAAAAATAAAATAAGTTAATTATAAATTGATTTACCTAATTTTTTTCACTTAAACTAGTTTATTTTACCTATAAACTAATGGATAATCTAAAAAGATATCAAATATGTCATCATTTAATAACCTATTTTGCAACTTTAATCTCTCCAAAAAAAGTCAATTAGGTCCTATATTTAGGACCGGAGGTAGTATTTTATTTGCAAAAATATTTGAGAGTGTAATCTGCATCAACCATTTTCTTAACACAATTAACAATGAAGATAGTTTTCAAATAAATCAAATCCAAATTTAGCTGTGCAATCAACCATTAATCCCTAAATTTCAATTGCTTTTGGCTCAATATATATATATATATATATATATATATATATATATATATATATATATATATATATATATAGTGCATCCAATTCTTAATATAACATCCCAATAACTAAATCATGCAGTTCAAGAAAAATAGTCAAAATTAGTTAATAAATAATAAACACGTAAAGAATAAACTTTTTCTTTCTTGTTTTTGCCAACGAAGCAAATAGATCTTTTCAATTTAAACAAAATCCAATGGTTTTATAAAACCAACAACCATAAATGAAGGTAAAGCATAACATAGGCAAAGATAAATTCATCCAAGATCAACATCAATGTTTAAAATATCATCCTTTATTGTCTTTTTCAACTGATCAATAGGTCGCATTACCCACTCAAAAGTGCAACCAGTCTAAAGAAGATTTTAGCAATCCAATATAGACCGACAATAATAAAAAAAAATTTGAAAGTAATGATAGAACTGGGTAAGAAATTAAGAGAAAAATGAAAAACAACAACAACAAAAGCTTATCCTATTATGTGGGGTCGACTACATGGATCACACGATGTCATTTTGTACTATCAAATAGTCATGCGTGGGTTCATGCTCATAAGATTCGACAAGATTTTTAAGTTGTCTGCCGAAGTTTAACACAACCCTACTCATTTATCCTCTGGGCTTTTGTGACTTGAGAAAAAATGATAAAACAACAACAACAACAAAGTCTTATCCCAACTAGATGAGGTCGACTACATGGATCACGCGATGTCATTGTGTTCGGTCAATTGTCATACTTGGTGATATATTATTGGTCAAAAGATCTCGTTGAATAATATCGGCAAGAGTTCTCTTTGTCCTCCCTCTCCCTCTCTTGTAAGGACTCCAATCCAGTTGATCAATTATTCTTACTGGATCATCTAATTCTCTTCGTTGAACGTACGCAAACCACCTTAAGCGAGTTTCTACCATTTTCTCCACAATTTATAAAATTGATAAATAGGAGGTAGCTAACATTACTTTTCATGTTGTGTAGGGGTCGGAATGGGCCCACCCTCATAACTGGCGCTCCAACATAAAACTTTCGAAACTTTCGAAAACCTCTCCACATTCAAAAACCTCACACTGGGACCCCCAACGGTCAATCAACAATCGTCCTACATCCACCGTCAAAATCCACCCACACAATAACACCCATACACCGCAGCACACCACATCCCCCCTCCATCTAAACATAAACCCGTAATCAAGTGGGACCCCCCAACAGTTAACTCCCCAAACTCATAAATCTACCGTCAAAATCCACCCACACCATAGCAACCATACACCACATCACACCATAACCTCCCTCCATCATCTTCCCAATTTTCAAAAATCCAAATCCAAATTTAATTTAAATTCTCTATAAAACAAACATAAACTTCATTAATACTCTAACACTTCTTCTTCTTCTTCTTCTTATTCTTCTTGTTCTTGATTATTCAAATTCTGAAGAAAATGACAACGACTAGTAATGATTTGACTAAGTTGTGTTCTAAAGAGCAAATGAAAATCTACGAAGACTGGTTTCAGTTAGCCGATTCAGGTTTTAGTTTAATTACACGTTATTATTACAGTATATATATTTATATTTTCATAATTTTAATTTTTATTTCAATTTTCGTTTTGATTTCTAGATCGCGATGGTCGTATTACTGGAAATGATGCCACGAAGTTCTTCTCTATGTCGAATTTATCACGTTCGCAACTCAAACAGGTTTATTTTAAATTTATAGCCGTTTCAGAATCTACTTTGTAAGTTGTTGATTGTTGATTTCGGAAATGTTGATGATGATGATGATTTTGTGTGTGTTGTTAGGTTTGGGCGATTGCTGATACGAAGAGGCAAGGGTTTTTAGGGTTTACGGAGTTTGTTACTGCAATGCAGGTTATGTTATGTGTGTTTGAAATGTTTTTATTTGATTTTTTGTGATTTTGATTTGATTTGGTGTTGTATGTGAGAATCTGACTTTGAAATTGTGTTTTGATGTTATAGCTTGTTGCTTTGGGTCAAACTGGATATGAATTGACACCAGATATACTCAAAACTGAATGTAAGTTGATTAATGACTTTAAATGTATTATTTGCTCTTGTCTTGGCTAGTGAAAGATGGAATGCTTAAGTGTTGATTAATGACTTTAAGTCTATTATTTACTCTTGTCTAGGCTAGTGTAAGATGAAATGCTTGGTTGTTAACATTAACCAATGCAGAAATGAGGTCTTTTGGTAGTTGATACTGTGAGTTTGAGAAGGTTTATATAAGGAATGAAATATTAGACTTTTGAACTTTTATGAATATTGGAAGGGGTACAAATATTGTTGTCCTTGATTCTTCTAGAATTGACCAATTAGTTATTTAATGTCTTGATGATATTGAGAGACAGATAATTGAAGTGTTTTCTACTTGTGTTGATTTGGATTGGAGAATAAGAAATTTTAATGAGAATCTGATCTATCACATAGAAATATCGCCATTGTTTCAATTCAGATAAATGACCTTATTGTTTGTTGTAATTTCTTGTCATTGTTGATTCTAAATTCGTCTTTTATCCCCCACTGTTGTAATTTCGGTTCTGATCACTGCAGTTGATAAGGAAAATATTAAACCTCCAGTGATGGACGGAATTGATGAATTACTGGAAGTGAGTACTATGTTAAATTCTTTTAGTTCTGTTGGTACTTCATTGAATTTCTTTCTGTGGATGACTTATATCCTTCCCAATCCTTCTTTTTGTTTTTCTCCTTTCTTGTTTCAGAAAACTAAGCGTTTAGCGATCAAAGTCCAACCGGAAATAAATGGTAAAATACAATATTCTTTTCATAACATACTGTACTGCATTGCTTAATTAACAAGTGATTAACTTTATTGATGAAATTTGGGTGCAGTTCAACCTCAATCGATGCCGCCTACGTATATGCTTGCTTCAAAATCAAAATCAAAATCATTTAAGAAGGTGTACCTCCCTTGGTTATCTATTTTCCTACCATTTTGATATGTAGATTGTAGATAATCATCAAGGTAGTTAAATCACTTTATATCATAATCATCGAATGGGCTAAAGTATATAATAAGGATTAGGAGTATATATCATGAGATATTAGGATTGGATTTGGATTGCATATTTTTAAGTATTTGGATTTAGACTAGGGTAAACACCGGTCCTATTTTTGTCGTGTTTGATTTCTTCAATTCTTCAATTCTAATTTCATTTTTCTATTTACTCTTTATTATTATTATCTCTTTCACTTTTCTTTATATCAGCCTACAAATATCTTAATTCCTATTTGATTTTATTGTGGATTGTGTAGTTCTTAAGAGTTTTTTGATTTAATATCATTTAATTGAATAATAAATCCTAACTATGTGCCTTTTCTCAGTTACCTCTACATTCAATCACATCGATAATTGATGGCTTGAAGAAATTGTACGTTGAGAGGCTGAAGCCTTTGGAAGTCACTTATCGTTTTAATGATTTTGAATCTCCCATGTTGGTAAGTGGCATGCCTGTCATTACAAGATGCTAAATCTTAGTTTTTGAACAAATAATATTCCAACTTAGGGATGATAGTTGGCTAATGATAAGTTTTGTGGGTGTGTGATTTTTTATTTCCAGTCCGACAGTGATTTTGAAGCGAAACCCATGGTCATGCTTCTTGGTCAATATTCAACTGGCAAAACAACATTCATTAAGCATTTGTTAAGATGTGATTATCCAGGTTAGTTACCTTTGCGCATTCATATAGAAGATTCAGTGTGTGTTATTTCAATAATAGTTTCATAAAATTATCATATTAATGTGTTTTTTACTTGTCGTTGTTCAGGAGCTCACATTGGACCCGAGCCTACAACTGACAGATTTGTTGTTGTCATGGTATAAAAAAGCATCGTATTGGATGAATGGAACATTGTCATACTTCTGTTCCTTAGTCCATATTAGTTTGTTTGAACTTTGAACTCACATTTTTATATGATGATTAAAACAATATCCCCCTATTTTGTAGTCTGGACCGGATGAGAGGAGTATTCCTGGAAATACCGTAGCTGTTGATGCTGATATGCCTTTTAGTGGGTTAACAAAATATGGAGGATCATTCTTATCAAAGTTTCAATGTTCCCAGATGCCACACCCAGTGAGTCTCTTAGATTCTCTAAATGATACATTTGACTTGTTAGTTTCAAAATCTTGCCATTTGTTTATTCTTGAAATTTCTTTTTATTTGTAGCTTTTGGATGAAATAACTCTCGTGGACACCCCTGGTGTCTTATCTGGAGAGAAACAAAGGACTCAACGAAGCTATGATTTCTTTGGTGTCATATCATGGTTTGCTGCAAAATGTGATCTTATTCTTCTCCTATTTGATCCTCACAAACTTGATATCAGCGATGAATTCAAGTCTGTGATTTCATCTTTACGTGGTCACGATGACAAAATTCGTGTGGTTTTAAACAAAGCTGACCAGGTCGATACTCAACAAGTAAGACATTTTTATCTGCAGCTTAATTCATTTTGACTAGTCCTTATTGTTATGGTGTCTAATTTTAAGCCTTGTGCTATATTGTAGCTCATGAGAGTATATGGAGCATTGATGTGGTCTTTAGGGAAAGTTTTGAATACTCCAGAAGTTATGCGTGTTTACATAGGGTAAGTCGACTGTTAGATGTTTAATGGTTTTAGCAATATCTAATCGATTATCATTCCAACAAGGGCGAAGGCCCAAAAATGATACATAACTATTGGTCATGTGATCGAAAATGATATTTTCACCAATATGACAGTAATATTAGACATGAAATGTCCAAAATGCCCTTAAAATTAAATAAACTTTTACCAGTGACGATTAATTTATAAGGACATTTTGGACTTTTCATGTCTAATATTATTGTCATATTAGTGAAAATATCATTTTCGATCACATGGTAAAAGGTGGGTATCATTTTTGTACCTTGGAATAGTTATGTACTATTTTTATTTCTTGGCCAATAGTTATGTATCATATTTGGGTCTTTGCCCTTCCAACAAATAGAATTGAACAATGGTAACATTTTTATGAAAATTGCATTGATTTGATGGTAAATTCATTTTGATTTTTAAATGCACTCTAATATTTTAATATTGTGTTGCTGTTTGAGAATTTCTATTACTTGAGTATTAACCCTTCATTCAATTTCATAGCTCATTCAATGATAAGCCCACAAGTGAAGACTTTGTTGGCCCATTGGGAGCCGAACTCTTTGAGAAGGAACAAAATGACCTGCTTGCAGATTTAGTTGATGTTCCCAAAAAAGCTTGTGATCGTCGGGTATGATATGACTTATTTAACTTGGTTCCTCATACAGTTGTAGTTCTTAGGTATAATTACTTTCATTAAAGGATCTGGATATAATTTGCCTTTGTAATTGGAATATGATACAGATCAATGAATTTGTGAAACGTGCTAGAGCTGCTAAAATGCATGCATATATCATTAGTCATCTTAAGAAGGAGATGCCTACCATGATGGGCAAAGCTAAGGCTCAGCAACGGCTTATTGATAATCTTAAAGAAGAGTTTGGAAAGGTATGTCCTATACTCTTATTTCTCTCTTGGTCAATTCAATCTTATGATTGCTTTCTAATTAATCTTTTCAATTTAATAGGTCGAAAAGGAGTATCATCTACCTGCTGGTGACTTCCCAAACGTAGAGCACTATCAAAAGGTTTTGAATGGATATAGCATTGACAAGTTTGAGAAACTTAAGCCTAAGATGATACAGGCTGTAGATGACATGCTTGCATATGAAATTCCTGAGCTTTTGAAGAAGTTTAGAAACCCTTATGATTGAATGGCGAGGAGCTGAGAAAGATCTCGTATCTTCTCCATCATGGCCTTTGTTGGTTCTTCATTTAGCTGTTCCAATTCAGTACTAGTATGCAACCTATCTCTGGTTTGCAATAATTGTTTTGATTCATTAATGTTCATGATCTTTTTTGCCTTTATGAAGGTTTATTGACAGACCTTTTTTGGGAACAAATGTTGTTTGACAGATTTTATTCCCCTTTTTTTTTGTAACAAGGGAGTATTTAATACTCTCCTTAGTCCTAAATGCCCTTTTTCAATACTCTCCTTAGTTCCTAAAAAAGAATTTAAAGTCCAAGGGTATTTAAAGTCATATTTTCAAAGATCTTTATTATGCCAGTGAAGTTAGTTAGTAATACATTATATTACCAATTTATTCTAACTATATACCTTTATTCACACACTCTTCATATCTTGCTTGTTAGTAAATAGAGTTAATTTAGGAAAATTTTGAAAGTGATCTTATATTTAGGAACAAATTGAAATTCACAGAAGAAAACTAACTTACACTTAACCATTAGCACTTTCTACTTTATCAACAATGTATGGAAGCTAGAATTAATAGAAGAAACACGAGACCTACTTATATACATAAAATGAACATGATGAAAAGTGAATTATGATGGATTCGTTTACCATCATGTTAATTACATGATATTACCCTCATTAGTATTCTGCTCTGCATTTTCAAAGCCAATTTACAAAAACTCCTTGAAGAGCTAAACTCTGATTCTAAAACCAAGCCATTCTCTAGATTATGCCATTTCAGCATTGTTAACCAAACTTGCAAGCAAAAAACAGGCAGAGTTTCTAATTCTAGACAGGAACATCGCCGGCATCTTGATTATCCTCACATGTGACAATGAGACCATCCACATACATAGGCAGAAGACATCGGACCCATTGACAACCTGTTGACACGGGCTCCGTTGATGGAACAATCATGAGCACGTTATCGTGCCGCCGAACAACTCCCATCACACTCACTGTGCTCCCTTCTTTGATGTACCTACAAATACAATTTCCCACGTTAACATTTTAAGTGTGAAAGAGCAACCATACATAAATCAATGAACTGAATTTTCATTGTCACACAATGTTACAGTTAATTTATTTATGTGTACCCTTCTTTGAGGCGCATTATGCGGTCATCATCGTTAGAGAGTTTACGGTCTGTGAGCCAGCTTAAGAAATCTGGAGATAATTCCTTGTTCACCTTTGTTACATCAACTACAGTGGCTGGTTTCACAAAAGGAGCCACCTTGGCACCATACCCTGCTTTCACTAATGCCCTTAACCCAGACTGGAAATCTGATATGTAGAAGTCTGCCACATATTTCTGCACAAAGAAAACAATAGATTTTACTTTTATTGGGTATGAAAAACAGACCATATATATAGAGATATTAGAGAGTGCCCAAATATTAATTATAGGTACCCTTGGACAAGTAATTGATAAACTAGGTGGTGTACCAAGTGCCTTGCTTGAGTTTTATTAATCATTGTTGCTTGATTCAAAATCAGTTCACATAAAGCATCAACTAAAAGGTTCAATGAACTAACCTCAGAATACCTTGAACCCCAAGTAAAACATCGGTGTTTAGGATTTGCAGCTTCTCCTCCCCATCCTCTATATTCAAATAATTCTGTTGAGACATACACGCATCTAGGTACTTTTTGGTAGGAAGACTCCAAGGGAATACTACCACAGGTTACAACCTAAATGAAGAAAGGTATACGATAAAAATATGTACTAAAATCGCACAACATTCGTCCTTCTTAAGACATTAAAAGTTAAATTGCATTCATTTGAATAGCTTGGGTGCAGGGAGGGAGGGAGGGATAGAGAGAGGAAAGGAAGATATGAACTAGTAAAAATACTAAACAAACATAAGGTCAAAAGAGCTTTTCATTCCCGTAGAGCAAGATGAATAATGATCTTTCCCAGTGAGTATAACAGAACCAACGGAAAATACAACAATAATAAAGTCTTATTCTACTAGGTGGGTCGGCACAACATGTTAATGAGATTCAACAAAGTTTTACGTCGGCTATTGAATCCTTACACAACCTTCCTCTTTCATCTAAGCTATGGACCAGATATAAACATAGGGGGAGTTCAACTAAAAATATACAGACAAAATGAATATAACCAATGATGTCCAGAAGAAGCATCTGCATAAACAGTTTACTGAAGGTGTTGAGGCAATATATGATGGAAGAGATAGAAAAGGACCCAGATAATGCAACAAATATGACTTTCCTAAATCCCAGAAGGCAGGAAATTAATGAAGTCAAGGTTAAGACTCAATCACTTTAACTTACATAAACATTTTCTCCAGAAAATTCTGTTCATTAATGATTAACCCTTCAAGAAGCAAGCAACTAGTCCATCTTGACCCAACCTCATAAATGCTCCTTACCTCTCACCAAAAAAAAAATCTAAGCAGAATCATCTATACAGTAACAATTTTCAATACTTGTTTCTAATTTTCAGTCCTTTTTTTCTTTTCTTCTTTTATATTCTCCCCCTTCTTTGAAAGTGCAAGCCTATATGTGCAACTTGAGAAAACGTAAACAAAGGAATAACAGTTTGCAATCTACTAGCTAGGAGGATTCCCTATCATTATCATATATCCATCCCTTATACAACATTTACGCCCATACCTAACACACACACACACACACACACACACACACACACACTCATCCAGCCTAGATCATTATAATCTTACTAAAACAAAGCACAACTACTTACCAACACCACAATCAAGCATTGATCTAAACAAATGTTTGAGCTAATGCTAGGCCAATAAATATAATACTCCCTCCGTTCCTAAATATGAAACCACTTTCACATTTCAATTTGTTCTTAAGATCACTTTCTATTTTTTCCCAACCTTTTCCCAAACTAACCTCGCATTACTTATCAATAATAAACAAGTAAGAGATGGAGAGCTGAGATCAAGATATATGGTAAGGATAAATTGGCAATATCACGTGATAACAACTAATTTAACTAACATCCTTAATCTAATCAAATTAGGAAAATGATCTTATATTTAGGAAAAGGAAGGTAGTAAAAAAAATTACCCCAGTGACCTTCACATACTGTCCATCAATGGCACCCCTAAGCTGAACATGAGGACACCTTTTAACAAACCCAAAGAGTCCTCTTCTTCCCCAAGCACAGTTCCAAACAAACAAAACCAAAACAAGCACAGCAATCCCCACAAGAGCCATCAAAATCACAGCTTTCTTCACAGCCACCACCAAGAACACCCCAACAACCAAACCCATCACAACCAACACCATAAACACCCACACAAACAACTTTGACACCCCAAACCCAACATTCACTCCATCCCTCAAGCTTGTCACAGCTGGCCCGTACACCACCCGACCCGAATGCCCAACCGGGTCGGGTCCTTCCTGACCCGAAGTGATAAGAGAAGTTGGTTGGAGTGGAATAGAAGCTGAAGCTGATGATGTGGATCGCATTTGATCAGTGTTACTATTAGTATGGGTAGCCATTTTAGTTTAGTTGCAGAAAAGTGAGTGTTAGTAGAGAGAGGAGTGTGTAGGGAAGAAGAAGAAGAAGAAGAAGAAGAAGAAAGGTGGGTTTTTGGGAAGTAAAGAAATGGGTTTTCTGTACTTTCTGATAATGACACATGTATACTTGGACTCTTGTAATGGCAGTTCTGCTATTTTTAGCTTTTGCTTCCTGCTAAACAGAAAAAGAAGAAGAGGGTAATTAATTTGAGGTTTGACTTAGATGTTGTGATCATGTCCAATAACATGTTGGGCATCATAACGTTGATAATTATTCACGACATTTGTTATTAGTTGTTAAAATGTATACACGACTGAATTTTAATAACTTGTTAGTTGTTATTAGGTGTGGTCATTACGTTTTTATTCAGTGATGAAACAATTGTTATCTTGTGAATAAAAAAAAGGAGGGTAAAAATGTGTTTTTGACTTGTAAGATAATTAAAGTAATGTCGCTTGAGGCTCTGCTTTGATTTCTCTATTTTGTTAGACCTTTTCTATACTATGTGTGTTGTGTGGGACATCAAATTAATTACCCCAAAAGAAAAAGGGTCTTGTTTTAGGTTTGCAAATAATTTCTTTCTTTTTACTTCAAAAGAAAAAACATAGGTAAAAGTTTAATTTTAACACCAAGATGTTAGTTACTTTACTCAAATAGTCAAACCTATGTTTGAAGGGTGAAAGTCCAATTTTGTAGAACATGTATTGTGTTTAATTAAGAAAGAGAGTGTATTTACTCCATAAGTCAACATTAGTTGTGATTTTCACCCTCTAGTGAGTGTATTACTGGTTCATGGATACCGCCGTCCTTTGGTGTCTCCATTTGTTGAAAGTGAAATAGTTACATATGTGCTATTTTTTTTTTGCCAAAGATTGTGAAATAGTTGGTCATGTCATTGTGAAATAGTTGGTCATGTCAAAGTGAAATAGTTTTGGAAGCGAAGGTTAAATAAAAAACAAGTTTTGGAAGTAGTTGGTCATGTCAAAGATTGTGAAAACATATTGAAATATTTTGAAAACAATTATTTACTAATTTATCCTGTTAAGTTTCTAAAACTGACTTTTAAACAAGATTAAACATCAATTATATTATTCATCGAAAAAAATATCAATTATATTACATTAACTAACTTTATATTTAAAGAATATTGATTTTGATTCGCAAGGTGAAAAATTGGGAGAATTCCTCTCAACAAGGAGGATTTCTTGTGTGCATTTGGTAAACTTGTGTTGACAAATAATAAAAAATATATTAGCTCAACATGAAATTTTTAATCTTATTGACGTCCTAACAAAATTAAGCAACAAATAAAAATATTTATCAACTTGTAATAAAAACATTGAAAACATGATGATATTCAATTTTTTTAATATGCCACTTAATTTTGTTAGATTGTCAATTTAGATTAAAAATTTCACTTCAAATCTTAAGTGTTTATTTGAAGTTGATCAAATCACAAATGATGTGATGTATAGGTTGACCTAACCATTCCACTTAAGAAAGACAGTAAAAATTACTCCACTTTCCAAAATATAAAATATATTTACTCAATATTGTTATATTTAAGTTATTAGTTAAATTAATTAAATTTATAAAATATCACCAAAACAACGTATACCTTTATGGGGTCCTTCAACAGCTCTCTCCCTTGTTTCCTATTAACTTGTGCAATTAAAGACTCAATCTAAAAATTATCTCCAAGTCACCTCATAAATTTCTCAGGCAAATATGGGTTGTGAGCTTCTAAAATTACAACTAACGACAACAGGATATAAATACACACTGTTTTCACTATCAATAATCATTCAATAAAAAATGCTGCACCAAAACAACATTTTCTAAGCACCAAAGCTCAAGACAGTGTTCATTTTTCTTTTTCTTTGTGGGAAGAGAGGATCATCAAGCCTAATAAATGAATGCAATTTCTGCTTTCTTTTGCTTTGGTTGAGTTCTTGTTTTTCCACTCCTGCATCACCTCTTAATATTTTGAACCTCTACAATATTTAAAGTATAAACTTCCATAAAAAAGTACAGATTGGATCTACAATCAACATTACAATCGCTCATTATATCAGTTAGGAAATAAGCCAATAAAATATTACAGTATCCCCGCCATACCCGCTTCTCTTCAAGTTCGAATAAAAAAGGGGCTTTAAATTTCTTTTCTCCATGTGGGAAGATAAATGTAGACACAACAGTAAGTAGCATATGGGCTGCAAGGAGTGGTCCTATAGCTATGTTAAATTCAGAACTAAAAAATCTGATGCTACAGAATACCTAAAGCTTTGTAGAATCATATCATTTGTTGATGAAGATCTGCGGCCTGTTGAGCCAGTTCCACCATCATAGCTTCATCAAAGAACTTGCTGATGCTAACATCCTCACTCATTCCCTGACAGATAAAATGCAACAACACATGTTAATAGACGTGCTATATCCCATAGTTGATACTTGAAAAATTTAGAACATTCCTTTAAGATTTGTCATAAATATAGTTTGAAAATTTTCCCTTCTCATTATTCATAGGGATCCATCAAACTATGAGTGGACATGGCTTCAACAAGTGTGAGCCACTAATGTATTTAGCAGAAAAGAAACTGTTTGTTGAACAGTGTTTCCATACTTAATCAACTATAACTTTGGTGCAAAAATAACATATAGGAGTATAAGTTTATTTTCCCTTTCAAACATTTATTTAGCTCAAATTTAAATCACATTCCTCATCGGCTTCTACGATTCTACGAAAAACGGCAGAATCCAGCAAGTATTCTTTTCGTTTCAGGTAGATAAGGTAATCATAAAAAGGCAAGCCAAAAATGCATCAATTAACAATATAAAGAAATTACTAGTGAATAATGCAACTAAGAATAGAGCACCATACCTTTCTACGCCTTGTTTTCACCATAAACTCACGCGCAAGATGCTGGATTGGTGCGGGTTCAAGTGGACGAAGAACAATGCTCTTGTCCAGAGGGTCTCCAGGAACAATAGCCCAATGATCAAATACTGAGAGGCAAAATGCTTGTCCTTGCGTGTGGTACCTCAAATCTGTCTCAAATCCGAAAGACTCTATGACTGGTAAAAATGCCTGAGGAAAAAGGTGGGAAGAAGTCAATAATCCAGATTTCACGTGCATGATGCAAAATTCAGCCTATCCAGTCTCATGGTAATTATAAACAATCTATTTCTACTCATACAGATTGTACACACTAAAATTTTGCCACCAACCTTGACAATATAAGCTGGGGTGCCAGGCTGAGGAACATCAGCTGTGACATGACCACGTCTGCGAGACAGCACAGTGTAGATTGCAGAAACACAGTCTATTGGTGTTTGGATCTGAAGAAACAGAGAGAAGAATAACTTTAACATGCTGTCATAAAAGTTTTCACTTCAAACCACAAAGGAATTATATCTGAAATTACATTGTTCTACAGAACAATTATCAATCATTGACACAGAAATCGTATCTTCTTCTATAGAATAACATTTTCTTGTCATATTTAACCATGTCTTCTACAATTGTGAACATGCTTTCAGGCCTAGCAAACCGAAATGTTGAATCAGACAACCATTTAAACCAAATTGGTGAGCACCAAGCACCCAATGACATGAGGATTCAATCATACGACCCTGACAATACGCAGATTCCATATTTGTTTAAACTTTCACAATAGTTCTATCAAAATAACAAGCATTTACCTCCACATAATATACAGGTTCCATGAGCCGAGGTGTAGCCATGAGGAAAGATGAATAGGCCACTCGTCTTGCTGTAGGAATGATCTGGCCAGATCCACGATGGAGTGGTTCAGGAGCAATCCTTGCATCAACAATCTTAAACTTGACATTTCTAATGGGCTCATCACACAAAGGTCCCTCCCGTGCACCCCACTGAAATCTGCAATACAAATAACATGAAACTTTGTAATCAATGAACAACTAATCCAGCTTACATCTGTAAAAGAAAAAAACAACTTCATAATCAATGTGCAACTAATCGATTAATGAATAGATCAATATCACTATATTATTCATACCCTTGAACAATGGAATCCTTCACAGCATTTAGCAGGCTCTTGTCTACTTCAGTAGGAAGGGTGTCATCTAACAGAATGTTGGGACCCTGGAAGATGCTCACTCATGTTATCACAAAACTTTAGGGAAATCATTAAAAAACTGCATCTAACTGTACAGCGTTAAATATAAACAAGACAGAAATGAGGGATCAACCATAGAAGCATGCCTTCCTAACAAATCCACACAAACATTTATCTCCATACCTAATTATTCACATGCATGTGTCCCTCAAATGCACAAGCATGACAGCACACAGACAAGCAAACACACGCACAGACAGAAATACAGGAATTTTACCTGCTTGTCAGGGCCAAATGCCCAGATTGACCGTGCAGCAAGGAGATCCCAGTCATACTTTGTCTGAAAAAATTCACCGAGTTTCTTTCTATTCCAGTCAGTACTAACAACACCATTCTCTATGTCCTCAGCAAGACCTCTTTCCAAGGGCTCTGCAATCTAATAATTGATTGAAGTTAGTTTGAGCAAAGTCAAGCAATATGGCACACTATATGAAAACCAACATCAAATTCAGGTAGCCACCTACCATAGTTATTTTATTCTTCTTGTTGGGAGTTTCAGCGAAACATTTCATTGATGAAGACTCAACAACAGTTTCACAGAATGAGACGACAGGATCAGCAACCTAAATAGTCAACCATAAAACAAACTTCAACCAAAATAATATATTTAAAACTCAAGTCATTTGAGTATAAAATAGTAAGGAAATTGAAAATGGTTAGGCCAAGGACCTTGACTTCAACTTCAGAATACAGCTCTCTCAGGTCCTTCATAATGGAATCCAAGTAAAGTTCACCAGTCCCTAACACAGTGTGTTCCCCAGACTCCTCGACTTTAGTAACTGCTAAAGGATAACTCTTACTGATTTTCCTCAGTCCCTCCACCATTTTTGGCAATTCACTTGGATTTAATGGCTCAGTAGCTGTTTTCACCACTGACATAGTATTGAACTGAAGTGGCCTGAATATATAAACATCTTCATCATAATCAACGTTACAAAGAGTTGCAGTTTTCATGATCGAAGCATCCACACCTTCAATAAGAACCCACGAACCAGGAGGAGCCTCAGCTATTGGCATCCTATCTCGAGCTTGATATACCCATAACTTTGTTACTTCTTTAACAGTCATGTCCTCCTCATCTTCTGGAGAGTAACCTTCTCCTAAAACACGTACACTCTGTCCTGTTTGAATCTTGCCACTATAAACTCTCCCAAAAGCATCAAACACACTACAATCAGACTTTGGATACAGTTTGGTCACATTAACCATAAGTGGCCCAGAAGGATCACATTGTGCCATGGCTCTATAAATGGTAGAGTCTTTTGGCCCGGTATACATATGGTCAACCTTCCTAACTGCAGCTTCTTTTGGTGAAGGTATATGTTGAACAAGCATATCAGTAAAACCAGAGGCTGGACCAAAAACCGAACTACAGGCCAGCCTCAGCAAAGGTCTGACATTTAATCTATATGCCGCATTGCTTAGAGTAACTCCAAGCTCTGCAAGAGTTGTCTCCACACTCTTTTTATGTTCTCCAATTACCTGGCTGTATATCTTGTAAAGGGGTTCCAGCACAAACTCTACAAAAGATCGTTCCCCTCCACTAGCAGGGGGTTTCTTTTTGAAAGCCCTGGTATCTGGATGATAATAAAAATCTCCCCAAAGACGAGAAGCAAATTTATTAGCATCCATGGGAATACCATGCAGCTTCCCATATAATTTAGCAAACGATTGCAGAGTAAAAGACCATCCAGCATTAGCACTTGCAAAACAAACATTTCCTGCGACTGGATCTATAACTTGTACATTGCCAGCAGTTGAAGAGGCAGCTGATATGTGGTTATTGATCACTTCCAAAGTATGCCTGAGCTTATGGTAAGCATCTTTTGGGGGCAACTTAAGTTCAGTTATCAGTCTATCAACCTAAGTTGTCAAACAACAAGTTAGAAAAATAGAAAACCTTAGAATAAAATCTGCCACCAATGTCTAATAAAGAATAATTTACCTTATTGATGACAACAACAATAGGCAGGCGCTCCTGGATGGCATGACGTATAGCCCTCTCTGTATTTACCTACAATAACAATAGGAATTCATGTTCTTAAGTTCAATTATGCTTATTGACATAAAACCACAGAGGATATAGCTCTATCAGTCCAATGGACAACTTTAACAAGTTAAAAAGGGGACCCTGGTGGGGTCAGCATAATAGATCACAACCATATTATTCAAGACTTTCATGTAAGTAAAAACGAAAACTGAGAGTTGATGAGGCAATTAACCTAAAACGATTATCAATTTATCTGTTCAGGACAACAAAACATGCTTTCAATGGCTGATGCAGTCAATCAATTAAAACAATTACCATTACTCCTTCACCGGCGTCCACAATCAACACGGCACCATCTGCAAGCCTTAAGGCGGCAGTCATTTCATCAGAGAAATTAACATGACCAGGAGTGTCCATAATGTTACACAAATAAGATTTTGCACTGCTATCCTCCAGTACAAGGGACATAGGAACAGCTTTGATTGATATCTTCCTCTCTTGTTCATCAACCCTAGTGTCAGTATACCTCATGTGCTTCTCTCTTTCCGGATCAAAGGTAGACATATGATGGGTCTGCTCCACCAACATGTCCATAAATAAAGTCTTGCCATGTTGCAAGTGTCCCACAAGTGCAACATTCCTAACAAGTGTAGGATTAGACATGAGGCCAAGAAGGAACTGAGAAGAAACATAGGTAGACGAATCCTTCACTCCAACCTCAAACTTAATATTCCTGACAGGCTTAATAATCGGTTGCTCGAGAGGCTGCTCGTCCTCATCCATGACCAAAGTTTCAACATCTTCTCCATAAACCTCTTCTGCAGTGGGATAGTACTTTTTGTCCTCGGCAAGAACCACTTGATTTTCCATATCAATATCATTGGAGGTGGTAATCCAGCCATTAGTGCCACTGGGTGCATCCTCACCGTCAGATGCTGCCTCGTCCTCAGTGGGTCTGTCTGGAAGCTCTTCATCTTCGTCTTCTCTGTCACTTTCTTGGTCTGACTCAATTTCTGGTCCTATATAGTTCCCAAACTCATCATACAAACTATCATCCATCTTCCACTTTCAAAACTGCACAGAGCCACCACCAATCAACTCACAGTGCAGTAATTTCATTTTATTGACAAAAATAAATAACTTTATTTATATCTCATCAAAATGAATTATGCAAAGTTAAGAAATCAGCACACAGACATCTAGTATATCTTATATAAAAGTAGGGTAGCTAGCATGCTTTTTTGATAAGTGTCCACTTGCCATATAGTGTCAGGTGTCCTTCTATCAAGACTGATAAATCCTTATGCCCACTAACTCCACAATCCCCAATAACATCTTATGCTCACTAAATGCATCATGAGTACTTCAAAAATTTGAAAATTGAAGGCTTTCAATACACAATGGCCCTAGTTTTACCTCACACATAAACAATCCACCAACATGTCATTTATATCCTTTCCTCACATTATAGTCTCAATGTGCCTACCACAATTAAAATTTCACACGCCTATGACATTAACAAGCAATAAAACATTCCAATAATAGATACACTATTGAATTTCAGCCTTTACTAATGCATATATGCTACCCTATATAACTATAACCCCTAATTACTTACACAACATCATCACACAACAACCCAGAGAACTCCCAGTGTGAAATAGCAGCTACTTTCTTATCATTCACCACATAAGAATCAGCAAAAATGTACCTCATAACTTAAACCACATTAGAACCCTGATTCTATTCAAGCACTAACTCGTTTTATATAATCAGTTTGTTTATTTAGTTAACACCCAAAAAGATAGGTAATTAAAGTGTGAACAACTTAGAGAATGAAATGGGAAGGAGGCACAACTTACCTATGAATGAGATTTGTATGTATTACTATGCGTCTGGTGTCGCCTTGGATATATATGATATTACTGTGCGAAGCCTAAGCATGACAGGGCTCTTGAATTTGTACGTGGTTGGGTTGGGCCTTCTTCAGTCCAATACTATCCATGATTGGGCCTATCCACTTCAGATTAAGGTCTGTTTGGTACGAGGGATTTGGAGGCGAGGGGACGGGAGGGGAAATGTTTACAAGAGGAATTTTTAAATATTGAACAAGTGGGGTTGTAATATTTTTTCTTCTTCTGAGGGTTGTAATATTTTAATAAAGATTAGATGTTGAATATAGGAGTAATATATACTCCCTCCGGTCCTAAATATAAGACCTAATTGACTTTTTTAGAAAATCTTAATAAAAAAGCAAAATAAGTTAATTATAAATTGATTTACCTAATTTTTTTCCCTTATATTAGTTTATTGTACCCTTAAACTAATGTATAATCTAAAAATATATTAAATATGTCATCATTTAATAGTCTATTTCGCAACCTTAACTTCTCCAAAAAAAGTCAATTGGGTCTTATATTTAGGACCGGAGGTAGTATTTATTTTGAATTTCCAGCCCCACTTCTTTAACTTTTATAAATTCATGTCACAAAAATTTTCCCTCTGTCCATTTTCCTTCCTCTCCCCTCATATCAAATAGACCTAAAACTTCATATTACTTCCAAATAAAAAAAAATTAAATATTTAATTTTTTAGGGACTAATTTAGGATTAAAGATTGATTTATAACATGTTATTTCTCATTCCTATATGTAGAGAATGACGTGTTATAAATCAAATATTTATATTCGGGTTTTTGCCTAGTGGTAGCATATTTGAACACAATAAATAAATTTATAGATTTCTGAAAGAAAATATTGAAAATACACATAAAAATAATTATACTTTTCCATTGTTTCCTACTACTTCCTTCAGTTCTATAAAAGCTCAAAATTTGAATTGTCTTTATCTAAAATATAAGAGTTCATCTCAAATTCATCTCATTTAATGTGTTTTTTCCTACTTTTTTTTATTTCTCAAGGGTATCACACCCGCGTGTCAAGTGGGACTAATCCTTCGCTGTTTTTTCCTACTTTACCTCTAACTCTCTTTGACACTCCATTTTTTAATGATTATGCATTTCTCTCTTAAAAGTACATAACAAGTGTGAGTAATATTGGAAAAAAGACATTAACTCCAGACACCAAAATAACTTTTGCATGTTTTATTAAGTAGCGTATTTTGGCGGCTGAGGTTTTATATTACGGACAGGAACCAGAGGGAGCATATTTGAACAAAATAATTAATTCATAAAATTTCAATGCAAATCAATCATTCATTCATGACCATAATCATTGTAATAAATGAGTTGACTAGTGAGATGATATGTATTATTACTAGTACTTGTTTTTTTTATCAGATTACTAGTACTTGTTTAAACCACTAGTACCATGATATAGGATATATCATGTTAATACAAGAATCTTGAAAGGTTATTTACGTGGTAATTCTACATATCTGGATCTTAATTCTAAAACACATGAAAAAGTTACCAAGATCCAAGGTTAGTGAACTGCCACTTGTCTTGTTATTTGCTCATGGTTCGTTTGTGGGTCCCAACGAGAAGGCGTGACCGTTAACGGGTGGGATATATACCAAAGCCAAAGTTCCTGATTAGCTGACAAAGAAAGAAGCAGAAAGAATAGAAAGTTTAAAAGAGCAAATTTGTTTGCTATATGAGGCAATATGATCATCACCATCAATAAATAATATCCACCATGCATATACCTTCATTCACGATCTTGATGTTGTTGTTGTTGTTGTTGATTATGCAAGAAACGAAGAAGGTGTTGTTGGTCCACATTAATAATCAAGACCCTCTTACTTTTGAACCAAGCTTTCACGAGCCTCCCCTGAATGCTTCTCCCTTTGACATCATTCACCTTTTCCCTCTCTTTCCCATATCTCTTCTTTCCTTCAATGCCAAAAACCGTGAAACATTTTCTTCTTCTCCTTCTTTCTCCTCCACAACAATGAAAACTTTGTGTTACACCCTTCTCTTTAGTCTCCTATATTTTTCATGTTATGTGCTTCCTGATCCATCTCAGTTTTGATATAACCAACTTAACTACTTTTTCTTAATTGTATGGTTTTTGTTTTCATGTTATCATGAAAAACAACACCCATGTTTCAAAATCAGTTCATGCGCTTCCTCAAGTCAATTCACACATTCCTAAGGGAAATGATCATATTTGATAGATAGTTAATCTGTTGAGGTGAAAAAGACTCAAACTTTGGTTCCATTAGATTAAAGGGTATTGTTTGTTGGTTGTTTTATGAGCTTGAGGGCCTTCTTTTTATTGTTAATACTTAAGGTATCCACCGTGGATAGTGGTAACTTTAGGACCTTTTTTTTCATTCAATGGCGGGTTCTTGCTTTACCGCGCTTCGCCTGAGGAGGACAAGGAGTAAGCCCATAGGGGAGGCGTCATCTTCTTCGACGAGGACGAGGTTGAATTCTGACATGGAGAATATGGAGAGGAGGAGATTTGATAGTTTGGAATCATGGTCAATGATTTTGGACTCTGAGAATGTGGAAACTTGGGAGCCTTCTAAGGAGGATAGACAAGAGGAATGGAATGCTGATCTTTCTCAGCTTTTTATAGGGAACAAGTTTGCTTCTGGTGCTTATAGTAGGATTTACCGTGGGATTTACAAGCAGAGAGCTGTGGCTGTTAAAATGGTTAGAGTTCCTGTGCAAGATGAGGATAAAAGAGACGTGCTTGAGAAGCAATTTAAATCTGAAGTTGCTTTGCTTTCACGTCTCTTTCATCCTAACATAGTGCAGGTAAATTGAAAGCTTAAAAAGTTTTTCAATTTTTTCTCCTTGTGTTTGTGGTGCTTGGTTGTATTACTGCATGAAACTTTTGTTTTCTTTTCATGTTAGTCTCTTGGACAAGTCATAGTGTATAATGAAGTGCAATTCATTTTTAAACTAAGATGTGTCATGTCTGATGCATGTCCATTACCTGTTTCTTGTATCAACCTCGGTACTTCAGATTTCATTTGGACAATACTTGTTTTGTAGTGCCATTTGAACGCTGACAAGTGACAACAACTTGGATCTAGTATTTCTGGTTGTATATTTTATGAACAGATATAATAGATACAAGGACCGGGCTATTCTATAATCTGTTTATTATGTGGTCATAGTTTCCTAATCACCTACACCAACATTTAGAAGGAGCAGCAAAGGATCTTATAATCAAGTTAAGTCTCACTGCAAAATGTCAAATAGCTTATCCTCAGGTGGCATCTGTTTCAATTTTACGCTCATGCCGAATAAAACGCATTATACTATTGATGTCCCCCATCTGCCACTAACACAAGGCCGTAGACTAAGACATCTTTGTTTTTATATTGGTGTATCCCCTAATAAAAGTTTGTCCAAAAGTGTAATTTGTTCCTTCTCAAGTTATGTGACTTTGTAATTCATGCATAATTTCTTGAACATGCATCAAAGCAAATTCCTACTTGCTGTTGAATTCTCAGATCTTTCCCTTATTTCCCTTAGTTGCACTTTTGAGGCCATAACATGCACAGGGCTAAAGTCCACCTCTGTCAGTGGGTTTTGCATCAACAATAGCTTTGTTTTTCACATTTGGATATATCATAGAAGTCTCATATTTGTATGTGATCAATTCATACTTTTCATTTTGACCAAAAAAAATTCATGCTTTTCATAGTTAAGGGGTATGTCTGATGCATTTTGTACTTCTTGAAATTTTGCAGTTTATTGCAGCTTGTAAAAAACCACCAGTCTACTGTATCATAACAGAATACATGTCACAAGGAAATCTAAGGATGTATCTGAACAAGAAAGAGCCTTACTCTTTATCTACAGAAACAGTACTAAGGTTAGCTCTTGACATATCTAGGGGTATGGAGTACCTTCATTCACAAGGTGTGATCCACAGAGATTTAAAATCAAATAACTTGCTTCTCAATGATGAAATGAGGGTCAAGGTGGCTGATTTTGGCACATCATGTCTCGAAACACGATGTCGAGAGACCAAAGGAAATATGGGAACATATCGTTGGATGGCACCGGAGATGATTAGGGGAAAACCTTACACTAGGAAAGTTGATGTTTATAGTTTTGGAATTGTGCTTTGGGAACTTACAACCTCTCTTCTTCCCTTTCAAGGAATGACCCCTGTGCAAGCTGCCTTTGCTGTGGTAGATAAGGTTAGACAAGTTTATTTTCCAAACTTACATCTTATTTATCATGTTAGAGTCTTCAGTTACTACTTTACTTGGTGATTTAGTGGCATATGTATAAAATGAACTTGATCTTTCCTACCCTGAATTTGTTTGATCTGGATAAGGAAGTTCCCTTCTTGATTTTGGCAAATAATCATACCTAATAGCAAAGCACATATATCCTTTATTCAAGAAATGAGCACCTGTCTAATTTTATCGTCAAGTTGATCAGAGACATGCATCCAGTTGCTGTATATGAATAATTGGACAAAGATTGCCTTGTCTATTGAGAAATATAATTGTACTCAGATAAATCTAGTTAAAAAATCTTATCAATTATGAAGAGACATGCCTCTTTATGATTGATTTGACTTATCTATCTTAGTAAATAAATAAATCATGCCAATAATGTAGAGACATATAAATATGTTGGAATTGAATCAGACCATAAAAAATATTTCTGATATGTTTATATGTCTCTTTATGATTGATTTAGTTTATCTATATTGTATACTAAGGTACTTCAAATTGCACCAAATTAACCATACAGTCGGGTAAAGGTAAAATTGGTGCACTTTGGTTACTTCAAGGGTGAAAATGTACCAGTCGTTAGTTCAGAGTGCCCAATGGCCTAGGGTGGCTATTTTAGGGGCAAATTAGGGCCCTTGCCCTTTTATAAAATAGAATGAGCTGAAAAATCTATGCTCGTGAAATAGTGAACATATTTACTATTGAAGTCTCAATTATTTTGAGTCTCTGCCAAATATTGAGTCTTTGTAATGCCTGCAAGTTATCCATAGAGTTTGGACTCTTCAACTGATTTTCTTCTGGGCGTAGACTGCCATATGATTGTGTATCAGTAAGATTCAATTAAGGCGCAAAGGTTAAAATTTCTATCAAACAAAGTTGCTCTTATAGGAAAGAAGCTCCAAAACCACGTCTATATTTAAGGAATTCCAGGTTTCTTTGCCATCAATTTGGGTTAAACTAAGCATTGAGGCAGCATATCTTCTGAAATGGTATGAAGAGGATATTGTTAAATTTTACAGCTTAATATACACCCTTACCAGATACCTTTGGGCTTAATAAATCATAAAAGTGACTTTTAAAACTACATGATTAGCTAAAACATGTAATTAAGGGAAATCAAGAAGCAAAGACTATACCTATAGTTATATCCAGTATTATATCATCTTTATCTCTTAATGTCAAGCTTAGTCATCAACTCATGTATCAATTAGGTGGGCCGTTTGCACGTTGATATAAATACAAGACATAGCTATGGTAACATATACAAAGTTGAAACATTCTATGTCTATTTGGCCCTTAGTACACAGGACGAACAACAACTCTTTTTAAGTGTCTACTTGGCCCTTCACAGTTTTGTTTCTATAAATAGCCTTCTGCAAAAAGCTAGGCAAATATGTTTTTTTGAGTTTCTTCTTTTTTCTATCCCAAGTGAGCACCTAACAAGCAGCTAAAGATAGAAGTAATATGATTTGGAGCTTCAGCTTCAGGTTTTGTTTTTAAACATTTCAATATCTTCTAAGTGCTTCAAGAAACAAGATTTTGGCATTTTCATATGGAAGCTTTCTCTTCTCTCAAGAGACTTGTTTGGTCATCCTTCACATACTGTGTCTAATGCATGAAAGGCCTGTCTGCTCTTCCATCCTCAATAAATAGCCAACAGTAAGAGAGGCGTAGCAAATTACACAAAATTTAATTTGTAGCTTAAACTAGTTTAGCACATTCTTTCTGGTGAGCTGCTAGAACAAAAGTAGTTGATAACAAAGTACATTGACACCTATTTTATTTATGCAGGCCCAGTCTGTATAGGACTATAGCCTATAGGTTTGCCAATATATATACTGATTCCAAGTAGTTTATTTTTTATTATTAACCCATACCTCTTTATGAATTAACTTTAAAAATGAAGTGGGTACTCCAAGAAATAAATTGATTGCTTCTTAGTTTCCTCCCGGTTATGCTTTTGATGGTAGGAAACATGTTCAAAAAGTGCAAAAGTGGGTGCAAGGATCTCTAAATCCCAATAAATAGGAAGAAAAAGTACATGGGGTCTTGAAAATGTCTCCTCCCTACCTCCAACATCACATTTCTTATCTGACCCAATATTAAGTATTAAAATATATTAGTGAGTGCACAAATCTGATAAAAAATCCATGGATTTTCCCTCTTTTTGCTTGTTGAATGCCTGACATACTGACAAGTCTAATGTAACATATATTTATTTATAAAAAACAACTATAGGATATATATGTTGAATTATAGAGTACTTGCTGATCACAATCACAAATCTTTGAGATGAACTGGGTGTTAACTGAAGAATATATATATAATTGTTGATTTTGCAGAATGAAAGGCCTCCATTACCAGCAAGTTGTCAACCAGCATTAGCACATTTGATAAAGAGATGTTGGTCAGCAAACCCCTCAAAAAGACCAGATTTCAGTGAAATAGTGTCTGCTTTGGAGAAGTACGATGAGTGTGTGAAGGAGGGCCTACCTCTTACTCATCATTCGGGTCTTGTCTCTAGAAATGCAATTATTGAACGGTTAAAAGGTTGTGCTTCCATCATTTCCTCCTCTATACCTGTACATGCCTGATCCCCCCACCAACTGTACCCCTGTTGTCACCCCCCACACCTTATATTACTATTATTACATCTTTCATATTTGTTAACCTCTTATCATATATATATTATGTGTATTATTATTATTATTACCTTCATCTTTATAGCCCCATCATGGGTTTTCTATACATGCTAGATGTTCTTTATTACTAACTGTACTGTGCAACTCTTCCCCAGAAGACTACGAGCTTTGACAAAGATATTGCATAACATTTGGTTTTCTTACTTAAAGTGGATTTAGTCCTGCTCCTAATTATAAGATCACTTTAATTTTTTTGGATGAATTAAGGAGTTAAAATTATTCACTTCAAATTGTTTTTAGTTATATTTTTCCTCAAAACTAGTTAATTATACTTATATACTAATGTAAAATATAATTACACGTGACTTATGTTATAATTTGTTTCCTTAACTTTTTAAAAAAGGTCTAGTTTGTTTCCTTGACTTAAAAAAAAGTCAAAGTAATATTATATTTTTGATACAAAAGTAATATTATATTTAGGATGGGAGCACAGTGAACTATAGGTTTTAATTCCGTGCTCATCACCCATATTGTTCGATCGCCTTCTCATCACCATAAATAGCGTATTTAATTTGTTCAACTACTTCTTTGCAAACATAATGTGTGTGTGTGTGTGTATATATATATATATATATATATATATATATATATATATATATATATATATATTTCATTTTCAAGACCCTCTTAACTTCTCATATATCACGTTTCCAATATGTTGAACAGGCACACCCTTAACTTCTCATGATCTCTCTAGTTTTTATTTTATAGTTGGATCTTTAATGCAAGAAAAATTAAAGTGCATTTGCATTCAAACTTTCCATTATTTCGTTAGTTGAGTAAGATACGCTTTCCTGTTATCCTTATTCTTGATGGCAATTAACAATTCATTCATTCATTCTAGCTTTGAGTATCAACAACGTAAACATTTTTCTCAATTTCGCCCCTCCCACTACAGAGAACCCCACCGGGAAGCAGGATAAATGATAAACTTTAAAGATCATGTCATGTCTAATATATCTAACAAGGCCAATTATTTAAACTGTGGGACCAAGCACAAGAAAACAATATTAATGTGCAGAGTCCATACCTTCACGTGATTTCTGCAATTGAATTTCCCGCCTTGGTTTATAAACAGTACAAGTAGAACAAATCATTTATGCAAAACAACACACTATAATTAATGGAAGTCTATATGTACAATTCACTAACCATTTTAATCAATTGGACACAAAGTTATTGTAACATATAACCAAAAGTCTCGAATTTAAACATAATAATACAGCAGTGTAGGCTCGGATTCGAATTAGTCCGGGTCTAGAGAATTCTTGTAAAAAGAGGTTGGCTTGGGATGCTTGATGCTATGGAAAAAATTTCATTTCAATGAAAAAGAGAATGATATGATTAAGACTACCAAACAAGAATAATTATTGCTTTGTGAATAACAAAAATAGTTGAAATGTGATTCTCATTTATAGTTTTGATTGGGTCTGAATCTAAATTAGTTAATCGGTTAACAGCACTAGGAAACTAAATAGTCACTACAGTTGACATCATCAAACAGTCGGAAGGTGGTATGCTAACAGAAAGTAGTATCCACCAAACAAGGAAGAAGAAGGGCAAGTAGGAAGTGTACTCCAACATCAATATGTAACACCATTCACCACCAACCACATCTCAACCACCTAACACACAAACACACAAAATTAACCCAAATCAAAAAGTCACACACACTAGTGAAGTGTAGTGTATCACTCACAAATCTGCCTTCCTAAGATACCTATGATTTATTTCCCCCGTACGTTTTCCTTAACTGTGGTACCTTACCACTAATAAATTATCATTAGCAAGTTGTTCTGTCAAGTTGTAGGCTTTTTAAAGAAAAAAGTACAAAGGCAAGCAAGCGGAAACTCGAGAAATAGAGTAGTCAAGTACTGTATTTAGTATTTTACTAGTTAGTTGTAAATGCATTATTTAAGTCTGTCCTGCATGACTTAATTAAGGAGGCAACATAACTGTATTGGGAAGGCTGATTAGAAAAATCTTACTATCCATGAACATGGGGAAGCAACCATAGGGGTGCACTGAGCAGAGGAGTGGTCCCAAACTATAATTGTCAAGAGAATCCAAAAAACATTCAGGAAAATTATCCTTTTATTTATCTATAGATATCTTGGAATTTTTTAAAATTTTATTCTATTTTAAATAATAAATAGGATTTTTCTTTTGGTTGTTTAGTTTTTGTTAATCAAAGACTAGTATGCTGATAATTTCCCCTTGTTCACTAGAGAAGAGATCATTTTGATTTTTTTTTAAAAAAAAAAATTGCTTAGAGGGCATAAGGAGACTATAAGGGAGTGTTGCCGGTCTCAAAATGTTGTTATATGACTATCGATGTTTGGTATCATCAATTAGTAAAATTTAAATCTCATATAAGTGGTGGAAATCATCCGCATTAAAATCAGCACATGTTAGTTATTTGTATGAACTTTACCGTGCATTAATATGATGGCATTATGAGGATAGCATCATTGAGAGATAAGTGGATGTGAGATATCTTAGCTCAGAATCCATCAAAAAGAGAGTAATGCAAAACTAAAATCTTTACCTAACTCCACTTCCTCCCTTTCCTTTTCTTTCTTTCTCTTCTCATCACTCATGGGTCGTGTCTATCACTCTATATCCTCATCAATATATATTCAACATAGGAGTAATATGTAACAAGCTTATATTATCGTGGCATACTCATCTCAAACTTCGCATAAAACACGAACCTATATTTCACTATTCATGCCTTGCAGAGAGAGATGGCTATTGGCTCCCTCAATTTTGAATGGTTAATTATATTAATATAAGGTCTATTTAAAGGTTAAATTCAGTCTAGATATTAGATTTTAGATCATTTTGTCTTCTAAATTTATTATTGTTTTTTCAAATTATCCCTATTTCTTGCATACAAACGGGGGTTTTTCCCCTAGGATGTTATGATTAAAGATGATATTTTAGGGAAATAAAATACTCATATGTGTTAAAATAATTAATATCAATAATTCTTTTTTTGCTCAGGAATATAAAAAATTCTTTTGATGTACGCTAATCAGTCAAATTGCTTTTCATTAAAAGGAGGAAGTTGGATATCAACATGATACGTTTCCTGCCTCTAATATAAGTCAACTTTATTCTTGGTCTATATTAGATAACATTTAACATTATAACTACATCAAATTGTAGAAGAAGTTGTTGAGTTATTAATTTAAAACAAAAAAACAAAAAAATAATTTTGAATTCACACAACTCTGAAAGGTAAAGTTAAAAATTTATAATCCTAAAGTCGACAAAATATATCAAATTTTCTTTCGTCATTATATTTTAGTTCTTCACATCACTATTCCAACTTTCAAAATTTTAATGTACAAATAAGACAAACTAGTGTGGAAAATTTTCTTCGTCGAAATTAAACAAAAGTTGACCAAATGAAAAATTAGGACCTTTTCATCCCAGTTTAAAATAGACGGCCTCAGGGTGCTGACAATTGAAATTCGAAATTTCTTGGAAGAAAATAATGTCCGAATATTTGAATATAGAATTGAAAATATTGACTAAGATCATCAAGTCATTAAAATTATTGTTGAGAAA
This sequence comes from Mimosa pudica, assembly GCA_029929735.1. Lineage (NCBI taxonomy): Eukaryota > Viridiplantae > Streptophyta > Magnoliopsida > Fabales > Fabaceae > Mimosa > Mimosa pudica. Next base: position 4,675,332 of record JAKELP010000020.1, read on the forward strand.
ATATTTAAAAATCATAATCGATCAAAATAGTCATATATTCAAATACAAATCAATCAACAATATTGTGACAGTTTAATTAATAACTTTCAAATGTTCAAGATATTCATTGCCATGTATGTATTTTCGATCAAAAAAAAAATTGCCATGTATGTATATGCCCTAACCAGTGTCAGTAAGGGCAGAGTCACGACTCACTCACCATGAAAGCTAAGATTGAAAAGAATACTCCTCCTATATATATAAACTCACATAGGTTTATTGACCTTAATATATATATATATATATATATATATTATTTGAAACATTTATTGCACTTAATTCTTTATATAAATGAAGTTGCCAAGTCAAATACGTATGATAAGAAATAGAGGGAACATCACAAGATTTACGTGAGAAGCGAAGAGAAGAGAGGGAAGATCAAGTAAAAACGAAAAATAAAATGAATGAAATATCAATGATGCTGACAACATTTGCACAAGTGTATCGTGACTTTGTGTGTCTTAAGATTATATTGTAGCCTTTTGTAATGGTATTTTCTCCAAGAATATTAATGTTGTTTTTACAAATAAATTATACTCCTATTAATTACTACTGTTGGTCCTATATTATTTATAACTTATTAAGGATTAAAACATTAATAAACAGTTATATTGCATTACCCGATTCTGCAGTCTTACACTAATTAAATAAGACATACCCGAAATATAGGGTGCTTTGGTCAAGGTGTATATTGTTAGTCAAATTGTAAACGCGGATGTAAAATGTAGACTGATTCCAAACCACAAATTATGTGTTCCTTGACTATGGTACGTAGTGTGGTAGGTATTACAGTATTATGCCACACGTACATCAGAAACATGCATTCACATTCCCGTATATGTTTTGCTTTGCTTTTTTTTTAATTAGCTCTTTGTACATATGTATTTCTTTTTATCTTTTCAATGATATTATATTACTCCTGTGTCATCAGAAGATACGTTTGAATTTATATATTTGATTTTTAAGTTGTCTGATTAAAAGGAGTATATAAAACTTGACGATGTGTAGTATTGTATGAGTAGTTAAATTATCTAGCATTGATTAATTGAAAGTATTGTATTGATGTCAAAAACAAAAATATTTAATATATGACAAGTTTTAATGAGTTGTTAATGACATTTTCACTTGTTAATAATAGTGTGGTCTTCACTTGTCAAAGTTATCATCATTAACACTACATCAAGACTTGTTTATAGTAATTCTCACGTATGATGCTATCAAAAAAAATTCTCACGTATGTTTGGCAACTAATCCCTTAATTTTAGTTTAAGATTTCTCGAATTCAAATTGAAATAAAAATTGGTGTAGAAAAACATGTATTACTAGTAACACTGCTAGAGTATGACGATCATGAGAAAAGCTGATCATTCCCGAAACTTCTTCCTATTTATAGTTCCAAGGATTTTTAGTGAAGTGATGAAAGCACAGACTTTTAAGAATTAAGTATATCTATCCATTTAATTGGCATTTGCCACACTTGATGCGTATTTCAATTTTTTTGTCATCCAAACAATTTTTAAATTCGTGGAACTCTCACTCACTTGTGAGATGCTTCACGATTATGACGTTTTTTTTGTTCTAGAACAGGATTTTTGGCCTTTTGAACAACGTGCAAGACAGATTCCAAAAAATATAAAAAATAATACAAAAAAATATGAAAAGCTCGATCAAATAAGAGTTACATAGAAATGGAACAGGAATACTGTACTATCCAAAAAGAAGAAAACTGTATTCATATATTATAAATTACGGAAAATAGTTTCGTTTAAAGTTGATTGATTTTCATAATTTAATCACCAAGCCAACTCCTGCAAACTAGCGTGTTTCATGCTGTAGTAGACAGTAGAGACACTATCAATTATATATCAATAAATGACACACCAAACAAGCATAGACTGAATATTGTGTTTTTTGTTTGCGAGTTAAGTATCATTATTTGATAATTTGAAAAAATATACTGGGATGAAACCATTTTAAATTCTAAAATCCTGAATTCTTTAATTTCAATTCAAAAGTTGAACAGACATGCTCTACTATGTAGAATGGGGTTTCATCTTATCGAAAAAAAGAATAGGGTTTCATTAATTGATAGTGTAAAGTTTGGTTGTGAGGGCTTGAAGCAGCCACCGGGAATCAAGGGGCATGTGAATAACGAATCTCAACAACAAAAACAATAATTAAATATTTAAGGGAAAGAATTAGCTAATTATCATATATGGTCATTGATCAATGACTCAATGAAGCTTTTTAGGGTTAGGGTTCGAGAATTGCGAAGACTGCCTCCCAACTGATCCGCAGTCCAATGGTAAATGTGTTTGTAAATTGCAATAATGAGTTTTTTTTTTTAATTTTTCAATCACATTCAGTCATATATAATTTTTAAGGTACTGTTAATTGACTATAAATTTATATAAAAAAAATAAGACATATAACCTAGTGTGATTAATGATTGCTGATTGGAGAGCATGATAAAATTGCTATATATACACAAAGGATTCGAAGTAAATATGATTTTTTCCATAACTCAATAGACCTATTACATTTGTAAAGGATTTGAATTAATCACCTACTGTGAGTAGGAATTTGATAAATTGGGTAAAAAAAATACTCAATGTAAACATGCTTTTCTCCATAGCTCATATAACCATTACATTTAAGGATTTGAATTTATCAATTAATGTAATTAAGTAGTAAGAATTTAGGGAGGAATTTAGAGTCATTCAGCTAGCTACAATTGCAATACATGTTTATATATATAATTCCCATCTTTGATTCTTAATAGACTCAGTTGACTAATACGAGAATATATATATATATATATATATACACACACACACACACTTGTATTTATCATTTATCTCATCAAGCTAATTAATTTATATGACTATATATACATATAATTTAATAATGCTACATATATAAATATCTTAGAGATATCATATATATAACATATTATATATCTAACTGATTTAAATTTTTAACATTTCGAAATTAGTCAAACATGTCTTATATTAAGCACCAAATATGATATTATTTTAAATATACACAACAATGATATATCATTGTTAAGTGATGTCAATAGAAATATGGATTTTTGTGATGAGTATTACAAGTCATTAAACATAACTCAAATCTCTTAAACTTCAATGTAATTCGATAATTATTTATTATGACTCAATTGCCATAAATTCTATTATATGAGACTTAATTGATTATGATTTTTTAAATATATTGTTTAGACTAGAATCTTGTAAAAAAAATTTAATTGAGCATTCTCTTTTCAAATTTTTCTTCTAATCTTGAAGGATTTCAAACTTGGTTGCCATAAAACCGTCTCAGTGATATCTCCAACAAAATTCTTACATATCCAAGGTACTTTAAAACAATCTTCTATAATTTTCTCTTCAACGTGTGACATACATTCCAATTAATCAAAACTTAGTTGGTCTAGTGATATACAACTCTATTAATTATTAGATCTTTTGAAGTATCAAGTTCGAGTCTCAGGTAAGGAGACACTTATATTGGTAAGGAGACACTTATATTGGTACGTAAGAGAGGCTTCCCACACTAATCGAAACTTGAGTAATTAGTATACCTGGTAAATGATCATTTTAAAAAAATCGCATATTATTGTCAATTAATGTATTTAAAAAAACATATATACATTGTAACTAGTCCCTTCAATACGAGCATTTAGATTTTTATCTTTTCTTGCATAAGTGCATAACCACACATCGATTTTGACATCTCCATCTTGCTACCCAGTTTTATGTTTTTCTTCTCTTGTTTCAACTTTATTATTTGTATAACTTGCAGGATGCAATGCAATTTCGATCATATGCATGTATATAACTGTAAATTCAATTGGTACAAACCAAAATTAACGAGATAAAAACTAATAAGAGATAATTTGATATTCCTGTTCTAATTATTATAAGACCTTTTTGATTTTTTTTAGAAATTAAGGATATAAAATTTATTACTTTAAATTGTTTTTAGTTTTTTTCAAAACTAATTTTTTGTACTTATGAATCAACCTATAATCTAATTACATGTGATATATTTAATAATTTGGTGATCTAATTTACTTTTTAATTTAAAAAAATGTCAAATAAATCTTATAGTTAGAATCAGATGAAAACTCTATAGAAATTAGTAACATCAAAGATCAGTTGAACATGGACCTAATACTACTATTGTATGACAATATAATAAAAGGTAACATGCTGCTTCTATTTCGGCCTTGTTTGTTTGTTTCTTTATTACATAGGAACTCAAAAAGAATCCATCTCATCTTCTTTTATCAAACATTTCATGATGATCTCACTCCCAATTCCTACCCCATCGGCTACCCACCGGTCTTCACACGTCAATATTATTTTATACTTTTATCTCACATTCAACTTAATTGCTATCACTACTACTGATTATTTCTTATAAAAAAGTATTAATTATTTTTTTTTAGGTTAAGATGTAATTTTATCCCACGGGAATTACTTAGAAATGTTTGGATTCAAAAAAAAATGAGCAAATTTGTTCTCAAAATAATAAGATATCGTGATTTTTCCAATTACGATTAAAAACATAATTAATGATTAACGTAATACTTTAATACTCCCTCGGTTCTTAGATATAAGAGCACTTTGACTTTTTTGGAGAATTCTAAGAAAGCAAAATGAACAATTTAATCATAGCATATTTTAAATATTATTAGATCATATGTAAGTTCATAAGTCAAATAAACTAGTTTAGTGAAAAAATTTGGGAAAATCAATTTTTAATTACCATATTTTGCTTTCTTAGGATTCTCCAAAAAAGTCAAAGTGCTCTTATATTTAGGAACGGAGGGAGTAATAAGCATTACTTTCTTAATAATCAAGACAATTTATTCATTTATTAGTGCTTAAAAAACTTAATTATACATCTTGAACTTGAACATTATTGGACATAAGTGTAAATTATTCTTTTGATGAAAACTCGTTTATCCGTTGTTAGGTTCAATAATTTTTCAATCTCTAGTGAGAATCACATTCCTTCCCTTTACCACAAAAATTCGACACAAATTGATAGTATGAATTTTAAAATATCCCTTTACATTATATGTTCTTCTTATAATGCACGACATCTATTATTTAATTATCAAGAAAAGCAAACATGTATGTCGGGTATGTTTTTATTGACGAGATTAAGTTTTTTTTTTTATTTTGATTTTCTAAGGATATCATCTCTCATGTGTCAAGTGAGATTAATTTCTCATTGTTTTGAAGCCCATATAGGAAGTAGATAACTAACATGTTAATTTGCTCTATTTACAAAAGTTGGAAATCAAACTCCTAACCGCTTAAAGGAGGATAGTACTTACCGCTCAATCCGTAGGTTAATTTGAGTTTTCTTTTATACCATCACTTTAATGATCTGTGGTCGTTGGTTTGGTGTAAGTATCACCTGATTTAGTTTGAAAGTTATGGAACCACTATACACTCAGATGTTCTATCTTTGGTCTTTGGCTCTTTGCACCTATTCTATACATATGACTCTTTATGTATTATATAAACTTGATTCCCGTACCATTGAAATTACTATTAAAGTGAACTGATTTTTTTATTAATGATTAAGGCATCCCCCTCACCCGACAGATGTGAGATTAATTTCCCGCTAATTTATAAGCACCTTAAAGGTGAGATAGATAGACTAGATATCAAACCTCTAATAGTTAGTTATGGGTGTCCTTGCTACTCAACCATACACCCCGAGTTAAAATTAACTGTTTTTGTCATTTACAATTTTAACATTTTTTATTATCATGTCATTTTTTTTAAAAAAATAATTGTCTTACATAAAAGTTTAAGCATTTCTAAATGATTAAAAATATTATACAAATTTCTTGACCACGTTAATTATATATAAAATGTCTTTAAATTATCAGATACTTAAAATGTATGATAGCTAATGATTTGATCATATATTTTTTGAATTAAAACTACATTATGCGTATAATTATATATCAGGCGGAAACAGTTATTATTTGAATGATATAACAAATAATAAAAATAGGAAAAATTACTGCAACGAAAATGCGTAATAAGCTTTAACGATATTTTTACGGTAGAAAAGATAAAGGTCAGTAGTGGAATGATACAAAGTTCTTAATTTAAATTTTCATAGGTTCGGATGTTAATTGTTATATGCGATTAATCCAAAGTTGATGAAGTTTCATGTGACTTTAATATTTATAAATCCCAAATTGTATGACATAAATTAAAAATGTTGACAGTTGAAATTTTTTTATTAGCACACTTCCTCAATTTCCTAGAGTTGAGAGCACGTTTTTAATTATTATTTCTAGACATACTATATTATGGTCATTAATTTCAGTAACCCCTTTTATTTGAAATATAAAAGACAGAATGATATATTTCGTTAAATATTAATGCATGTCAACATATATATATATATATATATATATATATATAGACAGTATTTGGCCAAAAAAATGTATATACAATAGTTTATAGTGTTTTGAATACGTATAGTTAATATATACAGTTTTTGGGTAGAAAACACATATAAGATTGTATCAAGGCTATTTACCACCTAGCTAGTCACCTACCCAACAAATAATGAGCGACATTTAAAAAAGTAGAGTCACAAGGCTATAGATTCGTGAAAAACAGACGGAAATTAAACAATATAATCATATTTATGAAAGAATTGGTATCTTTAAACCACCTTTGGGGAATCTTTTTTTAGAAATATCTAACGACACTGAATCATGAATATTGATTAATGAAGAGGGTGTTAGTAGAAATTTAAACATCAAATTATTATGTTTTAGTTTAATGACATGCATGCTTCTGCAAGTAGGATTTTTCTATAAAAAGGGGCTGGACTTGAAAATTGGATAATTGATCCCACCTCACCACTTCGAGGTGTGACAAGAACACATATGAATTAAATAATCACTAGAATATAACAACAACAATAATGGACATAATATAGTGCCCCAAAGTTATATGAGGTGTGTGTTCAAAAAAAAAAAGTTATATGAGGTGTCAAAAGTTCATGGCTTTTATTAACATTATCGTGACCATGCATAGACATGGCAATGGCCGAAAGACCACACTTGTTCATACAGGTATATATATATATATAAGTGATACAATATATACTCCATAAAGTAATTGCAACACACCCCCACGCACGCACACGAATAAATTGAGATTAACGAAATATCGTGTCATCAATCAATTATCAATTTTATTTTAAATTTAATTATGATGAAAATAATTATTTTACAAAAAATCTAAGTTCAATACAAATAGTAGTTTTTAAAAAAAAAAACTACAAATAATTGTTGACATGCATGCCATGCTGATAAGATATTAAATTAATTAATGGTAAAAGATTATTTGCATTATCAACTCCTTTCCTAAATATACCATCTGTGGGAAGGGGGAGCTTTGCTTCTAAATACAAGACTACCGTATGTTTTGCTTAAATTTTTTAAATCACTCCATCCTTTTGATGTTCAATAATAAATATTCTTTTGTTCCTATTTAGGAAGGTTGGGAAAAATGTTATTTTGGTCCTCTATATAATTAAGTCCCTTCATTAAATATTTCATGTAAATGTGAACATTTATCCTTCATTCATTATATTATATATTGACTTTGTTTTAATGTGATATAGTGAATATTTAATTAATACTCCCCCGGTCCGTAGTATAAGATTTCAACCGCCAAAACATATTTTTTAAAAAAACGTGTGAATGTTAGTTGAGTGTCTAATAAATAAACATTAATTAATATACAAGAGAGTTGAGGGTAAACTATGAAAAAAACACATTAATTAAATGAGGAGAGAATGTGAGATGATGAACTCTTATATTTTGAACAAAAATCATTTAAATTTTGTAATTTTATATTACAGACCAGAGAGAGTATGTGTAGAATAGGAAATTTGTTGGGTTTAAGTGAGAGTTAATGATGTTTAAGATTTTCCTTGGTTTGTGTAAAACATTGTGAAAGTGACTTATAAATAGGACTAGAGACATAAATTAGAGGGGGGAGGTAAAATAAAGATACTCATGTGGTCACTAGTCTTATTTAAAGGTAGGGCTGTCCATCATATCCCGTTCCCGTGCAAATGGGACCGGGATTTTCCCGTCCCGGATAAAGCCGGGAAATTTCTCGAGGGTCGGGAACGGGACGGGATCCGGGATAAGCCCCGGGAATCCCGTTCCCGTCCCGGATTTTAATATTGTTTCTTGCTTTTTAAAATTTTTTAATAAAAAATAAGGGTGTTTACTCTTTAGGCCCAATTGTAAATATTGCATGTTGGGTTATGATTGTTTCTGAAAACTTTTTTGTTGTGTTCTTTTCTAAAATTTATTTTCATTTAACCAATTTAAAGGAACTAATTGCATGCATGTTGGGTTTTCTAAAATCTGTTTCGTTCTCATCTGCATGATGGGAAAGATTTGTAATCTTATTTTGTAATCCTTGTGGGTTAGTTTTGCTTTAATGGATATAAAATGTGTACCATGTGTATGTCAGTAAGTGTATAAGGGAAAAATGATGATATTGGAAAATATTAGTAGGGTAGGGGGAAGAAAAGTTACACGGTATAAGGGAAGTGAAAGGGACAAATGTATGACAATACTATAATATGAGAAAGATTTGCAAATGTATGACAAATCTTTCCCACATTTTAATCCAGTTAAAATATGTGAATGATTTGTAATCTTGTAATCCTTGTGGGTTAATTTTGTTTCAATGGTAATAAAATGTTTGTGTATGTCAGTATGTGTATATTTCATTTTTATGCCTCATTTGTTTGTTCCCAACTTCATAATATGCGGGAACGGAAAATCCCGTTTTCATTCTCGTTCCCGCATATTTCCCGCCCATGTGGAAAATATGCGGGAACAGGAAAGGGAAGCTTTTCCCGGCCCCCTTCCGGGAGCGGGAGCGGGAAAGCCGATTCCCGTTCCCGCACCCGGGTTCGGACACCCCTATTTAAAGGCATGTGTGTGTGTTTCACATAAACCATGGAAAACCTTAAATATCATTAACTTCAATTTTCACTGAAATCCAACAAGATTTCCATTCTACCCATATTTAATATTCACTATATATCACATGAAAACAAAGACACATATAATAAATGAAAGATAATCTTATACATTCACAATGAAGTGAACTATATATATGACCAAAAAAAATTCTCTCTCTGCCCTATAAATAGGATCAGAGGAGTAAGTGGTTAGGGCGCTTTAGTAAAATAATGTGATTTTAACTAATTTAATTAACACCCTTAATTAATTTAATCAAATTAGGTAAAGAAATTTTATATTTAAGAAGGGAAGGAGTGTAATATAATTCTAAAAAATAAAAAGTTACTTTAGATCACCCATAATCAATGTACTCCCTCCGTTCCTAAATATAGGACCTAGATGACTTTTTTGAAAACTCCTAAAAAAAGCAAAGAATAAGTTAATTATAAATTGATTTACCTAATTTTTTCTCTTAAACTAGTTTATTTTACCTATAAGCTAATGGATAATCTAAAAAGATATCAAATATGTCATGATTTAATAACCTATTTCGCAACTTTAATCTTTCCAAAAAAAAGTTATTTAGGTCTTATATTTAGGAATGGAAAAAGTATATAGTTTTTTTAGTGAAGAATTATTGATGATACTATGATAACAAGCATACTCATCAGTTTTCTTATATATAAAGCGCATTGGACCGAATCAACTACTTGACTCATATGAAACGTAAACTCAGCCTAATGCTTATCAATAACTGGAATAATTTTGTCAATTAAAAAAGGATGAGTTTCTATCGAAAGAACATCACTGGTTGGATATATTTCACGATCACGTTACACAATTTTGACCTTTTAATACTGTAGTAATTGTTGCATCTGTGTTGCTAGAATAGCTTAAGCCAGATGGTTATTAAATAGTGAATGTTTAATATTAAACATCAGTTCATAATAGCGATTCACTCTCAACAATAATAATACAAAGGTCTCAATCCTAAGCTAATCTTAGAGCTTAATAAAATATATTCAGTTTTTAAAAATAGAAGATGAAGAAAAGCCAAATTGTAAAGAAAGGGATTTGTCTCCAAGTCTTTTTTTTTTTTTTGGACATAAGATTTGTCTCCAAGTCTGAGTCCACTAAATGTATTGGAAACAAGCTCACTTGAGATAAATTAGAATGCAGAATTAGAATCAAGAGGGTTAAATGCGCACTTTCATCATTATAAAAATAGGGTACTCCATTATTCTTTCGATTAACAAATAAAGGTGGGTAGCATAATAAAAAGAATTTATATATAGTATTAAAATAAAGAAAGGAGTTGGAAAATGAGATTATTGGGAATAATGTGGCATAGAGAACACCGAAGGGGAAAGTGAGTTGGACAGAAGTGTCATTTTCTGGGTGGGCCCATATTTCTGTGCCCTTCCCTTTGCTTTTATCGACCATCTTCACCTCTTATAGCCGACCATCTCAATCATTCACACATTATCGAAATTACCATCTTGCCCTTCAAGTATTTTCGTTTTGTCCTGTGTGTACCTCGGAAAGTACACCCCACCCACCGCCTTTGAATCAGGGGTATTCTTGGTAGAGAATTTTAGACCTTACGCGTTTTAATTATGTAATTTTCTAAATATGTAATGCTCTATGTAATATCCTGTATTATAATGTCTTCGTAGACTCAGTCACACTCTCTTTTATAATGTCTTATAGCAACATGCTGCGACGTCGTATTTCATCTTTCCAAATAGGGAGTGCCTTTTGAGAAAAACATAGAAATCACCTTTTTGACCATGAAATTTGATTGGAATAAAGTTTGTCATATAAATTTTATATTCTTATTTCTTAAGTATATAATAGAAGTTTCTAAAGAGCAGTTTTCTACAAATAATTTTTTCCTTTACTTATAAAACTCATGTATAATATATACTCCCTTTGTTCATAATTATAAGATCATGTTTGTAATTTGATTAAATTGAATATGTTAGTTAAGTTAGTTATTAACACATTATATTTCTAATCTTTTTTTAGGAGATATTTCTAATATACTCTAACCATATAACGTTATTTTCACTCTCCCTCTCTTGTTCATTATAGATAAGCATTATTAGGGTTTATTTGGGAAAATGTTTGAAAAAATTAGAAAGTGTCTTATAAATATTTAGGGACAAATTGAAATTTAAAAGTGATATTATATTTATTAACGGATGGAATTTTTTTTATCAGAAAGCTATAAGCTAATGCATAATAATAATTTTTTCCTACTTACAAGCTCATGTATAAGAATATACCTTTTTCCCTACTAATAAGCGGCTCATATATAATATAATCTTACACATAACTAACTAAATAAATGATCATGTCACATATATGTTATAACTAAATACTACTATCACCTATGAATTTTAGAATAAGCTCAATTGATTGATTTGAGAAACTCAATGAAGTTACACTACAAAAAAAGGGCAGATCTGCGGCGGGTATTTTCCCAGCGTAGGGGCGGTTCTAACCGCCCCCATGGCGCTCCGGCGGTCAAATTTACCGCCGGCGATTTTAACGTGGCAACGCTGCGTGGGGGCGGAAAAATTTACGCTGTAGCTCCCTTGGAACCGCCGCTACGCGTTGGGGCGGTCGACCGCCCCAACGCGAATAAAAAAATTTAAAAAAAAGGCGCGTTGGGGCGGTCGACCGCCCCAACGCGAATAAAAAAATTTTTAAAAAAAAGGCATGGGGGCGGTTACGACCGCCGCCATGTGATTTTTTTTTAAAAAAAATCAAATAGTGCCGGCGTATCGAACCGCCGGCATGCTGTTATATTTACTAAAAAAAATTGTTTCATGCGAACAATTTAATGATAATGACTTAAATTGAAGACCGAAAAAGGAATAAAAACAAGAAAAAAAAAACAAAACAAATGCAGCAAAAATTAATTTTATTGTAATATATATGAAATAAATATATACTAAACCATCAAGCACAAAAAGATCATGTCCAAAATCCATAAGATATATTACGAAAACAAAATAATAAGAAATAAAAACAATCAGATATAATAAAATAAAAAAGAAAAAATAAACAATACCTATACCAAAAGCAAGACAAACTTTTAGACATCATGTGTGCACCAACAATGAAAACAACAAGAAACACAAAAGGGAGAAACTGAGAAAGAAGAGATTGCGCGCGGTAGAAATGGAGGGGGGAGGTTATTTATAGGGAGAGATAGCAACGTGGGGGCGGGCGACCGCCCCACGCGACAGTAAATGCACACAAATCTCTGTGCGCCTTGGGGGCGGTTGCTCGCCCCAACGTGATTTTATTTTATTTTTTAAATTTTTTTATTCGCGTTGGGGCGGTGACCGCCCCCACGCGACATGAAATGCGCACAAATCTCTGTGCGCGGTGGGGGCGGGTGACCGCCCCAACGTGATTTTATTTTTTTTTTAAATTTTTTATTCGCCTTGGGGCGGTCGACCGCCCCCACGCGACATGAAATGCGCACAAATCTCTGTGCGCCGTGGGGGCGGGTGACCGCCCCAACGTGATTTTATTTTTTTTTTAAATTTTTTTATTCGCATTGGGGCGGTTGACCGCCCCCACGCGACATGAAATGCGCACAAATCTCTGTGCGCCGTGGGGGCGGGTGACCGCCCCAACGTGATTTTATTTTTTTTTTAAAATTTTTTTATTCGCATTGGCGACCGCCCCAACGCACCGTGCCAATGAAATTTTTTTTTAAGTTTTTTTTTATGCTGCGTTGGGGCGGGTATTATTTTTGTGACCGCCGCAACGAATGCACCACAAAAAAAAAAATTTTCCCTCGCACCTCGCCCTCGGATGCCTTAGACCGCCGGAACGCGTTTTCGTGGGGGCGGTTTTTGGCGAACCGCCGGGACGCGTGCGCGGCTAATCTCCGCTTCTTTTGTAGTGTTAAATACAGTATACATTTCTAAAATATGATACATAGTCGCTTTAAATTATTTATTTACATTTATCATGAGATTATATATCATAAGTTCTAACAAATTAGTTTCAAGAAAGGTGACAAATATACATAGTCGCTTTAAAATATTTTTGAAGCAATTTATTTAGCTACATTCACACACACACACATGTTATAATTAACCATCTATAACCTTTATTAAAAGGCCAAAGCTAATAATTTATCTAACTTTTTTATTTTAAATTAGAAAAATATAACTTAGTTCAGGATAAAAATAAGAAGAATATGGTATAAAAGAAATAGCAGTAATTCCCCCGAGCCGAGGTGATTAACATATTGGCCTTATCCAGTTTGATAAAAGGATAACCATTGAACAAGCAGTATTGGATAGACGACTAATTTGAATAATAATACTTCTATCATTGAAAAAACAATGTAACATATGCCAAAATACATTTTAAAAAACGTATGATTTGAATAAAAGGAGGTAATTTGACCAGAAACAAGTTAACAACCATATTACCCTTACTTCAAAAGAGTGACAAAAGGGAATTTGACCTACTATTGGGGGAGGTCAATTAAAATTACATAGAATTTTCCCAAAAAAAGTGAGCATTGGTGCATTGCAGTGAGAAATCACAGCGTTTTGTACTATTTAATATAATATAATTTCATAATACTATCCCAATAAAATGCACACTAATTTAACAGTTTACAAAATAAAATTTGGAGTCTTAACTCTTAAGTTGTCAAAGAAGCTTGATTTTACCAGAATATCAAAAATAAGACTTTCACTGGGTCCATCTTGATTTCAAAATTCAAATGAATGATTGTAGACATTTTGACCTACCATTTCAGTAAAACGATGAAAATCATTATTTTCCGGGAAAATATGGGATCCCAGTGAAAATCCCATTCAAAGCAAAAACCTAACAAAATCTGTAAATTTTCTCAGCGAAAAAGATTCCCAAAGGCCAAAACAAACACTGCCAACTTCAGCTTACAGTATTTTGGCAAAAAGTTTTGGGAGTTTGTAAAAAGTACAAAACCAAACAGACACTAACTTCAAGCACAATCTTTCAATTATCTATCACACTCAAACATGATGTCAAATGACCATAATCCATTCAATGTCAGTTCCACGGATAGAAATCATTTTTTCAGTTCAAAGAAAGATCATTTGCCAGAATTAGAAGAAAAACAAGTTAACACAACACCAAAATTCCAAAAACCTGATTCATATTTCTACAATTCCATTGATTATAACCAAACTAAACCCTCTTCATAAGCATAATCATAATCATAATAACAACAACCAACTACCATTTCTTTTTATACATTGCAAGTAGTAATTAATGTACAAAAAGAAGAAAAAAACCAAAACTTAATAAAAAAACTAAACCAACCTTCTTTTCTTCTTCTTCTTCAAACTTCTACTTTTACTGATTTAGTGAATTTCTTATTTTCCATTTCAATTCCCCCAAGCTCCCCAAATCCTTTCTCCAATAAAACTCACAAACCGCCTCACCGATCCTTTCTCCTCCTCCTCACCACCACCACCACCACCGGAATTCTCACCGGAAACCTCGCCGGCGCCACCGCCGCCGCCGGCGCTACTACTTTCACCCACAAATTCCGGCTCAGCCGGACCGGAATTTTCAAAACTCATCGAATCGGACCGCTTCGCCGGTTCCGCCGATTTCTCACTCGATTCCTTCTTATTCTTCTTCTCCTTCCGACTACTTTTGCCGCTGTTATTCTTACCGGACTTCGCCAACCAATCCTCGAAAGCGTCGATGATCTCGTGAATAAGCTGGCGATTGGGCGACGAATCCCACCTAATCCAATAACTCATGTAACACCTAAAACAGCTGCATGTAAAAAGCGGTGGATGATCTCCTCCGGCACCGCCGTCCACGGTGGCGCCCTTTGCCGGAGAATTTTTCTGATGGGTGCTCCGGTTTCCGCCGGAAAAATTGGTGTTGCTGGAGGAGCATGATATTAGGTATGCTAAGACTTCCTTGTCCTCCGGTGATAGCGCCGCCGTGAGGGTGAGGATTGTCGCCGGCAGGAAGGCGAGTTGGTCGGAGATTGACGGCGGCGATGGGTGGACGGTGCCTTTCCGATATAGCTTCTTCATGGCTGGTTTTCACAGAGAGAACACAAAACGACTGTGTCTAGTAGAGAGAGAAAGAGATATAGTGTGTGTGAGAGAGAGAGGTTTTTGAGGTTTGAAGGGTTGATGAGGTTTTATTCTCAAGAGAGAAGAAATGGAGCTATTGGAGTTGTTGACGTAGATATTGGGGGAGAGGTGTGATCATGTACGATGAGGGCTTAGGTGTTATGCTATGTGATTGATGGAATGTGTGGTGATTGGCTGAGTGGTATGTTTGTGGGACCGGAGTTCTTAGATTCTTAGATGGACCCAGGCACCCAGCAATGTTGTAAAAACCGAGCTAGATGGCGAGCCGAATAAGTTTTAAGTCATGGTTCAACACAACCAGATCACTCAAGTTGATGGTTGAATCGACAGTCAAATTGATAGCTGTTGAGCTGAAATATGAAGTGACCGACGGTTGAACCGGTTCGACCGTCTGATCTGATCAGGTTCTTACATCACTAGGACTTAGTTCGCTAGGTTAATTACCATTAATGGTTTGATCATCAATTACAAATAAAATATGTTAACTCTAACATAGAGATTTTGGAATGTGTGAGTAAATACCAAGCCTTGAATTGCCAATATATCATGGAGACTTTATAGAGAGCTTGCCACAAAGACTAATTAGGCATTACTAACGTAGAGAATTTAATTTGATTAGACACTAAAAAAAATCGGTGGTGGATGAAAATATGTTTATCAACTTACAAAGTAAAATGTCTAATGTGCAAATTTGTCTAGAAAGATTTTGGCCACAAGCTATTTTGTCTTGAAATTTTTTGCACTCAAAATTGTTTTACAAGCCTCTATATCAATTTCAAATAGTAAATGTTGATATTTTAATGATAAATGTCAAAATCTCCATGTATTAAAACTTTTCCTAGAATTTTTAACTAAACAAACTTCAAGAATATAATAGCTTATGAAAAAATTTACACTTTAACCTCATAAAAGTAATTTAGAAAGCATGAGATTACATTTTATAGTGTTTCTTATTTTTTTCCGTCAATGTTTCCTAATTATTTCAAGGTCAATTTAATTAGAGTATAAATGACGTGGTATACAGAAATTTCTACATTGGAGTGTGCTAAGTTGTTGTGGGGACCCCACTAAGTGTCAAAGTTATTATCCCCTGCTTGCCGCAGCTGAAATTGCATGGTACGTACGATTGCTTTTTGATAATTTTTTTTAGGGTTTGGTGGGATTGGCTTGGCTTATATATGCATGATTGATTGCCTTTTTTATTATCACTCTCACATGAACTTGTCCACCTCTATTATTTGTGAAAATCTTTGTTCTTTTTCCCTTGTTATTTCTGCTTTTCTCCTTTTAAATTATGCATTTCGTTGTTTGTTAATTATTAAAGCGGCCTTGCTTCGGCTCCAAGTATTAGAAAATTTCCCTGAATAATGAAAGCCTATTGATAAAAATACAACAAGAGTTTACTTTCGATAGTTGTATAAAAAAAATACAACAAGAGTTATTAATATGAAGGGATTATAATTAGAGATATTTTGATATTGATTCTTTACAATACAAAGTTCCATACTACCATTCATTGAATTCGTTAATTGTATATATGATTGTAGACCTATAGAATCTCAATTATGATACAAAATCTTTTAGTCACATTTTAATTTAAGTTAGGATTGAACATTCTGATAAAAAAAAAGTTATGCTTGATGAACTAGAATACAAAATACTGTTTTCGTTCAAAAAAAAAAAGAATACAAAATACTGTTGGCGTGTAGTTAGAATATCTCTCATACTACTGAAATCCAACTTTTGTTGGAAACCGCTGTAAATAAGTCGGCGTTTAAATTAATCATAATTTCAAAATATTTTACATTTTAAGAAAACAAAATAATATAATTCATTTCAATTTCGAAAAAAACCAGTTAATATAACATTTGATTACGTAATTGGTACTTGTTTTATTATAGTTTTTAATAAAAGGTAACATTCTTTTTTTATATATTAAAAGATAACATTCTTATTACTTTTCGATCAAAAAATGGTGCATATTACTACAACCTAATATTATGTTAAAACTGAAAACAATTCTACACATTTGTTAAAAATTGGTTTATTCCAGGATAGAATAATAATTGTGTCTTTTTTTCTTTTTTGAGCACAAACAAACAATTGTGTCTTTAATATGGCGACTAATAGTTGCTTGTTTTTTTGAACTAAAGAATAATAGTTGCTTAAGTTATAAGAAAAAACATTCTCATTACACCTTGAGTTTGTGTCTATATATCTCACCTTCTACTAGTTTAGTGTCTAGGTTGCTATAGAGCTTAATGGCGGCATGATGCATATATAGCAATTAGGAGAATGAATTAAAATTGCATGGAATAATGTCCCCACCAAATCTTTTAATTTTTTTGGCGGCTTGTTTATGCATATAACATATGTAATTTTATTTCATAAAAATTGCCGTCTTATCTATTTGAATTGATTTCGATTTATTAGAACTTTGTCTAATAATTATTAGAATGTTCTTTTTTTGTTATTATTAGTTATATGAACTTTTATGGAAAAATAAATATATTAATGAAAAGAGGAACTGTTGATAATACTATAATATATTAAACAAAAATATGGATTGATGGGGTGAATTTTTTTTTGTCTGCAATTTTTGGGGTGAATTAATAGCCGTTTATCTCGAGGGTTATCTTAAGAGTTAAGTAAACATTATAATAGAAAACGCCAATCTTAATTATCAAAAAAAGAAAAAAGAAAACGCCAATCTTGATTAATTTACCCAATCGATCTAGTTCTTGTATTTCACTAAGAGGCCTAGCTATTTAATTAAGGACTTGCGCTTCTCCAAACTTATCTGTTTTAAAAAATAAATATTTTTTGCCTAGTTGACATTGTTATTGCCATGGAAAATCACTTTTTATGTATGTGTGTGCGCGCGCCTTGATTAATTATATATGCCTTGATTAATTAACTGGATACGGATATTGTCTTAACACTCTTATGGATTTTTTTTTGGGTAATGGACCTAATCTGCCCCCGAAGTAACCACCAAGGAGCGCTGAGCACCCTGAACTAACAACAGGCCCGGATCTGCACTCCAAGTAACCAAGGTGTTTAAAAAATACCCCGGTTGGACGGTCAATGACGTTTGACCGTTAGTATGCTTATGTGGCAGCCACACGGTTAAATTGTTTGCCACCTATCGCCACGTAGGATGTGTTTATGTGGGGCCCACATATAATAAAAAAATATACCCCACCTCACCTTCTCTCTCCTTCCCCTTCTCCTTCTCTGTCCAATCCCTCCGTCCCCACTCTCCCTCCCTGCAACCTCCACCTCCGCCGCCCTCCTCCCTCACATCCAAAGCTTGCCTAAGCCACCGCCGCCGCCACCAACTGCACTTGCTTCCATTTCAGCCAGTACCAAACCCCATCACAGAACAAAGTAAAAGAGAGAGATGCCAACCCAAGCGTTAGCATTCATTACTTGAAATCCCAAAGAAAAGCAGTGAAATTTACAAGTTACAAGACAGAACAAGTAAGAATGAGAACAAAGACCTACTTCAAACTTAGATCTACTCCATTTCTTGGTAAGAAAAAGCAATTAAACATAAAGTCAAAGAAGGAAAATGATTCAAAGAAAAGGGTAGAGAAGAAAAGTACCGAAATTACGGCCAACAATGCAATGCCAAGTGGGTCCATGCCTCTTATCAAACTCCTTCTTTATATGCTCAGCAACATCCTTCTCAATGTTATGCTTCTCAAACGCCTAATTCAAAATAAAAATCCAAACTTTAACCCCAAAAAGCAAAAACAAGGAAACCCCAGATGGGAAAAGCGAATGCAAGTGAAGAAATGAGAGAATCTAACGTTGACGGCGATATCAACGGCCTCTTTTTGCATGTCTGGTAACATATCGGCGCTATTGATGATGACTTTCTTGGTGGGGGTGGCCGCCACCGCCGTCGTGGCCGCCGCCGAGGAGAGTTTCCGATCTTCGGAGTTGGGTTTGGCCATGAGGGGGCCCACAATGATCTAAGTTTGAGGTATGAATGTGATGGAGTTTGGTACTGGCTGAAATGGAAGCAAGTGAAGTTGGTGGCGGCGGTGGTGGCTTAGGCAAGCTTTGGATGTGAGGGAGGAGGGCGGCGGAGGTGGAGGTTGCAGGGAGGGAGAGTGGGGACGGAGGGATTGGACAGAGAAGGAGAAGGGGAAGGAGAGAGAAGGTGAGGTGGGGTATATTTTTTTATTATATGTGGGCCCCACATAAACACATCCTACGTGGCGACAGGTGGCAAAAAATTTAACCGCGTGGCTGCCACATAAGCATACTAACGGTCAAACGTCATTGACCGTTCAACCGGGCTAGTTTTTTAAACACCTTGGTTACTTGGAGTGCAGATCTGGGCCTGTTGTTAGTTCAGGGTGCTCAGCGCTCCTTTGTGGTTACTTCGGGGGCAGATTAGGTCCATTACCCTTTTTTTTTATTTTGAACTACCTTTATATTTATTTCTATTTTTTCTAGCAATGATTGTTTATAGATTATCGATTATTACCTTTCTAAATCAAGGAGATTCGTTGACTGATGGTCTTCAAAAGACTGGGGAAAAAGACAAGAATAATACATAATCTAATCCAAATGATTCATATAAGATTTAAAAATAAAATTTGAACAAAATTTCAAATTTGATGACTATGCCTTATTATCAAATTTTATTCTGTATTCATGTGATGCATGTGAATTTCTATTTCATGGAAAATGTTATAAAAAAATATGTGCTAATAATCATTTACTTAAGTATCAATTTAGTCAACAAATAATAAATGATATCAAAATTGACTCAAACAATAAAAAAAAAAGCATTACGCCAAGACCATCAATTTCTCTCTAAAAGTATTTGTAACTCACTATTGAAAAAAATTGACGATGTAAGAGATAAATTGTACGCCAACTAATTTAGATGCAAGTGTTATTCGCTTATTCACTCCAACTATATAAATAAACTTGAAAATAGAGCATTCTTAACATTATAGTAGTCCATACTCAATTTAGTCTAAATTATGACAAGTGGATTTTTAAAATAAGAAAAATTTACCATATTAATGATAAAAATCAATTATTATTATTATTACATGATGCGTAAAAAGACAAATTACAATGCAAGTAGATATTTCTTTATTGTGAAACTAAAAAAAATAATACTCATTCAGAAATAACAATTCGTTACTTCTCACATAAGATGACTTAAGAATTCATGCAAAGTATGTATTCAAATATACACTCTAAAAATATGTGTTTAATATATCTTTAAGGTTGATTCTCTGATATTTTCGATCGGAACTATATAGAATTACAGATAAGGGATCCTCTATTACCTTCTTTGAGCTTGTAAAATTTTATTTGCTTAACTATATAATTCAAATAATTAGAAAACACGCTGATTCATATATAAAAGGGAAAATGCCATTTAAATCCCTCCGAATATACAAAAGGACAATTCAGGAACTCAAACTTCAAAAAGGACCATGAAGAAACTAGGACCTAGTTGACATTTTAAAATTGTGTGAAAAGACAAAATTGCCCTAATCATAAAACAGAAATTACTAACCGCCCAGTAATTTCTGTTTTATGATTAGGGCAATTTTGTCTTTTCACACAATTTTAAAATGTCAACTAGGTCCTAGTTCCTTCATGGTCCTTTTGGAAGTTTGAGTTCCTGAATTGTCCTTTTGTATATTTGGAGGGATTTAAATGGCATTTTCCTTATATAAAAGGTATGTAATATCAATCTACTCATTATTTTTTACCTTTACTAAGATGCTTTCTTGAAAAATAGGTACGTAATACTAAATACAGGTTATTAAGAAGGTGGGAATGATATGTTTAAAATGACCTTATTTAATACTCCCTCCGGTCCTAAATATAGAACCTAATTGACTTTTTTGAAAAATCCAAAAAAAAAAGCAAAATAAGTTAATTATAAATTGATTTACCTAATTTTTTCTCTTACACTAGTTTATTTTACCTATAAGCTAATGGATAATCTAAAAAGATATCAAATATGTCATGATTTAATAACCTATTTTGCAACCTTAATCTCTCCAAAAAAAGTTAATTAGGTCTTATATTTAAGACCGGAGGTAGTATTTGGTATCATTTTCCGATTCACCATGTATCGTGGAAATTCTAATTTATTGTTTCAAAAAGATAAATATAAAAATATTTACAAACAGAACATACTTGGAGAACATTTTCTAAAATTTTGAATATGCCCAGTCAATTCAAAAGTTTGTGCGCTCATGACTTGGTATGAGATACGTATGTTACCTTCTTACCTTAAAAAACCAATAATATTCTAATTAACTTGTAGTAAATACTATTATAATACTACCTCCGGTCCTATAGATGACTTTTTTTTGGAGAGATTAAGGTTGCAAAATAGTCTATTAAATCATGACATATTTGATATATTTTTAGATTATTCATTAGTTTATAAGTAAAATAAACTAGTTTAAGGAAAAATTAGGTAAATCAATTTATAATTAACTTATTTTGCTTTTTTTAGGATTTTTTAAAAAAAAATCAATTAGGTCTTATATTTAGGATTGGAGGGAGTAGTATTTATCAAAAGCCATCTGTGTGGTGTGTGAGCATGATTCATTAATGACTTCTTTTAGAAAAAAGAGGTTAAACATAGTTGATTATACCACAACGTGCTTTCACCAAACTTAAACCCTTAAACAATACGTAGGTTTCGCCTTTTGGCTAAAAGAAAATTTAACAAAGGACAACAAGTTTCACCTGTGAAACAGATTCTCCTGTGAATTGATCGAGGAATTATAGGTGATATTTTTTTATAGAATATAACCATTAATTAAATCGATAATAGAAAATAATATTGTCAGCTTAATAATTTTTTGATGCACCCAACTTATTTCAAAAGAAATATATATTAATTACATGCTAGATCTCATCCTGCTAGATGGAGTGGTTTCTTTTCATCTTTAAACCTAGCCTATTCAAGAAGAACTTGTTTAATCATCTTCTTATTCTCTTTTTTTAGCCCATTTGAAAAAAGTTGTCAACGTCATGTTTAAATCTTTATTTCATTCGCTTTACAAAATTGATGTTTTCTTAATTCTTCCATTCCCCTAACTCAAAAATACCAACCTAGCTTAGTTGTATGTTTTTTAATTTCTTCATTATATATATATATATATATAAGAGAAGATGATGCTAACTAGTGATTATGATATCATGTAATTAATAAACCATGTGCGAATGAAATGCGTGCCTTAGCTTGCATTGGGCGTGACAAAACAAAATTTAAAGATATAGCACTAATGTTCGGTTTTAAAACCAAAAAAAAAAAAAAAAGAATTTGCAATATGCCAATGGTTTATTCTGATAAAAAAATGCCAATGGTTTTAAATGGGTTGTTGATGTATTTTCTTAACCAATATATCAATCTTTTTACATATCAATCACAATAAAAATAAACTCAGTTTGAGTTAATTAAAAAGTATGAAAGGGTGGCACACAGACTGAAAAGCACTCGATGTTTTGCTTTTCCATTTTCGGTTGAATGTTGTTAAATGTTAATAATCCATTCCAAATCATTAAGTGGCAAAATAAAGTAATATTCAAATTCGAAAAGAAATATATATATCAAACTTAATATCTACAATAACATGATTTCCAATAAAATGTATGTGCAGGTTTTATGTTCGCACCGCAAGTGCACGGGTCGCGCCAAGTAATAAAGTGATAAGAAAAGTATTGTTCCCACGAGGATTTGGTTCCAAAACCCGGTCAAGTAATGGTTATCGCACTCTCGCTTAATTTGAGTGATTCTAATGTTAAAATGTGAAGGGTAACTATATAAAAAATAAGAAAAACTATAAACAAGAGATTCTCCAACTTCAAGGGTAAATTGGGACTTAAGATTATTTATCCCTCTTGTATTTCCTAACCTTAAAACGATCTCCTCTCACAATTGCTTTTAATAGCTATATATATGTTAACCTAGGGTTCTAAAATACTTGTAAACGCTCTGTCGAGTCAAAAACAAGTGTTTAATTCCATTAATCATGCAATCTCTTGTCACAATTAATAAAACTCAATTTCTAAGTTTCAACCCTAATGTGGCTATGTGAGGCTAATAAGTATATGTAACATCCTGAAAAATTTAATACAGGATTAAAGAGTGTTTTGGAAATGATAAAAGGAGAAATTAGGAATTTTTGGAATTTTTAGGAATTTTTGGAGATTTTTGGAAATTTTGAGTAATTAATATGCATATAATTACTAAAGAAATGAAGAGTTTGAAATATGAGGGAATGGTAAAGCTAAAAATATTATGAAGTTTAAGAAGATTGGAGGCTGGTTTAAGTGGTTTTAAATCAAAATGAGTACACTATAGCAAGTTTAGGCTTTAAATAACCAAAATCACCCTTATTTCCCCTCAACCAAACACGGTCTCCCTCCCTTCCTTATCAACAATTCGAACTCCTCCCCCCTCCATCTGAAAGCTGGCGCGACGCACCCCCCCCCTTTTTCACCATTTTCTTCTTCTTCACACCTCACCACTTCGGTTCTCTCCCTCTCTTTCCAAGATCTCCAACCATTTTTATGTTCTTCATCTTCTCTCCTTCTCGGGTCCGTTGAAGGCGAGTTCGAGTGGTGGCTGGCGGTGGTTTCCGGCGGCGCAGCTTTTCCGGCGACGTGAAGCATTTGGGGAGGAAAGGTTTGATTTTTCTTGTGATTCTCATGTTGTTCTTCCTTCTTCAACTTCACAACACAATTTTCTCAACTCCCCTTTCCTTTTCCAGTTCGGCCGACGGCTTGGGGACATTTTTCCGGCGAGCTTCTTTATCTTTTCCGGCGGCCGACGGTGATAAAAGGTAGGAAGGTATTTATAGTGCTCCCTTTTTCAGGGATGTTTTCACTATTTAAAGTGCTCCCTTTTCATGCTTTCAGACTTGAGACTGGGCACAGTGTCATTCACGTTTATTTTTGTCTATTGAGAGATGGTTGTATCTGTTCTGTATATATGTATATATATTATGTGATTATGCAGGTTTTGAAAACTGTGGTACCCTGTAGACACTCCACTACCCCACTTCTGAGTGTCACAGTGAGTTACGTTGTGATTACTGAGACATTGTTTTGTCTCACCCCATTCCCTTTATTTTTTACAGGTGATCATGCCCAGAGGGAGGTGCAGAGGAAGGGGAAGGGGCCGTCTGGCCCATACTAATATAGTAAGTAGGCCATAGGTGACCTTGTTAGGGACATATATCGCCATTTCACTAGGCTGCACCAGCTTCTGCATATATGAATGTTGTTTTGAGTGAATTATATTGTATATGTGAACTGTATGACTTGTAATGTAACTTAATGTAATGTTTTGGTTGTTATATAACATTGTTCCTGCTACTATGATAGTTCAAGAACTACCTTGACTAATATGTCAAGCTTGGTTGATGTATATTCTGTTTTCCAGGTGATGAGAACTTGAATGAATGTATATAGGAAACTCGGTTTTCCTAATATGTTGATGTGGTAGATGGAGGATGTATTGAGTGTTTTATGTTTTCCTGTGTGTGTGTAATCATATTAGATGGACCATGCTCTAATATGGTTTATTTTTAGATAGTTTGGTTAGTTCTTTTTCTAACCATGTTAGGTGATTCTTTTCTAACATGGTTAGATTTAGGTTATGATATTGATTGTGTGATTCATTAGGTGATGGTGATTCTTTTGCTAACTATGTTAGAGGATTCTCTTTTCTAACATAGTTAGATATGTAATCTCTTAATTATAGAGAAATTCTTTTGCTAACCATGTTAGGTGAATCTTTTACTAACATGGTTAGACTCCATTGTTTGGATTAATTTGATTATTAGTTGAGTTAGGTTAAGGTTAATTTTATATTAGTAGGTGGTATTTTACAATTTGGTATCAGTTTTATGGTAAACGATACCCTGCCTGTTGCATTGCATATAGAATGGCGATATATAAACCCCTTCCTTCCCTTCCTTATTATTATGATCACTAATTCTTTTTATGATTATTATCATTATTCCCTAGGTGGGTGGAGAAGAAGATAGTTATAATCAATTCCAAGATTCACAACAATCTATACCGTCACAAAACTTTGGGTCGGAGTTTGTGAATCAGTTGAGGGATGTGATTTTGGAGACAATGGAAGAAAGGTTACAGAAATTTAAACAAGATATGGGCCATCAGCATCAAAGTGAAGGAGAGTTTGAAATTGGCCATGAGAGTGAAACTCATGGGACCCAGCAAGAAGTTACCCAAGAAGACCGTGCTGTTAATAGAGTTTGGAAAGATGTGTCTAGGCACAATCCTGGTACTTTTGAAGGGGGTCGCCAACCTGAAGTAGCAGAAGAATAGATCGATAGATTAGAGACAATTTTCCAAGCTGTTGCCTGTAATGAGTACCAGAAAGCCAGGGTTGCTATCTTACTTTTGACCGGTGATGCCAAAAGATGGTGGAAGTCAGCTGGGGGTATGGATGATTCCATGACTGTGTGGTCTGAATTCAAAGGAAAATTCCTTGAGCATTACTTTCCCATTACAATCAGACATGAGAAAGAACTTGAATTTAATAAATTAATGCAAGGCAATATGCACGAGGATGAATTTGTTGTCACTTTCAATGAGTTATCACGCTATGTGACGTACTTGCAATATAGAGATGATCCCGAATGGAAGCATACTCAGTTGATTCAGAAGGCTAGACCTGTGTTGCAGCCATATCTGTATGCTAGGCCGTTTGTTAGTTTTGAGGATTCTTGTGAGTATCTTTGTCTTGTGGCCAGAAACTTGAGAAGTTCAGGTACCTTGGATCGTGTTGATAATCAGTTTAAATCTACTAGCTACTTAAGGCCTTCAGGAGGTATCTCAAAAAGTCACAGTGCTGGTACGAGTACTTCTGGGAGTTCTGGGAGAAGATCTCAAGGCCAAGGTCATACGCAAGGGTATAACCAGAGGGGTAGTTTTCGCAGACAACACCAGGGAAGATCTGGACAGAGAAATCAGTTCAGGGGTGGCAGAACCCAATCTTTTGGTGGTAGAGGTCAAGCAGGTGCTAGTCAGGAGTCTCATCAGGAGTCAGCTGCCTCAGCATCTAGCGTGGGAAGTCCTTGTGTTAGATGTGGGAATTTTCATGCTGGAAATTGTTGGAGATGTTATAACTGTAATGAGTTGGGCCATACCTACAGGTTTTGCCCTAAGCTAGAGCAGCGCATTCAGGCGAGTCAGAGTAGTCGCCCTATGGCTCCTGGACGTGTGTATGTTACCACGAGAGAGGAGGCCACAACGTCTCCTAATGTGATTCAAGGTATGGTTTCCATTCGAGGTCATAGTGTTGAAGTGTTATTTGATTCTGGTGCGACACATTCTTTTATTTCCTATGACTGTGCTAAGAAACTTGGCCTTACTTTATCTGCATTATCTTATGATTTGAAAGTAACTACCCCTAGTGGAGCTGTGTTTGTAACTGCTCATGTATGTAAAGGCTTGGACCTTCAGTATGAAGGTCGAGATTCCGTGATTGACCTTGTATGTTTACCCCTTAAAGGAATAGAGGTGATTGTTGGCATGGATTGGTTGATAGCCAATAATGTCATTTTGTTTTGTAAGGAACGGGCTGTGAGATATACGGTAAATTCTTTAACTGTTGGGGGTTCCAGTGGTTCCTTGTTACTATCCGCCACACAAGCTGAGAAGTGCGTGCGGAGGGGTTGTCAGGTGTTTGCTGTTTTCTTCTCAATTAAATCTGAGGAGGAGATTAGCATTGAAGCTATAGATGTGGTTAAAGATTATATTGAAGTTTTCGCTGATATTCAGGGACTTCCACCTGAGCGAGAAGTGGAATTTACCATTGATTTAGAACCAGGTGCTAGTCCGATTTCTAAGGCACCATATAGGATGGCTCCGGTAGAATTAGCTGAATTGAAGAAGCAGATTGAAAAGTTGCTTGAAAAAGGTTTTATTCGGCCTAGTGTGTCACCGTGGGGAGCTCCAGTTTTGTTTGTTAAGAAAAAGGATGGTAGCATGAGGTTGTGTATAGACTATCGTCAGCTGAATAAAGTCACGATAAAGAATAAGTACCCGTTGCCCAGGATAGATGACTTGTTGGATCAGTTAGTTGGGGCATCCGTATTTTCTAAGATCGATTTGAGATCAGGTTATCATCAGTTAAGAGTTCGGGTAGAGGACGTTCCTAAGACAGCCTTTAGAACCCGTTATGGCCACTATGAATTCTTGGTGATGCCTTTTGGTTTGACCAATGCTCCTGCTGTGTTCATGGACTATATGAATAGAATTTTCAGGCCATATTTAGATAAGTTCATTGTGGTGTTCATTGATGATATTCTGATTTAT
The DNA here is from genome assembly GCA_029929735.1 of Mimosa pudica. Classification (NCBI taxonomy): domain Eukaryota; kingdom Viridiplantae; phylum Streptophyta; class Magnoliopsida; order Fabales; family Fabaceae; genus Mimosa; species Mimosa pudica. Next base: position 4,702,932 of record JAKELP010000020.1, read on the forward strand.
TCTAAAAATGAAGAGGAGCATCGGGAGCATCTGGGCATTGCCTTGAGAGTTCTGAGGGATCATCAGCTTTATGCTAAGTTGTCTAAGTGTGAATTTTGGCTGAACGAAGTAAAGTTTTTGGGGAATGTGGTTTCTTCTGAAGGTGTTGCGGTAAATCCTAGTAAGGTTGAGGCGGTTTTGCAGTGGGAATCTCCGAAATCAGTAACTGAAGTAAGGAGTTTTGTAGGATTAGCTGGTTATTATCGGAGATTTATTCGTGGTTTTTCGCAAATTGCCCGTCCTTTGACAAATTTGACCAAGAAAGATCGCCCTTTTGTATGGACAGAGCAGTGTGAAGCAGCATTTCAGGAGTTAAAGACTCTTTTGACTACTGCTCCAGTGTAGGTTTTGCCAGATTCGTCTCAACCGTTTGAGGTGTATACTGATGCGTCATTAATGGGTTTGGGATGTGTGTTGATGCAAAATGGCAAAGTAATAGCTTATGCCTCGAGACAGTTGAGACCACATGAAGTGAACTACCCAACTCACGATTTGGAGTTGTGTGCAGTGGTGTTTGCCTTGAAAATCTGGCGCCATTATCTTTTTGGGGCTCAGTTTGAAGTGTTCAGTGATCATAAAAGTCTCAAGTATTTGATGGATCAGAAAGAGTTGAACGGTAGGCAACGTCGTTGGATGGAGTTGCTAAGTGATTATAAGTTTGAAATCAAGTATCACCCTGGGAAAGCCAATGTGGTTGCTGACGCTTTAAGTAGGAAATCGGCTCATGTCTTTGCAATGAGTCTTGAGGAACAGGCTTGGTTGGAAACTTTACGTGATATGCGAGTTGTTCCTGGGGTGGAGCAGGCTATTTTGAGAGCGGTAGTAGTTGATTTTGACTTGTATACCGATTTGCGAGTATCACAGGAGAAGGATGACAAGTTGAGTAAGATTCGAAAAGAATTGGAGGATGGTTCAGTCTTAGATTTCGAGATTGATGGTCATGGGATTCTACGGTTTAAGCATCGTATTTGTGTTCCTGATTGTGCTGAGTTAAAGCAGACTATTTTGGAAGAGGCTCACAGGAGTAAATATGCTATGCATCCGGGAATCACTAAGATGTATAATGATTTGAAGCGAGGATTTTGGTGGCCAGGAATGAAAAAGGATGTGACACAGTTTGTACTTAAATGCTTGACTTGCCAGAAAGTCAAGATTGAGCACCAAAAGCCCGGTGGATTGCTACAGAGTATTGAGGTGCCTCAGTGGAAGTGGGATGATATATCTATGGATTTCATTGTGGGGTTACCGCGTACTCAGTCAGGTCATGATTCTATTTGGGTGATTGTGGATCGGTTGACTAAGTCATCACACTTTTTGCCTGTTCAGATTTCTAGTCCAATGGAAAAGTTGGCTCAGTTGTATGTTGATGAGATTGTGCGTTTGCATGGGGTACCAAAGAGTATTATTTCAGATAGAGATCAGCGCTATAGATCGGGTTATTGGACGTCACTACAGGCTGCTTTAGGCAGTAAGCTTAAGTTCAGTACTGCGTATCACCCGCAAACAGATGGTCAGACAGAAAGGGTTAATCAAATCCTTGAGGATATGTTGCGGGCATGTGCTATTGAGTTGCCTGGTAGTTGGGATAAGCATCTTCCACTAGCAGAATTTGCTTATAACAATAGTTACCAGTCGAGTATTGGTATGACTCCTTATGAGGCTTTGTATGGTAGAAAGTGTCGATCGCCAATCTGTTGGACGGAAGTGAGTGAAAGGGCTGTTATTGGCCCGGATATTGTGGATGAGACGACTCAGAAGATTGAGATGATTCGGGAGAAATTGTTGACGGCTCAGAGTAGACAGAAAAGTTATGCAGATAAGCGACGACGACCGCTAGAGTTTGAAGAGGGTGATCATGTGTTTTTGAAAGTTTCGCCAATGACAGGTGTTGGCAGATCAATTCGAGCTAAGAAGTTATCCCCTCGATATATGGGTCCTTTCGATGTGATTGAGAAGGTCGGTGAGGTTTCTTACCGGATAGCTCTTCCGCCACAGCTATCGAGACTACACAATGTGTTTCATGTGTCACAGTTGAAGAAATATCACCCTGATCCTTCTCATATTATTGAGCCTGAAGAAGTAGAGTTGGAGGACAATTTGACTTATCGAGTGGAGCCTGAAAGAATTTTGGATATCAAGGATAAGCAATTAAGAAATAAAACCATTCGCCTTGTGAAAGTTTTCTGGAGAGGTATGACTCCAGGAGATGCGACTTGGGAAGCTGAGGAACAGATGCGTGAGAAGTACCCACAGCTATTCTTAGGTACAATTTACCTCATTTCTCTATTGTTTTCATTTGGTAAAGATGTGATGATAATGAATTTTGAGGACAAAATTCCTAAAAGGTGAGGAGAATTGTAACATCCTGAAAAATTTAATACAGGATTAAAGAGTGTTTTGGAAATGATAAAAGGAGAAATTAGGAATTTTTGGAATTTTTAGGAATTTTTGGAGATTTTTGGAAATTTTGAGTAATTAATATGCATATAATTACTAAAGAAATGAAGAGTTTGAAATATGAGGGAATGGTAAAGCTAAAAATATTATGAAGTTTAAGAAGATTGGAGGCTGGTTTAAGTGGTTTTAAATCAAAATGAGTACACTATAGCAAGTTTAGGCTTTAAATAACCAAAATCACCCTTATTTCCCCTCAACCAAACACGGTCTCCCTCCCTTCCTTATCAACAATTCGAACTCCTCCCCCCTCCATCTGAAAGTTGGCGCGACGCACCCCCCCCCTTTTTCACCATTTTCTTCTTCTTCACACCTCACCACTTCGGTTCTCTCCCTCTCTTTCCAAGATCTCCAACCATTTTTATGTTCTTCATCTTCTCTCCTTCTCGGGTCCGTTGAAGGCGAGTTCGAGTGGTGGCTGGCGGTGGTTTCCGGCGGCGCAGCTTTTCCGGCGACGTGAAGCATTTGGGGAGGAAATGTTTGATTTTTCTTGTGATTCTCATGTTGTTCTTCCTTCTTCAACTTCACAACACAATTTTCTCAACTCCCCTTTCCTTTTCCAGTTCGGCCGACGACTTGGGGACATTTTTCCGGCGAGCTTCTTTATCTTTTCCGGCGGCCGACGGTGATAAAAGGTAGGAAGGTATTTTCTTTGGGTTTTTACAAGTTATGCCTTCCCTTTCAACTCCACCTCTTCATTCCTTTATACTCCTTGTCTTCCAGTTCGGCCGGCGGTCTGGGGTTGTTTTTCCGGCGACTTTAGGCGGCGGCCGGAGGCAGTGATTCTTCCTTTCTCATCTTTGAACTCCGTAAGCTTTCTTACTACTTTGTGATGTTAATTTCTGATTGAAGTTGCCTCTTTTGAGTTTAGGGTTTGGCCATAAATAGATTTTTGGGACTTTAAATAATGATTTGTATCATGTACAAGTGGTAAATTGAAGATGTTGGGAAGTATTGAGGTTTATTGAAGTTGGAAAAGATTTTGGGGATTTTTGGAAATTTTCTATGGCTCTTTGAATTGGGGTTTTGTTAATGAAAGATGATTTGAATGAATTAGTTGTTGATAAATACTTGTTAAGGTTATAATAAGATGTGGGAAGTTGATTTTGATTGAATTGGTGTTTAGGAAGGAAATTGGAAGGTAATAGGGCATTTTTGGACTCTTTAAGCTAGGGCTATGTTAGTGGATGATGTTCTGAAATAAATTGGTGCTTAAGAAATGCTTGATGAAGTTGTTTGGTGATGTTGGAAGGTTGGTTTTAGAAGGATTGAGGTTTATAAGGAATTTTGTTAGTTAAAGTGTTGATTTGAAGTGGCTTTGGTAGATTAAAGGTTGTTTATTGATATTGGAATGTTAATGTTGGCTAGATTGAGGTTTGAAAGGAAGTTGGATAGTTAAAGTATTGATTGAAAGTGATTTAGATGTTTTAAAGGATGGTTTGGTTATGATGAAGGTTGAAAATATTGGTATTGTAAAGATTTGATAAAGAGAAGTTGAAGGAGGAAAGGATATGGATGTGGTGTTGGTATTGAAGTATTTTTATACTTTTTGTATTAATGAAAGTTATTTAAAAGGTTGAGTTAAGTCACTTACAAAGTGTCTTGACCCATTTTTAAATTGTGGCATTATTGTAGACGGTGATCTTTCAAGCGGACTTTGAAGATAACTGTTATCTGCGTATATCTGCTGCAGTGAAGTTTAGCAGGTAATCACGCTTAACTGACTGTGATACTGAGGGTGATGGTAGTTGAGGATTTTCTAACATCCTCTTCTACTTATTTATATATATAAATAAAATGAATTCAGATTATGTTATACTTAAACGTGGGCTATAGGTTACCTTTCAACTGAACTGTACTTTATATAAATTCATATTTATATATATTCTTTTGTATGTTGCATGACACTGGTTATTAGTACCGTCGGCCGATGTAACCTATCGATTTGCGCAAATCGATAGGTTAATAGTACAGGTTCCTTGAATTGTAAAGGAACCAGGGATGTCTCCACTATTTATAGTGCTCCCTTTTTCAGGGATGTTTTCACTATTTAAAGTGCTCCCTTTTCATGCTTTCAGACTTGAGACTGGGCACAGTGTCATTCACGTTTATTTTTGTCTATTGAGAGATGGTTGTATCTGTTCTGTATATATGTGTATATATTATGTGATTATGCAGGTTTTGAAAACTGTGGTACCCTGTAGACACTCCACTACCCCACTTCTGAGTGTCACAGTGAGTTACGTTGTGATTACTGAGACATTGTTTTGTCTCACCCCATTCCCTTTATTTTTTACAGGTGATCATGCCCAGGGGGAGGCGCAGATGAAGGGGAAGGGGCCGTCTGGCCCATACTGATATAGTAAGTAGGCCAGAGGTGACCTTGTTAGGGACATATATCACCATTTCACTAGGCTGCACCAGCTTCTGCATATATGAATGTTGTTTTGAGTGAATTATATTGTATATGTGAACTGTATGACTTGTAATGTAACTTAATGTAATGTTTTGGTTGTTATATAACATTGTTCCTGCTACTGTGATAGTTCAAGAACTGCCTTGACTAATATGTCAAGCTTGGTTGATGTATATTCTGTTTTCCAGGTGATGAGAACTTGAATGAATGTATATAGGAAACTCGGTTTTCCTAATATGTTGATGTGGTAGATGGGGGATGTATTGAGTGTTTTATGTTTTCCTGTGTGTGTGTAATCATATTAGATGAGCCCCGCTCTAATATGGTTTATTTTTAGATAGTTTGGTTAGTTCTTTTTCTAACCATGTTAGGTGATTCTTTTCTAACATGGTTAGATTTAGGTTATGATATTGATTGTGTGATTCATTAGGTGATGGTGATTCTTTTGCTAACTATGTTAGAGGATTCTCTTTTCTAACATAGTTAGATATGTAATCTCTTAATTATAGAGAAATTATTTTGCTAACCATGTTAGGTGAATCTTTTACTAACATGGTTAGACTCCATTGTTTGGATTAATTTGATTATTAGTTGAGTTAGGTTAAGGTTAATTTTATATTAGTAGGTGGTATTTTACAGTATATGTCTATCTTATTAAAAAAATCATTCATTTGTCATGCAAACTTCAAGTTCTCACACTATTTTACTCAAGTTCTACACTTAACCTAGCTCTCTCAAGTCATAAGTCATATGAACAAATCAACTAAATGGTGATCAAGCATTTAGAAGCATTAGGGCTAGAGTGAAATAAATACATATATAACATTAATCACAAAAGGAGTGGAAAAATCAAGAGTTAATCCATACAAGGGTTCAAAACAAACCTAAAACAAAGTGTTTAGCTACTCATGTTCAACAAACCCAAAGGCAAATATACAATAATAGTCATAAACATTGAACAAAAGTAAGGGAAGGAGAATGGAGAAGAAGAACCAAGATATGAAGCTCAAATCTCTTCAAAACTTCAAACCCCAACTCAATCTCCACCAAGATCCATGCCCTAGCACACCCACAAGGCCCCAAGGATGCCCAAGAAGTGAAGAATGCCCTTTTGAGTGTGTTTTTGGTCCATTTATATCTGATTTTCGAGCTGATTTTCACTGCCTTTCTTTTCACTGCGTTGGCTGTAGCAAAGAAATTCTGTTTGTTGTCTTGGCTATAGCGAGGTCCATTCTGACATGTGTTGGCTGCAGCCAACCATTTTTGCCTGCGATTCTTGGCTGTAGCCAGGTGCATTTTCAGCTTCCTTTTGCTTCTTTTCCGTTTTTATCCTTCCTCAAATCTCCTCCAAATGCAACTCAAGTGTGGCCCACTTGTTTAGCATCAACAACCTACATAACAATAAGATCTGTACCAAGCCAAAGTTGACAAGTAGATGGTCAAATATTCACATGCAAATCAATAATTCCATGATTTTACCCCAATGTCAACTTGACACATTTTCCTATCATATGTACTTCAAAACAAGTATGAGTTTATCCAGAATATGTAGGAAGTATAGAAAAATGTGCTAAAATAACATGAATTTCATGAGGTTAACATTTTACATGTCACAAAATTTGAGATTGAAAAAGGCGCTTCCATAGATACATTTTCACAATTATAAAAAAATGAACTAGCTAGTGAGAAATTAGAGGGATATATAACCAGAATAAATCATATAAATATATAAGATGTTATTTTTCGTCATAAAAATCTATTGCATGCATGTACTTCTTGCCATAAAAAATCCTATTGCATGCACTGAAATATTTAATGTCATACCATACATACGCACATAATAGATTAAAGAGGAGTTGTATAGGAAATCCCGGGATGATGAAGCATGAAAAAGAGAAGCAGTTGTGGTTGAGTTTTGGTATGAGTCTTGCTATGAAAAGGAAAAGAAAATGGTGGACATTTTCAGCTTTTAGTGGAAAAAAATTTGGATAACTCTCTCTCCTAAACTTTTGACATTATCATCTAATCTGGTCCCCTTCATTTATTTCACCTCTCACGGACAAATTGGTATGGATTTAAGATTAAATAATACTCCCTCCAGTCCTAAATATAAGACCTAGTTAACATTTTTTTGGAGATGTTAAAGTTACAAAATATGTTATTAAATTAGGACATATTTGATATAGTTTTAGATAAGTCATTAGTTTTTAGGTTAAATAAATTAGTTTAAGAAAAAAATTAAGTAAATCAATTTATAATTGACTCATTTTATTTTTTTAGAATTTTTCAAAAAAATCAACTAGGTCTTATATTTAGTATCAGAGGGAATGTACTATATTATATACATACCAAGAAGTACTAGGTCAAGCTATATGAGCTCACCCCACCATACATATCGATTAGAAATTGTGTTCGAATTTCGTGAACTCTCTCACTAGGATAGCTTTGCGTATTTGAACATCATTCTTAGAGACACTGGATTATTGGGCAATATTTATACACACACTTACGGTCTTTGAACCCTGGCCTCTTGAAATTTTGTGCCCAGTATTCTTATTTTGTTTCTTTGTTTATATATTTATTTTACATTTCTCTATTCTCTATATTTTCAAAGATTAGGACATCTTTGATTCTTGAGGATAAGAGCCGTTTCATAAATCTTTCAATTTATACAGAAAAAACATGATAATGAAATAATCTGAATGGGCAGATTAGTCCCACCACAATGAAAAGAAAAATAAATAAAATATATATATGCTGTTTGCTAATAAAGGGGAATCAATTTGCCGCCTTCATTTATTTCCCCGCCACTCACACTTTTGAATAATTGAAAACCTAACTTAGGATTCTGTTTGATTTGACAAATATTCCTTGAATAGTCCCTAAAATCTTTAAACCTCCCTGCCCTCCCCTCAATTGAACCAATCACACATATTCGCAGTCAATGAAAACAAGGGTGACTAATGTCATTGATGGCATAATCACATTTTAATTTGACTCTATATAATTTTGAAATTATTATTCAAAGCCCTTATATACTATGGAAATGAAAATATGTTTCAATATAGAAAAAAATTAGGGTCTTAAAAATATAAATGGAAGATGTTATTTTTCAACTTACATCTAAATACTCAAATACTAGTAAGTCGTTGGAAAAAAACTAACAAGTTGACTGAGTTCTGATAGATAAAGAAATCTTTTGCCTTTTAAAATGATCATTCTCTCAAAATTTGGGTATTAGGTATTACAAATTTTATTTTTTTGTAATTTGCTATTTTTTATTTATGGCATAAAAATATGATTTTTTGCTTGTTGAATACTTTAAAATATATTCTGTTAAAAAAAATACTTTAAAATATAGGCTTGAAAGCATTTGTTGGGGAAACAGTAAGTTCACATGGGAGCACATGTAAATGTAAATGAGGAAGGTGAATAATAAAATAATAGTAGTAATTTTGAAAAATTTGAATTTCGAACAAAAAACTCTTGGTCAAGAAAGTAATAATAAACTCACTCAAAAAAATATTAAGAACTCGAATTCCAATAAATTAAATACATTTATTGAGAGGGTTTTAAAAGTAGTACTCCCTCCGGTCCTTATTATAAGTCGCCAACCGCCTCTAAATTTTGGTCCTTAATATAAGTCACCAACTAACATTAACTAACTCATTTAATGAAGTTTTCCCAATATACCCTTATCATTGGAAAATGAACATTGGAAGATGAGAAGGGAGAGAAGATGAAAAAGTCACATATAAACTCATAAAGATGAAAGAGGTAGTGGGTCATAGTAATAAAGGTCAGAGGGACAAAAATGGAAAAGACAAAAAAATAAGACAAATTTAATGATGCAACTTTCATATAACCTCCATTCCTTGGTATGTACAATTTGGGCGGTTGGCGACTTATAAATAGGACCGGAGGGAGTACTATAAATTTACACTATTAACCAGAGGGAGGTTGGTCTCAATTCTCATATTCAAAATAACATGATGCTTTTTTAAATATCTACTCATATCCCTCCATGCCCTTTTAAAATTATATGATCAAGTATTCGGATAATTAACTACTCAAAATTCAGAGTTTTAATGTTTATAACTCCCCCTCTCAATTTCTTTCTGCTCAGAATTCCCCTCTCAATTTAATTGCTAAAAAAAACTTTAAATATAAAAATACACGCGCACCCACAGAGTTTTGACATTAGAAATAGGTGAATTTGGATGAATGCCTCAGCACGCCAATCTTGGGAAAAGTTGCGCTTAATTTCAGCTCCAAATTTCATAATCACACCCCTCCCTCATCATCATATCACCCAAAAACCCACAATTACTCGTATCATTGCCCACACAGCCAAAAAAGTAGCTTAGTTGCCTTTGTAATAATAACAAAATAAGTCACTCATTTTGTGTAATAATAACAAATGATATTGCATTTGATACTAGATATAAGATCACTTTCATTTTTTTTTTTGGAGATTAAAGAAACTAAATAAGTCACTCATTTTTAACATATCTTACTTGAAATTGTATCAGATAATAGTTTATAAGATAAACTAGGTTTGAGAAAAAAAAGTAATTGTACACATTTTAAGGTTATTAATTTTGTATCCTTGATTTTTTTTAAAAAAAGATGTCAAAGTGATCTCATAATTAGGACTAGAGGGACTAACATTAGAATGAAAAATTTATAAAAATAATAAGGTTTTATGAATTTAAGATGGAAGTATTTTTAAAGAGTGTGCGAAAAATTCGAAGCAATTGTTATCTTTGAAATGCAGGTTGAATTTTTTTTTTCATACAGCAGGTTGAATATTTTTTTTGATACAGCTGGTTGAATATTTTATCCTTCGCCTAGTGAGAACATATTAATGGCAAGATCTAACTTCTAGGCTCCCGTGAAAATTCCACAGTTAAAAGAAGACAACTACACGTAAATTAAGAAGCATAAAATTTGTCCAACGATTTCTATGATTTTAATTATGTCAAGTCTCAAAAAGAGTCCAAAATCATTCCTTCGTCAAAGCTTACTATTTGATTCACCTACTCAAGGGAAAATCACCGAAAAATGTGTTTAGCTTGAATAATTAGTTTGTTTAGAAAGAACATTTTATGTTTATCAAACCAAGACGTGAAGTTTTCTTACGTTTTTTTTGTTCTATTACAAACTCTTATTGTTGACATCATGAATACTTTTAACTTTACTCATTTTAATTTGATTGAACAAAAGTATTAAATAATAAAGGTTAAGTAACCGGCTATTACCCCCTTTTGTCATACATGAGCTTGTTAGTAGCAAGTTTATTGATCCTAATATAAGGTTTTGATTCATTCCATCTATAGTGTTGATCGTGTCCTCTCACATTAACTTAAAACTAATATATAATAAATTACGTCCCATTTGTTATTATGATAACCTTAATTCCTAAACTATACTAGTTACGGAAGAAACTTTCATATTCAAGAGAGGAGGGATATTTTCTTTTCATTGTAAAGAAATTAAGAAATTACTCTAGACCACAGGGCCTGCCGAATTTGCTTAAAGTAATTCTATTTTTTTACCATTCAAAATAGACCTTTTCTTTCTCGGCCCAAGAAAGGCAGATCTTTATAGAGTTAAAGAAACAATAATTTGTTATCACTTTATAGACAAATGACTTTTTTTTTCAACAAAAAAAACTTTCACACAAAATATGTGTGGAATTTTTTTTTCATTTTAAAGGGTTTATTTGAGGGCACTGTATTCAGTTATTAATGTAAGAGTTAGACAACTAACTTGTAAAAATTAAAAAAAGAATTAAATTTGTTACTTGTAACAAATACGTGTTGATTTTCCTAAATTATGCAGGATATAGAAATTCTCCTTGTTTGAACTCCTTTGGGAGACAAAGTGAACTCATGTTTAAAATCAAAATAAACTTCATATCTAACTCTTATAGCTAAGACCATATAGTGCATAACTGTATATATATCCTAACAATTGGATTATTATCATGAACCTTGTTTGGTTGGGGGTTTAATTTCTTATTCGGTTCAAAAAGAGAGGGAAGTGAGCTGATTAGAAGTTGACAAATATGCCCTTGTAATTATATTTAAATTTCTTCCTTATCATTTTAAATTATCTACATCAAAATTATTACTACTAATTTTTAATTTTGAACTACGAAATCTCCAATATATCTCACCTAAAACAATAACACTTAAAAGCACTAGAAAATAAAACAATTATGATTTTCTATCTAAAACAAAAATTATGATAGAAAATGTTGGAAATATTTAATCGGATCCTCCCTCGATGGACCAGATCGTCCGATTGCTAAATTTGACGGCATTAAAGAAAATAGAAAGTTGATAAATCAGCATTAATATGTGATTGATGTTGATCAGCATTAATATGTGATTAATACTAATTGATTTTGATTTGATTTGCAAATAAGTCATTATTGTTGATTGACACTGCAATTATGACGTACCATGATATTTCTACTTTTTTGTCATTCTAAATTCGTGTTATTCTAAATTCGCGTTACCATGGGCAGTTGGTTGAGTTGGTGAGTGAGCTACAATCCCGTAAGATGTGAAGGCATGTTTGAATCTTGGGAAGCTCTGTCATTGGGAGATGTGACAACCTTTCTATGTGGGCTACACTCCTACCTTCGAGTGTGGATTAAACCGGACAGTGATAAAAAAAATAGAGGGTGATTCATCTTGCACCACAATATTAATTATATTATGATACTCCCTCCGGTCATAAATATAGGACCTAGTTGACTTTTTTGAAAAATTCTAAAAAAAAGCAAAATAAATTAATTATAAATTGATTTACATAATTTTTTTCTCTTACACTAATTTATTTTACCTATAAGCTAATGGATAATCTAAAAAGATATCAAATATGTCATGATTTAATGACTTATTTTGCAACCTTTCTTATATTTAGGACCAGGGTAGTATAATATAAGATGAATATATAAAGAGTGCACCACAGCACCAGTACATCGTCTTGCCTGCTCGCCGACATACACACGTACTAAACACTACTTTCGCATTCACTCTCTCTTCACCTTCTTCACTCAATTCAATTCTGATCTGCACCTTCAGGTTTGAATCCCATCGATCGTCTTTTTTCCCTTTTTGTTGGTTTGTGCATGTGTCCTTTTATTTCGTCTTCTTCGCTTCTTTCCATGGATTGAATGAATGGACTGTTAATGTATATATGTCATAAATTTATTTATCTTGTTTTGATGACTTAAATATATGTAGTAAGAATGAGTATCACTATCACCTCTCTGCGCCGCCATTCCGTTCGGATTGTGTAACCAGTAGGGTCTCTCTCTTTTGCATATTATTATTTCTCTCTCGCCTTTTCAATTCCACTTATATGTATCTATGTATGCATGCATGCCATGCATGTATGCTCCATTTGATATCCTTTGTTTGGTTAAATATGAATCTCCCTTGGGATTGTGATTGTGTAATCAAGGTCTCTCTTTTCATCAGCCGTCTTTAACCACTCTGAGTGCTTATGTGCTTCTCTCTCTCTCTCTCTCCATTTGATATTGCGTGTTTATTAATACCTCATCTCTTGTCTTGTGTTTTCATGGTCAGAGAAAGGATGGAGAAGTCCATCTATCTTAACATTTCCCGTTTGCCAAACCCACCAAATAATTCTCTCGAAGGGCATCAACATTTCATAGGTTCCTATGATGTCTGGTACACCATCAAACATGCTGACAACGGCGCTGCTGTTGAATTGACACAGCCTTTTGAAGCTGTACCACTCTTTGATGATTCCGCTCTTGAGGATACCACATGTGTAGTCATTGGTTCCCGCATTATTATGATTGGTGGCACTTCAATCCTTCGTCCCAAAACACAAACTTCCGAAGGCATTTATTTTATAGACACCCTCAGGCCACAAGCTGGTTGGAAATTTTGCGGTTGTGTGCCATCATTTGACACGTGTCGTCAAGCTGCTAGCGTTGATGATCATTGGTTGGTTGTTTTCGGTCATGACAGAAATATCTGGGCTGCTTCTTTCAACGTTGATACCCTCGACTATGAGCCTCTTCCTTTACCTTCTCATGATCATATCCCTCGTATTCTTACTTGTGTTCCCCCCGGCATAGTTCATGCCTACTTGTATGATGAAAATCACTCTTCCTTTAAACTTGACTTCTTCAATCGTCAAACTTGGACTGACGGTGAGGGAAGAATACCTGACCGTCCTATTATAGTTGATTCCGCCTATGTTGTCGGTGATGATGCCATTCTTTACATGTAATTCTTGCTTCTCCACCTTCGTATCCTATGATCTTCGCAGTAGCAAGAAACTTTATGTGGTTCGCCTTCCTCGCGATCACACTGCTTTTCCTCGTTTTACAGATGTCCATCTCCTTTTCATTTCCAACAATAGGTCCTGCATTGTTTGGGAGTGGTGTGGTTCCTATGAGAAAATCAACCTCTATTACTCTTGATTCTCAGTAGTAGTTTCAGGAGATCAGCACGAAATTGTTCTTGAGGGTCACAAAGATTTCGTTGTTCCCTATGGCCACCACCTTGTCAATGCTGTGGCTGTGGCAGTGTGAGTTGGCCTAAATTTGAAGTTCACCTATATAATAAATATATAGACAGACTTGCTTTTATTTGAATGTTGTCTTATGGATCTATCATATTACCTGTTTACTATCTTATGTTCAGTGTCTTTTCCATGTTTACAGTGGTCCATCTTCAAGTGATGAGAAACGCAACTCAAGGGAGCCAACAATGGAGCAAACAATCACTACTGATGATTCAAAAGATCAAGCAATGACTACAGAAGATTCAGGCGAGGAAAAATCGAATGTTGTTAAAAAACTAGTAGTTCTCTATAATGAATTTATGAATTTAATTTTAGGTTAGTTTATAACTTACAGTTTGGCCATTAATTACCTTTCATTCCTCTACTTATTCTAATTCGGTATTACATAAATTTTGTCATAGAAAGTGACCCGTATAAATTGGTGTTTCTGATTGTTTCCCTCTTTTGTAACTTATGACTTTTGCTCTCATCATTTGCAGATTTATTTCTTTGTACATAATTTATCTTTTTTATTTGTTTGAATTTATTTTTATCATTATAGTATTATTTTTAAATTACTTATTTTTCTAACCAAGACGCTCTTTCTTTCGTGTGGCAACTTTACCTCTACTAACATTTTTATTCCCTTCTTTAGTTTATTTGTTTTTAGGTCTTATTATTATCACTATTTATACATTTATACTTGAACTATTGGTCTATTTAAATTTAAAAATATCACTATTGTGTGTAGACTGATATTCTTTTGGTTGAGCTATGTGTCATCATCCTTCATGGGCTCAAATTAGTGTGGGATAAGAGATTCAGACAGTTAGTGTTGGAATCGGATATAAATATGATAATAAAACATGATGGTCAAAGTACGTATGCTCTGAGCGTTGCAAGTTAAATTGAGGTCATGCTGAAGCAGGATTGTTCATCAACAAGGTTGCTGACCGCTTGGCTAAACGAGCACTCGGAGCTAATCCTAGGATGCACATTTTAGAAGAAGGTCTAGATGCTGATTTACATAGTTTAGTGTTGCAACTTGCAAGACTTAGAGCCCACTGAGGTGTAGTTGAATTAGTTTGAGGGGTTTTCTCTCCTTTGTTATCACCAAAATATCAGTATTGGTGCTTCTTTTGTTTATATCAATTCCTAATCTAAATTAAAAGTTCTCTGTTCTAACCTATTATTTCTTTTTTTTTATACAAACCTATTATTTCTTCAATCAACATCTATTAAACAACTTTCTTCAATCATTTACAAGGATATCAACAAAAACACCCGTTTCAAGGGTTTTGAGGGGACTGTATTCGGTTATAAATGCAAGAGTTAGACAACTAACTTGCAAATATTAAAAAAAATTAGTCAGATTAGTTACTTGTAACAAATATGTGTTATTTTCCTAAAATATGCCATGTATAGAAATCCTGGTTGCTTGAAGCCCTTTTCGGAGACAAAGTGAACTTATATTTAAAACTAAAATAAACTCCATATCTAACTCTTATAGTTAAGACCATATATTGTATATCCTAACAATTCGATTAATTTACACCCGCTTTTTTAAAAAACAAATTGGTGCCAGAAACTCCTTTTCTAGTGGGACGTAAGTATTTCAAAGGGTTGGAACTCAAACATTCAGATTTCTCTTCAATTAGTAGCATGGTGCAAAGCTAGCATGGAGATTATTTACTAAAGACAAATGACTGGAGAGAGTGAAAATGTTGATGTGAATACATTGCTCATAAATAGGAGAAAACATGGTCTCAACATGCGTAATCAGTTTCTTGATATGACTATCTGATCGGATCAAATTTAAGCATTGTCAGACTGACTAGGAATTTTAAGACGTTTTCTGTATTAAGAGAAAACTCACACTCAATACCTCATACTTAAGTGATGATAATTCCTTCCACTGAGAATCTAAAACGATGCCTAAACTGTCAAGTCCCTTCTCATCTTATTTCCAATATAATGATAGTATCAAACATAAATAGACCAGGTTTTGTAAAATGAGTTATAACAAAAAAATGATCCCGTTCCTGTCATTAACATCTTGATCTTCCAAGTTGGAAAAAAGTGTTCTGACTGCCATGGCAAGGAAAATATTAGGAAGAGCTTTGTAGACGAGACTTGATCCATGACTCCAGAGACTTAAGCTCCTCATTGTTTATTGAGTGGCCAAGACCAGGATAAGCCTACAATACAATTACAACAAATGTAAGAATCTAAAACAAATAGTCATAGTGATTCCTTAAATTAATGGATTTTTGAAATGTAACCTCGGAGTATTTTACCTTGAACTCACAACTAACGCCAATTTTCTCAAGAAATGGTGGACCTGCTTGTCCTGCCTCAAATAATACTGTTCTATCAGCAAGCCCATGTGACCATAATATGGGTGTCTGCAGACACATCAAAATGACAGTGAGAAATGCCAAGTGAAAACCAAAATGCCATTCCTTCGTTAATATATGAACAAACTGTATGGACTTTAATGCCTTTACATAACCCAAGGATTGATACAAAAGATGTTTGTAAACACTACCCATAACTGCAATAAGATCCCTTTATTTATAATCAAAGTTTAAATAACAAAAATTCAATGATGAGATTCCTATGCCCCTCAATGGAATAAGATACACCTCATGATATGAGATTCCCATTAATCATGCTAGAAGTCTTAGATATCAGGCACCAAATATAGGAAAGTCGGAACACCTCTTTACATCTTAGACACTGGGATTAAAAATGACCATATCAAACAATTTTTTAAGGCTGTGAATCACGATTGCTCTAAACCCAAGTGAATTCAATAGTACCAGACACACAAAACATTTATTCAGTTCAGAGGCGGTAAGTATATCAGCCATCCTGCATCATCTTTCACCTAACCAAACAAATTTAATGACAAGGAACATAAAATTATCCAAGACACAGCTTTTTTTTTTTTTTTTGTGGGGGGGGTGGGGGGGGGGGTTAAAGTGGTATAGGATATTTTAGCATTTGTGTGAATATGATTTAGTACCCGTTTTGCCTCGTTTGTGATTCGCCCAACCAAAGATGAGGTGAAAGGAACCCATCCACTAAAAACTGCACCTCCACCTAAAGTTTTAGGGTACAGCAGAACACTGGCCAGGGTCAAGGCACCTGCCAAGTATTGTTAATTATCAAGATGCATCAGTTAGAAACAGCAAGAAATCAAATACCAACATGTTTGTGCATGTGTATTTCTTGTGATGGTTGTTATTGAAAAGATATTCAGATATACACAAACAGAAAAAGAGAAGAAAAGCGACCTCCTTGACTGAACCCACAGACAAATATATTGCTAGGGTTTGTGCCAGCAGCAATTTCCTTGTCTATTGTGGCATGCACATTCTGGACAGCTTTTAGTAGGCCACTCTCATCTTTTGGGGAATTCTAACAAATTATCAACAAAATTTAATTGAACACAAATAGATGAGGTCAACAGTTCCACCCTAAAGAACAAATGTTAATATCAATATCTAGGAAATACATTGAGAGAATGAATGCTATATATGACAACCCAATTGACTAAGACGAATTAGCCAAGTTTGTGAGTCTATACACATAGCTTCCAGTTAACTGAAGTAATCTAAGCAACAAAATGCATCCTTCAACAGGTTTCATGACATTAATGAAAATTTCCCACCTCAATTTCATGAAAAATTTGATGAGAAAAATGACCAAGCTATGCACTAATCTGGATCTTAGAATCACAGGGTCTAGTTAAGAAGGCGGCAACACAATCATAGGATCTACTGCCAATAAAGGTGATAATATAGCTAAAGCATATTCAATAAGAATACTCATACAGAAGAGGGTGCGAAGTTTGGACCAGTGATATGCTGAATGATGGTAGAACAAGATCATGAAAGATTCAGTCCTTCACCAATAAAATGTCACATTACCACTGTCAGAGGAAAGAATTCTTAAGCAGATTTCATGTTTCTTCATTAATTAACAAATATAGCCATTACAACATAAATGACAAAGCTTCCAGAATCTGACCATGGTCAAAATGAAGATCAAAATTCAAACAGTCACTTTCATTTCACAACAGAGCTTACAATTGAACTCAATAATCAATTTTTTTATACACATACAGCGATATAACATCTGAGGGCAGTCTCTAATATTGAAAATGTAAGGATTAGAAGGACTAATCATTGAGTTCCCCTAAAACAAGATTAGCAGATATTTCTACAATATTTATTATACTTCCCTTTTATATAGAATATAGAATGGAAATAATAAACTTACAGCTGTCACAGGAATCTCATGAATGTCAAACCATGAAGGCATTACAGCACCATCTACAAGAAAATTCTGTTCATTAGATTCCATAACTGAAAAGGGCATATTGTAAATCAACAATAGTGCTGAATAATTACTTCTAAAGTGTAAAATTGACTGGTTGCATTGCGCACCAAGGATGACAGGCAGAAAATACATCACCAAAAAGGGAAGAACATGAGGAGACATAATATGAAATGAATAATAACAGTGAGGCACATGGAACTGTTAAGTTTGAACCAAGGACCATCACTTAAAAATTCTAACTAGGGATAACTCATCAGTTCAATTCTTGAAAGAATGAAATGATGATAAAATAATGATAGAATAATCTCTTACAAGTATATTAAAACAACCAGATACTATAAAGTACCAACTGTACACACACACACACACACACACACACACACAACATCACAAACGCCTGAGAATGTAAGAGATAAGGACAATTACTAGAAACTATAACATCAAAAAATTTTGGGAGTATACAGAAATCTGACCATGCAAGGCAGCAATGCAATGAGATCACTCATTCACAGTCTTTTCCAATCAATTCCATTTAAATCATTTTACAATAACTACAAATCCTCAGTCTACACACAAAGTCAAAACTTTCATTCAAATAACAGTTCTAACAGAGAAAATGTCAACACCCTTGAGCAAAAAAATACAACTTGATCATAAAAAGCATACACACACACACACACACAGAGATATATATATATATATATATATATATATATACATACATACATACATACATATACACACACACACACACACATAATGAGGATTACATACAGTTGCAAGTGACAGGATTGGAAGGAGCAGAAGGGAAAAGCCATTTAGTGTTTGAAAAGTGAGGGGAGGTGAAAAGGGTCTTAATGGGTTCATTTGCAGGGCCAGAGTCTCCCAAGCCATGGAGCCAAAGAACGAAGCTTCGAGCCATGGGGCGACCAGATTGTGGAAAAGAAGATGGGTTTTTTGGGAACAAGAGAAGAATGAGAATTGAGATGGTTAGTGTTGTTGTGAAGAGCACAATCGGCTTTACCATACAAAGCATCGGTTTTTCATCTGGGGTTCTCCATCCAGGTTGTTAGTTGGGTGCCATAACTAAAACGTAGGCCGAAATATAAAATATATAGGAGTATAAGTTTGACCATCATATTTATCAGTATTCATGTATTTCTTTGTTAATAATAATAATAATAATAATAATAATAATAATAATATCTCAATACCCATTGTCTATGAGTTCGTCACACTTAGTTGTGTCTCTATCACGGCGTTTTGGGAGACATCTTCGTAACCAAGAGGGAATCGGCGAGGGAGTTAATAGTGGACTCTATTCTCACTCGGTCTGTGTAGCCTTGGCTAGGTGCTCTGCCCTTAGATTGAGTTGAGCTCAAACCCCTTCCTAAAATTTTTGTAACAAAAAAAATTATCTCAATAAATATGTGCAATATTATTGAAAAGAGAATTAACTTCACACACCCAATTAATTTTCACGTGTTTTGTTAAGAAGTAGTGTATTATAACGGATGGACTCTTATATTAGGTATAGGAGGGGTAATAAGACTTAACTTTCCCCTTTTCTTTTTGATATTTACCATAAACCCAATTAATTCCAACATCTTGGGGGTCAATATAGCCCAAATCAAAAAGGTGCTTGCCTTTTTCTTTTTCCTTTTCCTCTTAATATAAGATGATTTATAAGTAGAATAAATCAATTTTGAGGAAAAATATCACTATAGACAATTTAAGGTGATTAATTTTAAATCGTTAATTTCTTTAAAAGGTCAAAGTGATTTTACAATTAAGACCAGGGAGAGTATATGTATGTAGAGAGTTGAGCTTAGACCTAATCATATGATCAACTTTTAATTTTTGTTAAAACTTTCCAAATTTAATCATAATTAGGGGTGTTTGACAGGCAGGTACGGGCCACCCATGGGTATACCCGCATCCACACCCATGTAACATAAACGGGCGCCGAATAAACGGGTGGGCAACAAAGTTAAATGGGCGAATCATATAAGTTAGAATAGATCATAAACTAGAATACCATTTCTTCAATATAGTCTTCTAAATACTACAGTACAGCTAGAATATAAGAGTGGGGAGGCAAAGGAAATGTTTGGTCTTCTAAATACTACAGTACGGCTAGAATAGAAGAGTGGGGAGGCAAAGGAAATGTTTGATCTATACATTTTTCTTCGTAGATTTGAAGAAACCATCTCTTCTCATTTCCAAAACATAACAAGTGCTTTTTAACAAAATGGATTGTTGGCCAATTGTGGTTTAAAAAAATAAAGCTTCAATATCTTCAGACTGCTGCATGATATTTATCTATTGTCTCCTTCATACCATCCAGCTGAGACATGACAAATTCCAGTTTCTTTAAACAAATCTCACTGCCTATTCTTGACCCATAGTCGCAGTTCTCAAATGGACGATACTCACAAGCACTTTTGATCTCATCACGCAATGCCACCTGGATGTCCTATAAGATTTAAAATGGAAAAAAAACATCAGGAAAGTTCAGAATTTCATGAAATAGTAGGACTCCAAGATTCATAAAGAAGAAGCAAAATCAAACACCAGTCTACTCATCAAATTCACCATGTTAACCTTGGATTTAAGATAGTTTCTCTCACACATTCATTTATTGTTTCAAGTATGAAAAGGCTAAACTAACGTGGAAGATGATGTTTCTAATTAGCTCGGATAAACGATTCTGAATATAATGGATAAGCCTCAGAGGCAGTGCCTAAAAACTACTCCCACTGGTTCCATATAGGATCTGACTAAGGAATTGCATGAACGATCCTATCTATAAGACCTCAATCTACTCTGTTGCTTCCTGATAAAAAAAAAAAATCTACTCTGTTGCTTAAATTTTAAATTTTTTCACCAAACTGTCCCTATAAATACACATAAGGGGTTCCATCAAGAAGTACTTCTGATTTAAATGATTATACTCCCTCCGGTCCTAAATATAAGACCTAATTGACTTTTTTGGAAAATCTTAAAAAAGCAAAATAAGTTAATTATAAATTGATGATTTACCTAATTTTCCTTAGACTAGTTTATTTTACCTATAAACTAATGGATAATTAAAAATATATCAAATATGTCATAATTTAATAACCTATTTCGCAACCTTAATCTCTCCAAAAAAAAGTCATCTAGGTCTTATATTTAGGACTGGAGGTAGTATAACATATTTTGGAGAAAGTAATACATATATAAAGGGTCAACTCAGTTCTAGTCCCCACTTGGTGAGGGTGATGGGGAAGGGAATATATTAGGTTGTCTAACTCTTGCTTTTTGCAAAGTGGATGATTCGATCCCACAACCTCAAACCCCACGGCAAACGAGCTTACTGTTGAGCCAAGATGACCCTTCAGAAAGTAATTATTATTTGTTTTTACAGATAACTATCTCCACTAATTTTATCAATTCTCATGCATTAAGAACCAGAGGGTGTATATTGGAGTTTTAAGCTCATAAAGGGGACAACCTTGATTAGTTGCATGAACTCAAGGCAGTGATTTTGGACAACTTCTTTCCTAGGACCAGTAGGGCTTGAAAGCTCATCCATGACTCCCCCTGCAAGCTCCAAAACCTTCACAATTCTCTACACACAAGTAAGAAAGAAGGTAAATCAATCTAAAACAAACTTTATGATCTGGCCCTTGACAATTCTTAATGCTTTTCAGATTACCTTCTCCACATTTTGAAGTCGCTGCAAGGAAGTTGTCTGGCCCTGAGAATCCATGTTGAGAGCACTTTATTGAGCAGTATGGTTCAATTCTGAGAAAGCATAAGCACACAACAATGAGCAATACCTGATAATCATCAAATGCATCATTGACCATTCAATACAATAGTTTCAACCACAAAAATCCCTAGGAATTCACTAAAACTATTCTGTAATTCACCAAAAAGCATCATAAATCATAAAACAAGTGTTCTTAAAGACATGTAAGGAAGATAGAAATGACAAAGCCATAGCATGTACCATTTCATTGAAATAACCATCAGATTTTTATGGTAACCCATGATGCATTTTCAACAGAAACACTCAAAATGATTGCAAATAAACACAAATATCAAGTCCATTATATTAAAATCAGGAGGATTAGAAAGGAGTGAAATCATTCAAACCAAGTGAGGCCAACATCAGATTTTCACTCTTCAATAAGGTTCACAAGTTTGAAATTGCTGACCTGAAAGAAGCTATTTTGGAAGGGAAGGATTGTAAATATATGTGTTGGGATATATTTGGGATTCAGAGAAATTGAATTAGGGTGCGAACCCAGAAGATGCAGTAAGATGAGGACGGAAATGAGAGAGGAAGGGTTATATATATTATAAAAGAGGGATGGGAAAATTTCAATTATACCCCACTATTTATTTTACTTTTCCTTTTTGATCCCTATTTGCTTCACAAATTTCAATTTACTCCACTTAATCCAATGGTTCTTACTTCAAACTAAGAATTTTATTTTACCAGAATTAATCGTGTAGTTTACTCCTTTAATTTTCACCAAAAAAAAGTTAAAATACCGTATATTTAGAATTAGAAGGAGTGTAACCAGCAAAGGTTGATCCAGTTGGTAAAGGGATGTGACTCAACTATGTGATTGTGATTTGAATCCCGTTGATGTGAGGACCTTGTTTGTGGGCAATCTGTAAGTTCTTACATAAGCGCTCTTTGAGCCTAGAGGCCTGCCGCCGGTGATCTCCCAGAATCCAATTCACCTTAACTTTTTTTCATACAAAAAAAAAAGAATCAGAAGGAATATAATTTTAATGCACAAAAGGATAAAAAGGTAAAATAGTTATTATCATACATCCCCTCCACTCCTAAACTAAACAACAATCATTAAAAACTCTCCTCTCCTTTTCATCTCTTCCCAAATTAAACAAGGTACTACCTCTGTTCCTAAATATAAGACCTAATTGACTTTTTTTTGGAGAGGTTAATGTTGCGAAATAAACTATTAAATCATGACACATTTGATATATTTTTAGATTATTCATTAGGTTATAGGTAAAATAAACTAGTCTAAGAGAAAAATTAGGTAAATCATCAATTTATAATTAATTTATTTTACTTGATTTTCCAAAAAAGTCAACTAGATCCTATATTTAGGATCGTAACGGGTAATATTAAAACCCTCCTCCCTTCCCCTCATTCCGCTCCCATTCCTTCCCCTCAAGCCAAAGATGCCTCCTTCCCCTCAAGCCAAAGATGCCTCCTTTCCCTCAAGCCAAACATTCCCAGTATTGGATATTTGAGTTTAATCTTTTTTTTTGGGCATTTTTTACTTGGGTTTTTGCAAACCAATTTTCTTGATATGTCTCCAACTAAAGTTGGGATTTCGGGTTAACCCAATTTAAATGAGTAAGCATGATGCAATTCACTTTTAATTTAAACTAGCCCGCTTTTAACCGTATTAATTTAAGTTTAACTTTTTTCAATCCAACCCGCGTTTTACTATCTTTTTCGTGCTCAACTTGACCCAAATACAAGGTTTATATGTAAATTTGAGATTTCATACCCGCCCAACCTAACCCACTCTTAAAGGCGGGCTACCTCGTTTTAATTCGGACTTTTTTTAATGTATTTTCAGGCTCAGCCCGTTCGCGACATAAGTTTCATCTCTTTTTTTTTTCGATACACAAATTTTAGGAAGGGGTTTGAGCTCAACCCAATCTAACTCATGATCCACTCGGGCCTGTCCCTGTGGGCTCTGGAGCATGACCAACAAGCCCTTTATGTCTGTCTACACAGGTAGGTTACTCCTAGTTTCACTTAGCTACGGAGATGCCTTCCAAGCGCCGCGATGGAGACACAACAAAGTGTCACTCCCCATGATCGAACTCGCGACGTGGTGGTCAACCCTCGTCAGCAAAAGATTGAGTCTATGACTGGACTGCACGTGGCTTAACATCATTGGCTGTTTTATTTTCATGTGTACCCACACGTGCGAGGTAGATGAACATATATTTGGTGAATCGCCCAAAATTCCCATATTTATGTCGGAGAAAATCACTATCCATGGCGGCCTCTAAGCTACAAGCCCTTTGGAATCACCCAGCTGGGCCAAAAACCAGTGAGTTTATTGCATAATCAGATATATTTATTGCTTTATCTGAATTTCTTTCCAATTTTTCTATTTATGTGCTTTGTCTTTTTCTCTTTGGTGTGGATGATTTATATGAGATCAAAGCTATATGAATGGATATGCGAGTTCAAGTTTCAATTTTTTAATTGGGATTCTTTATTTTTTTAATTCCGTGGCCGGCATCTCTTGTTTTCTTCTCAATTTTGAGAAAGTTATGGTCTTCTGTGATACCCCTTTGGCACTTGGTTGACTTTATCATATTTTGGACTGATTGATGATATGGGTTTTTGGAAATTTCCTGCAAATCATTTGAAGAGCTAATTTCATGTGTATGTGGTTTCGTTATTTTGCAAAGATATAAGAAGGGGTTGTTGCTTAGTGAAATTATGGTCTAACATTTGAAGAAAGACTGGATTATTTATTTGGCTGTGAATGGTTTTGTAAAAGCTGGATAAGATGCTTGTATGTTGTAGATTGGTGTGTTATCTTTAGTTTCTGTGGTGTTGCATTATAAGTGTGCCTTCTGGATGGAATGTATATTTCAGTTCAGAATCAATCAGATGTATTACTCTTCCTTTTTGTAATGTTGGCATGCCTTGAGTTGAGAATTCAATACAATATGAAAGGTGGGCATAGAGACAAAGGTGGAGCAATTGAGGGAGCTGTTATAATTAGTAGCATGCCTTGAGGTATCATGTGCTATATAACAGAGTTATCAATCAAAATTTCGTCTGCGCATTTCTTGCATATTTCTTTGTTTGAGCTCTTGCGTTTGAAAGAAACCACATTTATAAGCGGCATTGAGTGTAGCTGACCAAGATAATGGAACTTGTATGGATGACCTTGAAAAGTGTTGAAAAGGATTTTTTTAATGATTTTGGTGTGACCTATATTCATTTATCCTTTGGTTCAGTTTGAAACGGTCTCTAAAATTGTTTATCTTTGGGATTTAAATCTCCCAAATTAATCTTCAGCTTCTCCGAGAATAAGTGATTGAGATCAAGAGATTATAATTTGAATTGAATGAATAAGAATGCTGAGGCAATTCATGCTAGTACAGCGATCTTGCATACCTTTATAAGTCATTTCAAACTTGCACGACTTCTGGAACAGCCCAAAATTGTTCAATGTTTCTGCAGATAGCATGTAAACCAAAGCACATAATGCCTATAATGTTAAGTTACTACCTTTGCTTTAGCAGAGAGAGGCACAGTAGTTAGAAAATGATTATTTGATAAGAATAACCAGGTTAGAGCTGGAAAATGATTTTGTTTCCTTTCATCCTGGTGCTATAGATATTTTTGGACTCGGATAGGGAATGAGATGACATGCATACAAATCAACTCATTCTTTGTCAATAGATGTGATCTCTTTGAGCTATGATCCTTGCCTATGATCTGTGCTCTTTCATTATAATGTTCACGAGGTTCATGTGAAATCAGCGGTGAATCTTTTTGTGCAGTGTTTGATTTGAAGAATGCATTGGGCGTAGAATTCGTTTTGAGATATGGGAAAATTGGAACAAAAAAGATGTTGTATCAAGTTTTAGTTGGACTATAAGCATCAGAATGTTTTGAAGAGATGAAAGGAAGGCAATTTTTGTAATTATAGTTCTTCAAATTGAAAGTTTGCTCGTGTAATTCTTTTTTTTTTTTGTTAAACACCGCCCGGTAATCCAACACTTGTTGGCAACCGACTAATTCGGAATATTCCTTTAATCCATAATTATAAGTAGTTCTAAAGGTTAAATCTTCCTCCAATCCACAATTATAAGTCATTTTCTGCCAACTTGGCATGGTCCAAAATATTAGTCTAGTAGTTTGACAAGTCATTTTCAGTATTAATGCATGTGCTACCCGTTTTTTCTGTGTAGTTCACTTTTGGGCTCCTACATTTAAGTGGGGTATCAGTATTGCCAATATTGCTGATTTCTCGAAACCACCTGAGAAACTCTCCTATCCTCAGCAAATAGGTATGATGGTTCATTTGATTTGTCTATTATACCTCTGCCCCCCAAAAAAAAAAAAAATTGAAAGCACTGCTCCCATATACAATACATGCTCATTGTTTACGTATTCATGTGTATAATGGTTAGATGCCATCCACTGACAAAAGGTCTAGTGTATGAGTACATAAAATCCAATATGCAAAATGAAATTGTCTTCTGGGAGAAGTCTTAGCATATCTTTCCTGAATCAGTTTTTAAACTTTACCTTCATGATGTGGTTTGCTATTTTCTTCTATCCAGCTGTGACAGCTACAGGACTTATCTGGTCGCGTTACAGCACTGTTATAACTCCAGTAAGTTTCTTTTTCACTTAGACATCTTGCTTTCCAACAGATGCAACCAATGTTAATGTATTTGTGGCCGATGCATTCCAACCAAGTTGCATATCAAATGTTTTTTTTCTTAGACAAATGAAACTGCAATATTTCAAAACTACTTTTCTATGCTTAAATTTCCTGTTAGACTTTTTGTTGCTGATTATGATGAATTAGTAGTGTGATTTTTAAGTAGGGATAACATAACTTTTTCCCCTAAAAATTCCCTTGAGTATCATTGGAATTTTGATCTTCTTGTATATGTAAGCACTAAATCCTGTGTGATAATGATTATTCACGTGCATTATTTTTTATATTGCAGAAAAATTGGAACCTGTTTAGTGTTAACATTGCAATGGCAGGAACGGGGTTATACCAACTCAGCCGTAAATTACAGTAAGCGGCTTAATTTTCTTTTAATTTGGTTTTAGTGTCAGATGAAGATAAACTTTTCCTTATTAAATTGGTTAAAATCGGATTGTTTTGAAAGGAATAAAACAACCTCAAGGTCTAATGTAAATTTTCAAGCTTACAACTAGTTCTTTTTTTATATCTTTGCACTATGGCTACAATAATGTCACTTGCATCTTCATGAAACGTTTAGTAACTTGTATTTCTTCCCCAGGCACGACTATTTCACGGAGGCCGCGGATGCAAATGTTGCCAAGGAATGATGACGAAAATCTTAGACAATCTGTAACTTGTGAAATTGGGTCTAGAAGCCATTTATTTGCCTTGATTGTAGTTTTTGGCTATGGTGTTGAGATTCTTGTTGAAATTGTTGGCAATGGGAAGGCTCTTGCCCTCTTGAATTTCCTGTCATTTTATTCTTGTTTATATGATTGGAGAATAAGGTACACTAATGGCTACAGAACCCTTGTTCTACCATTGAAAACAGCTACCTAAATGGTGGCTCCCGTGGCTATACTATTGAAAACCAGTGCTAAGGATTTTTTACATACCCGAAGTTCTACTAAATATTTGAGTTATCGAGGGCATGATAAAACCTTAAATAATGTTACCCCCGATCTTTAATTTTTCCAATCAAACGTGCGCCTGCCTGTTATTTGGGAACTCCACTGCTAAATCTACTTAATTTCCCTTCATGTTATCATGTATTGTTAGGGGGTGGATGCTGTGGAAGGGCCCACCTAACCCTTAACTTTTTTTGAGGTCAAAAAGGTAAATTAGACTACTAAATTATAACTGGTGGTAATGTGATATTAGAGTAGAACTTAGTTTATAAGTAGAATAAATAGCAAAAAACATAAATCATACTAGTAACATTTTAAGGTAATTACTTTTATATCCTTAATCTCTAAATAAATGTTATTAAATGGATCTTAAAATTAAGATCAGAGGAAGTCCCAACTCCCCAAGCAACTTAAAATACAATCATTCGGAATCCCAACTCCCAAGCAACTTAAAATACAATCAGCCGTACAACATAACCAAACACAAAACACACAACAGATTAGTTAAGAGGTACAAAGCTGAGATCTTCCTCTAACAAGGGTCAATCAAGTGGGCATAATTGAGTAAGCAAAAAATGATTAATACGAATGAGAGAAATAAGGATTCACTGAAACCAGGGTAAGAATCAAAGGAAGTTTCCTCAGCAATGTTATTTGTGTAAAAAATTTCAACCCTACATTCATATGGTCATGAGATCCAAAATGGCCTATTCCCAGTAAATATCTGGGGAAAAAATATTCTGTCGAGTGATGAGTAAAACAGTGGTATCTATTACTACAACACAAATCATAGGCAGCCCTGCAAGAACACTCATTCAACCATGCTGAGTACCCGGGTTGCGCAGAAAGCCAAGGCGAAAATTCCATTTTGTTGAACGCAGATGTGTACGCTACTGCTTCTAAGTTACTATCATCCAGAGAACAGTAATAAAAGAAAGCTCTGAAAACTGTTCCAGTGCTACCTGATCTTGTCAGGTTATATGCCAACTTTCCTATGTTTAGATTTTGGATCAGAGTCATGCTCCTCATCATGGGACGTCAAGCCCAAACTTAAATCCAGTGTGCTTTCATTCAGATCCTGGCGTACTCCATGATTATTTTCCTGAAACAAATGAAAACCCCTACTCAATATCA
The DNA here is from genome assembly GCA_029929735.1 of Mimosa pudica. NCBI lineage: Eukaryota > Viridiplantae > Streptophyta > Magnoliopsida > Fabales > Fabaceae > Mimosa > Mimosa pudica. Next base: position 4,731,284 of record JAKELP010000020.1, read on the forward strand.
GACTGAAAAGCACAGTGACTCCTCAGAATTCTAAACAGGATAAGAGTAGTGAGTTCCATAGAACAAATCATAGTTACATAATATAACTCATTCCCAAAGCCAGAAAGTCAATGAGAATCAAGATAATCCAGTCTAACTGCAGAAAATGTGCTCTTTCATAATAATATTAACATCTATGATGCTCTCTTCAGTCCTTAATATAAAACATATTTAAAGAGTTGACGTCGATCTTAAATGTAGAACATATTTATAATTTGTTGAATGATATATTGGTGAATGATTACCCAAAGAGTTGGTTACCCTTATTGATAATCTATCAACAATGATCAAGTAAGAGACGGAGAGTGAAAGAAAATGATTAGGATATTCAAGGGAAAATATCCTACTCCCTCAGGTCCTAAATATAGGACCTAGTTGACTTTTTTGAAAAATCCTAAAAAAAAGTAAAATAAGTTAATTATAAATTGATTTACCTAATTTTTTTTCTTACACTAGTTTATTTTAACTATAAGCTAATGGATAATCTAAAAAGATATCAAATATGTCATGATTTAATAACCTATTTTGTAACCTTAATCTCTCCAAAAAAAAGTCAATTAGGTCTTATATTTAGGACCGGAGGTAGTATAAATTATTTGGCAAAAAAATGATATTAACTAACTTCACTAATATCCTTGATTCAATCAAATTAGGTTGAGTCCTAGCTTTAGGACTGGAGGATGTAACATATAATAAGCCATGGCTTCCTACAACGTTACTATTAAATTGATTCTACAGCTGCAATTATTATACCACTATACCAATTGCACTAGGGACTGGATAGGAAGCCTTGGCTTTTGGTTCAACTAAAAGAAACGGGCAGAATTTCACCTGACTTTCATCTGCAGGGACATCATTGATGTCAGGCTTATCATCTAAAGCATCGGTCTTGCGAGTTGGTTCTGCTGCACTTGATTCGACATCAATTGGCTTAGCCTCATCTTCAACCTTCTCGGCATCCTCCTCATCTTCAACAGCCTCATTTTTCTGTTCCTCTAGTAAAGCAACCTATGCCCAATAAACAGCCCAGATCACCATGCATTCCCCATAAGTAGTAAAAAGTAAACCAATATTACTCTAGTTATCTTTCTAGGCTTAAAACAGAAGGTAGAAATATTGAAATGATTCACCAATCAACAACGTAACAATTGACATCAGGTATGTGAGCATTATAACTGTTAAATGCTCTCGCTTATATAGCAGAAATTTTAGCCATTAGATCATGGGAATGACTGATCTCAAAAATTAAAGATGCAGGAACCTTGACCAATTCAAGTCTGAACAACTGATTCTCAATTGCCATCAACTTTTTATCCTGCAATCATGCAATACACAAGAAACCCTAACACAAATACAAACACACAAAAATCATCACAGAATACTGGTGCAACCATTCAAAAAAATATGAACATCAAATAAATCTTCCAGGAAACAAGATTTAGGGGAATAAGGCAACTTATCACCATAAAAAAGGCTTTCCAGAGGTTCAAGTTTCAACCACTGTTCAAAATATTCTGAGCATGAGACACTAAATATGTCGAATAAGTCACAACTTGTCTGCATAATCTAGTCAATGCATATATTTTAGCATCTTGTATGATGCAGAAGTCCAAGCAGCATAACCCCATAAATTACAGTTCATTTTAATAACATATATGGTAGATGCAAGAAGAATCTGCCACCTAAATAAATTATGAAAACTGGAATTGAAAATGAATGTTCTGCTTCTGTACCACTGCAGTTTTACAATCAAATATGCCAAAGCAAAAGGTCCATTCATCAATAAATACACGAAAACATCGCCTTTTCAAGGTACATAGCCACAAACAACGCAAAAATAACCAATCAACTCTTCTGTGTCAACATCCAAAAATCCAAAGGCTTCAGTTCATCACACCAATACATCTCTACACCTAATGCATCTTGAAATGCCTTCAGCTATCACTCATTAAGCATAAACCTACACTCATGTCACTTCCACCTTATTCAGCTGAAATCTCTCTCTCTCTCTCTCTCTCTCTCAACACTCCAAGCTGAAATAACCAGCTCAACTCTGACTTCAAATTCATTCACATAAATATACCTTTTTCTCCTAATTCATTTCACAAATTTCTAATCACCAAATCCTAAGCCTAACATACATCTCTCAAAATTCACACAAAATAAATAAAAAAAGGAAAAAAATAAAGCCTAAACTGAAATCAACAACTTAAAAACAAAGTCAACAGTATCTATAAGCCACACGCATACATATATAACACTTTCAAAAAAGAGTCAAACTAAAAAAAACACAATTATGAAAATAAGAAAAAAAATAAATAACGTGAAGAAATTACCGGAATATATTTAAATTTCCGCCTAGGCGGCTCATCAGACGGCGTCTCGTCCTTACCGTTACCGTCGTCATTATTCTTGGCCACACTAACGCCGTTACCGTTAGTTTGGTTCTGGCTTTGAGAAATAGGAGTCCATTTGTAAAGCAAGAGATTGGAGCCGTTATTACCGTTAGAAGCGCCGTTATGAGAGCGAGAGTGAGAGTGAGAAGAGGAAGATGATGACGACGACGATGATGACGTCACGTGGATCCATTTCTTCTTCCACTTCCGGACCGGGCCGGTGAAAACCGTGGCCGGTCCGTACCGAGTTGAGGACCGGCCGAGTCTAGCTCCGACGCCCTCCATCGATCCACGGCGGATCTAACGGCGGAGATTTCGATCGCTGATTTGGACAATTTTTTTTTTTTTAATTTGGATCTGTGTTTCTCTCTCTAGAATATTAGAAATTTGGTTGTTTCTCTCTCTAGAGACAGGTGGCGTTTAGCTCGTTTATATAGTTTAGGGAAATGTTTCTGGTGAGATCGGACGGCTACTATTTGTTTTTCTTTTTTACATTGGTTGATCGTAGCCGTCGATTGATTTTGGTTCTTTCATAAACTAAACTATTTCCGACCTCACCTAGTTGGGCGAATACTTTGTTATTATTGTTGTATAAACTAAATTATTTTCTCATGTATGAATATAATATCACTTTCAAATTTCAATTTGTTTCTAAATATAAAAGCAACTTTCTAATTTTTCTTAATTTATTCCCAAATAAAGCCTAATAGGAAGATAGTACTAGTAGAAAAGAAATTGTAAATTGAGAAAGATATATGGTTATAGTAGATTAGTAATATCATGTGCTAATAACAACCTTAATTTTCATTCTTAATCTAATGAAATTAGGAACGTGATCTTATATTTAATAATAGATGGAGTAAATTAGTTTTTCAGTTTTTTCTTTTTCTCTTCTTGACTTGTTTGCATGGTTAATTTGTGATAGACGTAGGAAAATAGTACTAGTAGAAAAGAAATTGTTGAGCAACAAATAAAGGTTAGTTGGTTTGTGAGAGTTGCTCATAACTATGAAATTGTGCAGCAAACAATTTCATGTTTAATTTGTGATACAAGTAGGAAAATAGTACTAGTAGAAAAGAAATTGTTGAGCAGCAAATAAAGGTTAGTTGATTTGTCAGAAGTTGCTCATAACTATGAAGTTGGTTGTTTAGTTGGTTACTCATTTAAGGATCTTATTAGTTGATAATTTATAAACCTTGTTTGACTTTGGAGTTTAATCTAATTCTAGTAATAAGCCCAATACCCTATTCACTTAAATTTTTGTTTAGAAAAAGAGAGAAATTGAGAAAGCTAGTGGAGAAAAAATAAAGAAGTTTCATGAATGACTTTTGAACTTTTAAGGGATAACCACAATAAGATCCCTTATCATAAGACAACTAATCATATTTAGGTCCAAAAAATCATCAAATTATATTGAAGTTTCAAGGGATTTGAGTGATATAAAATGACCTATCATTTAGTTATCACTTCCAACTCCTTGAGATGACTCTAGACAACTTAAGAGACTAGTATTGAGTTTGTATGTGTGTCTATATAATGTATTTTGTTCATAATTAATTTACCTAGAAATTTGATTACTTTTCCGACGGGCTTTTCTATATACTCCCTCCGTTCCTAAATATAGGACCTAGATAGCGTTTTTTTTGAAAGATTAATGTTGCGCAATAGGTTATTAAATGATGACATATTTGATATCTTTTTAGATTATCCATTAGCTTATAGGTAAAATAAACTAGTTTCAGAGAAAAAATTAGGTAAATCAATTTATAATTAACTTATTTTTTGTTTTTTTTAGGATTTTCAAAAAAGTCATCTAGGTCCTATATTTAGGAACGGAGGGAGTATATATTTCTATGCAGAAGCAACAAAAATTACTGGATCTGCCACACGTGATTATATACTCATATATCATGAATTTAGACGCGAACCGTATGGCACATACGGATGGAGTTAGGTTGATCATACAGAGCACCACAAGCTTATATTTGCCCACAACATTATGAGTAAATATTCCATATGAATTTGTCCAAGCAAGCATGTGTATATGTATATAGTGGCTTTTGTAGGAGATAAGAACAAATCCTTTTCACCAACAATTATTCTTACTTTGAAAATATAGATATGATTCTGTGTTCCTGTACGCAGTTCGAATCATTTAAAGTCATGTCCCCGGCCATACACATGTGACTAATTTGCGAATCTTCAACTCACACACATTGTTAGGTTACGGTCGTTCTCATAGTAATATTCTTGCATCATTTTGAGGAACGCCACGTTGTATGAAATGTACAGAGTAATAAGTAATAAAGTAGTTGCTTCTTAGACTAAGATATGGATATCTTGTCATCATACTACCATATCACAAGAGTTGTAATGCTGATCTTTTGACATGACTATTATATCCTACACCTGATCTTGTTGAAGTAACTTGTGTGTTTTATAAGACAAAAACTTATCTCATATGCTTACGAACTATATACTGTATAACTAGTTACTTTAATAAAGATATAGTCATAATCATTGCTTGCTTCGTTTTTAGATATATGATTATTTTGACTTTTTTTAAGTTGATAAAACAAATTAGACCACTAAATCTATCATATGTTACATGCAATTAAATTATATGTTACTCCCTTGCTCAGATTACAAATATAAGGCCACCTAGACTTTTTTTTTGCAGATGTTAATGAAATAAACTAAACCACTAAACAATAACATATGTAACATGCATGTAATTATATTATATAAATTAGTTTATAAAGTGAATAAATTAGTTTTGAGGAAAAAAGATAATTATAGATAATTTATAGAGATTTCTTTAATTTTTGTTAAAAAAAGTTAAATTAGAGTGACTTTATAATTAGTATTAAGGGGAGTAATTTGTTAGATGCAATTTTTGTATATTCATAAAGTTTCAGCTTATGACTTGATCACTTAATGAAATGACACCTAGTTCCCTTCATTGTAAGCTATTACTACTACTACTATTACTATTGTTATTATTTTATAAAAATTGAACTTATGCAATATCTATCTATATATTGTAATTTCTCTTTGTTTATGAAAAATTGAACTATATTGTTTATTATTTTCCAGTTATATTTTCATGAATTGGTTATGCTGTTGGAAGCATTCAAATATTTCGAACAAGTACACAACTATTGATCTATGGGACCTGCACTCCACCCATAATTAAAATCTCTCTCAAATTAAAAAAGTTCTAAGACGAATAGTAAAATTAAAAAATCAAGCCCATTCAATAAATTAAACTAAGTCTGATTAAAAAAATTTAATTGAACTAAGCTAAGTCAAAGTAATACATGATATAATGGGTAATATGACACAATGCCCCCTTTACATGTGTATGGCCTATATAGTTAGAGAGTTGATCTCATCACTTCTAAATATATGACATATTTTAAACTTTTTATATCTTTTTCCAAAACTATATATATATATTTTCATTGATGTCTCTCAACAATAATTAAATAAGAGAGGGAGTGATGAAGTTGAGGAACAGTATTTTAGAAAAAAAAACATATTACATAAATTAAACTTATTCTAAAATAATCTGAAGGAAGAATCTTGATATAAAATTTTAATATAGAGAGAGACAAGACTAGAAATGCCTTAAGTATGTTTTGAAATTAAAACAGTTCTATGGCAATAACATTGACCTATTTAAAGAGGAAACGGGCTGCCCATAAGAGATTTTGATTGATGCGTAGTATAGTGCTATTTACGGTGCTTTATATAATTCATATATGATCAATGATGATTCATATATATATATAGTGGAGTTGAAAACCCTATGTCTTTATTGATTAGTGATAAATAAATTACACACTCATGTCCTTACTGATCAATGATTAACATATATACTGGATCCACTATATCGTCCATATATGGTTGTGTCGAGCTTTGATTATGCGATTCATAAGATGATCACTTTGTTGGTTCGGATTCTTTTTTCTCGGTAAGCATTTCGTGATTCGCTTCAAAATAGTCCATTTATATGGAAATTTGACTTGTTAACCACCACCATTTTAAATTTGACTTTAGCATAAGATAATTCGACTTTTAAACTTTGACATTTGAACTATAAATACTATATTTGGTCCTTCATTTAGATCTTATTTCTATGTTTTAAAAATTATACTCATACTCACACACTACATATATATCTTTAGCTTAAAAGAAAAAGTTCTACGTACGACCCAGAACCTCTCAAAAGTTTAATATCTTACAAAATTAATCAAGTTTTTCACACCCAGTGAGGAAAATTAATCCAGTTTAAACAAGATTGCGCCCATTTCAAGAATTCTTATTATATCATAATGGAAATTAGTCCAAGAATATTATAAAAATGCCCCTATATCATAGCAGGATGTCCTGCTATGAACTAGTGAAATGAGTGAAATGCAATAAAATGGAGTTGGGGAAGGGAATTAAGTCAATTAATTGTATGAAACCGTACATACGTAATCAAAATATTCAATTCTCACAATGACGATTATTACGTATTTACTAGAATATTACAATTGCTCCCAATAAGAAAAAAATGCCCCATGGCAAAACACTACTGAAATTGTACACATTTAATTTGATGTACTTTCCATTCATTAATTAGTTCATCATCAAAAGAAAAATCATTATAATTCTCGTTATAATTCGTTTGTAACTCATTTTCACATTACAAGAACTGTATTATTATTTATTTTCTTTCTCTACATCTATAAATCATTTTAATTTACCTCTCTTCCCATCTAAAATTAAATTAAATGGCTTCTGATTAGCATAAGAGTTGTTTAATTTATAGCAAATTAAATGGGAAAGGAATTAACAATCGATCTGATATTAAAACTATTTAATTAATTTTTACAATGATGATGACTACCACTTACAAAATCAATCACTACAAATAAATATAAGCAAAAATATGCCCCATGGTCAAAATTCCATTGAATATAATATGTTTCATGTAGCTTCATTCAATTCAACTTCACTGCTAAGATCATCATCACCGATCATCATGAGTTAAGTGCAGTAGCTAGAAGTCCAACTCTAAACACTGGTTTCCCCTTCTTCTCAAAATTATCCCTGCAATTATTGTATGCTTTTATTACAAACTTCCCATCAAATTCATCAACAATAGACCTTCTTGTAGCAAAGACAACATCCTTGTGGTCCTTCTTCTTAGTAGAAACCTCGTTGGTTGTTCTCTTATAAGAACCCAACCACTTGGCCTGCACGTAGCTCGATCTCCTCCATGGAGGCACAGATAGGTCCATTTTCTTCATGGAAACTTTCATGGCGGTGCACATGAGCCTCACAATCTTCTTCATCTCTTCTGATTTGCCCACAAATATAAGAGGAAAAATATTGAGAAGTGAGGAATAGTTGTTGGTAGGACGAGCTATATCGAATTGTGCAGCGAGATTGACTTCTACTATGTAACGTTTTCCTCCCATGTTTATGTCTATGTACTCATAGTCTCCTCCGGGGTATCTCCCACTTCTCTCCCACTTTGATTTGCACAGCCCTGAAAATGGATAAAGAAGATATTTCTCTTAAGATACCCATAGATCCTACTCATAATAAATATCTATTCTACACTTTTATTTTCTCTATCTTGCCATGATTCACACAAAAGCAGTCCAAATCAAATGAAATATAATCTCTCGATCTTTTAGCCACGAAAAGAAGCTAAAGAATATTGCTGCGGTCCATAAAGAAATAGAATAATAAAAAAGTCATATTCAATCAGGAATATGTTACATTATTTTCTACACTGGAATTTATCACTATATACCAACCCGACTTATTAATGTGTGAGACGGAGCTCCAAGGATAACAAAAAATGAGAGAAATAACACTAGCTACCAAAAGACAAACTTATAGTTATAAAAAAAATCTTAATGAGTACAGTTGAATTGTTATAGTTTGTTAAAATTTCTCATACTGAAAATTATCATTACAACTTTCTCAATGCAATTATCATTTGTGTGCTAGCTGAAATTATATTAGCATTTGAGAAGCATGTTCACACGAGTCAAGATAATGCTCATCATCATCATATCACAAATTACCTTCTACTCAATTCTCATATCACACCAATTCTACAAACACTCAAGCAATACTGCACTAAAAAAATAGTTCTAGTACTACAAAGAAATAAAGAAAGAAATAGTCATACCAGCATCAAAGCCATTATGTCTCAATCGAGCCATTAACCTCCGTTTAAACTCAGGCGACAACTTATCTCCAACAAATCCAAAAGCACCTTCAACTTCACTTCTAATCTTCTCCCTCACATTATTCTCATCATCATCATCATCATCCTTAATCCCTTCAAACAACCTCTTCAACTTTTCCTTCTCCTCATCACACCCAAACCACCCATCTCTCTCCACGTCACCACACACCATTTCCCCACTCTCATCACCACCTTCATGAACCCCACGCGCCACATCCCCATCTTCCACCACCTCACTCCTCTCCATAAACGACTTCACAAGATCAGACAAATCTGTGTTTGATAACCCTTCCGGCGAATGATCACTCCCACTGCTATCACACAGCCTCACGCGCGCAAAGTCTGCATCAAACGCCGCCGCCACGCGCTCAAACCTCACCGGAATCTTCGCCGCCATAGTCACCATAACACTATACACAAAAAAAGAACACAACCCTTTTAAGGGGATGGTAGAATAATCCTTTATATGTATAAAGTTTGGATTTTTTTTTTCTCTAGAATGAGTGGTGCAATGATGTGGTTGAAATGGCGAGAGATGATAACATGATGGAGTAAGAGTGGTGATGTGATGATATGGCGTCGTATTTATAGTTTACAGAGTTAGGTGTGATATGGATCTGAGAATGTATATGGGCGACATTACGACATTGTTTGATGAATCTAGTCGTAAAAGTGTCCAGGTTCAATTTGCCTTTTTGTATCCTGGATTCCTGGTTATTTTTGGGTTGATTTAATCTAATCCCTATTAAGTAGGACTACTCCTCAATTACTCATCACTTACTCATCACTTAAGGGGAGAAAAAGGACAAAGGAGAAGAGGAAATTTTTTTTTATATTATCTGATTTCACTTTATTTATATTTGGAAGCAGTTTTACTTTCATTCTTCATTTGTTTTTATTTATAATCATATTGCTAAAATTTGTTTGATGTTATTTTTTTTTTATTTCTCAAGGGTATCTCACCCGCGTGTCAAGTGAGACTAATCCTTCACTGTTCTGAAGTCCCATGTAGGGGTAGACAGCTGGCCTGTGAATTTGCTCCATTCGCAAGGGCTGGGGATCGCCATTTGCTCCATTTGATGTTATCTTCATCTAAGTGATTGAATTGTTTTATTTTTATTGTTTTGCGGTTTGTAATGGATATAGCTTGTTAAAAAGCCATTTTAGTCATGACCTTTATATTTTACTTAGATTAATATCGAACTAGATTCATTTCTCAATTCTCTAATTTAATTAATGTGCATATGTTAGAAATTTGAGAAATTCTTGCATAAATCTAAATATTCATATTATATAAGAAAATCGTGTTAACTTGATCTAAATTTTGTGTTAATTAATTTTATTTGACCATATTCAATTAATGTTTATATATATAAATGTCATAGAAAAATCTTTATATATAGAGTTTGATAAAGAATTAATGTTGATATATTTAATGCTATCTATTTAAAATTGAAATATATTCAATTCAAATTCTTATTATAGTTTTTCTTTCTTATTTAATTAAATATGGGAAACACAAATTTATTAATAAAGGTTAATTCTTACGAGTTTATAATTCAAGTTTACAATTTATTTTGCATTCTTTTTACATGTTTATATTTCAATAACCTTGAATAAAATACATCATACGTATCATTTATTTCATCATGAAAATTAACATAACATTCAATAAATTAGTCTCATCATTTTCTGAAATCACTCTACCTTCTCTTTGATTAATTATTCTCTCTTTTTTTATTATTTATTCTCTCATGTATTAAATGATGTTATTTGAGGTATTTTAATTAATTTTTTTTGTTTTTTATTTTAATTAGATTTTTTATTTGTACATTATGTTAATTAGATATACCACAACTAATGTGACTATTTACATTAATGCAATAATTTCTTTCGTCATTCTGGCATAGTGACACAAACTATTTCCTTTATTAGTGTCTTTCTCTAATGGAAAGCTGTGAATTTAACCTTCTGATGAGTGTGTTTGGGCAAAAAAAGAACTGTGTATGTATTTTTTTGAACTGAAGAACTGTGTATGTATGATGCGTTGATTCTATGAAGTGAACGAAAATCATTCCTAAAGAAATTTAATTAGAAACCTATCTAATAATAACAAGTCACTCTAGTTATTTTTTTTTTTTGAATGGAAGTCACTCTAGTTATTTTAATTAACAATTCACATATATATAACAATAGAAACAATGAAAGACTTGCATATCATCAAGTATTTTCTCTAATATTTTCATCATCAACCACACTCTTCAACAATCATCATGTTAATTTTCATCCTCTCACTACCCTATGAAAGATGGGCATATACTATATATATTTAATAATCTTTAAAACTACAAAATAATGTATCTTAATTATAAAGGACTAAAATTTTTATGGACTCTTTAACTCCACTGTTCAACAACCATCACGTTAATTTTCGTCCTCTCGTGCTCTCACTACCCTATGTTAAGATGTTAAAAAACGAAGCCTGTTGAAATTAAAGAATATGCTGAAAATTAGAGAGGAATAAGCACATAAAATGATCATACGTGGGCCACCACCAACTCTGTTATGTAGTGGTCATGTAATTTTCTCATCGTTACGTGGAAAATGGTAGCCGCCACCTAGCAAAAGGCCAAAAGGGCAAAGGCATAATGAACTTTAAGCAAGTATAGTACTCCCTCCGTCCTAAATATAGGACCTAGATGACTTTTTTGAAAAACCCTTAAAAAAGTAAAATAAGTTAATTATAAATTGATTAACCTAATTTTTTCTCTTACACTAGTTTATTTTATCTATAAGCTAATGAATAATCTAAAAACATGTCAAATATGTCATGATTTAAAAACCTATTTTGCAACCTTAATCTCTCCAAAAAAAAGTCAATTAAGTCTTATATTTAGGACCGGAGGTAGTAGCTAGCAAAGTAATTATCCATAACATGACCAAAATTGATACAAACCCAAAATAAACAGAGTGTGAGAAATGACCAGGTTCAATGAATCTCAAATATGTGTCCCCGTACATTGAATCTTATTATACATAGGTAATAGTTGTTGTTGGCCTTATAATTGCAATTTGGGTTTATTTTGTTCTTTGATGACAAGTTAACGGTGGCTTTTGAAGCTTCATAGCTGCGTTATTGGCCATATATGCAACTCACGTGATTTATGTGAGCATATGATTTAACACTAAGATTATTTATAGTACATTACTCAATTGTTAAAACAATATTTTCATACATGAATCAATTGATGGACAATTATATAAAGAGTGTCGTTTGCAAAATTACCTACATAGTTTCAACCGTGTATAATGCGTAGTGCTCTACTATATATATTATTGGATCGCATCTGAAAAATAAGCGCATATATAATGTGTTTCTTTTTTATTGCACACATAAAATGCTATTTCTATTTACTATTGGATAAGGATGATAGTTAACCATTTTTTTAGAGATAAAATTAGAAAATAAATGTGCTTCATTCTATACAATAAGTTTAACTAGTTAGGCTTATATACCTTTGAAACGAAAAGGGAGGAATTAACAATTGACATTTGACCAAAACAATGAACTTCATTGAACTGTATATATGTGTTCATCCGCTACAAGAAAATGGGGAGCTAGTCGCGTCAGATTTGTCGCGCATGTAGGCAAAGTGACAAAACAAAAGCTTTTGTGGCGTTTATATCCCCAACGTGACAAACATTGTGGGGAAATAATATTTGTTTATGTTTGTCGCGTATGGGTGATGTTTAAGTAGGGGTGGGAATAGGCCAGGCCGGCCTGCTAAGGCCTGCGGCCTAGCCTGTTAAAGCTTGGTCCGGCCTGATTAAATTCAGACCAGGCTTAGGCTCAGGCCTTTTTTATAGGCCTGATTTCATTAATAGGTCAGACTCAGGCTCTAAAAAAAAGCCTGTTAAGCTAACAGGACGGCCTGATAAGCTGCCTTAAAAAAAAAGAGGCCAAACAAAGCCCAAACACTCAGCCCAATTTTTCCTCACTCTCACTCACGCGTAGTCTCACACCTCATGTTCACTCACTCACCTCACGTTCAGTCATTCACCAACCACTCCCAGTCAACCACAACCCAAAACCCTTGCTTGATTCTCTGTCTCACCATCATGTTCACCAACCACTCAATCACTAATCCAAAACCCTTGAGATTATTGAAGAACCTCACCGTCTGTCCCTCACCATCATCGATTTGCGAAGACTAAGTAGAAGAGTTCCAATCTGCGATGAAGAAGAAGACAAAGATAAAGAAGATGAAGGCGAAAATTCTTTATATGGTGTAGATTAGCGAAGATTTTTTCTCAGATTCAGCAAAGGTGAAATTTTTTCTCAAATTCCTACTTTCTTTTTCCTATTTTTCTCAGATTCAAGGAAGGTTTCCTATTTTTTTTCTAGTTCCTTCCCAAATTTCTATTTTCTTTTGCCTATTTTTTCTCAGATTCAACTAAGGTTTATATTCTTTTCCCTATTTTTTCCTCAGATTAACCGTTGCTATTCTGACTGAGTTCATATTTTTCTTTCTGGCAATATGCGTTTTACATGTTCCTCTCCGTTCTTATTTTTCTATTTTGTTCTTCTTTTTCTCTTTTGGTTTTGGCCTGTTAGGCCTGTTTAGTTTTCAGGCTAAGCCTTAACAGGCTCAGGCTAGGCCACAGACCTGAAAATTTTGCTATAACAGGCCACAGGCCAGACTTACACCTTATTTTGACAACCCAGGCCAGGCCTATTATGGGCGTAGCCTGGCCTGACCTATTCCCACCCCTATGTTTTAGCGCGACAAACAAATATATTTATTTATTTTTTTCATTTCTTTCATTGTTTTAATAGTTTGTCACGTAAAAAAAAGCGCAGCAAGCAAACTTTATGCGCGACAGATGCATTTAAACACTTTTTTAAATATCAATTTTCTACAATAATTCATAAATGAGACACTTAATTATACATATCTAATAATAACATCTAATAATCCTGATCAAAGATTGGAAACCGAGCTTTCATGATCATCCACCTTATTTGCTTTTCTTCCTCAGACAAGTCCTCAAATGTAGGCCCATTTAAATAGCCATTATATGGTAACCTGTTCAATTCAATATCATAATCATCAGAGCGTAGTGACACCTTGCCGCCTGAATGATCCCCAACTTCTTTGATGTTTGGCGTCATCGAAGCTTCTTTTGGCGGCTTGTTCAAGTCAAATTGCTCATTCTCTCTCAATATTGTGGTGCGCAAATGGAACTGGCTGCGTTTACATATATATATATATAACAAAACGGCTGTCGCGTTTCAGATTAATTTTTTATTGCTTTTACTACATGTCGCGTATGGTTCATACGCGACATACTAATTATGTGTCTTCATACGTGACATATTTCATTCGCGACAAGTTCTTCATGCTCCACATTGTTTCATGGGCCATCATGCGCCACATGTCTTCATGCGTGACATGTCTTCATGCGTGACATGATTTCATACGCGACATTTACATGAAATTCAAAGTTTTCCCGCCAGAAATTCCCCTATATAAACTCACTTCTAAAATCTCCATATTCACCAAACTTCATTTATTTCCTTTACTATCTCCATCTTTCTTCCTACCAACTATCGTTATTTCTTCACTTAAGGTAATGGCCAACTTTCATTTACACATTTTCTACAATTATTTCATCTACTATTCTTTAACTTTCTTTACTCTACTAACTAATGTTCTTAGTCTATTATATGAATTATGCTAATTTGTTCTTTCATTTTGTAGGTTGCTTTCAACATTTGGCTAGCTAAATTTGGGACAAAAGACTCATTTACTATTTAGTCACACAATAAAGTGCCAAATTGCAAAAAAGGACCCCTACAAAATTATACATATTACAATAAAAACATTTTAGAAGCAGAAAAATAAAATTAAGATTTGATTTGGGTAAAATTTAAATTTCCCGCCAGTGCAAAAAAAATTTAAACTTCCCTCACAGAATAAAATTCAATTTCGCGCCTGACAGCCATTTGTCTACTAATGTCGCGTATTAATGCTGATGTGGTGTTATTGTATGTGCCACATATATACAATGGAGAGCACGTTTTATTAAAATACTAATATATTATGTCACGTATAGGATGTGTCACGTATGAACACCAACTTTGAAAAATAATTATGTCGCGTATGGGGTATGTCGCGTTTTGATCCAGTCCATATGCGACATAAACATCTAATATTATATTCCCCAACCTCTTCAGTCTGTGTCGCGTTTGGCTCTAGTTGTCACGTGTTGTTCTTCTTGCTACGACATGATTTTTCGCGTTTGCTTCACACGTGACATGCCTATCTTGTCTCGAATTTCAACGTGACTAGCTCCTTATTTCAGACGCGACTAACCTATATTTTTCTTGTAGTGATCACAGCTCATACGTGTCAGGTTCAAGGTTTTTTTTTTTGGACAAAATATCAGGTTCAAGGTTTACAGAAATGTACGTACATCAATTATATTATTGCCTAGTCTGTACGTAATTCGCTAAGAAAAACACCAATTTTCCCACGGATTTTGAGCACGAAATGTGATTACTGCTTTTTGAAGTACTTTGATAACTTCAATTTGTTGTTAGATGTAAAGGTTTTTGGCATGTTGTCACATGATTTGCATGAATTTCAAACCCCTTTTTTAATATAAAACAGTTAAATATGTTACTCTGAAGGATTTTTTTAATGGCGCGCGGCTCTAATTGACTAATTGTATTGCCTATAAAGTGCCTTCTAGGAAGAGAACTCAGTAGTGATGGTAACTTTTTTTCAAAGCAAAAGCATGTTCTTTTTGCAGAAAATCCTATTTGAAGTACTAACAAACACTAAAGGTAATGTAGGGAAATTCCCACAAAATCAAGGAATTATATAATCTGGTTCGAGTCATGTCAATAGTCGACACTTCTTAAGAGATATTATGCAACCCCTCAGTTGAATAAATTGTCGCACTCTCCTCGATAAAAAAACTCACCTGTAATGATATATGGTTCTAGTACTGACAAAAAATTTGGAACTTAGTAAGAGGCAACAAAGTCATCAAGTTCTCTTTTATATGCATTTCATTGATTTTGCAGGATTTCCCAACATGTATTATCACATCTTTAATTTTAGCAGAGATTTCAATAATCTTGAGTAAAAAAGGTCAAATTGTTTAAGTAGCAACCTTGTCATCACTACTTTTCTAAATGGCAAGGAGTAAGCACACACTTACCCCCTATTGTTATAATGGCCATGTGAAAATATTATCTTTTTTCTAAATGACTAAGTTGAGGTTTTAGAATAATATGTTTGAATTGAAGTTTGGAGAAAGTCCTCTACATTTGTATCTCTAACCTTATGAAATGCTTTAATTTGATCTCTTAATAGCGTTTAGGGTAAATAGTCAAAATGACGGTGTACTCTTCTCCAATGTACATCTAAAACCTTCTACTTCTTTTCTAGTGCAAAAGTGCCCATTCACTTCACGAATTAAGGACAACTAACAGGAAATGTTTAGTCCTCTTGCCTTAATATGGTTTGCCTCCAAAGAGGAGTTTATAACATCGTTATTATTCTGAAAATTAAGCTGCACATAGTCACATTTGACAATGTTTTGTGCGCATTAATTTCTATCAATATATTTTATTAACTATTGTTAGTCATTCAAAACCGATAAAAAACGCAATAATAGAATGTTTTGGTGATATTTGGTGCATAAAAAGTACACGTACATATGTAATTATGCATGAAAATTGTTTGGATACATATGCTGGGACATTTGGGTCTCTATATATATAGGAAGTTGTTTGATGAGGCGAACCTCCCACATCATCAAGAGTTCTTGCTATTTTGTTGAGAGCCATGTGGGATCAAAGACAATGTGTCACACTGTCAATTTTACACCCCCGGCCCTCTCCCATGTCACACTTCATCATATGGCCATGTTCCTTTAGATGGGAACTGGATGATTCTATCTTGAGATCAGGTCAAAGTGGATGTGGCGGTGTCATCTGGGATGCATAAGGAAACTGGGCAAGGATCTTTGCAAGCAAGCTTACTAATGTACCATCATCCATAGCTGAGCTCATGACATTGTTACAAGGCATGCATATTTGTTGGGAGAGGTCAAAGATAGGAAGGTGGAAATAGCTATTGACTACATTAAGGTGATGAATATAGTATAATCTAACTTGAGGAGGAACTTGGGATCATCCCTTCCATGATGTCATCGAGGATACTCAAAATATATTAAATATGACATAATTTAATAACACATTTTATAACCTTAACATCTCAAAAAAAAGAGTTAACTAAGTCTTATATTTAGGACCGGAGGGAGTATAATCTAACTTGAGGAGGAACTTGAGAGATCATCCCTTCCTTGATGTCATCGAGGATACTCAAAGTTGGCTAACAAGAGTCGGGCAAGTCATGATTTCTTTCATATCAAGGGAATTTAACTTTGTTGCGTTGCGCATAATATTGCCAATCTGGCCCATGATATATTAGGAATAAGGAATCTTATTTTTTTTGGACCAGCCACATCCTTCTTGCTGTTAGTGTAAGGTGGCGACCCTAGGCTAATTTAGTCAGTCTGTTTTAGAAAGTTGGTCCTTTGACCCCTGTTATCCGATATGTATTAAAATTAAGAGAGAGATCTTTTGATTTCACTTTCATATGGTTGTAACTAGGGATGGGCAGAACAAACCGAAAACCGAAAACCAAACCGAACCAAATGGTTATCAGTTTTTCGGTTTCGGTTTTTCGGTTTTCGGTTTCAGTTTCGGTTTTCATTTGGTTCTCATTTCGGTTATCGTTTCGGTTTCTTTAAAAAAATAATTGGTTAACCGAAAAAAACCGAAAAATTCAATATGCTTTAAAAAAACCTAATAAATCAATATCAATAATAAAATGTAGTTGGTTAAAACCAAAAAATACCCATATGTTTCAGAAGAGGAATTTGTTGCTTTTTCGACTCATTCAACATGTTCCTTTTCCTTTTTCAACCTCTCCATATTTCAATTTTTCCTCTTATTATTTTTCTGCTCATTCAATGTCTAAGAGTATATACTCTAAGTTTGCCTCAAATGTCTTTTAATGAGTTCAATAGATAGTTCCATATTAAGAGGAAATTACTAATGTTGGACGACTTTTAACATTTTGTAGTTTTCATTTGTTCAGTCTAAACTTGTAAAGGATAAAAGTTTTGCTTTAGTTGAAGCAAAAAATTACATGCTGACTATGTGCTTTTGGAGGATCTTTAGTAAACAATGAATTTGATGTTTATGTTGAGTTTGCTATCCTCTATCCAAGATTAAGACAAATTGGGTGACTCTTTTATTTTTGTTGGTTGTTGTCCTAAAAATGCTTGCTATTTGAATGTAATTTTTGGTATGGTTGATACTTTGAATTTTAGTTGCTCTTATTTTGTGAGAAAAAATTGTATAGATTGTGTTGAAAGTATAACTAGGTGTGGAGGAAACTTTAAATGCATGATCAATCTTAAAAAAATTCATTTGGTCCATAAAAAAAAAAGTCCAAAAATAACCGAAAAATAACCATAACCGAACCGAAATTAATTCGGTTTTTTGGTTATGGTTATTGGTTATTCGGTTTCGGTTTACGATTTGTAGACAATTCGGTTATCGGTTATTTTCGGTTTCGGTTCGGTTATGAACCGAAAAACCGAATGCCCACCCCTAGTTGTAACATGCGCACATATATACTTTCCACCATTGCTTACCTAATGAAATTATTTTTACCATTTTAATTGGCTTTCTAATGGTGGTCTTGTTTCTAATCGGAATGGTGGTTTTGGACTATAACACTTGCAACATTGACAAGATCAGGTGATTAATAAATGATGTGAGATTATGAGTATTAAATGGGTTTTGTGGGCCCCTTGATCAGGTTACGGGCTTCGTACTTCTATGCCTAAACTAGGATAACATACAACGCGCGAGTTCAGATCATTTTTTTATATTAGATGTTAAACTAATCTTTTCGTCTTATATATAGGATATTGAGAAGAGATCTAAGTTCTGTATCCAACTCAAGAAAAGTTTGGATATTTTGTACTTTAAAAACGTAATACTAGTATATATTATTTATCAAAAAAGTACAATATTATATTCACATTATTTAATTATAGGAAAAAACTTATATCAAATTGTTTATATCAAGTTTGTCCAATTCACCTATAAGATATTGCCACTTGTTCAGTTTTTCCACGTCAACAAGGAGGTGTTTGTTGTCTCACAGTACTCAATCTGAAAACCAAATAATAAAGAAAAAATTATGAAAGCTACGTTTTCCACAACTAAGAATAACAGAATAGGAATCGACATCGGCTTTTCAGAATCGGAATTGACCCTTCATCCACACTAGCTCACCCATCTTCTTCATTCTCCAAAAATTAAACCAAATATGGCCTCTTCTTCTCTTCTCTCTCAGCTTCACTAAAACCCCATAATCTCCACCACTCATTCCACCATGGCCGCCTCTCAACCTCCGTAACCTCTCCCCTCACAGTTTCCTCAACCATAAACCCTCTCTGTCTTTCCATTATCACTCCCTCCTACCTTCTTCTTCCTCCTCTCTCTTCCTCATGCACCGAACCCAAAATTCATCCCTCACCCATCATCGTCTCCGTGAATGAGATGGTGGAGCAATGAAGGCGTAGAGAGAGAGAGGGGGGTCACATTAATCACTCATCACCATCAGTACATCACCTTTCCCTTTTTTTCCCCTTTTTTTTACTTTATTTGATTATTTCCTTTGTTTGAATCTTTTATGTTTTGAGATTTGTGAGACAACACTGTTTCCTTTTTTTTTTCTTCTTTTTTTACCTTATTTGATTATTTCCTTTTTTTTGGATCTTTTATGTTTTGAGATTTGTGAGACAACAAACATCTCCTTGTTGACGTGGAAAAAATGAACAAGCGACAATATTTTACAGGTGAACTTGACAAACTTGATATAAGCAACTTGATATAAGTTTTTTCCTTAATTATATCAAAATTTTGATTAAATTAGCTAATATGTACGTACTTTTGATAAATTCATCCGACAACTTTTGGAAAAGTGTATTTATTCCTAAATATAATATTACTTCATAATTTGCCTTAATTTTTCCTAGACTGCTCCTATTAATACTACTATTTAATAAAAAACAAGTGAGTACGTAAGGGGTTTGGAATAAAGGTAAGCATACTTTTGTAATATCATATGATTTTAATAAATTTAATTAATATCCTTGATCTCATTAAATTAGATAAATATATCTTATATTTAAGAACGAATGAAGTATTATAATTAGAGTTGGAAATTCAGGTAAAATCTTAATCTTATATATCACCATAAAATGGAGCGATTTTACAAGCGGCTTGCATGCCTCATCTTTTCTAATTTTTTTTAAATTAAGTTCAAATACAAAGCATTATCAACTCAATAAATCTTATATTCAACAAACATACAAAAATTAATTAGACAAATAAGAAGTCAAAAATATTATGTATAGTAGCACATTGTCCATGCACAACAATTAAGTAAATTGTTACAAAAAGGTCCACACACCATATATGAATAAATTGTTATGTAAAGACCACATATCACAATTAAATAAATTAATACATAAAGTCAAACAGGAAAACAAATGTCATAACTACATTAAACATTAAGAATTAGAGCTATTGTTATTTTCTCCGCCAATATCACTATCATCAACATAAAGTGATATTAAAAAAATAAGGGAAAATTAATTTGAGGTCCCTCACAAGGGACTTAATACTAGAAAAGTCTCAAAAGTTGAAAATATTAATGTAGGGTCCCAAGGGACCTCACTTTAATATACTTGAAAAGTGAAAAGACAGTTTTGCCCCTCCTCCTCCCCTCCCCCGCCGCCGCCGCATCCCGATCGCCGCCGCCGCCTCCGCATCCCGACCGCCGCCTTCCCCGGCCACACCCCGGCGGCGGCGGGGATGCGGCGGCGGGGGAGGGGAGGAGGAGTGGGAAAGAAGAAGGAGGAGGGGCAAAACTGTCTTTTCACTTTTCAAGTATATTAAAGTTAGGTCCCTTGAGACCCTACATTAATATTTTCAACTTTTGAGACTTTTCTAGTATTAAGTCCCTTGTGAGGACCTCAAATTAATTTTCCCTTATTTTTTTAATTTTTTTAAATATAACTAATTAACATATAAGTCCATGAGAAATAAAGGAATAGGCAGTGACAACCTGTTGAAGCCCACAGTTCAATAGAATAACCATTTAGGGCCTCCTTCTTGAGAGGCTCCCTAATAAAGTTATTCTCTCCACAAGCTAGGCCTAAACAAGCTTGGTCTATATTCTGCTTTTTAACCATAATCAAGGTTACTAAATTTGTGAGTTTAAATAAACTCGTGGAAAAAAAGGTAAACTCAAATTGTAAACTCGTCACAGTCTATTTTTATTATCAATAAAATTTGTTTCTTATAAAAACTAACAATAATTTGATTCAATATATTTTAAATATAAATAATTGATATTAGATATATCAACATGTATACCTTATAAATATCAATAGAGAAATTTCTATTTAATTAATTTATATAAAAATTCATTAAATTTGGTTAAATAAAATAATTAAAATAAGTTTATGGGCACACAATATTTTGTAAGATAGTAACGTAAAAACGGTGAATTTATCATGTAAACCTATAAGTTTCCGCCGAATTTATTCTCACTTAGAATTTAAGTGACTCGTGACACATTTTGATTAAGTGGAGCCGTAAAAGCGGTAAAATCAGAGTATCAACTCGCGAGTTTGACAACAATGACCTCAACCATCTCCTTTCATTTCCGTAATCTCTCTTGGTTGATTAATAGTATAATGTCTATTTTTTTATAAAGCAATTGACAATCAATGCTTTTTCTTAATCTATTTAGCTAGGTCTTAAACCACAAATTAAGAGGGAAAATTTGACAAAAATTAGAGATATATGTTGTACTCCCTCCGGTCCTAAATATAGGACCTAGATAGAGACTTCATTTTGGTCCTAAATATAAGACCTAGATACATTTTTGGTCACTTTTTTCCTAAATTACCCTTCTTCTTCTTAACAACTCCTTTGATAGGGAGGAAGGACTACTAAGTAATTAAACTAATTAAGGAGGGGTATTATTGGAAAGACATCTAAAATTAAGCCTTCCTTAATCTCCCCAAAAAAAAATATCTAGTTCCTATATTTAGGACCAGAGGGAGTATTTATTTAATTGAAAAAAAACAAACAGATCTTTACCCTAATAACCGAAGAAGTAACTATTATCCTGAAATTCTATGTTGCGCGCTCAATTCTCACCCCACCTTGCTTTCCTGATTTATATGAAGTCTTTATTGATAGTAACTTTTCTTTATGTTTTTAATCATATAATAATAATAATAATAATAATAATAATAATAATAATAATAATAATATAATATCAAATATCTACTGTCTTTATTTCGGTCTAGACCCCACTATATGCTAACAGTCGAAGCCCACTATTTATTTTTTTGGATTAAAATATTAAATTTGTTAGCTCTTAAGCCAATAGACAAACCATGCAAGTGAGAGTGGTGTAAACAAATGAGGATGGATCAAATATTGTTTCATTAGGAGTGAACCATGTTGTAATTTTTATATTATTTTTTAAATGAAATGGAAAGCAATATTTTAACATTAAAATTAGATCACAGTCATGTTAACCTTGTACAATAATGATTTTTTTAAATCCATGCTGTAAAGTCAATTAAAGAAATGGGAAAATGACAGAAAAATGCTATTTGAATTTCATTTGGACAAATAAGGGTCTCCAATTCCAACTTGGACAAATAGGGGATTGACCAATTCCAACTTGGACAAATAAGGGACAATCCCCTATTTGTCCAAAATGAAGTTTGTGTGAAATGACCCAAATGCCCCGTCTTATTTCATCAGATTATCACCCCCTTTATCTTCTTCATAGAATGCTTCCCTCTTGTTCAACACAAAAAGAAACCTAGAACTCAGCTTCCTTCATCTCCTTAATCGAACCAAACTTCATTCTTCTCCGTCCAATCCAGCTCCCACTGACTTGTACATTTGAACGACTTGAAACGAAATAGGAGAAGAAAAACTTGAACAATCACGAACTTAGGAAAAACTCGGACCTGGATTTTGATATGCGAACTGAGATTTGGAACTTGGGTAAACAGTCAAAATTCGCTTCTTCTTCATCAAACTCATCAAACAAAAATCGTCGGTTTTACTTTTCATTATGAGAAAATGGTGTGCTCGATTTCCCTCCTCTTCCTTTTCATTTTGTTTCGCTTGTTTGTTGTGATTGTGAGTAATATGAATATTATGTGTTTATTTTAGAGTAATTGCTCATTTAATATCATAAAGCACTTTGTATTGGTGACCCCGTCGACATTAGATATCTGTATCCTATTTCCTCGTTTATTCTTCTCTTGCTGCTACTTTCATATGTTACAGGCAAAAAGTTCCTACATTTCAAACAAATGGTGTTTTAGATGCTTTCCTCTTAATATTTATTCCCTTCAAATGTATACTCATGGATTGGATATGAAGGAAAATTATACACTTGAGCTGTCATCATCGTGGTATTTTTGCTGTAACTTCACTGTTTTACTTCAAATAATGTTTGATTGATGCTGATGGGCTATGAATTACTATTTCTCCTTGCAGGAAAACAGCTTTGATGTTGGCCCTTTGTGAATACTTAAAAGATAATTACAGTCTTGTTGCGGTAAATGTATACTTGATATATATGCTCATACATTGGTCAGCTTCATATTCATGTTAATAAACCCAAAAAATGTTTCACTCATGAGCGATTGAATCATTTAATTTTAGATACTGAACTAGAATCAAAGAGTCTCTATGGTTCTATTTGGCGAGATAAGTTGGCAAAATTTGTTTCGTTTCATGTCACAAACTACATTTTCACTAAAGAGGATGGTGAATTCATGGTTAAACATAAAGCACTTCCTGAGGAAATGTTGTGATTTGTTACAACCTATGAAGTTCCCTACCTTTTGTTTTGACAGACTATTTGAGAACAATATATTTTATCTGGAGAATTTGTTTCATTGTTCATATGATATGAGAAAGATATAGTTTATTTCACTTATGCAAGTGGTGATTAAGTTTGAAACTGAAACTACCTTGTTTTTGCATTGATTTGTTAGTTTTGCTTCAGAAAAACAAATTGCAGAGTGATGATGGATTTTTGGTGACTGGATCATTTTTATTTGTGAAATGTAGGGTGAAATTAGATAAGTAATGTAAGTTTTATTTGTCCTTTGTTTTGGCTATTGAATGACTTAATAAGTATTGAATGATGCAGGGTCAAACTGAAAAAAATTTGTGCAAGGTGAAATGCAAGGTCAAACTGAAAAAAATTGTGTTGTATGTGAATGAGACTGAATGTTATCATTCCAAAGTTTGTTTACAAACTTCCTGACTTTGAGTCTGGTGAGGAGGTAGTGCAGGATCAGCTAAGAGCTAATTGTGTGTGTTCTACTTGTTGTTCATAGTAATTGTTTTTACCTTCCTGGTGTTGCACCCCAAGATTTCAAGATTTTTTTTTTGGTTTTGTGAATTCATGTCAATTTTAGATCAGTACAAGATTGTCTTGGTTTCATGCCTTTTTCATTGTAGTTGTTTTGATTTTCTATCAATATTCAATGAGCATGTCCTTTATAATTTTTTGAATTTTTGAATTGGAAAGATCAGATATTTTTTTCTTGGTTATGTTTTAATTCTCAGGATTTAGTTTTGAAATTTTTACCTTTGCAGCTCATGCCTTCCTCTTCTCCTTCACTCTTGTCCTTGTTATCAAGCTTTGACTGTCCTTGTTATCAAGCTTTGACCATCTGTTAATTATTCATAGTGGCCAGTTTTTGCTTTCTTTTTATTAGGACTGTGCCTTTCAATTTCTGATGTGAAGAAGATCGATTTTTGTTCAGTTTTTCCGTTTTTGTTTTTTTGTTTTAGTTGGAGGAGGAATTAGATTTGGTTAACAAAGGTGGAAAAAAAACTTATGATGAAGAGTAAGAATAATTGACGAAGGCTGCATTTGATGAAAAATATTATAATGCACAAGATGCTGACTTAGGCTTTTGTGGTGATGAAGTTGAGATAGAGAAGCCTGATTTTGCAAAGGAGGATGAATTGCTTGGACTTGCTTAAGACTGGGACGTGTGTGGATCTTATGATGGGTTCTGTGCTGCAAGAGAACGGGCATTAAAACAAAATATGGAGCTATGGTGAGGCGCAACACAAGACAACACTCATAGTTGGAGAAAGTAAGAAAGCAAAAACAAGAAGGTGATTAAAGTCAGGACAAGATTTTTTATCGTTTTCACTTTTGAATTAAGAGGGTTGTTTTAGATGTTTTTCACTTCTCATTTATGTATTTATGGATTATTGAATTGGTTAATAACTTCTTATTTATGTACAGCAGACACCTACTTTAGAAGTACAATTTATGAAGCTACCAATTGCAATTTATAACCATGTTAAACCCAAATTAACTACCCAAGTTTGGCAATTTACTACGCAAGTAGCACAATTCACTACTTTAGTATCACCGCTAACTGTCGTGTTTTGAATTGGCAACCATTTTAAGACCTGAGTAGCTACTTGACTAAAAAAAAACAAAACATCATTCAAGCATTGCCTTTCACTACGCAAGTATCGTCATTCACTAATTTAGTATCGCTATTAACTGTTGTGTTTTGCACTGGTAACCATTTTAAGCTCTGAATAACTACTTGACTAAAAAAACATCGTTCACTTCTCAAGCATCGTTTTTTACTACTTAAGTATCGTCATTACTTCTTTAGTATCACCATTAACTGCTTTGCTCTCAACTTTAGTGAAAAACAAAAAGGTTATTCACTACCCAAGAATCGCAATTCACTACCCGAGTATAGCTATTTACTATCAAAGTATCGCAATTAACTGTCAAGTTTTCCCTTGGTTAGCACCTTTGATTAACTACATGCCTGAAAAACAAAAAGGTTATTCACTGCCCAAGAATCGCAATTCACTACCCAAGTATCGTTATTTACTACCAAAGTATCGCAATTAACTGCTAAGTTTTCCCTTGGTTAGCACCTTTGATTAACTACTTGCCTGAAAAACAAAAAGGTTATTCACTGCCCAAGAATCGCAATTCACTACCCAAGTATCGCTATTTACTACCAAAGTATCGCAATTAACTGCTAAGTTTTCCCTTGGTTAGCACCTTTGATTAACTACTTGCCTGAAAAATAAAAAGGTTATTCACTACCCAAGAATCGCAATTCACTACCCGAGTATCGCTATTTACTACCAAAGTATCACAATTAACTGTCAAGTTTTCCCTTGGTTAGCACCTTTGATTAACTACATGCTTGGAAAACAAAAAGGTTATTCACTACCCAAGAATCGCAATTCACTACCCGAGTATCGCTATTTACTACCAAAGTATCGCAATTAACTATCATGTTTTCCCTTGGTTAGCACCTTCAACTAACTGCCTGAAAAACCAAAAGGTCATTCACTGCCCAAGAATCACAATTAACTACCCAACTATCACTATTTACTACCAAAGTATCACAATTAACTGTCACGTTTTCTCTTTTGTCAGCACCTTTTGCTAACTACTTGCCTGAAAAACCAAAATGTTATTCACTACCCAAGAATCGTCATTCACTATTCAAGTATCGCCGTTCACTACCGAACTTTCGCAATTTACTGCCAAGTTTATACAAATGTCTTATTTTTTCGCCGAAAAAATATCATTCATTGAAATTGATAAAACAATTTTATACAACTTGAAGAGATAAAAGAAAACTACTAATCAAAAAATAATCCTCAATTTTAACATAGAAAGTGAAAACAATAATATTGCCTCAAATGAGGTATATTCTCAACAATAGTGTAACAACTCCATTCAATCAAATTACATTTTCCTTCAAGGTAGTCCAATGAAGAGTTTTCTATCAGAGCTCCATTTACCCATAGACGTAGTAGGTATGGTTTGTGAAGGACCATGTACAATATATCTTCCTTGTTCTTGTTACTTCTTTTCGTGCTTTGTTGGACCATTTGAGCTGCCTCCTTTAGTTTCCTTAAAAACCAAATACCAAGAACTACCATTACTAACAAAGCTTGATGAATTAAGCTCCCTCAATTAGCATTGCATTCCACATGCCAAGGTTTAATGTCTATCTCATCAAAAACCAAATAATCTCGTTCAATTACTCCACACTAGGAGTACAATTATATCAAAGACCTTTTAGGCATTTCATCAAACACTTACCGAGCAAGTCTTACTTCTCCACACTTAGCATACATATAAACAATTGAACTCCCAACAAACACATCAATTCAACAAAAGAATTGAAGAACAAGTAAACGAGAAGTAAACGATTTGGGAAAAGAAGATAAAACAGAGCTCCAAGTAATGCTTCATTTATGTGGGGCCTCTTCAAAAACTTGACTTGTAGAGAGGGGAGCTGTGATTTTGAACAGAGATTAATAAGATGGTGGAATATCAGAGGGATGGTTTGGATTCCAGCTTTGATAATATGAGCGTGAAGTTGAAATCCCTTGAGAATATACATTGAGCGAGTTGTGGAAAGAAGTTCGCGATGTTTCTATAATTTTGCTTTAAGCTGTAATTGTTTAAGAGAGATCTGAGGAAGTTTTGGCAAAGAGAGAGTTGATCCAAAGGAGCAAGCTTTCTACTGAGGTACATATTGTCGATGATGAAGCATCAGGATGAGGATGAATGAACCATCAGCTCATTTTGCATAGTGCTCACACAATTAATTATAAGAGGGAGGAGAGTGAAGGACTGTTTTGTCATTTGGCATAAACTTCATTTGGACAAATTGGGGATTGTGCCTTATTTGTCCAAGTTGGAATTGGAGACCCCATTTTGTCCAACTTAAATTCAAGTGTCATTTTATTGTCATTTTCCCTAAAGAAATCTATATACTGGCCAAAAAAAAATTAAAGAAATCTATATACATATAAAATCAGCCGCTGAGCTCTCCTCAAGCCACGTCATTCCTAGGACCTTACTTACATCATGTTCTTTTCTCCAGGTTCTCAAGTTCTTTTAATATGGGAGTGACATGTCTCCTTTTATAACAATCATCCATTCAATCTAATGGCCTATATTGAAAGAACTTGAGAACCTGGATAAAGGAACATGATGTAAGTTTTTCCCTAATTACTACATGTTATTTACTGTGTTGTGTTGCATTTAATTTTTCCCTCTGATGTGCCTCAGCCCTCAGTGAGGGGATGGGATATGTGATATGTGGGATGGTCGCATATCACGGGGGATGGACGACTTTATGAAACACCTAAATTATAGCCATAAAGTGTTATCCATCTTTCTATTTGTCAGAAGTTAACTTATAAATTGCTTCATTATTTTTTGACTTTTTCTTACTTCCATAAAGATTTTCAAATTCTTAAGAAAACATATTATTCTTTATTTGAAGGATACAAAATTAGGAAAATATAATTAAGTACCTGATGGATTCTTTATCTAATGGAAAATACTTACGGACCTTACTTACGTCATGTTCTTTTCTCCAGGTTCTCAAGTTCTTTTAATATGGGAGTGACATGTGTCCTTTTATAACAATCATGCATTCAATCTAATGGCCTATATTGAAAGAACTCGAGAACCTGGAGAAAGGAACATGATGTAAGTTTTTCCCAAAACTTACCTCAAGTACTTGACCTATATTACATCCAGTGAGCCAATAAGAATTAGACACATGTCCAACTAACCCACACCACTTTCTCCTACTTTTCTCTCTCCTCCATGTGTTAGTTGTGTATGAGGTTAAATGGACATGTGTCAAATTTTTATTGGATATTGGATGTAATTGAGGTCAAGTACTTGAGGTAAGTTTTTCCTTATCTAATTGTGAGGAAAATATGAGGTTAACATCTTACAAATTAACAAACTAATCAAGATTGGTTTTTATATTTCTTGATCAATTTAATCTTTCCTCTCTACTTGTTCTCAGCTAGGTAACCTTCGTCCTCCGACGGTTTCATTATCCTCGATTATCAAGTTTGAGAGCACCCAACTCTCCATCTCCTTCATATTATCTTCATGTAAATATTTTTAGAATGTTTATAAATGCCAAAGAATAATGCCAATTAATTGTGAATTTGTGATATTAAGTAAATAAGTTTTTTTTACATGAAACCTCTCAATAATAGTCATAGATAATCATCTAATGGATTTTTTCTTATATGTTCATTATCTTAAGGGTCATAGATAATCATAGATAATCATCATAAGTACTACTTTGCCAAAAAAAAGCTTAGGGTCTATTTGGTATGACTGTATGAGGGGAGATGAGGGAAAATGGCCAGAGAAAAATTTTGTGTGATATAAATTTATAAAAATTTTAGAAGTGAGGTTGAAAATTTTAAATTTTAAATTAATATATATCACAACCCTATTTCTTCCATATTTTAAAATTCATTTTATAAAAATTTTCTTTTCCCTCCCCTCCCTCCAAACCTCTCGTACCAAACAGACCTTAAGTGCAAAGTTCTGATGGATTAGTGTATTAATGCGGGTAGGATCGCACCCTTTGAAACACGACTATGCTCCATAATTGCTTACAATAATTTACTTTTAATCATGACCGTGTATATATGTACAAGAAGACAAAATCATAATTTTCAAAATTTCATAATAATTTTTTTCAATTTTGGTAAAAAAAATAATCTTTTTTCAATCTTATTTATATCTTAAACGTCTTCAAAAATCTCGAGTATAATCTTAAAACTAAATATGACACAAACAGAGTAGAAAAATAACATGAATACCTTTCTTTTCTAAAAAAAGTCAAGAAAATAATTAATTTATTTTTTTCTTTAAAAAAAGAAAAAGAAAAATAGAGAATTGAAATATTGAATGAAAGTATGTAACCCTTCCTCTCGCAGGCTCGCATGCCGAAAAGAGATTCTCCGCCTCTTGCTTCTGTTATCCTCCGTGCGTGCCGACCCAAATAATAATATTAATAATTATAATAATTATTATTAATATTAATTACCATATTCCCTCAAAGAAAGATTTCATTTTTCCCCTCAAGCAATGAGATCTGCTTCTCCAGAAGCTCTTTGCTTTCTTGATTAATCTGCCCAAGTATGTGTTTTTCTATATGGGTTTTTTGTTTTATGTGATTCCCATCTTTTTTTATTTTCTGGGTTCTCTATTTTTTTTATTGTTATGGTATGAACAATGATGGTGATTGTTAATTTTCTTGACCCCTTTTGTGTATAATAGAAAAAAAAATTGCCAAGATTGGAAATTTTGGGCTAATTTGGTATAATTGAATTGTGGGCATGATTTGTTTGCTCTTCTTTTTGCTTTTTTCTTACTGGGTTTGTTTCATTTTTCAAGAAATGTGTTGCTTTTTCTGGGATCTTGTTATTTTTGCCCTTGGAGATCAAATGATTAATATGATGTCTTATTTTTTACACCCCAATTTGATGCTTAATGAATAGAAGCAATCAAGAAACAGTTGTTGTTGTTGTAGGCTGTTAGTAATTGGTTATTTGATGTGTTATGGTTTAGTGTGGTGGGCATTGATGAACATGTTTTGGTGTTTCTTGATCTTTTGGCTTTTGTGGTATTAGATTAGGGATGGTTGATCTAACTAAGAGTTTTACTAATCCATGATAATTTCTAATTTATGTGAAGATTTATAGTCATGGATGCATTTTTGTGGCTTGGTTTTTGAAGTTATTGTGAAATTCCTGCAAATTAAAGGGGATGCTTGGTGCTTAAACTTTTGTGATTTATGTGATATTTACAGTCATGGATCGTTTCTAATTTGCTGACATAGGATGATCAATGCCATGCTTAGTTCAATGTTTTGTTAATAGGGTTGCTCCATGCTTACACTTCAGGCAGACTTGACTTGAAATAAACTGCATTGTGATTTGCAGGATTTTCGAACTCTGCAGCTTTGAAATATTTATAGATTGTCGGGCTGTAGGGGAGAATGGCAGATACAATATCTAGCTTCTGGGGTCCAGTCACATCTACTATTGAGTGTTGTGAAAAAAATTATGAATATTCATCCTATATTGCAGAATTCTATAATACATTATCAAACATTCCTGTCATCCTTTTGGCGCTTATTGGTCTTATAAATGCTGTTAGACAACGGTTTGAGAAACGGTTTACTGTGCTTCATGTATCAAATTTGGCACTTGCCATAGGAAGCATGCTGTACCATGCCACACTGCAGCGTGTGTAAGTATTGATCCCCTACGTCCTTCAATATTTGAAGTTAATTGACCCCTGATTGTTTGTTTGTTTTATTCACTTAACTGTTATTTTGTTGAATCCCCAACAAATTTGGCAGGTTAGAAATATATGTTTTTTTAAATGAGGAAATTTAGGCTTAAGATGCTCAACGGATATATATAACACACTTTGTCTCTGGTCACATGTATATTGATTCTAGACTTAACTGAAAGTTGCTATGGCAAATTATTGACCAGACCTTTTTGTCTTTGGGAAGGGTGTTCTTTTTGACAAAATTACATTAAGTTGATGATTAGAGTTGTTGGCATTGCTATACAATCTTCATGATTTTTTTATAGTTTGGACCTGTGAGCTATTTTTCGACCTTCCATCACAGGGAGTTTTAGATTTTGGAATAGTTGCTTGAATAATAAATGCTTAGAAGCTTAAAATAGGTTTTCTGTCATGTTCTCCTTACTGAGATCCTTGGAAGGTGTTATATGTGATGGTGGATGTATCCAAATTGTCTCCTAGTGATGCAGTTGTTTGTTGTAGTGGGCAACAATTTTTTTACAAATTTACTGACATAGGATGTGAAGTATTGTCGTTATGCCTATAAATCTTCTGAGTGCTTGCTCCTGCTCACTATATCTACGTTTCTTTGTTTGTTAAATAGTTGGATTAGGTTGTTAGGCTTGTGTTTATGCTAAGTATGTATCTTTTATTTATGTAATTTGTCAATCAGCAAATCAAATATTGTTTTGGATCATTATTTGTTAATCTGATTTTGTACTTTACTTTAGGCAACAACAGAGCGACGAAACTCCTATGGTATGGGAGGTGCTTCTTTACATGTACATCCTCCATTCACCAGATTGGCATTACCGCAGTACAATGCCCATCTTCCTTTTCCTATATGGTGCTGTCTTTGCCATTGTTCATGCAGTGGTTCATTTAGGTGTTGGCTTCAAAGTGCACTATGTTATTCTGTGTCTACTCTGCATTCCAAGAATGTACAAGTATTATATTTACACTCAAGATGCCGCTGCCAAGAGGCTTGGAAAGCAATACTTGGCTACTCTTGTGTTGGGCAGTTTGTGTTGGTTCGTTGATCGTGTTTTCTGCAAGGAGATATCCAGCTTCCCCTTCAATCCCCAGGGTCATGCTTTGTGGCATATCTTCATGGGTTTCAATTCCTATTTTGCAAACACATTCATGATGTTTTGCCGCGCTCAACAACGTGGTTGGTCTCCAAAAGTTGTCTATCTAATGGGAATGTTACCCTATGTGAAGATTGAGAAACCAAAAACCCAATGAGAGAACTTGAAAGGAGAAGATTGAAGCTTCTCCTTCATCTTACATTTTGGCAAGCTAAGTTCTTAGCAAACTATTTGTATTCATGCTCAATTTTGTGTTGCTATTTTAGGTTGTCTGAAAGGACAGTTGATTATTTACATACTTTGTCTTAGAAGTAGGGCATGTGCCATATTATGTGGTCTTACTTATGTTTTACTCCTACGTTTAAATTGCTTTGACAACTTAGAACGTCTTTTTGCTGTGCTGGATGTTGTTGGAGATGAGATTAACCCCTCAAAATTCTGCTTGTAATGCCTTTTGACTTTATTCGCCAAATCTTTTGTGGAGCTCTTAGAAATGTCATGTGCAGTTGCTTCTGCTTTGATTGGGAACTTTTCCTTGAGGGGTTTGGCAGTTTTAGTGTGGACAAATATAGCTGCAGTTTTGGCAGTTTTCAATTAGATTATCTTGTTGGAATACATTTCTTGGATATATAGGAAACTTGATAGTAAGCACCCAAGTATCTGTACCCAAATTATGTTCTTCTGGTAGCTAGGACATTATGTATCTTTGATGCTTTTGATAGCTATCTTGAATCCTTATGTTTTATCCAATTGAAATTTTGATTCCATCCTTGCTTTTAATTTCCAGCATAAAGTCTTTTTCCTGGCATAAACTCTTATCCGATCTCAGTGGTAATGGAATTTCTTAATTGAGCCTCATTAAATTATTGGTGTGGTGGCACCTTACTAATAATACAGATATTTTGTTTTAGTTTGGTACTATGCTTGTCGGTAGAATATTCAAAATGTTGGGTTATGATCCTTCCTCTTTTGAAAGTAAGGTGTTGTCTGAAAGGGGATTCTCACTTACTATTTACATCTGCAGGATACTTTGCTGTATGTTTAGCTGCATACGAGATTGAAGGTTATATTTGAATGTATTTATAAGGGATAATTAATTAGAGGTCCCTCACAAGGGAGTTAATACTGGAAAAGTCCCAAAAGTTGAAAATATTAATGTAGGGTCCCAAGGGACCTCACAGTAATATATTTGAAAAGTGAAAATACAGTTTTGCCCCTAACCTTAAAAAAAATTTACCCCTCCTCCTCCCTCACCCACCCCCCTCCCCCCTCCTCCTCCCTCACCCACCCCCCTCATTAATATATTTGAGG
This sequence comes from Mimosa pudica, assembly GCA_029929735.1. Taxonomy (NCBI): domain Eukaryota; kingdom Viridiplantae; phylum Streptophyta; class Magnoliopsida; order Fabales; family Fabaceae; genus Mimosa; species Mimosa pudica. The sequence goes on from JAKELP010000020.1 coordinate 4,764,750, forward strand.
AGTGGGGGGTGGGATGGGGGGTGGGGGGCGATGGTGGGAGAGGGGTGGGGGGTGGGATCCGATGGAGGGGGGCGGGCTGGAGGGGTGAGTGGGGTGGGTGAGGGAGGAGGAGGGGGGTGGGTGAGGGAGGAGGAGGGGTAAATTTTTTTAAGGCTAGGGGCAAAACTGTATTTTCACTTTTCAAATATATTAATGTGAGGTCCCTTGGGACCCTACATTAATATTTTCAACTTTTGGGACTTTTCTAGTATTAACTCCCTTGTGAGGGACCTCTAATTAATTATCCCTATTTATAAATAATAGTGAACAAAATAGAATTTTCTTTCCTACCTGATAAGGAACAAAAAAAGGGGTCTACTCAGTCCCCACTTGGTGAGGGTGTTGGGGAAGAGAATATAATGGGCAACTTTAGCTTTGTTTTTTTCGAAGAGGCACATTTGAACTCACGACCTTACATCCTACGACAAGTGAACTTACCATTGAGTCATATCGACCCTTCATTTCACTGAAGTAGGTTTTTTTTGTAAAAAGCTTCCATATTGTAAAGCATGGTTTGGTAAGATGATATGTCATCTAGCTCTAAATATAAGACCCACTTAGCTGTTTTTAGGAGATTGAGAGAAAACGCATGTTAGTTAATCATAACATATTTGATATATTGTTAGATAAAAAAAATATTTTTTAAGTCAAATACAGTAGTTTGGAGAAAAAATATAGGTAAATCAATTAATAAATTACATATTTAGTTTTCTCAGTATTCTAACAAAAGGTTAATTGAATCAATTGAGTTTTATATTTAGGAGTGAAGGGAGTATTTCATACGAAAATAAGATTTGGACTTATTGCGATGCAATTATTGACTCTTAGCTCATAATGATTGATATTAACAACTTTTTCCGTACGATATTGACTACTCAGTTTAGTGCATTAACTTTTTTTCCCAATAAAAATCAAAGCAATAATACTTTCTCCTGTAGTAGAATGTATTATTCAAGGTTGTTAAATGTGATGTTTTTCAAACACCCTAACCATCTCTCATTATTATGCCCCTCCCTCGCCTTGGTTGTGGTAAAGGGAACATGATTGAGTAATTTAAGAAACAGTTTATAAAAATCGCAAATAAATGGATAAGATCAACTTCCCAACCATTGGTCAAGGACTAATTCTATTACAAGAGACTTGTAGTTATATGTCATTCTCTCATCAGTAATAAAAGGTTAATGATGGTACACAATTATGTGAGAAACATGTTTTCCACAAAATTACCTTTCAAACATGATGAAGAGAACTGACCAAAAAAAAAAAAAAACATGATGAAGAGAGAGGATCCAAATTTTACTTTGATGAGACAAGTGTACCATTCACAGCAGTACATAATGAAAACGTTACAATAGTGCAATTGAATTTCTCGATGCTCCAGAAGACGAAAACTTTGAATTTATTATCAAATCTACTAGCAAGAATATAAGATATATTTTACATCTCAAAAATACAATATTTCCTCGTGTAAGGTCACACGTCATAATTGAAATTTCACGTAGTATTCCATCAGTATTTATTGGACAGATTTTGTTTCAACTCTTGGTCACATTCAAAACCCTCTCTGAGATTCTGAATCAATAAAAGCGTACCATTGGCCAAGAGAGAGGAGAGATTTTAATAGTCACCAAACACCTACCTCAATCTTTTTGAATATTTTCACTCATAATGGCTAGCACACATGTACATATAAATCTAAGATATCTCCCATTTCACTTGTGAATGAAACACATATATCTTCCATTTTACTTGTGAATGCACACATATAGTGTGAAGCATTCTAACATGGATCTAGGACTGCCCTACAAACTTCCCTTCCAACATTTGCCCCAGCCTCAGATACAAAGCTTTTTGTTCTTCAAAGGATAGGTTCATTAATATCTGAAGCAATCAACGAAATTATAAATTTATAATCACATTTGTCAAACATTTAAGTTAAATAGAAGGGAAAACTCATTGTACAATTGACACACTTACCTGATCTAGAACCATTTCAACAGAGAAACTTTGAGGCACAACAAATGATTGATGATAGATATATGCAAAAACAGCCATCACCATCTGCATTGGGAAAAGACAGTGGAAAAATTAACAAGGAAGCCTATGAACTATTTGGACATCATTAATATCAATCAATATATAAAAATTACAGGGAATCACACTATGCAAAAGGCATGAACAATCTCAGAACCATTCTAGCTTTTTATTCTTTTGGAAAGAATCGGAGAACATTTATAATAAAATAAAAGAGCCAATCCAGCTGATGAATATTTAAACTAAAAGCAACCAAAAAGCCAATGCCTAGTCATCATTCAACCAAAATAGCTATTACACAATGTTATGAATGCACACTTATATTATTTGGCAGCATGCACCTAACGTTGCTACTCACCACTCATCAAACGGCTTCTATTATCAGCGCCAAATATTAATTGATCATGAACTTAAATCAATTAAACTATGGCAGAAGGGGTACCTAAATTTTCAAGTATACTGGGCGATGCTAAATCATTTTTTCGAATTGTGAAATTAAAATTAATTAAATATGGCAGAAAGGGAACCTAAAAAGGAGCATGCACTATTGGTTTAATGTAAATAAGTTATATTCGATGTTGGCTATATATATATAGATACTCTACCTGGCAGTCCATCCTGTCAGTTATTCCACCATGTCCTGGTATACTGTCACCAAAATCCTGCAGTATTGAAAAATACAGAGAAGAAACGTTAATGAGATACTTGAAAATATATTTGCTCACTTGCTGCATTACAAAGCACCAAGTTCATACCTTAATTTTAAAAGCTCTTTTGAAACCGCTTGCAAAGAAACCTCCAAATGGCGCAATAATAGAAGCAAACAAGCCAAAACAGAGTGCATGCCATTGAACTGGTAGGATGGATATCTCTTTCCAAGGAAGCTGCGCCAGATTTATGTCAGTCCTTTAAAGATGGTGGTATTGGCATCTTATTATTAAATTTACACCATAATCATCAAATTTATTAGCTGAATTGGCATGTAATAGATGTGAATTTAACCTTCAGTAGTAGTTCAAAGATCCAATGTAAACTGCATAAACATCAATTTTAGGTAAAATCATCCATCAACTCCAAGATTATTAGCATACTCTTATTGATTGGCAACAAAAATAGTGGTTAAAATACTAAAAGAAGGGTTGTACAAGAAGAGTGTGCCCTGATTCCCAAAACCAAAATCCTAAGTTTAAGACTATTGAGCAGTGAGCACATGTCACGTGAAAGATGAAAGAGACTAAACATTGGATTTGACATGGTTCAAGGGGAGCTAGCAAGAAGATCTAAATCCTAAAGGATTAAATTTCAATGGGGAATTTACCATTTTCAGCAGTGAAGGGGAAGCTTGCGAAAGACTCGCTGTTGTGTTTTTGGAAAAGAAGAGGGGGATGGTATTTACATTCTCCATTTAATTTTACGGTAAAGGAAGAAATGCAACACTCGTTTAGTCCATGCAAACTAAAAGATTCAAATAAGTGTCCAAAGAATATCAGAATAAAGTTTTCAAAAAACTAAGGTAGATAGATGGACAGAAATTACAGAAAAAGTATTGGTGTTATTATATATCCTGTACTGTAGACGGCTGAGCCGAAAACACTGAGTTGCAAGAATTCTCAATCTGAAAAACAAATACTTACAATGAGAGCAGTCCATCCCGGTAAGGCAAAAGACTCTGGCTTAAACAGTGGACCAGGATCACATTGAAGCCAACCGGTTGATAAATCCTACATGTTATTTCCATTGAGAAAAAAAATAAGTCATTTGGATATTGAAAAAATACCCATCAATGAGCTATTGTCTCTTAAAGAGCTACCTTCCTAGGACATGTCAGCCACTGAGAGTGACCCATGAGATTTGCTAGCTGCAAAAGGAGATTTGAAGAATCGCATTAATGTCTATCAGTACAACTTCATTCTATGTGCATCAACGGAGGAAAAGTACAGATGTACTATTAAATTAAGGCCCTTTCATTCTTCATACCACATGCCCATCAATATTCTTTGGATGCTAATAATAATATAGACCCTCCATCCCACAATATAAGCTAATAAGGTGGGAGATGCTATGTCCCACAATATAAGCTAATGTGACAAATGGTCTGAGCATTTATTGCATTTTCCCCACTTTTATCCTTTGTTGACAACGCTTTCTCTCATCTTCCCCATACACACTCTCTCATTTTTCTTATATAATCACCATCCCACTTATCCTCTTCATAAATTGGGCTAAAGTTGGGGAAAAAATGTGTTTCAGACATATTGATTGCTTTCAACAACTTTTAATAATTTTTTGAATATAGCGATTTGGTAAACATTATCTTATATTGTGGGACGGAGGTAGTATCATACAACATTTGACAAACTCATAAAAAATCTAACCGTGAGAATATAAGATTTAGATAATCCACGATAAAAAAAATAAATAAAATGAATAGAGAAGAGAGAGAATTGTGAAAACAAATAACAATTAGTGGATGTAGGAAAGCAAGGGCAATCAACACAAGTTTCTTTTTGAGTATTATTCTGTCATGATTTGAGATTAAAGGAAGATGAGTGCATTGGGCCAGCCATAATCCGATCAGAAAGGGCCAACACTACCAGTATTACCTCACACTTAATTTCTAAAACTTTCCCAATAAAGCTATTGTATACCTCATTGGCTGCCACAATCATATACACCTTAATTAAATGAAATATTATTTTTGTAGTCAAACTGTCTGTTGAACATCAACACCTACTGATTGGAAAAAAAAACCCATCATTACGAAATCAAAGCCAAACTCACCAAAAATGCAGAGATGATAGTTGTAACTGATGCCCCAATGAAACCTTCCCATGTTTTCTTAGGAGAAAGCTTTATCAAAGGGGTTCTTCCAAAGAAAAAACCAAAGATATAAGCAGCAATGTCATTTATGACAATAAGGGAGGCTGGAAGAAGAAACCTGCAGAATGAGCCCGCTTGTTATCAGTTCAAAAGTCTTAAAGCCACTGAAGAGCAACTGTGAAATATAAAATATAATGACAAAAAATGATTTCAAAAGTGGGCAGTTCAAAATGAGGAGCCAAAGTCGCCTAAAACAATCTAAATGTTATAGAATTTAGAAGAATATGAAGAAGAAAGAATATTAGAGGGTCCAAGATAAGAATTAGAGAAGAAAGGGTTCAAAGAGAAGAAGAAAGAATAGAAGATTGATAGAAGAAGAAAGAGCAAGAGACTAGAAAGAAGAGAGAAGAGAGAACAAGAGGAAATGGAATTACTCCATAAGACTAATCACAAATGAATACAACACACACCAAAATACAAGTGGGAAGGTCTATTTATAGCCTCTAATTCTAACGGCTATGTTTTACTTAACTCCCATCTAACTACTCACTAAAAAACTAACCACTTATTATGATTACATAACGATACCCCCTTCCCAATGAGATCCTTGCCCTCAAGGATCAAGTAAAAGTAAGAACATAACCCAGAAATGAAATAAAATACTTGCTAAAATTTTGAAAATGAAAGTTTATGTTGATCATGAAGACATCTGCAGCTTGACTACTGTTGCACACTCCACTTCTCTTTTCCGCTTAGAGAGCAAAATCTACCAACAAGCATAGGTATTAATTCTCCCTTGAACCATATTTGAAGTGGACTTCTTGTAGGGGAAAAATTAACATGAAAATCCGAAATTGACAAACATATACACAGACTTGGTTGAATTTACACATGGCAGCAACAGATTTGGCCCATTTCCTTCAAAAACATGGCCCAAATCCATACCCAATATATTGTCAAAAGATTTCTCCCTTTTGTCTATTACCAACGAATTTGCTTCTAAAGCTCCAACGTAGTTGAAATCACAAGACCCACCCCCCAAAAACACTTTCTTGGAGCTCAAGGGGTTCTTTAGAGGAAGAGAGGGCACTGGAAAATTATGAACAACTTCAACTTTGGTTGTCTTCACTTTCTTGGTACCAAAAGATGAGTTCTTGGAAGGACCCAGAAGATATTCCTCTCCAGAAGAAGGTTTGGCAGCCATGAGAGCACTTGGTGATGAATCTTTAATTTCTTCTACCATCATGGCTATGGATTTCTTGTGTTCTGATTCATGTATTTCTGGGAATTCTTCTTGGGATTCAATTTTCTTCAAATTATCTTCTTTTAAGGCTTTTCTTGCTTTCTCTGCTTATATTTGCAAGATTATTTCTTTGGTTCTTGCAAATAATCTGGCTTGATACATGTTACTTGGGTTGAAGAAATAAACATGTCTCTTTAATTCTTGCTTAAGTGCCGATACATAAGCAGCAACAAGATAATCTTCAGGCAAATTCAATTTGGCAATAATCAAATCAAAATCAGCATTAAATGAAGCCAAATCACCCGTTTGACACAAATAAATCAAATCCTCCATAGGTGTCTTCAAAGGGGTTCCTACATAATCTTTAAGCATGCCAATGTACTCCTCCCATATTGGTAAACAACCACGCAGCCTCCGTTTAAGAGAACAATGCCATTGGTAAAAAGTCTTATTGTCCAAATAAGTTGAAGCCAATTTCACCTTCTGTTCTTCGGGGGTTTGATGAATTTCAAAGAATCTATCACACCAAAACAACCAAGAAAGAATGTCTTGCCCATCAAATTGAGGGAATTCCATGAAGGTCGATTGTTGTAGCTCCATATGCATATTATCTTGGCGGTTATGGATCCAAGACATCAATTCTTGAATTTCATAGAGGGCAGGAAATTTTTCATCTGATATAATTTTTTCTTGCAGTGGAAGAGCCAAGGAAAGAACTGCTCTGATACCAATGTTATAGAATTTAATATTCTATAGTGAAGAATTTAGAAGAATATGAAGAAGAAAGAATATTAGAGGGTCCAAGATAAGAATTAGAGAAGAAAGGGTTCAAAGAGAAGAAGAAAGAATAGAAGATTGATAGAAGAAGAAAGAGCAAGAGACTAGAGAGAAGAGAGAAGAGAGAACAAGAGGAAATGGAATTACTCCATAAGACTAATCACAAATGAATACAACACACACCAAAATACAAGTGGGAAGGTCTATTTATAGCCTCTAATTCTAACGGCTATGTTTTACTTAACTCCCATCTAACTACTCACTAAAAAACTAACCACTTATTATGATTACATAACACTAAACAAGAAAATAAATGTATTGGCCAATACAAAGAGGGAAAATAGTTGAGGTGTGAAAGGGTTTTTAACATGCTAAAAAGACTGATCCTAAGGAAATAAAAAGTACAAATTGAAGAAAATTTCTCAATGTACAAGCTGCATCTTTTAACTCAAAAGTATTAATTATCACCTGACTCCTATCACAACCACCAGATCTAATTACAAGTTTATTGCAAGAAAATACAGATATAAGAATATAAGTAACTTCAAATGACCCCAACAAGTCAACCAGAATCCCGGAAAATATTTTTACCCATTCACAAGTTATGAGTAGTTGTGTACATAAAACTGAATGGCATACAGAAATGATTTTCTATAAAACAGTTCTTCATGTTTTAACTCAATGCTACTTCATAGTTCATGCTGAAATAGAGAATTTCAGACCAAAATATAAGATCTAAAACTGAATTCTTACGTTGCTCTGATGGGCTCATGGCATCATGGGCCTATTATAAAAGAAGCCCCAAAGTGAATGGCATTCTTTTTTTGATATATTTTTTTTATATAATGGCATTCTTGAATAATACTACACTGCTATTTTCTCATCATGTTCACATAGGCAGGCACCTTAAGTTATGCTTACAAGCACACATAAAAATACATGCTCAAGTTCATGCACCTTCTCTTAAAAAGTTAACACACACACACGCGCACACGCGCACACACGCGCACACACACTATTCAGCATCAATAACCTGTCAAACAATTGCCCGAGGCATATCAAATTAAAACTATAATATAAGGAATGAATGACATTTAAGTCATTCAAGCTCTTAAAATTTGTCCATATAGATAGAATGACAACAGCTATCAAGTAGATATCATGAAAAAAAATCTAAAAATGAGCCAGAATAGTTATGGATATATATCAGAATACTCAATAGTTTCATCAGATAGGCCATTTTACCAGAATATTCCTTCAAAAATGTTTGCCACAGTGAAGGAGGACTGCGTAAACACAACAATCAGAATCATGTGTGTCCAGGCATACTGGCCAAATTGATACTTGTACATCTTCTTCTTTAATGTGAGAATAAACCACATAAATCCTGAGTTCAATCATGGAAGGGAGGAATATCAGAATGTTAGCATCCATACTTTGACAAGAAATGGCAAGTCAAACAACAATCTTCGAAGAACTAAATAAATATATCATGCATTTAATAGATATTACTTTGCTATAGTCTCAAGCAACAAAGATTACAAAGTTCACATGTGCAATTTACCTGCAATATACAAAGAGTAGCAGATAGCCATATGATATTTTACAAGGTTGCTCACAAGCTGATATAAAACTTTGTCTAAGGTCACTGTATTAACAAGGCGTTGACTCAGCATACGCCCATATACAAATAACATTGCAGTGAAGAAAAAATACCTGAAAATTCATAAATAAATCAGAAATCAGTAAAAAGGGTAATAAGAAATAAGTCATTTAAAACTAGTAAAACCATAGACAGTCAATTACTAACTCTTGTTATGAAAACAACTAACAATATTATGAGGACAATGAAATAGCTAAAATTACCAATTCAAAAGCCTAAATCCTGGAAGCTGCCTGTCTTCATGAGCTCTTCTAAGTAGACTGAAAAGCTCTCTTGCCATAAAAATCTGGATGACAATAACCATGGCTGCAATGTAGAGGTGACCCATGTAGATGACTAATGCAAAGCCCCCAATCATCCAAAGAGTTGAGTATGCACGGACCAACATGGACTTGTACTTGTTCTTATCATTAAGAAGTAAATCGTTCCCATTTGGTTTGTTAATTTCGGCGTCAGCCTGAGATAAAGATGTTAACAAATGAATCATTCCACAGCTTACATAGTTTTTCATAAAGAAAGTGAGTGATTCTCAGATCAGTCAACTTAATTCTACAAATAACTATATTGATTTAAATTCAGAGATGACAAGTGCACATTAATTGATATGGTACTAACAGAAAAAGAACTAATTATTAATTTTTTTTTAAAAAAATCCTCAGCAGTTATAACCTTCCAGTGATTGTTTTCGCCCAATTATGATAACTACACAATTTTCAAGTTCCATTTAAATTATAGGATCACCCGTTAGTGTAGATGGAGCCATTTTCAATGTGAAGAATGCCACCATTTCCATTACATTAAAGCAGCAGGAAAATAATTTGAAGGAGCTCACCTCATTGGATCGTTTACGATTTCTATTACGGATCGTTGGAGTTGACATGGAACTAGAATTAGTTTCCTTTTCCTTCTGCATAGCTCTTCAAACAGATGTTATCCAGTTGGAAACAGTATCAAAGGGACATGTGAAGCACGGAATAAAGACACCTGCAAAACATATGAGCATACACTCTTTTGGCTTAAATGAAGCATTGTTACCAAAGAATACTACTATCTATTAATCAGAATAAAGTGAAAGCCTCAGGAGGTTTGTTAATTTAGTCAACTTAACTAAGTGAAAAAACGATAAAATCACATATCATATAGTAAATTCTAAAATAACTGGAAGAAGTTGGAATGTCCAGGAAGGGATAAAGTGTTCAATTTCTAATAGCAACTTTTGAATTGGCAAAGTGAACTACTCTCAAATGAGTCTTCATTCGCCATTTCCATCCTATAAAGAGCTACATTCTTCCCTATACCTTTAGCGTTTTCTCCCACCCCTTATACAATTCAAAGTATATTCTCTTAAATCTCATTCCTAAACTACGATCGTCCTCTTTCAACACAATGCCATCAACATGAACTAAGCCTCATAGGTAACAAACAATCCTAATTCCAACATGCAACTACCCATCCACCTTATCAACCACATCTCTGCCTCACCACTTAATTTCCATCATCATAAAGAATGATGCCATAACTAACATGTAGTAAATGCATAACATATATTCTTTGAAAATCTAAATATCCTCACTGACACAAAACTCAAACCACCCACCTCACTTCACCAAACAAAGTACTCCCTCCGTTCCTAAATATAAGATCACTTTGGGGAAGTGGATAAGTTCCTAAATATAAGATCATTTCCTATTTTATCTCAAATTTTGCCCAAACTACCCTTATACTCCCTCTTTTCATTGAAAACCCCTCATCCTTTTAAAGTTAAGTAATTGAGGGGACTTTGGGAAGATCATGTAATTTTATTGTCTTCCTTAATCTCCCCAAATTAACCAAAGTGATCTTATATTTAGGAACGGAGGGAGTATTACTTAACTTCACAATTTTTTCCAAAATACCCAAAAAAAAAAACAATAAATGTGTTATGAACTGAAGTTGAAAGTCACAAATACGGACCATTATTATCTTTATAATTGAAAGAGTGCATAGAACAAAATATATATTGATTTCTAAATATAAATGCAGATGTATAGTTGAACCAAAAAGGAACAACTGCATAACTGTCACATATATAGTACCATGCAAAATACCTCTATTGAATAATTTAAATCTATCCATCACAATAAAACTAAATATTACAATAAAAAAAGAACAAAACTAGAAATTTATGCCCAAAAACTCCATTAAGTAGACCTACAGAGTATATCAAAAGCTTCCTAATTTGGAAAAACCAACAATTTATTGCATTAATTTCCGACACTAAATTAAACAGAAAACAAAACCCAGAATTTTATTCCCAGAAATGAATAAACTTTACAGACATAACAAACATATAACAATAAATTCAAATTCTCCAAGTAATTAGGATTTAATGATTTACACTCGAACTTCAAAAAAACAAGTGAGAAGAAAAACTCACGAATTTGAAAAAAGAAAAAAAATAAAGGAATAAAGAGTAGATTTAAAAATGGGGTACAGTTATTTTCAGTTGAATTTAGGATTAGAGAAGAAGTGGTGAAAACATAGGATTAAACGAAAGCAGAGAAAAATGCGAAAAATATTGAATAATGAAATGAATAAGAAGAATAAGGTAAAGCATAAAAGTAACCTGTTAGATTTTCTGAACAGAGAAGGAAGTGAAATATGAAGAAGGAAGAATAAGAGAGAGAGAGAGGGTGAAGAAGCAAAACGCAAAACTAACGACGAACCCTTCTTCCTTGCTAGTGGAGAAATTAATTACAATTAGTTATTTACTTAATTATTATTATTATTGCAGAGAATAATACGGAATTAATTATTAAATTCCACTTATTTTTTTGGGCCTTTTCCACTTAACTTTATTAAAGTTATTCCTTTGGACTCTTACAAAGTAGATGCCTTGTAATTCATTGGTATGTGATATCTCGTGGAAAGTGGGAGGTTGCATGTTGTTAGCGCTTGCTCCTTTAATTGAAATAAATGTAGTCTTACATAATTTATGTTAAGAATATACTCTCTACAATCTTCAATATAAGATCACTTTAAAATTTTTCTCAACTTTTTCCAAATTAAAATCATAATACTTATCAATAATAATCAAACAAAAGATGAAGAATGAGAATAAATGTATATGATTGTCTTGCCCAATTTAAGGATGTAGGTTATTTTTTGTTTGTATTTTCCTTCCTTTTTATCAAAAAAAAAAAGAATAAATGTATATGATTTGTGTGAATGAGTAATATCATGTGATAATATTAATAACTAACTTAATTAACTTTCTCGATCAATCTAATCAAATTAGGGAAAGTGATCTTATAATTAGGAACAGAGGTAGTAGATTTTAAAAGTAAACGAAAGTAATGTATTTAAATTTTGCATCAAGGAAATATTTTTTGTAAAGCTCATGGTATACATTTCATGAAATTTTTGTATCACATATAGTTATGTCACAAGTGAGTTATTTCTTATTTTCAAAATATTTTGATTTAACTATAAATCTATTCAAAATAAATAGGGAGAATTAATTATAGGTCTAATCAAAGAAACATAATTAAAATAAGGTCACAAAAGTTGTTATGTGAAACCAATAAGTTGTTATTGTTATCTATATAAGTTGTGATTTACAACCCATAAGACCTCATCTTAATTATCTTTATTTCATAGGACCTCTAATTCTCCCAAATAAATACTACCTGCGTTACTAAATATAAGATCACTTCCCTAATGTGATTAGATTAAGAATGTATGTTAGTTTAGTTATTACCACATCATATTATCAATTTATCTTTATCATATTCTTTTATCCTCACTCTCCATATCTTACTAGATCATTATTGATAAGTTGATAAGTATTATGAGTTCAATTTAGGAAAAAATTGGGAACATTGGAAAGTGATTTTATATTTAAGAATAAACTAAAATGTGAAAGTGATTTAATTATGACATAAATTAATGTTATTGAAGAATTTGATTGAATCGATATAAGAAAAAATTGAAAGCAAGTGCATAAATCACTAAAAAATGTTCTTAGTTGTTTGGATGTTTGCTTCTGAGTTCTGATGTACTACTAGTTTTGGGACAGTTTCAGAAATTTCCACGAAAAGTGAAAAATAAATCGGTCAAAATAAAAATCGGATAATTTGCTCAAATAAATAAATAAAAATGAAAAAAGATTAAAACAATGAGAATTGAGGGATGCTCGCCTGAAACGTGGGAGCATGCCTGAAACGTGGGAGCATAAGCTGGCTCACACGTTGGCAGATCATTTCTTTTTTTATAAAAGACAAAATGACATTAATTAAAATCTAACTATTACAAAGGTTTAATAATAACAAAAATATAAGAAACATACATAAACCATAAGGTAAGAAAGAAAACAGATAGGATAGGGACAATGTCGAACTCCTTTCGTGCACTTGCTTGCAAATCGTCATATAGAACCAATGAGATAGTTCCAACAACAAGTGACATCCTGAGAGTAACTGCTGGTTGGAACCAGAGAGACACGAAGCTAAGAGAAACTCATAGCCTCACGACGTATATACCACAATGGGCATTGAAATATTCTTGGGAGTTACAATGCAACATGTTACCCCCAAAGAGCTGGATGATTCAACACGACATATTGAAGCCTGTGCAGATAGAGGAAGTTGACCAAAACAGAAAACAGAGTAGCAAAATAAAAGCATAGGAAGTTTAGTGCCGAAACATAACAGACAAACCATAAAGACACATGAAAAATAAAAAACTGCAGCTCTGCAAGAAGGATCTCTAAGTGGCTGCATATGAACTTAGAGATCCCTGAAGATATCATCCACAACCACGGAGCTTTTTGGCACAAGCTCCGTAAGAACCCAGAATGTGAAGGAAACACTCTTCCCATGGTCTCTTTTTCCTCTTTAAACTTGTGACATCCAACCTTGTTCTTGTGATTCCTTCAGTCTTGGCCTTCTTTGATGGAAAGGTGACACAATTGAGCTTCAAAACACATGATTTGCTTCTTTTCCTCAATAACTTATCACCAATTGAGATACAATTTATCTGACACCTGACTCAAAACTGAAATTCTCTGAAGGAGAAGAGTTGGGGAACAAAACTTGATCTTTCCTGAATGTTTGACCATCTAAACCCTGCTCCATAACATCTTTCTTTTGTCTTTTGCAGCATTTGAGGATCACAAGCACATCATTATCAACCTCTGATGCCAAGAAGACATGAATAACGTTCTTCCTCTTTCGCCTCCCTGAGTATTTCTGACAATCCACACTTGGAGTATTATAGATGCAAAGGTTAAGGTCATTGAAAATTGGAGGAACCAACACTTTTGATGAAGAACTATGCTTTGCCTTTTTTGTTGATGGAGTAGGAGAAGATGGAAGGTGGTCATTCAAAAGCTTGCGAGAGAAAGGAGGCAACTTTCATGGACATTTGCTGTTAGGTGTTTCAGCCTCAAGATTGTCCCGTTTCCTTTTACTTATTTGTTTGCTTAACTCAAAATCAACCTTGATTCCATTTGCCTGAAAGTTTGATTCGTAACATCCAAAGAATCCATCGAAATCTATTCTAACAGATTTGTGCCCAATCACAGAAACTTTTGCTTGAAATTGAGAGGGAGGCGCTGATTGATAGTGATGAGCAACGTGCCCAATAGATACGCATGAGGGACAAAATCTCCCTACTTGTTCCAAGACAAGAGATAATTTCCTTGTTTTCCCATTAGTTAGAAGAAAATTGCTAAGATTGCTAGAATCAAACCCTTTCTCTGTTAGTTGAATTTGAAGGCGGAGACCATATTCATTGGAAGCACTGTTCTTATCATAATTGATGAAATTGCCCAATCTATTACCAAGAAACTTGGCCATGTTTTCGCTGTAATAGTACTTAGGCAATCCGTGAATTTGAACCCATACAGAAAAAGCATAAGCAGATACATTAGGCATAGGTGATTTTGAATCACATGGGCACAAGACAATGAAATACCCTTGCAGTAAAAAAAATATAAGATATTTTCAATTTTTTCTCACATTTCCAAAAAATGATCTCTATTATTTTTCTTGGACCAAAAATAGCATCTCCCTACTATTCATCATACTCCTCAATAATAACTAAACAAAATACTCCCTCCGGTCCCTAATGTAAGAGCTCAAAATTTGAATGGTTTTTGTCCATAATATAAGAGCTCATCTGACATTCTCTCCTCATTTAATGAATTTTTCCTACTTTGCCCCTAACTCTCTTTCATATTTATTAATGCTTATGTATTTCTCTCTCTTAAAAGTATCATAATAAATATGGGCAATATTGGAAAATAAGCATTAACTCCAGACACTCAACTAACATTCACATGTTTTCTTAAGAAGCGTTTTTATGGGGGCTAGCTCTTATATTAGGGACCAGAGGGAGTATGGTGGTAGGAATAAAAGAACGTGGTTAGGATAATTTGGTAGTATCATTGAATTTTTACTAAATTAATTAATATTCTTAATATAATCAAATTAGTTGAGTAGATATGTCTTATATTTAGGATTTGAGGGAGTATTGAAAAGATTTCCATTGCCATAATAATGACGCTACTGTATCATTATCACATTAACAATATCCCGCCTTTATAAATCTTGACCAAATATAGGAGTTTTTATTATTAGAATCTATTTTGGTAAAAAAATATTAGACTAGCTCGATTTTGGTAATATATATATATATATATATATATATATATATATATATATATATATATATATATAAGACTCGATCGGCTCAATGCTTCAATCCATAAAGATTGAGATGTACCGTTTCCCACATGGCATTCAAGGTAAATGGTACCAATTGAATTGCTACTATATACCTCCAATCAATTTGAATTACAAACTAAGAAATCACGTAACATATTATAGTAATGAAAATGTATTTATCTTTATACATTTTCTCAAGTTGAATTGGTTAACTAACTCATACCGATACACACACATATATAAGAATATTAAAATAATTGAGATTCTATGAATTCCTTCCTGATGAGTAGATTTGAAAATGAAGACCAATAAATTTGAAAATACAATAAATACCAGTAGAAAAATTTGCTAATTATCATCAGAATATGGAGTGCTAAATGTCAATATTGTGATGAAAAAGCTCAAAAAGAAAAATTTATGAAGGATAAGAGTGATTTTTGAATATCATGGATATGAGTATCATATGAAGAAAGACAAATGTACCAACCAGGAACTACTGCCTACAGGAAACAAAGAAAAGAACATAAACTATGGAACGCATGGAATGCGTGAAGAAATTAAAGATGAAGACAAACAAATGTAGAAGGAAATAGAAGGGAAAATAAAAGAGGAAAAGAAATGTGACATAAAGATTATGTGAATAGTGACTATGTACACTTGTAAGCACGTAGGTAGGCTTTGTAAGCATATGAGAAATAATTTGCATGTAATGATAACATGAAAAAAGAGATGGACCCTCTCTATATAAGGCCTTGTAACTGTGTTAGGAAGGTCGAGGCAAATAGAGTTCTGAAATGTCAAGGTCTTGTGATCTCTAAATACTCTCAATAAAATTTCCATTTCTAATATTTTATCTACTCTATCAAAAATTTTAGTTCACGATAATATTGAAGAGCGATAGGTGAGCTTTTACCGGGTATGAGTAACTAAACTCTTAGAGGAATCAAGGTATAGGTAGCTAGTATTATTTGGTCAAAAAGCAATTATATATCCTAAAAGGAATATCTGACTATATAAGTTCATTAATAAAAACTCAATTAACACCTCTAGTAGGAAATGAAGGAAGGTTGTGTCGAGATTATCTGATGAAGGAGGAAGGTTTTTTTTTTTGACCAAAAGGGAGGAAGGTTTGATCATTTGTATAAAGTAGTGGTCATATAATTTCTTGTATGAAAGAGGACAAAAATATTCCTAGACCCAGATCAGCCTTAGTTACCCCTAAAATTTTCTCTTAATGAAATTGTAGTCCGTGTGTCAATTATGGCCCGCGCGCGCGTATATGCATGCATGCATGCATGCATGTATGTATCTAAAATGGCTGTAATGTGATGTGAATGGGTCGAGTGTGAGGGGCTTAAGGAATAAGGGTGGTGGAAGGAAGTATATATTCATTTTCCAAACTGTACAGAAAGGGACATGCCCCTAATTGCTTAAAACACAAACACACAGATATATGTGGGGTTTTCGTGATAAGAGATTCTTCCATTGTATGTGCCTCAACCAGATAAAAGGTTTGTGGTACTTTCGAACTGAGGTGTCCCTCCAAACATATTTGACACGTGGCAGTATTTTAATGGTGACTAATTCTAAACTCCTTAAAACTCGGGTTCGGATACTGAGAGTATCCGTTTTCTCCTTTTCTTCTCAGAATCCCCTCTTGGGGTATTATTTTACTTTGAGATTCATCTAAGAGCTCATAATTTATCATTTGTACCATTAAAAATAAAACTAAAATGTATTATAATATAAAAAAAATTTAGCATAAAAAATTTCAAATATCTAGACCTATTTTACTTCAATATAAGGATCTATAAGAGATATAGATTTGTCCAGTTAAATTTAAAATGGACAAGTCTGTATATCTTATAGATCCTTATATTGAAGTGAAATAGGTCTAGATAGTTGAAATTTTTTATCACAAAAAGTGTTCAAAAATAAAAAAAAAATTAAAAGTTCTTGATTTATTTTATGTTATAATACATTTATTTAATTTTTAATGGTACAAATAGCAAATTATGAGCTCTTAAATGAATCTCAATAGGTAAAATAATAACCAAGAGGGGATATTGAGAAGAAAAGGAGAAAACGGATACCTGAGAGTATCCCAATCCCTTAAAACTCACCACATACGAATTCTATTCTTCACACGTTTCAATTTTTTATATATATACCAATTAATTAGTTTTTTCATAAAAAGACAGAAATGATAAATATAATTAAAGGTGTACATCAGAAAAAGAAATAGGACAATTATTCAAGTTAAAAGGCCTAAAAAGAAGAGAAGCTTGAGCCAAATAGAAACAGTGGTTTGCACGTGAGTGATATTTAAGCATTAAAAATATAATCATGTCACATATGATATTCCTAAGGTCCATTTGTAAGCAGGAGATCGATGTTGACGAATTCCTAAAGGGGAGATATCATACCACTGGGCTATAAGGCCCTTGGTGACGAATTGCTTCTTGGTACATTATATTTGTAAAGAATCGTTAATAACTTTTTGTTGGTTTTTTTTTTACCATAACTTTTTATTGGTTAGAGAATTTGAGTTATGAATCCAAGAAAGGTGGGTCGAACGCGTAAGGGAATCAAGGAATCAGGTGCAACAACTTCGCCTTTTCCATGCATGTGAATTGTAAAGATTCCAGATATGTGTTTTCTTAAAAGAAGATTATTATGGATCAGTTTGTTCCTTAGATGATTGAGAAGTTTGAAAGTTATATATAGGTGGAGTAGGGAAAGACTTCCAATTAGTGATCCACCAAATAATTAGGCTGAATGAACATAGAGATGTTTGCACAATTAGTCAAACATAGGTATTCTTTTTTCTTTTAAAAAAAAGAACACTCCATCCAGCTAGCTAGTTCTTCATCGATACTTAATGTAATTAAGACTCATTTTGCATATTGGTCAATATTGATTTTCCCTCAATAATAACAAGGTAACATAACACGCCCTCGCGCACACAGAAATTTAAAGAAGATGGTTATATACCTAGCTAACCGTGTTTTTGAAAAAAAAAGACTTGATATATATCTTAATTAACATAACTTAACAAACGTCCTTTAATATAATCAAAATTAGATATAAATTTTTCGTCAAAATTAGATATCAATACTTCTTACATTAGTAGGCCAGAGAAGTACTCTTATCTTAATCCTAACTATAAGATATATTTAGTTGAGGTTAATTTTTAGCTATAAATACAAATTATTTTAGAAGTATCCTATAATATACTACCTCCGGTCCTAAATATAGGAGCTAATTGACTTTTTTTTTAGAGATTAAGGTTCCGAAATAGGTTATTAAATGATGACATATTTGATATATTTTTAAATTATCCATTAGTTTATAGGTAAAATAAACTAATTTAAGGAAAAAAATTAGGTAAATCAATTTATAATTAACTTGTTTTGCTTAAAGATTTTCTAGAAAAAGTCAATTACCTCTTATATTTAGGACCGGAGGGAGTATATTATAATGAAGATGTCTATTTAACTCATAATAATCATCCCAAATTAACTAGTGCTCTTTATATTAAACGCAAAGACGGTAGCTAGTATTAAACATCAAAGATCGATATCATCATTTTTATATGTATATTTTTGGCTATCTGCTGGAAGATATATAGCATCAACATATTATACTTATATGTATAACACTTAACTAACTAGTATTATTAGATCAAGAAGGGCCAGCACCAAAATCCACCAATAACGCCGTCAAAACTTTTGACACTCTAATAGATAGAAATTCGCAATCACAAAAACCATGACGTTTCAAGTTTCAGTATAATAATTATATTGCAGAATTTAACGTCATGATTATTTGCCTAATTTCATGTCTAATTTACTACTATACGATATAGACATGTGTGTGTGTATTATGTATATATAAATAAAAATAACAAAATTATGAAGCCCCCACTATTTAGAAGATGTCTCATATTCAAAGATCGATAAAACTTTATCAAACAATGCCAGTGATGAATTGAATAAAACAGGAGGCTGAAGAGAAACATAGAGGCTAGAGCAAAAACAAGACATTGGATTTAACAATAATGGATACGCATTATTTTCATGTTGATATTTAATTTTTTTGTATTCTTCAAGTAGCTAGTTTCCGATCCTATACCCATTTATGATAAAAAAAAAGATCCTATACCCATTGGTTTCACCGCCTGGTTTTAGTAGACATTATAATCTGTGGACTAGTACCTAGTCCTTGTAACTTTACCATATATATATCGCAAAATAAATCAACCCTACATTAAGAATAGTAACTAACGCCCTTGCTGTAACTTTGCTGTCAATAATCCTATGTATCATAAATCAAGTTGGACAATATTTACAGCGAAACTAAACATTCTTCAAAAGCAATGACCCGTACGTTCTCGCGGTTTTAAACAGTAATATTGCCTATCCTTTTAAATATATGAACTATAAATTTTGGTTATCAACATAAAACATAAGACTTTAATTTCATATCTGTTTTGCCTCTTAAACTTTGTAATTAGTTTTCATACAAATTATTATCTCTATTAATTGCACATATTAAAGGGTTTATGTTTCCATCAAAGTGTTACAATTCACTTGATAAATTTGTTATCTAACTCTTATCTTATCTATAACTCTTGATATAAAAATCATATTGAATAATTAAGAAATACTCCCTCCGGTCCTAAATATAGGACCTAGATGACTTTTTTGGGGAGATTAAGGAAGCTTTAATTTTAGATGTCTTTCCAATAATACCCCTCATTAATTATCATAGTAAAGCAATTTCATTAGTAATGTCTGGTGGAGTGGTCGTGGGTGCACACTTAGTTTTCGCATGTGTTAGGTGTTACAATTTCGATTCCAGTCAGGGTCAAATGCATGTTTTTTTAATTTATCAATTAAAATGAAAGACTAAGGATGCAAACTGGCCCTGGGGTAGTTCGAACACGCGTCATATGCTTTCCAGTATAAACCTTCGACCACTCCAGCAGTAGCCTTTATCACAGTTTGTTTCTGGGTTACTCTAATATAAAAAGGGAAACTGAACACTATTGATAATTATGGTCACAAGGGGTTTCGAACCCGGATGCTTGTGGTTTCACATGAAGCCATCAACCAATGAGGTTGATTTCCTTTTTGGTATTAATGTAACATACAGTATTAGGGAGTTGAAGAAGAAGAAGGGTAATTTAGGAAAAAGGTGACCAAAAGTGTATCTAGGTCTTATATTTAGGACCAAAATGAAGACTCTATCTAGGTCCTATATTTAGGACCGGAGGGAGTATTAAGGAAATCAAATCAATAATTTAATTATAGTATATATAGTGCATGATCTATCGGAAATATTTAACACTTATGATTTGTACGTATCAACAGGTGGATGATAAAAACCAAGCAGTAATTTTAATCGTGAAGATCTCTATGCATTATTCTGCTTATTGGATTCTCCGCCGCCAAAGAATCTCCTTCAATATATATAGCACTCTCACCACCTCATAGCTTCTGATCACACTTTATCATCTCAATCATCACCATCATGGGTGGTAGCATGAGCTGCCTCACAGGTTCATCATCACAACCCAAACCTGCCTCACCAAAACCATCTTCAAATAATAAAAATGCCTCATCACCATCTTCCTCTTTCATCAAATCCAAGAGTCTCTCCAAGAGAGCATCAACACCATATCATCATCATAGTCAAAGAAGAAGAATGTACACTAAGGAAAAGCAAAACTATAAAAAGAACCTGATGGAGATGTCTAGTAGGGATTATTCTCTAACACTTGATGATCATTCATCATCATCAGCTGGATTCAGAACCCCAAGGAGAAAGATTCATCCTTCTTCTTCAAGACAAGGTCATAGGCGTTTGATAAGGGATGCTAAAGACAGCATGTGCCTTGAAAGACCCGTGATGATGAGTAAATATAAGATCCAACATGAAGTAGAAGAGGAAGAGAGGTCAGAATGTTTATCATCAATATGTAAGGAGGAGAAGAGGGTAAGGTTTAAGCTTCCGCACAAGTTGATATGGTACTCACCAGAAGTAGAAGAAGGCGGTGGTCATAGTGGTTATTATTGTAATGATACAACAAGTGATGATGATTATTCTTCTTCTTCCTTCTACTTTACATTGGAAGAAAATTTAAGAGGAGGTGGTGGATCATCATTTGAATCACATTCACCGGATGAGATTTGTGTCAAACTTGCAGTTAACACCCTTCCTCAGGCCTCTTTCTCGTCAATGTTGTGATGACGAAAAAGAAGAAAATGGGTCAACTTTCTAATGATGATGCATGATTGAAAACCACATGTACATATGGTTCTTAATCATGGTACATGGGTTAATTTTATAACATCTTTCCTTAATATAAGATCTAGTTTACATTACCTTAAAATTAGGTTTTACATTAAGGGAGGGAATTAATTAACGTAAAGAGTGGGTTTTTATATCTATTTTGTCTCATGCTGCTGGCATCGCTTTAGCTATTGTTGACCTTATCACTGCTCAGAACATAAAGAAAAGAATCGTCATAAAACCATCCCATCATTAGTCGTTTGATAAGTTGGAGAATAGTACCATTTCAAGGGATATGATGTTGCTTCGTTTGTATGGCGGAGGAGTCAGTTTTGTATGAAAAACATATATAATCGTATATGCAGCCACTCGAACCAATGAATTATTAAATAAGTTTCTTGACCAACCTATATAAAGAGTTTTGTATTGGTTGATTGGGTTGGGTTTTATTTTCATTTTTTCTTTTGAGTTTTTTCTTGGACTGACTTTTTTCCTTGAGTCTGGAACAACACCTTTTTGTAGTCGAAAAATAATAATAGTGCATTATGTTTGTGTGCTTTATTAGTAACTCGATTTAACTCGAATATAATAGTCCCGATAATTATTGTAACATCATTCTAACATTTTTATTGGAGAAATTAAGGACACAAAATCATCCCTTTAAGTTGTCTATATATATCTTTTCTTTCAAAACTAATTAATATATTCTGTTTATAAATTAACCTACTATTATCTAATTAAAGTGAGATATGTGTTATGATTTAATGCTCTAATTTTCCCCTCAATTTCCAATAAAAATCAAAATAATCTTGTATTGATGACTAAAGAGAGTATATCGTTCATATACAGGAAATTTCTGTTCAATTGTGGATTTATGTTTTTCATATTCAAATACTACCTTTAATCCTATTAATTATGAGATCACTTTGGCCTTTATTGAGAAATTGAGTGTGCAAAATTAATCACTTTAATTATTTATAGTTATCATTTTCCTCAAAACCAATGTATTCTACTTATTATAAACTTACCATAATCTAATTACATGTGTTGTGTTATAATTTAGAAGTCTAATTTACTTCCAAAACTTAAAAAAATAGTAAAAGTAATCTTATATTTAAAATTCAAAAAATTTTGGGTCTAGATTAGATTGAATATTATATTTCAACCGTGATCTGTATGATGTTGTTTGAATCATTATTAACTCTTTAACCGATTTGATTTAAATTTTTTATATAAAATTGCATTTAAAATATATTTTAAATATATTAAGTCGCAAGCACGCACACAATTTAAAGATTATATACTTGAACACTGTATACGTGTGCCTCATTTCATTCAACTTTATTTCGTTATTGTAATGGATTGCCAGATAAGCCCTTAAGCCAACTCAATTTGGTTGGTAATGTTTTCTTAGATATCGTTTCATCTCTTTTCTAGTTTCTCTACTATAGGATTTTTCTTCATGGATTGTATCCAAGACCATTGTATTTTAATTGTCATATTTTCAATCCTAAATATTGGATCCATTTTAATTATGTTATTAGTTAAGTTAATTATAATTACTTCAGTTAAAAAAAAAATCAGTTCAGAAAAAGTTAATTATAATTACATTATATTATTAAAGCACCATAAATATCTACTTTTATTTTTTAATCCATCTCTTAATTATTTACTATTGAGCTCATCAATAGGAATGAGTTGAACAAAATTGGGATAAATTAGATATATAATGTTTTATTTCCAAGATCAATCTCACGTCTTCAAGTAAATAGCATAGTTAGCATAGATTTAATGTACAGTTAGCATAGATTTAATGTATAACTTTTTTTTATGTGAGCATCCTATATTTAAAATAATATTATATTCAACAAGTTACTAGTGAATGTTTCACATTTTACATCATTTTATATATGAATGGTTTACACAATTAGGGAGAAAAATATACTATATAGCAATAATGATAAAATTAGCATGAATTGATGTTCTTTTTTATGTAATTTTCTCATTCATATATCATCTGTCCTTAGAAACATTAAACTTATAAAGCACCTTTAAAATGTTCGAAATTCCTAATCTAACAGCAAAAGCAATCGAATGTTAGACTTAGTAAGCACCAACTCATAAATACTTGGCCCAATTATACAAACCAAGGATGGTTGTTACAATTCTACCAAAATAAGGAAGTGGATATTACAAAATCTTACAAGTGCTCCATATGTAACAACTAAAACCCTCTATCCTTTTCTATTTTTGGGGGTGGGAGGGAATAGTTAATGAAAACCATAGAACTTTAGAATTGTGCACTGATATCAGTCATCAGCAGAACTATGAGACACTGGTAAGATACAAAATAGCATTTTAAAAGTGGCAACCAAAAGGTGGGGAAAATAATCGAAGGCAGTATTGTCTGTCTTTCTTTTCATTTACTCTATATTCTGTATATGAGAAACAAATAGACGCATGGAAAGAGTGAGGTGAATTTAGGGAGCAACATTCATAAATTCACTCTTGCCATAAGGCTGCATCGTCTAGCACAACCAATCAGTGAATCAGTCACCTATCCCTCAATATAACATAACTGGATCCATTAGTCTTCTGTATCTTAGAGATTCTCTTTAAGATCCCAGCAAAAGCTTGTTTATCCTGCAAATAGCAAATAAACTCAAGGTGTAATTTCAGCCGTGAAGGATATGTTGACATGGCATAATAATATTTTTAACTGCCATTGCTATGATACTTGGCACAAACTATGCATTCCCATCTTTACATGCCACACAATTTACATGTTCGTCTAATTAAACAAGGCATTCCTTAGCTAATTGAACATAACATTAGTGTCAGTCAGCATTGTCTAAACAAGCTGGTTCATATAAAATAAACCCAAAATAAATGCCATAAATAATAGCAATGCAATAACAACAACCACAAATCATTATCCCACTAGGTAGGGTTGGATACATGTCGTATGATGTCATTATTGTTAATCCATGTTCATGAGATTCGACAGAGTTTTACAAATAATAGCAATGCATTTGAAAACTTTTACATATCCAAATTTAATCAAATTAAAATTAAAATATAGATTGCGGTAAAATCAAAGCATTCGACATAACAGAGGATAAAGCAAAATATTTTGACAGAGCTTACCTCTGAACATCTCAGTCTAGCCTTAAATTTAGCGACAAGGTCCTGTGTGGTCACTGGACTCTTCTGCATTAAAACAGCCCTAATTTCTTCTTCAGTCACAGGCCCTGATGCTGTGGTAGCAGAAGACCCAGCTTTTGATGAAGGTGTCGATGCACTTTTTGGTTGTGCATTACTTTTGGGTGCAGACCCGTTTTCTTCTTTAACAGATGATTTTTGTTCCTGATTCATACCATGGGACAACCAAAACTTTTGAAGTCCAATAACGATTGAAAAGATAATTTATTTAAGAGAAACTGAAAATAAATGCTTACACAGCACGAGCTTTACGGGAAACTTATAATAAAAAGTTAGAAGCCATAATGCAAGTGGAGCATAATCAATATGAAAATGCCTGAGTTTTTTCTTTTTTTTTTGCAACTGGCAGTTGGAGCCTTTGGCCGCCAAACCCGGATTCCCCCCAGTATCCGGCGCCTTTTTCTAAGTCCCTGACCTTCTAACTCTGGGCCAAATAACCCAGGGCAACCGACTAAATCAGAGCAGAATTATATTTGAAGGCATACCCATGTAAGGTGCTTTGCACCAAAAGTGGGGAACTAATTTAACCCAAGTTTAATTAGGGAATATTTTATCCAAATTAGTATAAAGCAGCCTCTGAATTCAGCCATTATTAGTTTTGCACGTCTGTCTTTTCAAAATCTATGCAACCAACACATGCAGTCAAATAATGCATTATCTAAAGTTATCCAAGCTCTAGGAATTACTAAATAAGCATGCTCTCCCAAAAAAGTAAAAAAGCAAAAGGCTCCGTAAAAGCAAGCTCATGGAAGTAATGACATACATTTTCCGTCTTCACTTTCTTTGGTGGCACTACAGATGTTTTTGGTGATTCCTCATTTATTTTTCTCTTCCCCTTTGAAGTCTTTGAATTCGATGGAGTTCCTCGAGCAGGTTGAGATTGTGAAGGCTTTGAAGGGCTGTTGTCAGCAGGTTCTTCCTTAGGAACATCCTTCTGCTTTGGAGGAACCACGGATGGAAGCTCATCATCAATCTAAATAAACCAAACTGACTCGTTAAGTGATGAAAAAGATCAATTTAGAGTTAAAATAATCATTTGCAGGAGTTAAGGGGGTCGCAATGATATCCAATCAATTGAATCAGCCACTTCTCTGTTCTGAGAAGTCAAGTTCATAGCAAATGCAAAATCAACTACTCAAATATTGTACTGTGCCAAAAGCTTTGCCACCCCATGATGTTATTAGTTGCCCCAAGCATCAAAGTAAAACTAGGAACAATTGAAAGAGAAAAGAAGACACACATCATCATCGTCATCGTCATCCTCAGCTTCAGATTCATTCATCCCATTAGCTCGACCAAGCAGCTTCTTCAACTCCTTCCCGGATTTACTCAAACCCCCCTCCTCTTCATTCTCTTCATCCTCATCTTCGTCATCCTGAAATTACAAGCCAAAAATTAATACATACAAGGAAGAAATCAACCCTCTTCATCTTTTTGAACGATAATCATCACTGTTTAAAAAAGTGCTCGTAAAGCTTTTGTTTCCAACAAGGAGCAGGTCACAAACTTTACTTCCAACAACAGGGTAAACATTAACTATAAGACAGATTCATGCTATGTAAGTGGGAAATAAAGTATTTGTGAAACTACAGTGACACAAAAAAAGAAAGAAATAAATTAGCCAGGACATCTTCATATGAAGCACAAATGCAATCAGAGCATGCCTATGCGGTATGCCCAACAAGTTTGAGCATTAAAATCTGACAAATAAAAAGCACAAAATAGAAACTAGAATCTTTACATTTAATATGTCAATGGCCATGCTTCTATGACAATTACAAAAAATACAATGTTATTTTGGCCCCATCGCAAAGTTCCAATTCAATCACTAAACAGACTGCTCAACAAAATATGTTTAGATTAATTCTCCTTAAAAACTTCCCATATCATTTCAAATTTTATTCCACCCAAAAAGGGACTACTTCCATTTTTCAGGTAAATAACTTACCTCTTGCTGCAGAAACCATACTTGCATTAGTGAATATATCTTATGGAGGATTTTTTTGGGGCAGGGGGGCAAAACAAAACCAAAATCCAGTTCTAGGCGTAGCTAAAGACGCATCAACAAATTTATCATGCAAAACACCAACTGCACGATTATAACATAAATTCATCCGCCAAAATGACTATTTAAAAATAACAATAACCTGCTTTATTTCAGGAGGAGCAGGAACTTCAGGAGCCAAATCTTCCCTTTCCTCAGGATCATTACCAACAGCTTCATCGTCATCAGTGAAAATCTCCTCATGCTCCCAATCATCACCTATAAAGAGGTACAAGTATATCCATCAAGAAAGAATAACATAACATGATAGATCCGTTGACATGCTCATAAAGCTTTCAGCAGATTATGAACTAATCTAATTATCATATATAGTACATCAAAGAGCATCCTATATTCTTAGTTTGCTAGAAATCAATATTTCACAATGTAACATAATATGATCACATTTACTGAGTATATACCAAATGGCTATACCAGTTGGCAATAATTTTAAGCTGCATAATGTTTTCTTCTGTATTTAAGGTCTATCATACTCATCTAAGCCACTAACTAATGCTTCCATACATATATTTTGTAAAACCTCATATTCCAAAATTTTATTATCCAGACAATTTGATTTTGTAATCACTCTATCAGCTATATGATAGACAAAGTGATCCACAGCAATGAATCCTTTTTAGCAGAATGGATTACCAAACAGTTCCTATAGTCATGGCATATACCTATTTTATCTATATCAATGAAATGTGATTGTAGTGAGGAATTGCATGGCAAATTGGTCATTTATTTCAGCATGAGACTTGCTAGAAAACGGTGATAAAAATTATAGCCACACTCATTAGCAAATACAATGAACAAACAAGATTATGCTCACCCTTCTCACTATCATCATCGTCTAGATCATGGTCCCCTCCTCTTGGACCTTCTTCATCATCATCGCCACCTCTTTTATCGAGTCCAAGTCTATTTTTCCTAGCTGCCTCCTCCTCTTCATCCTCTTCCCCCTTATCAGAGACATGACCTTCATCATCATCACTGCTTTTTTTACGTCCTCTCCCCCCTCCTCCTACACCACCACTTTCCTTGTCTTCAAACCTTCCATGTTCACCAAATGCAGCAGGGCCATTACTTGCTGCCTTCATCATCCATCTTTCATAGCCATCAGCAGTTTTCTTTCTATTCTTCATTTTCTCTTCTGCTTCTTCCAAAGTCAGTTGCTTATACTGTGCAACCTTGTTAAAATTGTACCTAAAGGG
Source organism: Mimosa pudica (assembly GCA_029929735.1). NCBI lineage: Eukaryota > Viridiplantae > Streptophyta > Magnoliopsida > Fabales > Fabaceae > Mimosa > Mimosa pudica. The sequence goes on from JAKELP010000020.1 coordinate 4,792,813, forward strand.
ACAAATGTACATATAACTCATCTGCCTGAATTCTTTGACCAAAGGTTCGAATAGTATTAATACTAATCCTTCTAAAATAATCAAAACTACAATCATAGGAAAGATCTTCCCCAAAACAATCATCTAAAAAATAAACATACCAAGAACCAGCAGGAATGGCAACAAATTCCTTCCTTTCCATCATTAGCAGGTAATATGTAGCTGATTGTGCACCTTCAAGTTGACCCTGGTACTGTGACTGCCCCGTTTCATCCTCCAAGAGCCAGGGCTTATTCTTGTACTTCTCCTGGATAAATTCATCAAAAATCAACAAATATCACAGGCAGTTGGTTTACATATAGCATTAAGATAGGACATGTCCAGCACTTTTCTATCGGACAATCATGATACTAGTTACCATTTTTTTTTTTAAAAAAAAAAGCTGAACTCAATCATGCTCATTAATCTCCCACAATTCACTAGCAACTATATAATGCCAAGATGACTAAGATAATTGCCTTTTTCTTCCCTGTATAACCACATAAATGTTCCTTTAAACTCAAACCTTATACTAAAGACATCCTCATATAAGAATTGCAACATGTCAAATCCACACTTACTCAAATGCAAGGTACCCATCATAAAACTCAAAAACAAGGGGATAGTGGTCTACATACATGAGGATAGGTTCATTACCCGTAACGTATCAGTGACTTGGCGGCCCTGCAATCCATCCTTCTGAATAGACCACTTATTTTCAGCACTTTTCTTTTTAGAAAAATCAGGCAACCCAGTAACAAATCTTCCAATAAAGTAATTTTTCTCATTGCCAGAACTTGCACGAACGTTATACTCCTGTCAAATAACAAAACCCCATCAACCCTCTGCGCCCTAGAAAAGGAAATATCAAAACTTGACTATATTAAAGCATCGACTCTATAATAGACACAGTACAAAAAATCCACCAAAACACTCCGTGTATTATAATAACACTTCCCACAAGTAATCACTAATCACTATGCATCTAAAGAAAGCAGAGGGAAAAAATTTGGAAATTTGGAAATTTGAAAAACCAACAATTCCCCCATTAAAAAAAACAAACCCAAATCAATCAAAAGTTGACTATATTAAATCATTGACCCTATAATACACACAGTACCAAAATCCACCTAAACTTTCCCTCCCATGAAAATAACAATGCCCGCAAGTAATCAATTACCATGAATCTAACCAAAGCCAGAGATAACTACAAAATTTGAAAAATCAACAATTCAACCATTAAAAAAAAACCCGAATCAATCAAAAGTAGACCATATTGAAAAAAGGTCCAGCTAAACCTTCCCTTCTATGAAACTAACACTTCCCACAAGCAATCAATTACAATGAATCTTACCAAAGCCATAGATAACAACATTGGGAATTCACAAAATCAACAATTCACCCATAAACAAGAATCAATCAAAACTCACCTAAATTAAATCATTTAAACTCAAGAATTACACATAGTACAACAATCCACCTAAACTTTCACTACCCACAATCAATCACCAATAGGGTATTTAAAAAATCAACAATTCACCCATAAAAAACAAACAACAATCATTCAAAACCCACCTAAATTAAATCATTCAGCCTCAAGAATTACACATAGTACAACAATCCATCCACCTAAAGTTTAAATTTGGGAAATCCAAAATTGACCCATAAAACAAAAAAACGAACCCTAATCAAGCGAGTGAGGGTGGTTCCACAATCTTGACACTTAGCTTTTTTGTGGGCCATGTTTTTGCCACAGCTCAAGCACAAAGTCATGTGCTTGCAGTTACTTCCGTACAGATCAGAGGTCGAGCCACACCCTCCACACGACGCCTTCAACGTAAGGTCCATCGACATTTTTGTGGGTATCTCTGAATCGAAGGAAAAATCAAAACTTGAAGGAAAACGAAGGGTCTAGCCTAGGGTTAATGCTTTGAAATTGAGATCATCATTTTGAAGTTTGGTTTTGGACACTGCACAGATTTTGGACCCAATCGGAATCGTTAAACCAAACTGTCCGTGTAATGTAAATATATAATGTTAGCTTACACATATAAATATAGAAAAGTTCTTATAAATTGCTAAAGTCAAAGTAGGGTTCAATGTAGTTAGTTTACTCTTCTTTTCCTTAGAGCCTTCGCTGTCCGGCCCCTTCGCGGAACCGACTAATCCGAAATTGCCGTCGGGATTCCCATTTTGGGGTGACGACTTCCCAAGGGTTCGAACTCATGACCTGGTGGGTACGCGGTGTCTTACCTTTCCCCTTTCTTACCTGCTGGTCTAAGCTCCTTGGGCAGGTAGTTAGTTTACTTTAATTATCTACTAAGTTAAGAACACATGTTTACCCTATTTGTTATTCTTTTTTTGACTTTATAATCTGGTATCCTGGGCCAGCCCTAATGTCAAGGGGAACTCAACAAGATCAAACTAATCCAGATCCGCACTGGGGCTTTCATTTAAGGGTAAAGTTCTAGCCAAGGAGCAGACTGCATTCCCAAAACTCGAATTTGAGACATCTGGTTAAGCGACGAAGTGAGGTAACCACGCTTGATTTACCCTCTTTGTTATTCTGAATGCAGATGTTATGACTGGTAACTTGTTACAAATGAAATACTTGTTATAAGTCATATAATATAGACATGTATGATTATTGTCCAATAACTTATAATATATGGTCAAAACATTGTTATCCACTAGTCAAGCAGTTGTTGTTATCTTGTGAATAATAAAAGAAGGACAAAAATGTTTTATTGATTTAAAAGATAATTAAAATGAGATCCTTGGAACCCTTCTTTAATTTTACCATTTTATGAGACATTTTCTATATTATGTGTGTTGAGTAAGAGCTCGAATTAATTACCCTTATTTATTCTCTATGAAGCATTTTCCGAATCCATCTTTTGAAGGAAAAAACTCTTCTCTCAATTTTTTTTTATTTAAAGGGGCAAGCACTAACGGTTTGAGGTTACAAGTGGGATTGAACCCGCAACCTCCATCTAAAGGGGAGATATCATACCACTGAGCTACAAGGCCCTTGGTACTCTTCTCTCGATTTAGCGTTATATATATTTTGGGATGTTTTATTTGGGTGGTTATATCTCTTCTCTGTTAAAAGATAAGTGACAATTGAATTTCAAAATGATTTTAACTAATTTAATAGAAGATTAACTAGTTGAGCAAATACATTTACTAATGAAAAACCTCTTTATGAGATTTTGAAATTCAATTGTTATTTAGTTGGGTTTTCCCCTTTAGAAAAAAAACTAATTTAATAGTGTAGTTGTTTAGGGTTAGTATTATTATTCATCTGTGAATTTTCATTCAACTTTAATTGTTATTTATAAATTTAAAATTTGGTGGTTATGGTTTTTCAAATTTCACTCTATTTTAGTTTATTTTATGAACTTAGACATGAGTATTTTTTTATCATTATCTTTTGTGATTGGTTCATGAACTTAATGTTGTTGGTTCATGAACTTAATGTTGTTTATAGACATTCCATGAAATCGAACATATCAAAGCTATTAATTGTAAAGTTAAAAAAACCAAAACTAAAATGTATAAAGATAAACGATTGAAAGTCATATTAACTCTTTTTCAAGTAAAATTTGTATTATTGAAGCACAAATAGGATGCAGCAAGTGGAGAATTCACGTACTTCTAACTTATTTTCTTGCAATTGGTGACAAAGATATTGTTGGTGAAGTCTTTTTTTTTTTTAATAATGTTGGCGAATTCATTTGGATTGTTAAATTAGTTTATTTATGGAATCGTGTAAATTTTAATGGCCAAAATACACCATAGAATCCTCATTACAAGTTCAATGTGGACAAAAACTTGATTTAGGGTCTGTTTGGATTCAGCTTCTGGAGAATAACTTTTGGAGAATAGTTTTTGAGTAGAATAACTTTTCTGAAAATAGCTTTTGATGAAATGAGAGTGTTTGGATTAAACTTTTTGAGAAGAGTTTTGAGAATAACTTTTGAATAGAATATAAATTTTCTGAAAAATTGTAGGATGAATAGCTCTATATGTTTCTTTTATTTAAAATAAGTGTTTTTCCTAAATGAAAAATCTAATCTTTCAGTTGTAAAAGGAGAAAAATGTAGTTTTTCTCAAAATAGTTTTTGGAACCCAAACTAGTTTTTCTTCTCAAAATAGCTTATGCAAAAAAATTGAGTGTTTGGATATCTTTGTATAAAACCTAGGTTTCAGAGCCAGAATAACTTTTGAAAATTTATCCAAACAGGCACTTAAAATATAAGTCTATTTCGAAAATATTTTTTTCCCCAAAACTTAGCTAAGAATTGTGAAATGTGTATTATATTTTCTCTTAGCGGTTAAAATATTAACGATTAAAAATAATCCTCTATGCTTACTTCAAGAGCAAATATGATCTTTCGTGCATACATTTAGGACAAATACGACAATTCATGCATATTTTTTTTGAGTGAAACAATTCATGCATATTGTAGGTGCTAATACAATCCTTCGTGTACAATTTTGGCATACATTTTGGTCAAAAACATATTTCAAGTACATATGATTCTACATACTCTGGAGATATATATGACTCTTAACCCTTTACAAAATCCTACTTAGAACATAACTATATTATAATAAGCACACAAGCCTATACCTATGATTTCATATATTATTTACTTTAAACTTGTAAAATCGCCCTTTATGTCTCAATAAGTAGTAAAAAAATAAATCTGTGAGGAATATACTTTATTTTCTCCAAATATACCCTCATTTGTTTATAAAACAAAGATAACGTACGAGTCAACTCAATATAACCTGGATGCTTCCTTGGTAACTAACTAACTACATGTGGATAAGCATCCATGCACAATGACGGTTGAAGTGCCAGTACTAGAATACTTTCTAAATTTGATCATAAACTTATGGTGAATTATAAATGGACAGCTTTCACTTCTCATATGATAAAGTCACTACCCCATATAGCACAATCCCCGCCAACAAGATTTCAATAATTCAATCCAAAGTCTCACTTCTCCTTTTCTTTATAATAATCTCACTCTCTCTTACTTTAATTTCCCTCACTCTGTTTTTCCCCTCACTCTGTTTTTCTCTCCTCTTCCACACTCTTCCACCACCACAATACAATGAAACCTTCTCACAATCCCACCCACCAAAATGACCATTCTACCCCTCCCAATCCCAATTCCCAAAATACCCCCCACCGATCCAAGGCAGCCACCAAGATCCAATCTTTCTACCGTGCCCAAAAAATCCGCACCCTCTACAAACAAATCTCAGCCGTTGATTCCGAGGCAGACAATCTCCAACGTCTGATCCAACGGCAGGAAACAGTGGACGCCGTACGGACCAACGAGGTGGAAAAAATAAAGATGAATGAGGCCTTAATGGGTCTTTTACTGAGGCTTGATTCTGTGCCTGGGATTGATCCAACGGTGAGGGAGGGTAGGAGGAAGGTGAGCCGTAGGATTGTGGGGTTGCAGGAGATTTTGGACTCTATTTGTGAGTCTAAGGTGGGTGATTATTGTGATTATTGGTGGGGGTATAATGGTAATTGTAATGGGGGTGTTGAGAATTGGGGTGATTTTATTTGGGACATGGAGGAGAGTGTTTGTAGGGAGAGGGGTGGGGATGATTTGAATAGGTTTTGTGCTCACAATTTGGGTTTTCGATGTCTTGAAAGGTTCCTTCGTCAACCTTAAATTTCACAATTTGTGATTATGATGTTTACTTGAAAATTCGGAAATAAGGTATAGTTACTACTACTCCACCTGTCCTAATTTACAATTTACAAGTTGATGTTTTTGCGAAAATATGACTTGATTTTAATATATTTTACATGTTTGGTCATATAGTACTAGTTTAGTTCTTTGGCAAAAAAAAATATTAGTTCAGTTCCTCGGATTATAGTTATGAGATTAAGTTGACTTTTTTTTTATTTATCTGGTCAAATAAATCTTTTAAATTGTAACATATATTATATAAAATTGTATTATATTTATATGTTAGTTTATAAGTAAAATAAATTATTTTTAAGGAAGAAATATAAATATACAAATATAAAGGGATTTGTTTTTTATCATTAATTTCTCTTGAAAGTCAACTTCTTAAAATTAGGACATGAGGGAGTACTTCATAAGGTGAATTAGTTTTGGTTCAGGCAAAAAAAGGTGAAGTATAGTTAATTTGAAGTAATATAAGCATTGTTAGTTTCTGAAAATAAAAGTCAACTTGATTTTATAATTAGGAGTAGAGGGAGTAGTTTAGTGAGAGCAAATAATTGGTGAATTCATATTAAGATCCATATGAATGAAATTCAGAACCGGTGCAAGCTCCTTCAGTTACCAAATTCAGCAAGTTCAGAACTGGAATTGCTGAAGATGTGATAGATAAAGCATGGTAATTGATATGCTAGCTATACTTCAAACATGTATGTACACAACTATAGCCAAATTGGAATGCATTTATGCAACTTAATTGTAAATTACTTCCATATATGGATAGTATCTGGGTTGTATTGTAAATACAAGATTTGAAACTACTGTTGGAAACTTGAAGGAACAAAGTTCTGAATTGTGAATGAAGTGCAAGTGTGTGTGTGTGGCTTCTAGTTCACACAGCTACACTTGCACTTGAGCATGCATCTTTTGCAGTCAGAGAGGGTAGGGTAGCCAGTGTTGCAGTCACATTTCTTGATGCAGACAGACTTTGAGGTGCCACTCCATAAGCAACGAGCCATGCATTGAAGGATTGGTGAGCAGGGTGGGCAACCTTGCTTCATCTGGTTCACAATGCAGCCCTTGCAGCCACTGGCATTGGGTGAGCAACCTATCACTGGATAAACCAGCATCACCATAATAACCAGCGCCACCACCGCCTTATGTTCATGTACTTGAGCCACCATGGCTTGTTTCTTCACTTCCTTGTGGGTATAAGGTAATTGCTTCAGCCTTTTAGGTATTTTCTTAATTGGCCTGCTAGGTTATATAGCACTCTTGAGTCTTGACTAGTTTTGGAGGAGTGTGTATATAATATTGAAGGTTGTGGGGAACAGTCTTGCATGCTATTGCTTGGATATTCCATGTGTGATCTGTTGATAAACTTTGGAGGGGAAGCATACACGTATGTAGAGTAGTAGCATCGAAAATGAGGAAATATTTAATGTTTTGCAACTACCAGATTTATTGCTATTATGTCTCTGCCGTGCCAGTTCTTGCCTTCTTGGTTTGCACAATACTTGGCTAGAGTAGATATTGAAGATATACTAGTTGAATTCTTAATCTCAATATGGTCTGAGATATACTCCCTCCGGTCCCTAATGTAAGAGCCCAAAATTTGAATGATTTTGGTCCCTAATGTAAGAGCTCACCCCATATTCTCTCCTCATTTAATGCATTTTTTCCTACTTTACCCCTTACTCTCTTTCATATTTATTAATGCTTATATATTTCTCTCTCTTAAAAGTACCATAATAAATATGGGCAATTTTGGAAAAGAAGCATTAACTCCAGACACCCAACTAACATTCACATGTTTTCTTAAGAAGCGTTTTTTGGACGGCTAACTCTTACATTAGGGACCGGAGGGAGTACATTCAAAAAATTAGGTGCTTCATGGTTGTTTCGCTTTTCCTCCTTCTAGACCTTTTGGAAGTTTTTCGTGGTTAAAACATTTAATAGTTTCAATCAGTCTTCTTTCTTTTTACTATAAACCATATTTAAAACGGTTAGTGACAAAGGGTAAAAGTTAGTGATAACAAAGTTTAGTGAATAAAGCCAGAATTTTTGTTAAAAGTTAAAACGGTTATAAATGTTCTTATTGATACGTGTGATTCAGTTATATGTGTGTTATAATAAATTATAATGAGGGTTATAGGGAGTAAGTTACTGTGACTTATACTCTCTACAGCATTATCAGTATGCACTTCCTCCTTACCTTCCTAAAGGTAAAAGTTAATTGACCTTTTTTTTTTTAGAATCTTGAGAAAGTTAAATAGGTTATTTTAAAAAATTGACTTTCTTGAATTTTTTTCTCTAAACTAGTTTATTTAACTTAATAGCTAACATGATCTAATAATATATACTTCCTCCGCTCAAATATAAGAGTTAGTTGGTTTTTTTTGGAGAATTTTATATAAGCGAGATTAACCACTTAATCATAACATATTTTGTATATTATTAGATGGGTAAAGGAGCAAATCTGGCCCCCAAGTAACCACCAAGGAGCGCTGAGTACCCTAAACTAACCACAGACCCAGATCTATACCCCAAGTAACCAAGATGTTAAAAAACTACCCCGGTTGGACGGTCAACAACGTTTGACCGTTACTTTGCCTGTGTGGATGCCACGCGAGCACCGGTTTTGCCACTTGGCGCCACCTAGGATAAGTGTGTGGGTCCCACATTAAATAAAAAAAAATTTGTCCTCCCTCTTCATCAACAAACAACCCGCCGCCACCCCCCCCTCCCCCAACACCCACCAACCCCACCCCTCCACCTCCCCCCACCACACACACTACCCCTCCACCTCCCCCAACACCCACCAACACCAAACCTCTTATCATCACCCTTACCTACAATCATATCATTACCATACGGAATCTCAAAGCGATGAAACCGATTCTTGAACTTACGGTTATGGCGGCATTGGTGGCCAAGGCGGGAGGGGAAATCCAACGGCCGCAACGACATGTGGCGGTTAATCGGACGGAAAGTAATCATCGTCAGTGGAACAGAATCACCAGAAGACTCAGACGATTTTTCAATCTTGGAATTGGAAATTTCAGGCTGTACGGACTCATCAGAGACGATCTTTTCGCTGGGAAGGAGGATGGTGTTGGAGTCGTCGATTTTAGTGTTGGATTCAGGCAAGAGATCGAGGGCTGAGGAAAGCGTGAAGAGGAGGCTAAAGAGATGGAGGGAGGTGGGCGGTGAAGGGGGTGGGGCGGGTGAAGGGAGGGAGGGAGGTGAAGGGAGGGAGGGCGGTGAAGGGGGTGGGGTGTGTGGTGGGGGGAGGTGGAGGGGTGGGGTTGGTGGGTGTTGGAGGGGGGGGTGGCGGCGGGTTGTTTGTTGATGAAGAGGGAGGGCAAATTTTTTTTTTTATTTAATGTGGGACCCACACACTTATCCTACGTGGCGCCAAGTGGCAAAACCGGTGCTCGCGTGGCATCCACACAGGCAAAGTAACGGTCAAACGTTGTTGACCGTCCAACCGGGGTAGTTTTTTAACATCTTGGTTACTTGGGGTACAGATCCGGGCCTGTGGTTAGTTTAGGGTACTCAGCGCTCCTTGGTGGTTACTTGGGGGCCAGATTTGCTCCTTTACCCTTATTAGATCAATTCTTAGCTTATAAGTCATATAAACTAGTTAAGATCAACAATTTAGGAAAAAGTTTCTAAACATCTTATTTAGCTTTCTTAGATTCTCCAACAAAGTCAACATGTTTTTATCCAAAAAAAATCAAATAGCTATTATATTTAGGACATGAATACAAAATATTATATGATTAAGTGGTTCATTTCCTTTCATTAATTTCTCCAAAAAAAGTCAATCAACTCTAATGTTTAGGAATGAATAGGATAATAAGGAGGAAAAAGGAAAAAATACTCTAGTCAAGAAAGAATAATGTGTATGGAGTACATAGGAAATGGACAATTTAATTTGTTTTCCCGTGATTATTGAGGGAAAAAAGATTTGTTTTCCTGTTATCCACTGTCGGGCGTGAAATGTAAGGGCACATCTCATGACAAGGATTTTGAACCTTAGCTCGGTGTAGTACTGTAGTGTATTATAAAAACTGACATTTTTTAACCAGACTCCACCCTTGTGGCAGTCCAGACTCAGTGTTAGGGTTTTCATCACATCTTGGTTTTGTTTTCGTGTTTGGACACCCATAAACACTTCTACCCTCGAGTTCGGAATAAACCGGGCGGTGATTAACAAAAAAATAAATAAATATGTGTGATAAACACAAGGTAATTGGGTTTTAAGTATGGTTCAAAAGAGGCCAAAAGGGCCAATTGAAACTAGAATTGGAACATATCTTATGGGTATCGATGGAAGAGGAGTGGAATAACTTACAATTCTTCCAATGGAATTTACTAAAAATATAACCATTAAATGAGTATATAATTAAGAATCAATTCTTTATGTATTTGTTGAACAATAATATGCATTTTGGGAACTTAACCAAATGTTTAAAGCAACTTGCTAATGAAAGATCACGATTTACAAGGAACATATGATCCTCTACGCATAAGAAAAGTGAGTGGCATTTTTGAGAAAAGAAATAAGCACAGCATACTCTTGGAGCCCTCTCTGGTCTCCCTTGCATCGAAGAAGCTGAGGGAAAAACAACCAAAACGCTGTCACCAACACAAACACAACGGTCAAAGGCCCAGACACAACTCTAGGCAACCGCAAGCCCGTGCTAGAAAGTTTCTTCTTCAGCCCAATCTCCGCCACTAAACAAAGCCCATGAAGGACAAAGAACAATGTGATCTCCCAAGTGGGCCTTACCCGGCCCAAATAATAATACATCAACTCATGAATCAAGCCCGATACCAAGAATGTAGCAAACACTGCCGGAAGTGAGGCCCATTTACGGCCCATGAGACGAATAGACATAGTATAAGCTGGTTCATACACCGTGGGCCTTAGAATTTTGGTGACCATTAGATTCCATCTACGGCTCCAAAAATCTTGCAAGGAAGATGACATATATGGCTCATTGAATTGTGGCTCAAGCTCAACACCAACCAATGTTATACTAATGGCTGCAAACAAAGCTAGAATGATCTCAAGGGACAAGTATATATGAACACTAAAGAGGGTTAATAACAAGTTGGGGTGGAAGTGGTCTTTGTACTCGTATGATTTTAGTAAGACAACAAGAAGCAAAGCTTTAATGATGTAATTTAGGGAAGACTTTTGGCCTTTATTGTTATTGTTGCTGTTGTTGTTGTTGTTATGATCGTGGAATTTGATGGGAAGAGAAGCAAGAACGATGAAGCGTGGAAGAGAGAGGGAGGGAAGAGAAAGAGGGCCTTTATTGAAGGCAAAGAGTAAGAGTTTGAAGTTGGCAAGCCATGAAATGAAGAAGGAGAAGGTACCACCAAGATGGACTGAGTGAAGAAGAAGAGGAAGATAGAGGAAGAGAGATACAACTGGTAAGAAAAGAAAGAGTCTAAGGAATGATTTAGAAGGTGGAATAAGCTTGCCTATGAGAAAGCAATAAGATAAAGATGTGATGACTTGAAGCCATGCCTTGAAGTAGTTCATAATCTCACCCTCCATTTTTTGACCTAGAAGCTCAAAGCTAAGGTACAGAATGAGTCGAAGGTTTGTTTAATTTGTGTGTATGTGTGTATATTATATGCATAGGTCCATATAGGAATGATCAAAGAGGGAGTTGACGAGAATTTGAGATTGGCGTTAGCTGAAACAAACTTTGAATTAAAAAATATTTGTCTGCAGATATCAAATATAATGGCGGGTGTCACAATCCGGAATTGATTATATTGTGATTGGCGTGGAAATTTCTTTATTCTATTACTTTTATTTCATGGTCAACTACAAAAAAAAGGGGTAAAGTGGACGCTTGCACTTCAGCGGTTGGGCACAAACCGCTGAAATGGGCACCCGTTTCAGCGGTTGTTTGGTTGACCGCTGAAACGAAAATGGCGGTCAACATTCTTTTTTTTTTCCAAACAAAACAGGGCACATGCGCGGTTCCAACCGCTGAAGTGCACGTGTGACTTCATTATTTTCAAACAAAAAAAAGTTAAATAATTGTTTGTAAAAAAAAAGAACAGAACAGCGGGTCGTCTCAGCGGTTGGAGGAGCGTGGGAGTTTTTTGACCGTTTTAACCCTCACTCCAGCGGTTCATTTCAGCGGTTGGAACCGCTGAAATGCACCGTCATTTTCATCACAGCGCTGGTAAGCGCTGAAATGAACCGTCATACACACATCAGCGCTGGTAACCGCTGGTGTGTAAGGTCTGCCTATAAATAGAGCACCACCCACCCATTCATTTGCAATCTTGCTCATTTTCCTTCCCTCCTCTCTGATTCCCTCCTCTCATCTCTACATCCAGGCGTTTTCTTTCTAAATTTCCAGTCAAGCTCATAGTTCTTCTTCAAGCATTTCCAGTCAAGCTCATATAGTTCTTCTTCAAGCATTATGTACATTAATCTAATAGTTGTTGTTATTATTGTTTCATTGTTTTTATGATTGGAAATTATTGTTTCATTCTTCAAGTATTATGTAAATTATTATTGTTTCATTCAACTAATAGTTGTTGTTATTATTGTTTCATCCAGTCAAACTCATAGTTCTTCTTCAAGTATTATACTACTTGTTCTCATTTCAAGTATTATACTGTCAAACCCAGTTTAGCTCTCTCCTTAGGCAACTGGGTTTGTAATGGTTTTTTTTTTTTTTTGAGCACATCAGCGGTTGTGGTGATTATTTTAAGAAAAAAAGCTGCACCTCCGCGGTCGATATGACCACTGAAGTGGGAGAATTTGTTAAAAAGTTTGAAAAGCGCGCTCACGTGAATTTGTTAAAAATTTTGAATTTTGAATCATCCCGCCAGGAAAATTTTGAAAATGTTCATGTGCCACATCAGCGGTTGGACGGACCGCTGATATGCCCGTGCTCTCCCAAAACGGCGGTTTGACCAACGCTACAGCGGTCCCTTTTGACCGCTAATATGGTGTTTGTAACGCACTGAATTACAGCGGTTGCTGTGCGCGCTGTAGCGCCACATTAGCGGTTTAAACCGCCAATGTGTGCGTTATTAAACACGCTGAAATGTTCCATTTTTTTGTAGTAATGGAACAACAATATTATATATTATACTGTATTACACTACTATACAGGAAAGAATTTCACCGGGAATAAATATGTTTCCCGGCTGCCTATTTCATTTTAATATATACCCAGTATTTATACTATGTGTATAGACACCTAGATAATACAGCAATGTTTTTTTTAAAAAAAATGAGTACCGTTTGATTGTTATGTTTGAAATAGGTTTAACGTGTATATGCCACTATCCTAAAATATTTTCTTACATGCATACAACACCCTAATTCTTAGAAATATATCACACACTTAATATAACTAGCACTGCATTCGATACTTGTGTTTGGTAGGTAAAAAGAAAGTAAAGAATTAGAATTGGAAAGGGTAAGAGATGGAAAGTAGGGGTAATGATGAGAGGGTAAAGTTTGTGGGCCCCACGTTAAGTGTGAGATGGAGAGAGAAAATTTGTGGGCCCAGGATATATGTAAATGACCATATTACCCTAAACTTTTCAATTATTTACTACCCACTTTCTTTCAATTCTTGGAACGAAACAAACCCTAATATATCTTCATGTGAGACTCAGTGAGAGCTAACTCCTTGCTGAATTCAATCCTCCTTTACAGAACAGGACAGTGCTTTAAAAGTCATATTGGACGCCAAACCAGAAAAGCCATTGGGTTATATTTTTATTTAGTTAGACCAAACATAAGTATTGAGATAATAATTAATTAAATATAAAAAATAAGTATATGCTGATGTAACAATTTGATAAGAAATAAATCTATAATAAATTTCATTGCAATAACACCTCATCATTCCAATTACATAAAACTATACGTTAAAAAAAAACCTTTTTGATAGAATATTTTCTTTCTTTTTCATAGAACCAAAATGAATGGCTATTTCGTTCTGATTTTATTTTTAAATCATTCATATATAGTAAACTTTCCATCGTTGATATATTTTTAATGGCAGTCAAAATACAAGAGAAATAATGAAAACTTGCAAACTTTTCAGGGGATAATATCATAATAACCTCTTACTCCCACTTTTCAGCCTCTTTCCCCTAATTTATTTTCTAATAACCTTAAAATCGATATTTAAAATGTTAAATAGTTCAAATTTTATTTATATAAATTTTTTTAACCTTTTTATTTTAATATTAAATAATTCGTTTTAAAATTTAGCAGTACCTTAATTTAGTATTTTACTTATAATTTTACATTTTGGTAATATTTTATAGAAGAATAAATCTATATTATTGAAATTAGAAAAAATAGCAAAGGCGTAGCTTTCAAAAGAATAGAAATTAAATGAGCTCAACAAGCCATGCATTGATCATATATTTGTATATTAACTTATTTATCTACCACATCAAAACTCAAAAGGACGGTGTAGAAGAAATTAAAAAATCATCCAAAGTCAAAACTCAAAAGCAGTCAAGAAATTTGATCTGAGATTGAAATCTAAAAAAACAATAGAAGTCCTAGCTAGGTCATGCTTGGTTGGCTAGAATTTTAAGTCAGGAAAGTGAAAAGGAGTTGAAAGCCTGTTTCCATCAAGATTGATCTTCGTGGGCATGATTTTCTCCCTCCTTCTTTCACTTCCTATTCGAATTATTAATTATTTGATAGGAATGTGTAAGGACCAAATTGAACCTAATACGCGTCTAATGGACTACTGCTTAGACTACGTAGATTTTGAACTGTTAATGGTTGTTAATACTTACAGAAAAATAATTATTTGGAATACAACTCTTTCACTTTCTTATTTTTTCATGCTCAAGTATTAAATACAGCTCTTTCCAATCGTGGAATTTTTGTTCACTAGCTAGGTTATATATATCTGGTTGGAGAGAAAGCTTAGGGGAGGAGAAAAATGGAGAAGGTAAGTGAGGAAATCAATGATCATTTGAACTCATTTTTTTGTCAAAAAAATATAAAATAATTCTCCCATACCCATTTTATCTCCTCCTTTAGTTTTATTCATAGTTTTCTCGCCAACCCAAACACAATTTTAATATTGGAGAAATTCCATCGCTATTGAAAAGACTGTTGCAAAAGTGCTACTATATATATCTTTAATATTTTGTACATGAGATAGAAGTTACATATATCATGAGAAGAGAGAAAGAGAGAAACACATGCATGTGAAGTTGTACATATATAAGGTAGCATTTACTTAGAACAGACTCTATACTCACATTCGAACAACATAAAATATAAAGCTAGCTTTTACAATATACTATACCTTCAACAATACTTATACATTTATTAAAAGAATTGGAGTCCAATTTAAAACTGAAATTGTTGTACAAATGATAATAATGACTCAATTGACCATATTCCTTTCTCTAAACGTTTTCCTTCAATTCCACCGACTAAGATCAGGGCACGTTTTTCTTGTTTGAGATTACTAAATAAAATGAACGAAAATAAAAAGGCCCATTAGTGAATCAAGGTTAATACGGTTAGGGAAAGTTTGATGTAATATAAACGCTAAAGATTAGTTGTACTCCTCACATGTTTGTTTCTTCACAATGAAAAGATTGAGGTCTAATTACGTTTCTTGTCTGCCAAACCTTCATCATTTCATGCTGTCCTCGTACGTTAAAAAAAAGTCAATTATACATCTCGTTGTCTTTTAATATTGTATATACTTTTGAAAAGAGATGCAATTATGATGCAATAATATTCTATCAACCCTCAATTTGGAGGAGAAATGAGGTTTATAAGATTTGAGGAGTTTCTGAATGGACTTGGACGAACAACTCTTCTATTTTGAAAACCTATTTTCAAGAATCCCATGAGAATTCCTCCTTGTTTCTTTTATCAAAAGAGTTCCTCCTTGTTAGATACGTGTTCTTATCATCGTTGGATCAAGAACGACATCTATTTTAAGTTTTTTGAGTTGAGCCCCTAACTTGATATAAAAAAGTACTATCATCATGGTCCTTAATATAATAGCTAAATAACTATCAAAAAATTAGTTAAGATATTTATGATAAATTCATTTTGAGATTCCACTATATATGAAGAGTCATAAATCAGTTGTATTGAAATTAATTTTTTATAGAAACCCCTAATATGTGCAATCAAAGTGCAATCAAAAAGAATAGAGGAAAAATATATTTTTTTTGTAAGAATTACTATATTATATTCAAGAGCCAAAATAAATCCCTTATTTCTCTCTAATTAATATATAGGAAAAAAGAAATTACTCTCTCCGTAATATAAGAGTACAACATTTGAATGATTTTAGTTTAAAATATAAGAGTTCAACTATATATTCTCTCATCATTTAATGTGTTTTTTTCTCAATTGGCTTCTAACTCTTTTTCTTTTTTAATTAATGTATATATATTTTTTCTCTTAATAGTATCATAATAAAACATGACAAAACTGAAAAAAATAATTAACTTCAGGTACCCAACTCACTTTTGGTGGTTGAGATCTTATATTAGGAACGGGAGAGAGTAATAGAATTCATAATAAGAATAATGAAAGTAACAAGCCTCAAACATGAGAGAAGAATTAGTTTAATGTTATGATCGATATCTGTTGTTTACCTTTAATTCACATGGCTGTTATTATCAATGTATTTGGTTGGGATGAATTCACCTCATGGCCTCTACATCTTACAAATTTGTAACATTCTTGACAAATGCAACTACGGCAGCATACTCTTTGAGCCCCCTTTCATGCCCGTCACATCGGAGAAGCGGAGGAAAAAACAACCAAAATGCCGTAATAAACACAAATCCGACTGTCAACGGCCCCGAAACCACCTTGGGCAACCGCACCGCCGTGCCAGAAAGCCGCTTCTTCAGCCCAATCTCCACCACCAAACAAAGGCCATGAAGTATAAAAAACCAAGTAATCTCCCATGTGGGCCTCATCCGGCCCATATAATAAAACACCAGCTCATGAATCAAGCCCGATACCAAAAAAGTCGCAAACACCGCTGGAAGTGAGGCCCATTTACGGCCCACGAGCTGCATAGACATAGAGTAAGCAGGCTCATAGACCGTGGGCCTTAGAATTTTGGTGACCATTAGATTCCATCTTCTTCCCCAAAAATCTTGCAAAGAAGAAGCCCAATAAGGCTCATTGAATTGTGGTTCAAGCTCAACCCCAATTAATGTTCTACTAATGGCTGCAAACACAGCTAGAATGATCTCAAGGATCAAATATATGTGAACACTAAAAAGGGTATATAGCAAAATGGGGTGAAAATGATCCTTATACTCATAAGACCTTACAATAGCAACAAGAAGTAGAGCTTTGATGGCATAATTCAAGGGAGACTTTTGGCCTTTTTGGTTTTTAACATCACTGTCATCATGTGATTTGATGGGAAGAGAAGCAAGAGTTATGAAACGTGGGAGGGAGAGAGAAGGAAGAGAGAGAGAGGGCCTTTGTTGAAGGCAAAGAGTAAAAGCTTGAAGTTTGCAAGCCAGGCAATGAAGAAGGCAAAAGTGCCACCAAGATGAAGAGTATGAAGAAGAAGAGGAAGATAGAGGAAGAGACATACGACTGGTAAGAGGAGGAGGAGTCTGAGGAATGATCTTGAAGGAGGAATAAGCTTGCCTATGAGAAAGCAGTAAGAGAGAGATGGTATGACTTCAAGCCATGCCTTCATGTAGTTCTCTATCTCACGCTCCATTGTTTTTGGTTTCAAGCCCTAAAGCAGAGATGATGAGAGGTCACTATGCAATATGAGTGATAATCATATTGTGTTGATGATGGTCACTATATCCTCTTCATATTCTAAACATTGACATCTGAGCTGGTGACCCCATATTTAATTTTTGATTTTGATTGTCTTATTTTTTTAAAAAATAATATTTTAATAGGTATATAATCTAAAATAAATATATTAACTTAATTATTACAATGAGTCTTTAGACATCAACTATCAATTTTCATAAATATATAAAGTTAGTTAAAAGCATATATTCCTCTTAAAATTCAAGTGATTTTCAAGAACATTTTTCTTATAACCACTATTAAACTTTGAATTACACTCCATGGTTCCCTTATTATAAGAAACAACATTCCTACCACATATACCCTGTTCTTATTAAAATTTATTTATAAAAAGTTTCAAATTTTCTTTCACCCCTCCTTTAATTACTCTCACTCTTTCTCCACCAAATATTCTCTCTTCCACAACTCTCTTTGCATAACAATTTATACGTTATCTCTCTTATTCCATCTCCCCCCTAATTAAGGGTATTTTGAGAAATGCCTCACAAATTTTACAAATTTATTATTTATAACTAACCTTTATTTTCCGTATTTAGTTAGGTGTTATATTTATAATAAAGGAACTGAGATAGAGTATTAGTAATTATTATACGGTTATACCTTCCACTAGCTCATTAAATATGGACACATATAAAAGTATATGCTCCCATCCGGTGCTCATCACGACAATAGTAAACTTCTCATCTCTGAACCATGCAGATTTGATATAGATGGAACAAATTTAAAATTTTTAAATGGTTATTTTTCAAAGATTAGATTAGTTTTTTTTTTAAAAAAATGACATGAAAAAAAACAAATAAAGTCTTCCCAATTGGTAAAAGGACAATTGAGGTTGCTAAATTGTAAAAATGACAAGTTGGGTCATAAGCACCTAATACACATTAGCAAATTTGTGAGAAAAGACTCAAATGCCCTTAACAATTTGAGATTGGAGAGGGTGGAGTGAGAATGAAATTGTGTGTTTTATGAGGGTGGGTAAGTCTGTGTTTTTAACAGTATTTGAGTCATTTACCCAAATTTTTAATGTGTATTAGGTGATTATGACTCAACTTGTCATTTTTATAATTTAACAACCTCAATTGTCCTTTTACCAATTGAGAAGACTTTATTTGTCTTTTTCCCCAAATGATAGGTAGAAGATTAATTTTATTTTTATTTTGTATCTTTCAAAATTAAAGTTTAGTAAAAATATTAAAATAAATTTAAATGAATCTGGGCTATTAAAATAAATATGAATTGTAGAGATTAAGATGACAAAACATTTGCTTTGTGATGAACCATTGTGGATAAAAGTATATATAATGCTGCTAAAGTTTAGGAAAAGCTTATAAAAGAGACAAAAAAAAAATTGCCTGCTACTTTCTAATAAAAATTAGACGGAGCACAATCTTTTCAAAAAAATATTTCCTTTTTATTTTAAAATTATCAATTTGAAATAATCAAATATGCATCGTCCTAATGAAATATGAATGGTTGAAATCTAAAGGTGAGGTTTTCCATCATTGTACAGCATTTAATACCAAACTTGTTTCCACGGACTTGCAAGGAGCAGACAAGTGATCCCACCGATATTTATTTACTTGTTTTTATTATTATTTTCTGATGGTGGGAGAATTTGCCCCTTAATATAAGATACCAGCCACAGCCACTAAAACACGTTTCTTAAAAAACATTGTGACAGTTAGTTTGGTGTCTGTAGTTAATATTTTTTCCCAATATTGATCATATTTATTATAATACTTTTAAAAGAGAGAAATATATGAGTATTAATAAATGTGAAAAAGAATTAAGGGTAAAGTAGAAAAAACACATAAAATGAGGAGAGAATATGAAATGATTTCGTATATTTTAAACAGAAATCATTCAAATTTTGTGCTCTAATATTACGGATTGGAGAGAGTATTGTTTAATATTCCATCTGGTCCTAACTATAAGACCTAATTGACTTTTTCTGAAAAATCCTTAAAAAGCAAAATAAGTTAATTATAAATTGATTTACCTAATTTTTTCCCTTAAGCTAGTTTATTTTACTTATAAACTAATGAGTAATCTAAAAATATATCAAATATGTCATCATTTAATAACCTATTTCGCAACCTTAATCTCTCAAAAAAAAGTTAATTGGGTCTTATATTTAGGAGTGGAGGTAGTATTATTAAATGCAGCTCGCGGCCATCGTGCAATTGCGTATACTAACTAATGTTGGGCGAAACTATGGCCATTCACAAGATGGTTGTTAATTTGTTATACGCTGGCGTCTTTATTGTTCTTTGTTATACGTGACGTTAGAGGTCATATTAAATGTTAATCTATAGATGGCTTCCAACGCGCTTCAATGGTTGAAATCATGAAAGCTACGTACACTACATTGTCCTTACATGAACCTAACCATAATAAAAGAGATCAGAGTTCATTAAATTATTTTGTCTAAAAATATTTCAGTTTCAAGGTTTCTCAGTGATGCTATTGCTCTAGTGAATATTCAGCTGACTTCAATATTTCTGGTCTTTAGTTTGAGCCAGTGGTTTTTGGGTGACTTTACACAAATCTACGGTGTCCTATTGAAATGAGTTCGTTGATGCTTTTTTTATATTGTACTCCCTCCGGTCCTATTTATAAGTCGCCAACCGCCTCTAAGTTTTGGTCCTTAATATAAGTCACCAACTACCACTAACTAACTCATTTATTATAATTTTCCAAATATACCCCTGTCACTGAAAAAAAGATCTTTTACTCCACTTCACTTTTCCTTGCCTCATTATGACTCAACCACTCAAAAACCTCCTCATCATGTTGGGTGTTGGGAAATGACATTGGAAGATGAGATTGAGAGGAGAGAGAAAATAAAAAACATGTGTAGGCATATGTAGGTGATTGATAGTGGGCCAAAGTGAAAAAGTTGTGAGGAAGGGCAAAGATGAAAATGAAAAATAAAACAAGACCAATTTAATGATATAACTGTCATTAACCGTCATTCCTTGTTATGTACAGTATGGGCGGTTGGCGGCTTATAAATAGGATCGGAGGGAGTAGTTGGTTAATTTGTTGGCAAATTGTGGAGCTCTTCACCTCACGATAGCTAATAGGGTTGATAATATTTATTAAAATATTCTCTTAAGAAAGAACAAGAAGAATACATTATGATATTAAGAGAGCTTTAAAAGGGCAGCCACAAATTATACCGAGTTATAGCCCTTTTTTTACCCCTTAAATGGTTAATTCATTAGAGTCAGGTTTTTTGATGTCTTTAGAACATAGGTCCGGCCCTAACTTAAATGGGCTCGCCTTTGTAATTTAGCAAAGATGAAAAATTGAAAAAACCTCGTATATATGGGACATTGCAAGATTGTAAGATGTAACTTGTTATTATAAAAAAAAAAGTTGTAACTTGTAACCTCAACCTCAAGCGTTTAAAAGTTAAAATCTAGTCCTCTAAATATTTTTTCATAAAAAAATAACTTCTATCTCGTTTCATCTATATGAGAACTCAACGTTTGATAATATATAAGGAAACCAGTTGATAATGTTTCAACTACAATAGTTGTGTCGAAAAGCATAGTCACAATTGTAACAAATAAAAACGGAACAACAAACGATTATGGCAAAATCGAATACCACCCTAAGTATCACAAAACTTAAAAATGAATTGTATCTTTCATGATTTATAAATAATACAGCATATTTTATATATTATTTGGCCTATTTTGACATTAGTAATGAGTCTTAGGCGATAGGAATTGCCTTAGGTAAATTGGTTGAATAACCGAAGCCGTGATATTTCTAGACATTAAAAATGTGCGATATCATCATATCCACGGCTTTGCCAACGTGAAAAAGTCATATTTATTATTGATTTTCAAATATTTTTTTCATATTTCCCCCTAGTCGCCAACAAATTATAGTTTGGTAAAAAAAAACTAAATAGGGAGTTACTTGTCATGGCCCTAAATATAAGAATTAAATATAAGAATTGGTTACATAATTTGATTAGATTAATGCTATTAGTTAATAGTTAAAATCATATAATATTACCAATATATCATAATCATCAACCGTTATTCTCACTCTCCTCTCGTTTGTTTATTAGTAAGGAACATCGATAGAGATAATTTGGAAAACAATTGAAAAAATTAGGAAAAAAATTATTTTATATTTAGAACCAAACTTACCTACCCAAATAGGTCTTATGTTTATGACCAAATGGAGTATATTATGATCCAAAATATGTTTGACATGAATACAAAGAGGAGTTCTGATATAAGAAATACAAAAAGGAGATTTTTTTTATTAAAAAAAGTTTAGATAAGTTGAGTCTTGAGGCTTATTAGGGCCAAAATATGCCTCTAAGTTTAAAGAACACTTCTAGAACCATTAACCATCACTACTACAAAAAACACTTTTAACGTCCATTATTTTGGGCTTTTGACGTCCAAAAAAAAAGGGACATAAACGGACGTGACGTAGAAAATATTGATTTTTTACGTCCATTTTAAAATGGACGTTGAATATCATATATTTGACGTCCATTTAGCTATTGGACGTTGTATATATGAATTTTTGGACGTTATATATGTATTATTTCTGACATCTTTAACGTCCATTATTTGAGAAGGGACGTGAAATATACAAATTCAATGCTAGGATAGGATTTTTATATTTTTCTCATTTATTTGTACGCGTTTTGAATTTGAATTTGTGCTCCCACAAAATAGAAAGAAAGTTTTACTAAAACTAAAACAATACACAACAAATGTCTACATACATACAATATAAAGAAAGAAAAGATAAATCCAAATACAAACTTAATAAGATATAGTGCAAAAAGTAAAATCCAAACTATTTTTTTTACTTCAAAGCATGTTCAATGAACCAACCGGCCAATTTATCCCGGATTTCATCGATGATATCTTGACTGAACGAGACATCTGAATCAAAAATCTGGCTCAAAACATGAAATAAACCACCAATTAGTACTATATACACAATAATTAAATAAGTAAGAAAAATAATTATAAAAAAGTAATGCAAGTATAAAATTGATACTAACATTACTTAAATCTCCATGCAGTTCGCTCATAATTATGTTATACATGTATCGTATAACATAATATCCACACTCTTTATTTCCAGGTTGCTGAGGACACTATAAAAAATATGTTAAAAAAATAAGGAATAACATTTGAAATATCATATAAAATCAATGATAATGACTTACTTTAGGAAAAGCCCACTTGATGTCATTGCTTCCACGACCTGTACTACATATGAAATGCCAAGTCCTCATGGCCCTTAATAGAAACGAAAAGTAGAGTATTAGCAAATAATTAATTTAAACAAAAATATTAATCAAAGTTAATATGTCAACACACTTGATGAAGATCTTCTTATATAAAGAGCTTGGCTTCCACTGCAAGGGATCAAACCAATATATTATACTTTCGTTGGGGCACAAAACACATAGACTCCAATGATTCCTGAAAAACAAAGCTAATATTATCAAACATATATAACAACAGAATGTAAGGGAAAATATAGAGACTTATATAGTTAACAAGTTTACTTATCAAGAATTGGAGCCAAATAACAAGGCTTTCTAGTATGTGCCATTTGAAACCCCACATAGGCCTGCATGATAGTGTTGTGTTCTTCTATATCTTCCTTCCTTTCTGATGTACTCCTCAACATTGACATTGGACTTAGGAACGAGTAATTCATAAAACCCACCTGACGGCATGTGTTGTACAAGTACCTGCAATAGAATTGAAACGACAATACTATTACATTGTGTTTGTGTGTAGATGAAATATCAAAAAGGAAATATGAACTTACTGAATTGCAAGCTCCAACCAACCGAGATCCAAGTCTTCCATAGATAAAAAAGCTATTACATCACTGGGCACAAATCCAAATGTATACATCTTATCAGGACCAACGACTCCTGGAGCCATCTGGAAGTCAATTTTGTTAGGAAGCTTAGGGAAAGAGTCATGCAACGCTTCTAGAGAGGGGTACTTATTCCTAAAATTTTCTCCACAACTCATGATCTTAGTGTCAAAGACGAGTCGCTTGGGCCATAAAATAAAATAGCCTATTGCTTCACCTAATTTGGAAACTTCGTCAATGGGAAACGGGATATCTGTAGTTGCCTCCCTCGCCTCAAAGGCGCTAACTGATACCTTAACTTGATCCTCGGAAATTATCTTATTATGAATGGTGGAGGACCTCGGGTAACGTGTAGCTTTGGCAACTACTCGAAAATTTGGGACATCCAAATGTAGAAAGCAAGCTTCACCCTCATCTAATGAGTTAGAATAAGGGGGTTCTTGATGATTAACATTTTCCCTAATTGGCTCTTTAGAAATTTTTTTTGTACCTTGAAAGGTAGGACATTCCTGCAGAGGAACCAAAATAAATCAAACAATCTCATTTTAAGTAAAGCTCAATGATACTTCACAAAAAATTAATTACTCACATGTTGTGGTTTTTGACCAGGTTGCATGTTGGAAACCATGTCGCTTATCCAATCATGAACTTGTTCCATCACCTCATTTAGAACCTGGCTTTTTATCTTCGATACAAATTCCGTACTATGTTCAATATCATTTTGACGACTGATTAACCCAGACTCCCTTAGAACACATCCAGTGGCATTTTTCTTCCCAATTGCTTTTGCTAATATATCCATTCCATCAGATTGAGAAAAAGACCCATGGGAACTTTTCTCCTCAAGCTCATCCTATAAGATGTAGAAAAACAATCATTTGGAATAATGTAGAGGAAAGTATAAGATTTAATTTTATTGATAATAAATTGAGAAGTAACTCACGATCTTTTTGGCAATATTTTTGACATGCGAGTTTATAAATTCTCCTCTTCTCTTTCTTGCTTCCACCCATATTTTATGCTGTGGAATAGGTGGAAGTTCAAGAACAGTAGGATTTGATTGAGATGCTTCCTCCATTGACATCAGTTGTTCCTTTGTCATCTTCTCTTCCATCCACTGATAACCTCCTCGAGACATTGTGTGTGGATACACATTCAATTTTTGTTTCTCCTGTTGTTTCTTGCTAATTTCCTGTGTTTTGAAATTAATTACCATTGTGGAACACATGTAGTGAGTAAATGAAGTTGATATAAAACAAAGAAAGACATGCACCTGAAATATGGGATCTACTCGTGAGGCATAAAACTTCTTCCAATCTTCTCGAGAAAGATATGTCCAATTAAGACAAGGATCTAGATGTTTTTTAGGTCCTCGAATGTACTCTTTTGTAAGTCTACTCTTGAAATCTTTCCATAGCCTTCGTACCTTCCCCATACAACGCTTTCTAAATGCTTCAGTGTTGGGGACAGTGAAATTTTGCTGACATATCATTAAAATATTAATTAACTAACAAAACAAATATAATAAATCATTAATCTATTCAACAAAAAAGATTTGAACTTACCACAATGTCCGTCCAAGCTCTGTTTTTAGTATCTGGGTTCACTAACTTCCATTTATGGTCAAGTATGCTTATTTTGGTTCGTGCTACATATCCGATATAACTAGAAAATCGCCTTCTATTTGGACCAATTGGCCTCATCCTTCTATCAAAGTCAATTTGGAGTGGTCCAGCATTTGTCTCAAGACGGAGCACAATGTCATTAAGATTGGTTACACCTCTGCCCCGCCTTCTATGAGGTGGATCATCACATAATTGCTCCTCCTCATCATGTGAATGCTCATTGGAACTGTCTGACATTTACCTGTTGCAAATTGAAATATAACATGCATTAGTACAATGTAATGAAACGTTTGCAATAAATGAAATGACTTCAACATAAAATTTAAAGGTAATTAATTCTCACTTTATGTGTTATCCCATATCCCTTCGCTGTGGTCATTCCTAACAGCATATTGATCATCATCAACCAATTCACATATTCCGTTACAAAAAAGATGATCTCTTATATCATCAACACTCTTCTGACTCCGATTAAGACACTTCTTGCAAGGGCAAAAATACATCCCATTCTCACTAGGTGTATTTCTTTTTGCAAATTCAATAAACTCTTCGACACCTATCTCATACGCCTTACTAGTTCTCAAAGCATTCATCCAACTACGATCCATTATTATATTCAAACCTACGCAATTTTGCAAAAATGTCTAAGTTCATATCACTCAACATGATTGATTCAATGGCCTACACATTTCCTAAAAATTTTGGCAGGTCTTTCCCTAAAGATCAATAATCCCAATTCCAAACACAAAACAAAGTTGATCTATTTATAGGCTTTTTTGTTTACAACCATGCAAATCAATATCACCTAGCATCATATGCTCAAACATACTAAGAAAACATATCCCAATCAAAGCTTTAACCCACATATGTTATAAAAATTAAAGGGAAGTTGCATACCTTTCTCTTTTCAAAATATGACAACTTTAGAGCTTTAGCCTCAAAATCCAAGACCAAACAGTAATTACCAAGTGGTGCAACCTAATCATGAGGAAGGATCAAATAAGTAATTAAGAAAAATCATTTCTATAACTTATTATGTTAATAACTTTTTTTAATTATCTTTTCAAATTTCTTATTTGGTTCTTTTACAGATTAATTGAATTAATAGTTTACATGTTAATTTAGTAAAAATGGGACAGTGCATAGCATGTAAATAATCCATGAATAAGAGTATAAGACCTAAGACACAATCTCAAAACTAAATATATGTT
Organism: Mimosa pudica; assembly: GCA_029929735.1. NCBI lineage: Eukaryota > Viridiplantae > Streptophyta > Magnoliopsida > Fabales > Fabaceae > Mimosa > Mimosa pudica. Next base: position 4,819,130 of record JAKELP010000020.1, read on the forward strand.
TAATGAACAAGACTAGTTATTACTAATATATTGGGAGCTCAAATGTTAGGGAGGAGAATGTCACGAGGGGTAATTGCAAATGTCCCTCACTCAATAATTGGGAGGCGCATGTGAATTGAATAAGTTAGTTGGCAAATGGCAGCTCATATGAACTGTCCAATTATCATGATGCTTTTGTGACTTATAACCCCCATTCTGTTATAACAAACCCCAGCCCTGCTAAACTAATACCCACAGAATCTTAACGGAAAACATTATATTCCCCCCCTGTACATGCAAAACAGATTATAACAATAGTAACAAACATACAACTAACCCACAGCCTTAGGAATATTACATACCAATATGTGACAGATTTTGTCATATTTTGTGACAAATAGAACTGAACTAGAAGAGTTTTTCTTCCCACTTCTTCCACAATTGAGGAATAATATTAGAATTTAGGACTTCATATGCAACTAATGTAATGAAATTTATCAGAGAACTTTTTTCAAAAATGTAGGAAATGCTAACTAAGTTCTTTAGAATAAATTTCTGTTGTCTTGTTCCAAGGGATATTCCATTTGATATGAAGTAAAAAGATGAACTTTTGCAATTTCATCAACATAAAGCTAAGGTCAAAGATGGCTGCCATATATCAAAACTCAGTAACTCCTAAGGAAGTCAAACATAATCATTTGTTTCATATCTCCATGCATAATTTGCCAATTCTATCAGAACAATTAACCAAATGAACTAATGCTTATTCAGTAACATAAATCCAACAGTTTCATCCAATTTTTTACTAAAAGGTCAAAAATTTGGTTCCTTTATGAAGTGATGAAGCATGAGCAAATCCATTAAAATCTTGTCAAACATGTGAAATTCATTACCCCAATAACTACAGATAACTACAGATTGAGAGACTCACAGGGAAAATAAAGAAGAGGAAAAGACACAAATAAATTAGGAACAAAAACATGAAAAAAACAAAAGAAAAAATGATATTGTGAAACCTGTGAAATCTCAGACCCGATGATGAAGAAGGATACACAACTGGAAAGATGAAAGCAAGGTGGTTAACGATGAAGAAGGAGATGCAACGGTGCTTCTATCAGAAAGATTAAAGCGATGATTACAATAACCAAAAAGATTAAAGCTATGAACCTTGATGAAAGATTAAATTGCTTACCCAGTGAAGATTGTGCCGAAGACGAACGGATGTGCCGAAGAGTGAAAACGCAAGGAAGATTTGATGAGAAAAATGAATGCAAGAGAAAGGAAAAGATTAACGAAGAATTCGATTCTGGAATTATTAATAAAGATGAAATTAAGAAAGAGGGGGACATCGTGGGTGTGGGGTGAAGAAAAATCGGAAGACCAAGAACAAGAAGGAAGGTGATGCAGTTGGATAATGGGTGTGGCATTTTTTTTTTGTCTGAAAATGGGTGTAGCATCAAACATGCGTTTTTGATAATAACCTAATAAAAGTTTCCCATATTTACAGAAATGCCACCATTATACTCTTCAAGTCTTCATATCTTCTGATCAAAAAATACTCTTCATATCACATTAATTATTTAGTTGTTTTTTTTATTCGAAATTTTCTTCAAATGCATTTGCTGTTTGTGTTTCTAACATTGAGATTTTATTTTTTTATTTGTAAATAATTGCTGGGTACTTTTATTCCATGTAGATTATAGAAGCCCTTTGCTTATAAAAAAAATATAAATGCCTACTAATAATAATCACATAATTTAAACTATATATATTAAAAAAGTAGTTTAAATAAGTTTAAAAAATGATATACTCCCTCCAGTCCTAAATATAAGACCTAGTTGATTTTTCTGGAAAATACTAAAAAAGCAAAATAAGTCGATTATAAATTTATTTACCTAATCTTTTTCCTTAAACTAGTTTTTTTAACCTACAAAATAATGACTAATGTAAAAATATATCAAATATGTCATAATTCAACAACATATTTTGTAACCTTAACATCTCCAAGAAAAATCAATTAGGTCTTATATTTAGAATCAGAGGAAGTATTATATAAGTGGTCTAAATAAGGTGGTTTAAATTACATTTTTTTGTAGTGATAGTAATATCTAAAAACGACGTCCATTTATCTAATAATGGACATTATTTATAAAAAAATATTTACAACGTCCATTTTATAATGGATGTGAATTTTGGACGTTAATTATAAAAAAATATTTACAACGTCCATTTTATAATGGATGTGAATTTTGGACGTTAATTATAAAAAAAATATTTACAACGTCCATTTTCAAATATTGGACGTGAATTTTGGACGTTAATTATAAAAAAAATATTTACAATGTCCATTTTCAAATAATGGACGTGAATTTTGGACGTTATTTATTAAAAAATATTTACAACGTCCATTTTTCAATAATGGACGTGAATTTTGGACGTTAAAAGTGTTTTTTGTAGTAGTGCATTAACAGGGTCCATATGTCTCAGTCCGGATTGAACCAACATGTGAGAGTTGCTTTGTTTGTCTTAAAAGCATGGAAGCTAAAAAGGAAGAATTACATGATGGAATTACATATTTACCCTTTCGCTTTTTATGCCTTACCTTGCTTGACAATACCCACATTTGAAGGAATGTCTTGCGTCTCATCATCTCATTAAGAAATGATATTCCTTTCAATAAATGACAAAATATTCATAATACTTGGTAACTTACGATAAAATGGGAATAGACTATAGGTTCCGTGAAAGAAACCTCTTTTTCATAGCTTACTAGGCTAAGAAAACCCTTTTCCTGTATATTTTAGTTGAAACATGAGTTCCATACCAAGTCTAATCATCTGATCATTATTACTAATCATGAAGAGTTACATTTTTTGTCTCCACTTCTTCCTTACTTATGGAGCCAATTTTTATGTTTATATCCGAGACCAAAATATTTTTAATTGATTTATCTATTTATCTATTATGAAATTTTTTTCAAATCCGCCAGTAAATTCAAAGTCAAATTTCCATTTAAGTCTCATTTATATAAAGGGTCAATCCAGTTCTAGTCGTCACTTAGTAAGGGTGCTGGGAAAGAGAATATACTAGGAAGTCTAACCTCTACTTTTTGCAAAGTGACTGATTCGAACCCACGAGGCCACAACCTCATACCCACACAGCAAGCGAGCTTACCGTTGAGCTAAGTCTCATTTATATACTTAAATAAATTACATTAGATGTATCTAAGAACTTAATATTTGTTACTCTACTCCAATGCTCAAGTTCTTTTGATTTTTCTTTTACTTATTTTGTATATTGAGCAAGTTACCCCAGGTTTCATGGGGAAAAGCATGCAGACACACGCACAACACAAAACTAAAGTGAGAAACTATGCACCAAGTGAATTTCCCCTTTTCCCTCAAAATCCTCTCATCATAGTCAAGATTACAGGTCTCAGACAGGATCATAGATACATCAAAAAAGCACAACATTATCTGGTTAAACTTTTAAAGACTAAATAAACATGAATGTAACGTAATTAATGAAGGAATAACCCTGTTGTGCTTCTAAAGCCATTCCTTCCTGATATCAAATGTGTAATTGATCTCCAAGTAGCACTTGTTGTCATCATCAATAAACTGCACATTGCCCAAAATGAAAAAAAAAAAGTTACTCAGAAATTTGAATCTCAAACATTTGGTTTCTTCCAGCACATGAAATATGTAGTTGAAAACATTTATTGGTAAGCAGAAGAGGCATTAAAACTGCTTGCTTTCTTGGTTTACAAGACAGTCACTTTCAGAGTATGGACCCATATAAATGGAACTCAAGATAGGAACTTGTGTGAAGTAATAGTAATTGTCATTTGCATTTCTTGTTTTAAAGGTAGGTGCAAAGAGTAAATAGAAAGAAATTCAACTTTAAAGTAACTGTGTCAGTCACCAGAATCGCTCGTCCACTCTAGTGAAATTACTTTGTCAAGCAATTATATACTTCCTTCAAAAAATCATGATGTTGGCTGTAATTTAAGTGATTCATCGTTGGAATTACCTTACTTCTAGCAGAATAGCTTCCTCTGGCTAATATACCAGAAGGTGTCGTCTCTTCATGCATCTCATGAGTGTAAGGCTCTGCCTGGGGACTGAAGGTTCCTATCATCTCCTTAGTGCTGTCAACTGTAACAAGATTCAATAATGAGAATTGTGATCATAAGTTTATAGTCATCGATATACTCTCTCCGGTTCAAAATATAAGGTTTGTTCAAATTTGTGAGGGTCTTTATAGATTTGATGTTTTTTCCACCACACTCTCTTATTACCTTTTTCTCTATACATTCTATTTCACCCCTTTTCCCAATCATTGACTCTCTCACTTTTTCTTTTTATCAATAAGGGCATATTTAAGTAGTTTTAACTGACATCTCCACAAACAAAAATCTGAAGACTTATCTTTTGAACCAGAGGAGTATTAATGTTACTTTATTGTTCTCCTGTACAAGCTGCTTCCTTTACTTTAGGTTTGGTACTGTTCACTGTACAGTGAAGCCAGTACAATACAGGTAACATGCAAGCTATATAAATCCATTTATTCATAACTGACACGATTTACTACTACTTGCCATGATATGAGTGAGTGTGAGAGATAAAACTTACCCTTGATACCGGTCTTCCACACTGTATTGGTGTATTTGAGACCTGAAACAATGTTATTGTTGACCTGGAAAGTGAAAACCAGCCTGTAAAGGCTACCTTCTTTCAGAGTAAACCATAAGCCCTTGGGATTTCCATTCTCTGGGATGGGAAGAACAATATCAGGTCTACCAGTGGATTTGATTGCAAGACTAAGGATCTTCACTTCTGGGTCAAGAGTTTCTGAAGTATCCAGAAAAACATTGAAAATAGAGGTCAACAACTGTTTTTGGAGTTGTATGAAACAAAACAAAGGAATCATCTCTACATGATTCATAGAGTCAATTAGTTGCTTCCATTCATAAAAGTGAAGCAGTTATCCTCAATCTCATGTGTTCAAAATTTTGTAGGGACACCATTAGAAATTGCAGTTCTAGTCCCAGCACCCTCACCAAGTGAGACAAGAACTAGATTGACCCTTTTTAAACGGCTGGCTTGGCTTAACGGTAAGTTCACTTGCCGTGGGGTATGAGATCGTGGGCTCAAACTAGTCTCTATGGATAAAGCATAGGTAAGGTTGCATAGTATATTCCTTTCCCCAGCACCTTCACAAAGTGGGGACTAGAACTGGGTTGACCCTTTTTACCATTAGAAATTGCAAATTTTATTGTGGAAAACCAACAATATCCATACCTAAATCTGTTCAAAATTGCCAAAGAACCATAAACATATTTCAAATTTGAACAGCAACAAACTGATAATAAAATTGAAATATAAAGTGGCCCCACAAGAAAAACTATGTTTTGTCACAAGGCTACAACTACTATCACAAGAAGCTTATAGCATGATGATTGTAGAAAATTGATTCAAAGGCTTCCTATAATCCCATAATAAAAAATCCGCTTACAACTAATTACACCATTCATATGTCATCACAGTATATTACAACATAACAGGCAATGAACAAAATTACTCAGAACCACCAATACATAATCAAATACAATCTTGGGGTACAAATCAGACTTTAGAAAGAAAACAATTCAATAATATATGTAAGTACCTCCAACAGAAGTAATGTCCACACTTCCAAGAAGCTGTTCCTTCCACCTCCTTAGGCTCTCATCATCCTAAAACACCAAGCAAGAAAACAAACAAGACACAAATGACAAAATGAAAACACATGAAAATATATAAAAAGCTTCAAATAACACCAAAAAAGACAAAAAAAAAACATACCTTATCTTTTTCAAGCTGTTGTTTCAATGTACACTGTGGGCCCAATTCAATTTGGCTCTCCTCCTCATCTTCATCATCATCATCCTCAGTGAAAGCAACAGAACTTTCAGTTCTGTGTATACCAGAGACCACCCTTGTTTCTTCACTTTTATCATCCTTCACAGTTTTAGCTGTGCTGGGTGTTTCAGGAACCTCATTACCTTTATCATCAAAACCCATGTTCTCAAAATTCAAACAAACACACCCAATGGTCAAAACTCAAAACCAAAGGCCCATCAATAGAAGCAAAGAAAGAATCCAAATGGGTGTGAAGAGTCTAGAGAGAGAGAGGGAATATAAAAAAGAGAGGAGAAGAGAGAAGAGAGAAGAGAAGGTGGAAAAGTATGAAACTTGAAGAGAAACTAGGAAGTAGGAAGCCCACTTGGTGGAATCTTTGTTCCAAAGAGTATAAGGAAGAAAGACAAGAGGTTTGAGGTGAATGGGAAAATGGGGTCAAAGAATAAAAGGAAAAAAGAGAATAATAATAATAATAATAAATGGGAAATAGCTTTTTTGAACTGAAAAAATGGGAAATAGCTGAGGGTTACGTAGTAGGAGGAGGATAACTTGGAGGGAAGAAAAGACTTTTAAGAAGGTGAAAAAGGACAGAGAGTGAAAGATGGGGATATTTTGGGAAATGTGTAGAGAGGGAAGACTGATGACTTGATTGGAGTGTGGAGAGAATTTGGTTCAATTCAGAAATGTAGCCATTGGGGAGATTGTGAGGGTCAAGGCCAAGATTCAAAGCAAGCTTTTTACATGATTAGCTTTTTACATGATTATAGTTTCATTAATTCAATTCATTATATTAGCCACAAGAAAATGAATAAATTACTCTATACTCTAAATTATAAAATAATTATAAGAACCCATTGTCCGTTGGTTCACTGGCGAGAGGGTTGGACATAAAGTGTCTAGTTGTCCACTTTGACACGGGTTGGATTCCTAGGAGTGACAATTAACTGTGTCTCCATCGCGGCGCTTGGAGAGACATCTTCCTTGATCTAGGTAAGTCCGACAAAGAGTTAATAGTTTGCTCTATTCTCACTCGACCGAATAGCAAGTTGCCCTGCCCTTAAATTAGGCTGAACCTAAGACCCTTCCTAAAATTTTGTTATAAAAAAATTATAAGAAGATTAAAGTAAAGTATAATTTTCAACCTTTATATTTGCATCATGTTTTATTTTAGTCTTGTATATTTAGAAAATACACTTTTAGCCATTTTCATTGACATAGTTAGTTTCATTTAATAGAAAATGCTAACAAAACAAATTTAGAAGGTTATTTTCTATTAAAATGATTATAAAAATGATTAATTTTTAAAATATAAAAGTAATTATACTAACAAGTAAATTTAAGTATATTTATCTATAGAATCACCTTTTAGATTTGATAAGTCAACATTTTACTGTTAAGTAAAACTAACGATTTTAGCATAAAATGACTAAAGAATATTTTCTTCCAAATATAAATGACTAAAATAAAACTTGATGCAAATATAAAATATTAAAGCTATACTTTAGCCTTATAAGAATCACTACTTTTCACCTTATATTTAAAGATGGAGAGTATGTTACAAAAACAAAAGAAACTAAGTCATTTATTACGGATATTAATGATTAATGATATAATTAATATGATTTTTCATATTGGTCTTACACATGTTGATTGAGGGCATAACTTAATCTTTGATAAAAAGAAATTATTTGTTAATTTTAATCTTATAATTTGTTGTCCACACATTTCTCTCACCTCTTAACATTTAATATATGCAATATTAAAAATAGAAATCAAACATTTAAAATCTAAATTTTTACAATAACCCCTTAGCATGTGGAACAAGAAAATTTTCATATTACCTCATATATTATGGGCATTAGGTAACATGTCAAAGCCGGAAGAAAAAGATGTGGAGTGTTATAATAAGGACTCGATAAATGTTGATGAGACCTTGAATTAGAATGTTAAATGAGTAGTTTTGATGTATTGATGGGACTTATAACTTTTTTGAGAATGGAGATTTAAATTTGCTTCTATTCCATGCATTAACATGCGTGGCGATGTTACAGTGCAGGAAGCCAGGAACTACTTGAGTGCTAATATTAATTTCCGTGGACCTTTAATTGATATTAAGTGGTTAATAGTGGCATGAGGATATCGCTTAATTGTGCTTTTGAACTCTGAACGTTTCACTTATTAGAAAGTCGTTATTCCACTTATGCTACAAGGCTTTTTTTTTTATAAATATGCTACAAGGCTTTTGGTATAAAGTAATACTTTTAGTCTTAAATACAATAATTACATATCTAATTTGATTAAATTAATAACTTTACTTCGGTTAATTAATATACTTTTTTTTTTGCACAAAATGCATACCTTCCCCTAGTTCACTCCCTTCCTCATATATATGCATTAGAAAAATTACTGTCGCATTGTGCACTGATTTATTTTTCAACTCTTGCTATGAATTATGATTTTTCTAGAAAATGGTGCCATATCAAGGAAGTCATTTACATTGCCCCCCCCCCCCCCATATTTTGGTGAAAGGAGAAAGAAATAATAGTAAATATACAAGAGTAATGGGCGTGGGGATAGATATTTATAAATTAGATATAAGAAAGATAATACTGAACTAATAATATACGTTGATTCTAGCATAAGCGGCGAAATTCTCCTTTAAATATGTGATAGTAGAAGACATGATCCACTTGGGTGAAGAACTTGAGATATGTGGTGGCTTGCTCTGCTAAAGAAAGAAACAGTGATGGAAAAAATCAAGTGGTAAAAACGAATAAAAGAAATAATGGAGGGAATGTATTGTAGAGGACAACGTGCGTTTTGCTGTGATCCATATGCCGTTTTATTTATTCTTCTTTTGATATCATCACATCACACAACCACGTCCCCATTAAACAATATCATTCCCTGATACTGATAACTCATAATATTAATACAAGATCTCTAATATTTGAAAGATCTCTTTAGTTGGCCAAAAAAATGATCTCTTAATAAAAAATGTCGATTTTCAAATTATCATTAACTTCTTCTGCCGAGCAAATCATCATAAAATAAAATAATTATTGTCAACCCAAAAAATGCATATCCTCTTTTATAGGGCAAAATTGGTGCCTCACTTTTGCCAGACAACATCTTAAATGTTTAGACCTAACACATATATATGCATATATTCGATGCAAAAATTAACGTAAAAAAATTTAGATTCTAATGGCACTTCCAGTGTTCTCCCTATACAAAAGATTAGAGGCCAATGAAGTGATCAATGACTTTTCAAGCTAATGATATAGTGTAATGTTTTCCTTAAGTAACAGGTTGTAACCAGTTTCTTGAATAGCGATAGTTATACATATTTAGACTATCGACATCAATGATAAGTATATAAAACCAGTTTCATACAAGGTTGCATCTCCTACTTTTAATATAAGCTCGTTAGTATATATCCTTCAAGTACAAAAAAATGAGAGACACAAACAAAACTAGTTGGTTTCCAAACTCAGCTGATTCAGGATCTTTCATTAGTTTTGTACTCTTGCAGACCTATTTTTTAAAGCAAGAAATTATGAAAACTTCCAAACGCGTTTGAAATGTGATAACGTACGGCGGCTGCAACCAGATTTCCACTAGTAAAAAACAAATGTGGTGAGGTTGACTAACATGTACATGATCATTTTCTTCATTCATCGGTAACACGAAAAGAGCCAGTGAAGGAAAGGAAAAAGAAGCAAGTCAATCAAAAAGCTCGCAAAATTGTCAACTTTCAAGACAGCTAACACATATTTAGTATATTTAGTATCTTGGGGTCCCCTGTAAGGTCCGTTGATGGATCGTGACAGCCACATCCCATAAAGGTAGCTATATGTCAAAATTTATGATATCACACAGCTCACATGATAATGATATGTAGAAACAAATCGATGTATTTGAATTTTGAATAACACACCCCACGTACTCACATGAAGTATTTACTTCAAAATAACTATGGCCACCAGACCCCAAATGTTAAGTTGTGTTTATGTTCGCTAAAGTGATAGAAAAATAGATCGAGGAGGGAATTATAGGAAGGAAAACTTCTAAAAAACTGTTTTTGAGAGTTTTATCTTGGGAATATGACAAAAAAATGACACTTGAATTTGAGTTGGACAAAATGGGGTCTCCAATTCCAACTTGAAAAAAATAAGGGATAGTCCCCAATTCGTTCTAAACAAAGTTTGTCACTTTGTGACGTTGTGTTGGTAAAAACTCATGTATCGCAGTTAAGTGCCCTTGTATTGCTGTTAACTACTCTTCTCAGTAACTACTCATGTATCGCCGGTTATTACTTGAGAATTGACAGTAACTACTATTTTGCTACAAAGTAACAAACTTCATTTAGGACAAATTAGAGGCTACCCCATTTTGTCCAACTCAAATTCAAGTGTCATTTTTTTGTCATTTTCCCTTTTACCTTCCAATTTTTTTTTTTGGAGGGAATTATAGAAAGAAAAACTTCTAAAAATGTATTTTAAAGGGTTTTATCTCATAATAATCTTTTCCTCCTAATTTTATTCCCATCTGGGGCAGTGCTTCCTTACTAGGTCGCCTCAATTACATGTTTTAGTCCACGTTTCTTTTCATGGTCACAGTTCACAGACAGGCATATCGTTGGGCTTTATCATTCCAAGAATATACGAAGCCCAAGACCAACAGAAACTTCACAATCACATCATAGTCAAGCCATTGAATCTTCAATCCAATGCCATGAAAATTGGACATTTAGTATCAACTATCAAACATGTCCTACACCCTAAATGCACGCTTGTGAAGATAGTTAGATGAACAAGCACAATGTTGAACCAAGATAACTCATCTGGACAGAAATGGTGGAGAAAACAAAATTTAACTCTTACCATGATGGTGGAAAACTACAATACTTAGATTTGCATATAGAAAGAGAGGGGTATCTCAACCATATAACAAAATTTTAGTTTTTAGTCACTACCCCATTTCCTTACAACATTCTCTTTAGCTGAAGGGGGTTGATAATCTTCTTTCTTCAAAATGCCATCAGAGTTGCTCTGATGACCACCATTGGTAATTTTCAATATTTTTGATGTTATGAAACTGAAACCATTCCTTGTACCTCGTAGTGCATAGAGCAGTGGATTTAAGATGACAGCTAGGAGCAGCTCACCTTTTGCAACTAGGAGATACTGAAAAGGCAGATTGTGAAGACTTATCATTCCATGATATAGTTATATGGATGCCATGGCATTGGCATATAAGAATTGAAAAGGAAAAAATAAAATCTCTTACAATGACAATGATGCCTAGCACAGTAAGACTTGCTTGTTTCGCTTCACGCCAAAAGTTTTCGTCATTAGACCAGCCAAACCATCCACCCCTCCCAAACCAACCTCCTCCACCGGCATCACCTCCGCCCCCCAATTCCTCTCGCCTTTTTATTTCCTTGTCCCATTTCTCAAGTTCACTTTTCTTCCCACTGAGTGCACCTTCTAATGCTTTTCTAGCTTCTTCCTGCAGCAAAAAGTTCTAAGATTAATACACAACGTTTAACAACAACACTGTTTTTGACCAGGCCAACTAAATTACCAACATAAATCATTATGAATAATTGAAAGGGTTTGTTAGCAATAGTTTTAGTTTCATTTCCATTCATCTTCAGTTTAGCTTGGATAATAAACAGGAACAGAGAATTACATTAATTTATATGAACCATTATAAAAATATCACCTGAAATTTTGTAACTGGAGAACACAAATGTCAAATGTTCTCTGGATTGTAATGACATCACATACAACGAAAATAATTTTTCAGAATATTCTTCAAGATATTGACAGAGATCTATGAAGGAGTACAAAGTGAGGGATTGTCCAATTTATATACTTTGCAAGAGGAAATTGGCTAATCATATCCACCCACATTGGATGAAGAAGCTAGCACAAATCTTTGTTAAACATGAAGAAGGAGGAGCTGAAAGTTGGCATTGCATTTAAAATTTATCACAAAACATAATGTTGAGTGACAGAATCTTACACGCAAATTTTACAGAAATTCAGCAGCAAGGATGCTGCTACCCAATAATTTTGCCATATACAAATTGATCAGAGATAGAGATAATGTTAGGCCCATGAACATACTAATCACATTACATACCATACTAATGACAGATTTCTTGGTTCCCCCACAAGACATTTGTCAGATTGAGATGTTCAATCTATTACCTAATGTCAATTGCCCATGACAGGATGCTGATTGTGTATCTTATAACTTTCAATTCAAGTAATTCTGTGTAAACACTTGAGACCAACAAAACCAAATAGACGTATGTCTGACTATGGTTAAAACTTCCTTCACAGGAAACAGAAGTCAGTTTGACTTATCCCCTACGTAGTTCTAGATTGAGAAAAGGAAAGAAGACAAGTCAAGTAAAGAAATCATTTTAATTTGGTGGCTAAATAGGTCCAAAACCCCAATACATCCATGTACCTCAATATCCTGATACCCCAAACACACAAAGTAGTTACACTAGATGTTCATAAGCCTTGTCATGCTTCAGTTTTGGACTCAAACATTTACAAACTGATCAGCAACACAACAAAAGGCATATTAATACACAGTATCATCCCATATTGTAATTCATGATGAGGAAACCAAAATGAAAAAAAAATGTCCACCCACAAAAAAACAAGCAAACGGCACAAAAAAGAAACTGATAAGGATTAAATATTCACTGATATAGTTAAACCCTCCAAACAAAGAAAGCACTTTTGTGCACTTATCAAACCATTGGCCAATTCTTAATACTAATTCAATGGTGGGACATGGAAAAGGAAGTTGCTTTGGATGAAAATCACAAGAAACAAGCATACCCACATAGGAATTTGAGGAGAATAAAACATAGTATAGCTAAATTCATGAAATGTAGAAGTGAATGAGAGAAAAACCTGTCTTTTGTTGTCGGAGAAGAGGCAGGTCAATCTGCCATTGCATTGGAATTTGCTCTGAAGAGAAGTCCATGCTTGGGAAGAAGAAGAAGAAGAAGATTGAGAAGAAAGGAAGAAGGATTTGGATTTAGTAGGGAGTGGTAGGCTTAGGTTCAGAAGCTGAGCCATGGTTTGCCTATTTACTACCAAACCAAGCTTGTACAAATCTAAGACAAGGGTCAACAATGGAGTATTGCTCTTCTTCCAGAGGTCCAATTTTTCGGATAGAAATATAATAATCCAATGACTTAGCAAAACAACATGATACTATCCAAATTAATCACATCATATTATTAAAGGGGCAACGTGAAAAATGATACTAAACTTTACTTAAAATTGTTTTTCTAATACTAGAGTTTCGTGAGTTACAAAAATATTACTCAACTTGGGGTCTAGGTGCAAATATAGTATTTTCACTTGACGGAAATAAAATTTAGATATGAAAAGACTCTTATACCCCCATTCCTCCCTCATTAAATAAAATTTTAATGAGGTGTTTAAGAGTCTTTTCATATCTAAATTTTATTTCCCTCAAGTAAAAATACTATATTTGCACCCGGACCCCAAGTTGGTACTATTTTTGCACCTAGCGAAATTTTAGTATTAGAAACGCAATTTTGGGTAAAGTTTAGTATTATTGTTGCACATTCGCCCATTATTAAAACATACTTGTTCTGTTCCTAAATATAAGATCATTTTTCCTAATTTGAGTAGATTAAGGAAGTTAGTTAAGTTAGTTATTAACACGTGATATTACCAATTTATCTCAACTATATATCTTTATCCCCACTCTCTCTCTCTTGCTTGTTATAGTAGATAATAATTATTAGAGTTAATTTGGAAAAAAGTTGGGAAAAGTTAGAAAGTGATCTTATATTTAGGAACAAATTGAAATTCAAAAGTGATCTTATATTTAAGAACAGAGGGAGTATTAAACATCAACATTTATTCTCACAATTCTAATCTTGTTATGGAAGACAGGAAGAGTAGTGCAATAGGGAATTTAGGAAAATTTTGAGAAAAATAGAAAGAGGTCATATATTTGTAAATAAACTCTTCTCCCCTAATAGTTTTTTTATATTTAGATATCAGTTCAATTTTTCTCCAAAGATCAATTTATGTTTTGACTGGTCTATTGCATGTTTAATCAAAAAGACGTTTAGAGAAAATAAATTTAATACTCCACTGATCTTAATTATAAGACTATTTTGACTAATTTTTAGAAATCAATGATACAAAATTAATCATTTTAAATTACATATAATTAATTTTTCCTAACAAAATAATTTACCATACTTATAAATAAATCTATCATCTATTTACATGTGATATACGGTTTTAGTGATATAATTTTCTTTCTTAACTTCCACAAAAACTTCAACAAGATCTTATCTTTAGGACCGATGTAGATGTAGTAATAGTAATGGTTACTCAAAAGTTTATTCATAAGTTCGTAACTTTTAAAACAATATTTGCTTCATATACATTTATAACAACGTTTCAACTGTAAAATTTTTCATTTATCTTTTGCTTTTTTAACCTTCTCAAATATGTTTTTCAAACTTTAATCCAAGAAAAAATTACAACATTTGATAGAATATACCGGCCAATACGCAGGTTACATTCATGTTTGTGAATAAGCCATGGGCTTCAAGCTTCTTTGTTTATACTATAAAGACATGTTGCATATTGTTATCGCTAAATCATGTTCAGTATCAATTGTATCAATTGAGTGGGTTGTTTTTTTGGGCCCGGGGGGTTGATGTAGGTACTAATAGATACAGAAGCAGGATATCAAGATTTGAAAAAGAAAGCTGTAAATTAAACGTGATTGTTAAAAATTAGTGTGCCTTATAACTATAATGACACTAAGTAGCAACTCCCTTGTAGCTTTAATCAAATGTGTTCTATTGATTTCTGTAGAGAGTATCGTAGAGACCTGAGTTATGGTGATGAAAAAATGTTGTGGAACTCAAACTTCATACATTATATTTATCATTTTGTTGAACCTTTTTTGAATTTGAATTTAATTTTAGAATATATGTGCATATAAGAAAATGTGCATATTTCAGTGGGGAAATGACCTAAATCAATTTTTTAATGTTGTGCAATTTGTATGAACAAGAGTTGGAAAATACCAATACTTGTTTAGTTTTTGTGTGCCATAATTTATCAGACCTTTTATACAAGTAAATTTTTTATTGTGAAGCTTTTTCCCAGTTTTACCTATCTAAATTCTAAATGTATGTGTTAAAAATGTGGAAAATTCGCGTATAATCTATTGATCATTTGTGGAATATGTGACAATTGGATCCATGAGAAGCTACAAAAGTTAAGCTAGGGGCTATCTCTTATGACTTAATTTTAAGACTAGTTTGAAGGAAGGGATTCTTAAGAGAAAGAAGAGGGCAGTGAGAGCTAAGATAGCAATGAGAATGGTAAAGATCTTTTTGGACTTGTCCTCTGTTTCCCACGCCATGAATGAGTCCATGCCCTCTCTTAAACCTTCAATGCTTGCCATTGTTTTCTGCATTACAAAAGCTCGCTATTATCCCAATGTGAAATTTATTGTTTGTACTTGAAGTTAATAAAGCTTTGCTGAAAGAATTAATGCTTATATTGTACTCCTTAACCTATCTAAACATACCAGTCGAAAGGGTAAGAGGTGCAGCAATGGCTTTATGAACGTGTCGCAGTTCCTGAATTGGAGAAGAAGAAAAAGGGTGTTATCAACTGATTAAACTCCACTTTTGGGCATTGGCTAAAAAATATATACTCAATATGACATAGTAAAACAAATTACTAGTTACAAAAATAAATGCAAGAATATTTGTCACGTCTTTTAACATGCCATGGATTCACTATCTTCTCTTATAAATCAAAGAGATCTACCAAGAAAAGAAAAATAAAATAAAATTATTCAAGCCCAAATGCATCAATAATTTTTGTTATTTTAATTTCCATTATACAATTTAGTATCATTTTTCTTTTCCTTTTTTAATAAATTTTCTTACTTTCGTTTTCTATATTATATACTAGGATCGGTAAACATATACTCTCTCCGATCCTAAATATAGGGCCTAGTTGACTTTTTTGAAAATTCCTAAAAAAGGCAAAATTTAATTATAAATTGATTTACCTAATTTTTTCTCTTACACTAGTTTATTTTACCTATAAGCTAATGGATAATCTTAAAAGATATCAAATATTTCTTGATTTAATAAACTATTTTGCAACCTTAATCTCTCCAAAAAAAGTCAATTAAGTCTTATATTTAGGACCGGAGGTAGTATAAAATACACCATAGCCCATACACCATTCACAAATCATATACACGATTCGAGATCTAAATTTTAAAAAAGAAAAAATTATTTTGAGGTCCCAAAGAAGTTCAATGCAGGTCAAATATGACTACTTGGAAGTTGGAACTCCATTGTGATTTGACTACACATTAATAATTCTAATATCACATTTAATTTCCCTTCCGGTGGAAAATAAGAAAGCACCTGATCATGGCTTTTCCCTTGTAGCTATGGCTGATAGAGAAGCCGAAACCCTTGCCTAGGGAGACCTGTATTTTTTCCGATTCTGCAAAATAACACAAACGAGTAACATTGATTGCATGGAGTGTTTTTTTAGTCAGTTGGTGGTTTTCTTTTTTCTTTTTTTTTTTTGGTTACCCAAGGGTATTCCCACCCGCGTGTCAAATGAGACTAATCCCTCGCTGTTCTGAAGTCCCATATAGGGGGTAGACAGCTGGTTTGTGAATTTGCTCCATTCGCAAGAGCTGTGGATCGAACCCCCAACCACTTGCTTAAAGGACGAGAGTACTTACTACTCACGCCAACCCGCCAGGTTAGTTGGTGGTTTTCTTTTCACACATATAACTGCCTCTGACTTTTTCATATGAGTTTATGGTACCACAATATGAATAATTTAACATACGTATTGACTATTGAAGGTCTCAAAAGTTTCGATCAAACCTATTTATATGGATAATCACAACAAATTTTTTTATGTTAGAAAGTTAAAGGGCAAGATGGCCAACATGCATTAATTAGTCTTAATGGAGGGGTTTTGGTAGTTCGAGATATCAGGATCAAATCTAGATTTGGAAGCTAATTATTTGAATATGAAATTGCTGACCCGTATAATAGCTATGTAGAAAAAAAATTAAAAAAAAAAAGAAAAAGTCAAAAAACAGGTAATTAAGTAGTACCAAATTTCCACTCGACTCCAATGTTGAGCCCATCATACAAAGTCTCTTTGAAAACAAACTCAACGTTGTTTCCAAAAACTTCAATCAGATGCAATAAAACTCCCCATGATTGCTGCAAAACAATACACTCTTTCCCATCAAATCATAATTCAATTTTTTCATTTTTTTATCAACATAATTTTTACATGTTTTACGTAATTAATTAATTAACTAATTCATCAGTTCCTATAACATAGCAAACGTAATGTATGCAAATCATAGAGATTTACCTTTCTTGGTTGGAAGGCACGCAATAAGCAAAGGAAAAAGGATCCAAATGGCCATTGTTTATCACAACTAGTACTATCTTGTGCTTGATCTCCTTCGGATTCTGGTTCTGGGTTTTCAGCATCAAAGACATATCTCCTCTGAGAATATAAATAACATAGATTTCTTTCAACCGATAATGACAGTTGACATAAAGATGAGAATGAAGAAGAATTATTTTTATTGCGATACACAGAAAGATGAAGACTTCTTGAGCTTTTTGGTCGTAGCTTTCTGGGTAGACAAATGATGCTATTGGAATGAGAATTGAGAGAGGAGAAGAGTTGGGAAAAGGTGACGATTCTATATGACTTTAGTTGGGCAAGATTATTGAAATGTGAGAAAGCCATTGAAGATTGGAATATAATTTCAATGGAAACATAATGCGCTATCTCAATTCTAAATGTATTATGATCCTCGCCAAAAAAATCCATTAATTTACACCAAAGTTAGGTATCTTATGATCATGTCATATACGAATACTAAACAAATGTAATTGCCTCTCATGTTATAGGAGACCAAGTATATCCATTAACATACTTTTGGGAGACCTGTGTGTGTATCTATCTCATTTTCCATATTTCGTCAAAATCTTATTTTTTCCCCCATAAATTACTACACACAGGTGCATCTCTCAACAAGTTTTCAAACCGGGCCGTATTTTCCATAATGTATAATACAACTTGAATAAGCCCACAAGAAAAGCCCATAGGATAGATTAAGGTGAGCCCATTTTCGTATGCCAAGAAAACACCAGTTGGCTGAACTCATGTAAACTCTTATTAGTACCAAATTAATATGACTAACATTGGCCAAAAAAAAAAATTAATATGACTAACACTATATTTGTTCTGTCAAGGGAAATAAATAAACATGGTGCTTGAAGGCATTGTGCTTGGCATGATAGATCCCTGTAACGTGGTCCATTAGAATCAAAGTTAAAAGACATTTTATCATTTCATGGAATGTTGACAAACTACAATAGTTCGTTTACTTATTTTTATTTTTTGATTTTTAAACAAGAGTTAAGGGTAGAAAATACTCATGATTTTATCAAAAGTTGGTCTAACACCAAGTACATTTTTTGAAAATAGTTAATCATGTCGGTTATTCACAATTCTTACGTAGTTAACTGCATCAAACTTCTTTATCTCAAATAAGGAACAATCTCTTTTTTATCCTTTTGCAAATTTGTGTCCCCTTTTCACACTTTTTATATTTTTTTGCTCAGAATGCCTTTTTGATATTCAATTGTCATTTTATTTAGGATTTTCCCATGGAGTCATATGTTATTTTTTCTAAGCAAAAATTTCAGATAAGTGATAGTTGAATTTCAAAATGATTTTAACTAGTTGAATATCAGTATTAACTAATAGAGTTTCGACATTTACTACTCAAAAACCTCTTTTTGAGATTTTGAAATTCAACTGTCACTTATTTGAGATTTCTCCTTCCGCGAAAAAACCATGTTTTTTAAATTTTCTATAAAAATGAAAATTGACTATTCTCTTAAAAAATTGGCAGAAAAATAGTTTGTGAATTTTCTAGTTGTTAATTTATATATATACTAAGAAAATGGAAACATCTAATTTTTTCTTTCTCTCAAATAATTAAAAAAGAAATTTTGATCAAAAAAAAAAAAATAATTAAAAAAGAAAGAGTTCATTTTATTGTATAAGCCAATAAAACGAGCTCTCTTTGTAGTAGCAGATTCAATTTTCTTTGCTCGCCATTCTCCTCCTGAATCCTGATCCACCTCGCCGTCCACAATTATCAAAACGGTACCACCTTTATCCTTTATCTCCTCCCTTAATTTCTTCACATTCATTACTTCTTGAATCTCTCTTTCAATCTTTATTTCGATTTGTCCGCATTCATTATTTCTTAAATGCTCGTTTTAATTCATTCATTCATAGATCGCAAATCGGAACTAGTTCTTCTTTGTTAAACCATCTATCTGGATCAAATATCAAAAGGGTATGTGAAAAATTATTCATTTTCATAAATTCCAGTGATGCCCCCACTCATTATATAGAAGTATGGAAGGTATAGGTTACCCTCTAGTTTAGTACAAATACTCAAAAGGTAGTTGGGAAAAATTAGAAAATGATCTTATATTTAGGAACAAATTGAAATTCAAAAGTGATTTTATATTTAGGAAGGTAAGGAGTATTAGATTTTGAGTATTTGTATCATGGGTTAGAGAGGGAGAATGGTTTCTGGGATTTGAAAAGGGTAATTAAGGCATGTAGTTGACTTCTTCAGCAGAAATTATCACTTTTTTGCTTTTATGGTTTCAGTAGGGACAGTGCAGTATGAGGTTTTATGGAAATTAGGCTGATCTCTTCAGTGTATGACTTTAGGTGGTTGTGATAATGGCTGTAGCTTTAGATTTGGTTGTGTTGGATGGATACGGAAATAGAGGTTAACCCAGTCAGTTCTAGTCCCCACTTTGTGAGGGTGTTGGGGAAGACAATATACTAGGCAGCCTTACCTCTGCTTTATGAAGAGAGGTTGATTCAAACCCTCGACCTCAGACCCCACGGCAAGCGAGCTTATTTTTGAGCCAAGCTGATCCTTCCTTTTGTTGCCACCCATGCATATTTTATTGGTGTCTTGGATAGACTGTTGCTGCCCCTACATATTCTTTTTACTATGTCACTCTTTTGATGCCTATTTAAATGTTCCAGCTTTGTTTGTTCCTTTAGTGATACAGATTTGCTGCAGAGGATGGTAGATTTATTTGTTTTGCATCACAATCAGTGTGTAAATTTTATTTAAATTGGTCATTTCAATGGGGAAGTTTGTTAGGTTTGAATTTGAGATCAATGCCCAATTTTCAGTTTAGAGCTTGAGGTTCCTACTGTATGAAGTTTTTATTTTCCCCCATTACTTAAGTAGCAGAATGGATTTGGTTCAAGGATGTTAGACTCTTAGGGTTTAACATATACTTGAGATTTGATTCTTAGAGTTTGTAGTGTGTGAGTAACTGTAGTTGAGAAATTCAATTTCACATTTTGTGAATATGTATTGAATTTGACTTTATAATTGATTAGTTATTTTGAGAGTAAGTGTCTGTCAATTACTCCTTGATGAGGTGGCTCCTTGGTTGTAAATCGGTGCTGGAGAGTGCTGAGAGGTATTTTCATGATTTATGTGTTTACTGCCTAGCTTGAGAAAACTGCTATTCAAGGTTATCTTCAAAGCATTTTCAGGGGGAGAAAGATTTGCTAATTTGTGAATTCATTGTTTCCCAAATTTCATGAAATCTTGTTTCTGCATTGAGCCATAAAGTTGCTCATATCTGTCTGGTGTATCACATACATGTTTGCTTGCAATTGTCAGGACTATGGCGGATGATCTTGTGCTAGACACTGCTATCAGAGATTGGGTACTGATCCCTCTCTCAGTGGTCATGGTTCTCATTGGCGTTCTTCGCTATTTCGTTTCAAAGCTTATCCGCTCTTCTCAATCCCCAGATGTTAAAATGGTGAAAGAAGGGTATTCTCAATTCCTTATGCAGTAGTTAATCATATCTGCTGATTTTCTGAGTATGACAAGGTTGGTTGTGTTGATGATTATTCAGACAAGTCGCGCTTAGGGCTCGGAATTTACGTGCTGCCGCTAATTTTATACCTTCAAAGGCTTTTCGGGCTCGCAAGCTTTATTTCTGCAATGAGGTTTGTTTGCCTATCCTGTATGTTCTTTTCTCATAGTTTTCATTTATTGAAGAATTGAATTTTTTATTGTTATTATGGGTGACGATTTGCACTGTATTTTTGGATAATTATGTTGTTGCATCATGCATGTAGCTCTTGTGAGGTTTATCATTTCAGGCTTATGTACTTGTATTCACTATTCAGACCTGGCTTTGGTTGGATTGTATGATCGGTTGTGGAATACCTTTGAATTTGTGGTTTTTTACCTAATGAGAACTTGTGAGAAGTTAATTAGTCTATTATGAGTTATATGAAATCTTGATACAATCCGGTGAAAAGGTGAATTAAGATTGTGCTTATTTTTCATGAAGGAAAATGGTCTCTTGTTTGTTCCCAAGGGTCAAGCCCAGAATCCACAAGCGCAGATGTTCTCTGATCCAAACATGGCTATGGATATGATGAAGAAAAATCTTTCAATGATCATACCTCAGGTATTGCAAGCTATACCTTCATATCTTTGTTAATCGTTCTCACTTTTTACGAAGTTTTAGTATATGATGCAAAGAGTTTATGCTTAATTGATGGTATGCGCTCCCTTTGTTTTTACAGACTCTTACATTTGCTTGGGTGAACTTTTTCTTCTCTGGATTTGTCGCAGGTATTTTTATTAAATTCTCTCCCCTATGCTCCCGGATGATTGTTAAGATTTCTTGATTCTGTGAACTATGAGCTCATATTTTTCATGGCATTGCATACCAGGATGTCAACAAGCTAATTTATCCCATTAATAATTATAAAGCTGGTGTTTACTCCTTTATATTATATAATAAGGCATAAATACTCTTCTGATATTTTATAGTGCCATATTCTGAATCTGGCCGTTGCCTCGTTGGTTGTGTTCTCTAATTTTAATGGTTATTGTTATCACCCTACAAATGATTGAACAAATAAATATTTTTCCTGCAGCCAAGATACCCTTTCCATTGACTCAGAGGTTTAGGTCAATGTTGCAGAATGGGATTGACTTAAGTACAGTGGATGTTAGCTATGTCAGTAGTCGCTCCTGGTATACCTCATTTTTATAGGACTGATTTTTCCTCCTTGAGTCTATAACTGTTCCCCTCCAACCTTTTTTACTTTTCATCTTGTTGGCGTTTCAGGTACTTTCTGAATCTGTTTGGGCTAAGAGGGTTCTTTAGCCTCATCTTGGGTGAAGAAAATGGTATGTGTTCAAAACTGTTGTAAATCTCTCTCTCTCTCTCTCTCTCTCTCTCTCTCTCTCTCTGTTAGATCCTTAATGCTGTAAATTTGGATTTTTTCTTTATATCCTGCACTTTTACCATTTCCTTTTATCAAATTTGGGATTTGGATAAATGCTTATTGGAGGTTATATGATGTTTTGGCTACAGCTGTGGATGATACTCAACGTATGATGCAAATGGGTGGATTCGGTTTAGATCCTTCAAAGGTACAATAATAACTGTGTTTGGATGGAAGGAAAAGTGAGATGGAAAAACGGGGGGGGGGGGGGGGGGGGGGGGGGAATATTAGGAAGGAATATTTTTCACAATGCTTAGAAAAGTTACTATTTTTGGGAATTTTCCCTCCTAATAGTCTTTCCTCCATAATTTTCTTCCCGTCCAAACCTAGGGTAAATGTTTATTGCTGTATTCAGTATTCTCAAAACATATGATGTTTTATTAAGCTATGAATAATAGATTAATATTGGATCATATGGATATGTACATTTTGCTTTTCAGGGTCTCAGTGCTGAGAAAGACAATCTTGACATAACCCAACATGATTGGGCTTTACCCAGTTTTGAGCAACGAGCTGAAGCTGTATTGAAGAAATTGGTCAATTGAACAGCTTATGATAGGGCAGTTTAGTGATTTTGCTTTGTGATCATCAGCAGAAGGAGACATAGATCATATTCAGTTGTTGATGCTGGCTTGTGAAATTATAGCCGATCAACTCGAGATCTTAGATTTTATTTTCAAGCTGAAATTTGATGATATTCATAAAGTATTGACTGGAAAACAAGTTCAAAATCTTGTACAAACGTTGACATGGATTTTCTTATTGCTTTCTTATTTTAGGTTGGTCACTAGAGACTAGTTTCCCATTAAATGTCGGACTCTGAAACCTCTTGTAACTTTCGTCTGTTTCCTTAGTTACTTGGAAAGTTGCCTGATGCATTTATCCTTGGATGATATCCCAAAGCTGGAATTAGAAGCTGTAGAGGGAATCAAGTGAACTAATAAGTAGATAACTTGTCTTCATTACTAATGAGTTTGATTCCTTCAAGTATGAGAAAGGGTTAACCCAGTTCAAGTCCTTACTTGATGAGAGTGTTAGGAGAGGGAGTATATTAGGCAGCTTCACTCTTGCTTCATGCAAAGAGGCTTATTCGAACCTACGACCTCAAATCTCATGGCAAACGAGCTTACCATTGAGTTAAACTGATCTTTCCTTTCCTTGAAGTATGAGAATAAAATTATGATTGTTCTCGTGATCCGCGCAAAAATATAGGTGTCACACATCATTCTTTGCAAGATTTCCTTTAGTGTTTGTGTATCCTTTTACATTCAATTTCTTAAGTTGGCCGGCCTTTCGCTCTAGTAGCAATTTCCATTAGTTCTATATATCAAGACTTGTGTAAATTTACAGTGGGACAAATTGGAATGGATACAGTGTATTGTTAATAAAGGTTGGCCGAATTTGTTAGGGATTTTGGATATACCCTACAAGTTGGTGAGTTCAGATCACATCACAGTGCCTAATATAATCCTTCTTCAACCCATAATATATGCTTCAAATAAATAACTACTGTGCTATACTCGAAAAAATTACTTGATTAGTTGAAAGCATTATGTGAGAAATCTAATTTATTTTCCAAATTAATCTTTATTTTGAAAGAAAAAATATAATGACAAATAAGAGATAATAAAGATGAAAGAGAGTGTATAGGGAAAGGATAAATGATGGGTAAAATTGAAAAATGCAATAAATGATTCGACAACCATAAAATTTAGTTTAAATTCTTTGGACAATTAATTCACAAAGTGGAGTTTATATTTTGGGACTGATTTGAAAGTGTTTTTAGGCCTGAAAATATTGGTGAACCTTAGGGTGATTTGTTACAAAAGTCTACTATTTACAGTGGCAGAGAACTGGAAAGTAGTCAAAAGAAGTTAGATTGAGTCAATTGAAGAAGTGTAGTGTGCATATGAGCAATGATGTAAAGGGATGGGGTATGAATTTCACCTTTTTCTCTATCTTAATTTGAAAAGAACTTGATCATTTCTACACTTGAAAAAAAAGAAAATAGCATTCATAATTAGGAACCTTTAAAAAGGAAAAGAACATCCTCGTTGGTTGTCGGGCCTGGAGCTTTTACTACGTGAGAAAAAAGATATCCGATGCTCAATCTATGAGTTGTGCATCAAAAGACTGTCGTTCTCCATTTTATGGGCTATTATGGCTAAGGAGAGAGTGGGAAGAAGGCTTGTGATTGGTATAGAAGAGGGAAGATGATGACGTGGCAACCTTAGATGTTGGAAGATTTGCAATGAAACAAAGGAACAAAACCTGCAATCAAGAAACAAATGATCAAAGTGACAAAAATTATTTAATTTTAACTAGATTTCCCTCAAGTGGCCCATTCTTGTGGGTGCAAGCCCACCTCTCTTTCGAACTCATGTTACTAAGCTCACAAAGTGTTTTAACTTATATAGACTAGCTAGCTCTTCCACAAATCTAAGCAATGTGAGACGGTTGCTTTCTCTTTGACATGCCCACCACATTATATAGTAATGTATAGTATACCTTTACACAACATTAGCATTATGTATAAGCAAACAGATTGTCGAATTTGATATTGATGAATAACGGCAGTGCAACATTTTAATAACTTTCGATGCAACATTGCTTCTTGAAAGAACTTCCTAATATCAAGTGCTCTTTACTTGTTACTTTCGGAATAATAATGCACCTTATCCCATTATGATGTTCATAAGATTAAATGGAGGCGTTAGAACCATGAAACTAGGAGGCTAAGAGAGTGGTTGATTAGAATAAAAATTGGTGTGGGAGGATCCCAGTCCCACAATGTAATTGAAGATTGAGAGTGGGACCTACAATGTTGCCAATAATGGACATATACGAGAGAGGAGAAACGGGAAAACAGTGATAAAAAGGAAGGTTCCAAAAAGATGCAGCTAAAGAAGAAGAGGTTTAAGGTTCAAATACAATCATATCAAATCCCTTCATGACTACTACGTTACCTTTTCTTAAAAGAAAAAATATTTGATTTAACTAAAGGAGATTAAAGAAATTAAATATATTACTTAATTATATATAAATACTAATTAACTATAAGATAAATATTCATCTTATAAATAAATCTATAAATCAGGCAAATTATTTTTTAAAAATACTAAATATAACTACTTCATATAGTTTCTTTGTAAAATGGCTCTAGTTTTATAGATATATAGTATGGTTTTTTCTAGTAAAATTGATATTCTAATGCATGTAAACAAATCATTAACGATTAATAATTTAACTTGAAATTGATGCGACAACGGTTTTTTATTATATGTTAATTATTTTTTAACATTTAGGCTAGCTATAAATAAGCAGCCATGCAAATTTAGTTACGTCTTTGATTTGAACTTTGCCTTCCTTAGATTGCTTCCTTAAACCCTTTTCTTGAATTTCCATACATTATTATTCAAACTAATGCAATTATTTTTATTGAATTTCTTGGTCAATTAAATATGAAAAAGTCATTGTTTTATATTAATAACGTCTAGCACCAACTCACCATTGAACCAGCGTGTCTGATTTCCCCTTTGTTTTTTACTTTTGGTTAATGAGTCGTTTTGGTGCCCTCTGAAACAGAAGTTGACGCACTAGCTCCTACTTCTATATGGTGTTTAATTATGTGTTCTTAAAACATCTGAGACTAAAGGATGTAGACTAGGTACATATATTTTTTTAAGGTAAAGACATTACTAAGAGTAAATGAAATAATAGTATATATTTATTTTAGGTTCATCTAACAAAAGAAAAAAAACAAAGATAAAACAATACATTTCGAAAAGAATGAACTAATTGTAATAATATATATTAAAAACATGGACGACAATTATATAATACAAAATAGAGCAGACCCGAGAATCAAGCTTTATGTAGTTAAGTTTAGAGGAGAGAACTCATCGCCCATACTACTAGTATTCATTAAAAAAACAATTGTCTGTGCGAAGCAACGAGTTGAAATGAACCAAAAACTTTCTGATAAAAAAAATGAACCAAAAACACTATAGCCATCTAGGAAGCCAATTTTTTGTTATTTACAGACTTACCATGCATAAGACATACCTTTTAATCAGAATTTGAGTCTAAAGAGTCACGCATGTACCAAGTCACACATATACAAAGAACCAACATTGTTGAACTCCTAATTAATGACACCTACACTCTTAAAACTTTTGGAAGTTGTACTTATCAGTTAAGTCTAGATTAATCACCATTGATACTTTATACTCTTTTTCTATAAATGTGAAATAGTGCAAGTTCTTTTTCCGTGAAATGGTGTGTGGTAGATTGCATGTTATCATTCGAACACAGCTAGTCAATTAAATGGTGCAAGTTAAGAGACGAATATGGATGAGCGAAAAGAAGAGATAGAGAAAAGTGAGGTTGTATGTGAGTGTTTGCCACGATGGAGATGTGACATGCTATCCTAATCTTACGTGTTTTCCTATGACAAACATATATCAATCCATTTGATTTGCCTTTCATTTATTTCAATCCCAAAATTATTCAAATTAAATATTAGTCACACGCAATGAATACCAAGAATCTCAGCCAAACCCCACAGTTCACGGGGTCCCACATGGGCTGCCAAATTATTGGTCCACTTCATCAATTTCAATCATTTGTTCTGTGAAAATTCAGACAACACACCCTTGATTCTTTGATCTAAAGCAAATCAATATATGAACTTATAGAATATTCATGTTTTTAATAACAAGATTAACATATGAATCATGAACAGTGTGTCGATCTCGTATACTATCTATAGTCATTAATACTAGAGTTAATTGATTAAGAAAATACATAGTAATATATAATACGAGATTTAAATGATTGTGTCTTATATGAGTTATTATGAATTCTTTCAGGGTAATTGCTATAAGCATCGATCATTTGTAAATACTTTTATCGTAAACTTTGATTTTGATCTATTAATTCTGATTGTTTTTGCTAGCATGACTTATTCAAGAAAGAAATTTCGATATTATATTTGTGATTAACTTTTGATTAAATAATTCATCACTAGCTAGCTAATGCAAATAGAATTGAGTAGAGTAGTAAGAGTAGTAGAGTAGAAAAGACTTCATATTCTTAAAGCATCGCTGTATGTTCAAATAAATCTAAAATCACAGAATGAGAGCTATCTTTATTATTTATCATGATAGTGTAAAATCTTAGATATAGCTGTACTAAAAGATTCTCAATAATGTATGTCAGTTGAAACTTAATCATTCATCATAAGAAGCAATTATCAATAAGTTATTTTAAAATAATAATAAGATTAATCAGTTTATGCAATATTAACCACAATGGTTGGGAGTTGCGACTGAGACTGATGTGCTCGACAAAATCAATAAATCATACGAACTTGTTACCTTAATGGAACGCACATTTATTAAATGATTTTAGACGTGCACTTACAATCTTTCCTTTGATTGGTTACGTTGAGACTAAGAAATATACTTCAGCATTTCTTGTCCTTCTACAAGTAATGCACTAATGCTCATCTAATTTCTATATCCATCATTCTAAGGCGTGGCTTCAACTCGTTATCATTTATCAAGACTAAATCGTCGCTGTTCCTTGTTATGACATTAAATTTGTTAATTTGAGTATAAATTTTTTTAAAACATTTACTCATCATTTACAATAATCATGAATTATATCTTGAGCAGCGACCAAAATTGTACATGATATTTTAAATTTGATCAATCTCAAAAAATGATATATCAGTGCCTCAAATTAGTCAATCACATTTATTAAGGACCATTCATTCTTTCTTTACATATGTTAAAATGGAAGGTGAAAGTCTGAGAAAAAAAAAAATCGAAGGTGAAAGTGTAAATTTGTCTTAAGAGTTTTCATTTAAGAGTAATATTATCTCGAGGCTCTTTAGGTTTCAACTTAAAATTGCCCCACCCCATTAAAAAATAATATTATCTATTAAAATTTTAATATTGACCACCTATTTTTTTAACCATGGCATTGCTCCATTTTAGTACCTTTCAATCCTCCAAAATTCTGAGAGAATATTGTTCCTAGGTAGAATTTTTAATTCACACAAAGGAAAAAAAGAATGACACTACTATATACACATTATTGTGTACTTTCTAATTCATTTATTAGAATGGGGCAAGTGAAAATAAAAGGATACCAAACTAAACCTAATTAATAAAAAGTAGAGGCTAATGTATACTTTTGGTCCCTTATGTTTGCATCAAGTTTCAATTTAGTCCTTTATGTTTGGAAAGTACACTTTTAGTCCTTTTTTGTTAACACCGTTAGTTTAACTTAACGGAAAATGTTAATCTAACAATTTTAAATGATTATTAAATATTGAAAAAATGTTCAAATTAAAAAATTTGAGCGTAAATATTCTTATATTTTTAAAATATATCATTTTTTGTCCAATTTCATTATAAAATAATCATTTAAAATTGTTAAGTTAGCATTTTCCGTTAAATAAAACTAACGGTGTTAACAAAAAAGGAGTAAAAGTGTACTTTCCAAACATAAAGGACTAAATTGAAACTTGATGTAAACATAAGGGACCAAAATTATACTTTAGCCAAAAGTAGAATTCATATTTATGACTTAATAGCGAGGGCCGAGGAGGCGCCGTCCCATCTTTTCTCATAACATATTGACATCAAATTAAACACGACTTTACAGGTAATTTTGGCCAAAAATAGAACCCACACACATGTCTCTCTATATCTAAGTCCATCCCAAATTATGATAGCTAATTAAATAAAAGTACTGTGTGAATTAATTAGGATTTATTATTAGAGATCAAGATTGAGACGACACTCATTAAATTAGAATTGTCGAAACAACGAAAGAATATGGTAAGAGCGAAAGGATCATTGATGGAGAAATATAATTGACTACTCTGCTATATATCAATTATAAACATAAGTCTTATCTTTCAGATCCACACCTCTAATTTTGTGTCCTCACTGAACAATAATAGATAGATCGAGATGATAGAATGGAAAAAATTAAAAGAAGAAGAAGAAGATCGAGATCATAGCATACTTGAATATGAAAAAAGATTGCCCTCTTGATTCATCTTCTGGATTTCAGCGAAATATATGAGTTTAAACCTCAATTAAAATCAATATTGTATGAGAAATGAAAATAAAACTTAACCAACTGAAAATAAATAACGTAGCAATTATATTCGAATTTTATAAATAAAAAAATTATTTTAATTTTGAGAGAATTTCTTCAATTTGGAGTTTGATAACATCAAGCACTACATCATTTTCACAATTTTGAAAATGTTGAATATAGATAAATTGTCCCCCATGAATTGATAGGAGAATACACGTACATCATGCAATTGTCAGCACACAATACTTTTTTATCCACATAATTCAACTACAAAATTAGAAAACATGTGGTGGGTGGCAGTGGAAGTCATGGCATATGAGTGATAAAATTATTCTGCAACTACTAATTTTAAAATTTGAAAAAATATTTCAAAACAAAAATTTCAAAATCCAATAATACAAGTTAAATATTTCACATTTAATCTATCAACAAGCATTACGAGCACTTTTAAAAAAAGTGGTAAAACAATTATTTTCTTAAGTAAGATTTTGAGCTCAAGAATTTTGATACGATGACAAAGAAAGAAACTACTTCCATCTGGGTTTTAACCTAGATCTATTTGGAGAGTAAATCTTGATAATAAATTAAATGTGTGACCATTCTAGCTTTTTTCAATCTTTTATAAAATTACTCTTATTGATAATCTTTGAACTGTAATCAAGTAAAAAAGAATGAGAGGGTGAAAATTAAGGAAGATCGATGATAATGATATTTTAAAAATATCATCACATATTAACTAATTTAACTATCTCTACACATTGTCCGTTGGTTCAGAGAGTGAAAGGATTTGATATCCGACTATATTGGAGAGTTTTCATTTCTAAGGAATAACATTTAGTTGTGGTTTCAGTCGCGGCATTTGGAGAAACATCTCCGCAATTAAGTGAAATTGCGCGAAACATACATGTTTAAACAAAATTAAAGAGCTTGTTTGTCATACTTCAGAGCATAAGGATCAGATATATAGTTCTTAGTGATTTATAAGTGTGGAGATCTGCCGTTAGAATGTGAGTCAACATACACAAATATGATCAGACCTTACATAATTAGAATTAACAAGGTAATTAAGAAAATACCAGTAAAAATATGCTGGGTGGTTGTGAATCTTACAAGAAAGGAAGAATCTTGGCATGGTGTAGGATCTGACGTGGCAGATCAAGGGTCCAGTGTCACGAGAATCATACGTGGAAAGCATGCGCATGTGGGGCCATGTGGACGTTTTTCGAAAGGGGCGGTGCTCTCTCTTTTAATTCTTTCCTTTTGGTGGGTCCCACACTCCCTTGTTGAACGGTAATGATCAAACCTGCTGTCTCACGCGGGCCCCACCCCCACCGTCCTGGTGGGGCCCTTCCTTGTCGCCTTTCCTCTTTGCCTCTCTCTATGTTCGAAACGATTACACATTCACAGTGAAAGAAAACTAGCAACATAATATATATATATAGCCTTTTACTTTACTTTCTCATAACTATTTCACTACACACTCTGGAGCTGTTCCCATTATTGCTTAGGTTTCAATTTAATTACTTCAAAGTAAGAGTAATTACATGAACAAAAGTCCAATTGACATTTTCAGGTGCCTAGCTGGCTACCTTTGTAGGTCGGTTTAAGTAAGGTAGCTAAAATCCAACAACATGAATGCATCATCATCAATCACATTGCTTCCCATGTTGCTCCCAGAAACACTGTGATTCCCACTCACCCCACCATCAAAGACCTCACTCATTTCATCACCTCCCTTGTACCCCCACTAATTGCATCGATATCCTCTCTTTTTCATTAACAAAGATTTAATCATTTTATATTAGTAGTTGAATTTGTTTACTATAGATAGTGCGGTTTATTTTAGAGTATGTTTAACAAAGATAAGTTGCATCTCGCTCCATGATCATAAAATATGAATGTTTCAGTAGTTCTTAACATTCTAAAGGGACATTTGGCACAATGTTTCCTTTACAATATTCTTCTAGCAGTTATGACCACCCTGAATTTATGGGGGTGCAATCGAAAAGCTACTTGAGAGTCTGATTGTATTAATATATAAATGGGATAAAATTTCTCGTCTATAGAAATTGACAATGAATAACCATGTACCGCATATGAATATACTATAGCGGACCAAGAAGCTAAACTCACGCATGATTTGTGAAATTTTTTTTCTGACATTGACTATCCGCGATCTTATTTTATACTACATCCGGTCCTAAATATAGGACCTAATTGACTTTTTTTTGTTTGATTAATGTTGCGAAATATGTTATTAAATGATGACATATTTGATATATTTTTATATTATCGATTAGTTTATAGGTAAAATAAACTAGTTTAAGCGAAAAAATTAGGTAAATCAATTTATAATTAACTTATTTTGATTTTTTAAGGATTTCTAGAAATAGTCAATTAAGTCTTATATTTAGGACCGAAGGGAGTATAAATTAATCGTTGATGAAAGAACTTATACTCTGGTAGCCTTTGGTTCATATTGCTAACTGAAGTAAATGTATTTCATTTATTATCTATAAGCACTTTTTAATGTTGAAGTACTAAAGATTTAGTTTATAAAACTGGATGTTACTGAAATTACTGAAAGAATATATAAAGTTGTTGGGTGTACAGAACATTATATTAGGATTCTAGGTACAATAATTGGAAACAACTTTTAGGATGATGAAGGCAACTAAACATATTGACATAGTGATCAAGTAATTTTACATCTTAATCTAAATTATGTGGTTAAAATAACAGTGGAATAGATTAGTGGTACAGTTTGAAGAAAGAATGTAAGCCCATAATTTTCGAGATCGTAGGATACAAGGACATTTACAACTGGACATGCATCCGATGTCCTTTAATATGTGTCAGAGATATGAGGTGTCTCCTTGAAAAAGATTCTTCCAAGTGGCAACTCTCTCTCTTCTTTCTCTCTCTCATAGTTGTTACTCAATTATGTTGCACTATATTCTTTTATCACATACACTTCTATATAAACCTCTCACACTTCGATCATATCACTCACAACTCACAATTCCCATTTCTCTCTGCCTCCCTCACTCACTCACAGCTCACATACCTTCTCCTTTTTTGCTCTCATCACTTAAGATTCTCTCTCCTTTTTTGCCTTAGAAATGGCCAGTGTTGAGGTAATAATATAACTCCTCAAACACACTTTGTTCATTAGTTTCTCTCTGGTTTTCTTGTACATTGCGTGTAACATTTTAGTTCTACTCCTCTGTGCAGATTAATTATGTGTTGCAAATGAAAACTTATTATGCAAATTTTGCACTTTTTTTTTACATTTTTCCCCCACTAGATTTTATATTTTGGTCGATCATATTATTTCTACCACATCAATCAACAAGATCTACAAAAATTATTGTTTTCACTCCGATCAACCATATCTACAAATTACTATTACTCATCATATTCCATCCTCAGATGATCGATCACGATATGAATAAAATTAAATCAACAACCTAGCTATAAATCGCTACCATGTGTATTCACTTGTCAACTTTGTTTGTATGTGAGTGTCTTTCTTCTCTTTTTTATCGAGAACTAAGCCTGATATATGTAAATATATATTTAAAGCTCGATCGCCAGATATATGCGATTCAGATTGATCATCTTGATCACACACACATCGCTACGAGTATTCACTAATAAACTTTATATATATTTACTAAACCACACAGCTTATATATATTTGTATACTATATATAGATCGACGATTATATAGCTCCATCGATCGCAAACTTTAATTATGCGATTCACAGTGATCATCTTGATCACCAAGTCTCGCAGCTTTTTTGATAAACTTTTTCTTGCGCCAAAACATCAAATTCACCTCAAATATTTGAGGCAAGCTAACAAGGGTGAATTATTATAGATGATCTATTTCGATTCGTCTATTCTATCTTCTAGTTACACAATCACAAGTGGCATATATTCAATGGCCCTTATTCTCTTTTTTATTTTTCTTAATATGTGAACGAGGAGTGGTCCAAATGATCAATAATTTGATGAAGAAGTCAGAACAACCTTTTGGCATGATAAGCTTTTATAGGACTGATCGAAAGGAAAAAAACAAAAGAAAGGTGGTAAAATATACTAGTATGTAAAATAATGAAGAAGATAATTATGTATCTCTATCACAGGTTGCCCAAGCTCCCGCAGTGACAGAAAATGAAGTGACAAACGAAGTTGTAGCCAACAAGATTGAAGAAACCCCAGCAGTTCCTGAGGTTGCTGTGTCAGAACCAGTGGAAGCAGAACAACCAAAGGAAGAGGAAAAAGTAGAAGAAGCAGCAGAAGAAGAAAAGAAAGAGGAAGTTGAAGTTTTGACAAAGGAAATTGCACCAGAAGAAGTGAAGGAGGAAGCAAAGCCAACAGAAGAGGCTGCACAAGAGGAAGCAAAGACAGAGGAAACTGAGGAAGTGAAGAAGGAAGAAGAGGCTGAAAAGGTAGAGGAAGTTAAAGAAGAAGATTCCAAGGCAGAGGAAGCAGCAAAGGAAGAGGTTACTGAGGAGAAGAAAGCAGAAGAAGTGAAAGAGGAAGAAGCTAAAGAAGTCGCTGTTGAGAAGACTGAAGCTTGAATTTGAACTTGAGATCTTATTTGTTTGTTGGTATCTCATGTCTTTGTTTTTTTGCATGTCAAAGTTTAAAAGCTTTTCTCTTCATTTTCATTATTACTACTTTTATTCTTATTATTATTATTATTAAGGTGGTGGTAAGTATTTTAGTTATATTTAAAAAAATGGAGGATCAGTATGCCTACATGTAGTCACATGGATCCACGTCAGCTGGTCCATGTGTTGGGGGGTATGAGTACTTAATTCTATGTATGGGTTTTGTATTGAAGTGATGAGGTGGCTGTTACACTACTAGTTTGTGGATTATGGTGTGTTTTTTTATGTAGCTTTGAATAAATAAAATATAATTTCATTATTTTTATTTTTATATTTCTTCATTAATTATGGATCCCTTCTTTTTGCCCCCTTGATTCGTTTGCTCCAACGTAACTGCTCTGTCAAAGAATTGTTTTTAGGATGGAAAGTCATCGTGTCAACTTTAAGTCGTGAAAAGAGCTACTGAATAATAGAGTGACCAACAATTTAAGGTGGACAATGATGGGAATGAAATAATTTTAGATGATGTGGACCATGTTGGTCTCAATAAATTCTAAAGCTATCATCAATTTTTGATTAACAATAACAAATCCAGTTTCTCTTCAAATTGATCTAATACATATACAGGGTTTTATACAGGTTTTGTTTTTTTAAGGAGGCGGGGGTTGTTTTGAATGGTAAGGATCATTTATTTGATTTCATCTATGCTGTAGTCTGTAGAGATATGATTTTATCAAAAATATTTAAATAAATAGAGAATTTAAAATATAAAAAAATCAAATCTAGACAGCTAGATCGTCCAAATGATATCAAATGACTTAAACATGTTTAGCTTTCCATGCTGATATTTCGAAGAGTATGAACTATGATGCATTAACTATTCTTCTCATCATCCTTGTCATGAATGAATTATTAACTGAGAAAATTCTAAAATAATGAAGATACTCTCTGAGCTTTCTTTTTCATTTAACTTGACATTTATTTTTCTCTCCATCCATAATTTTTTTTGCACTGAGACCATCCATAAAATTTAATGGCATTAAGCTTATTATCACATATTTATCGCCTCTATGTAACTTGTTTTTGTTCAATGATGTGTCACCTTTCTCACTTTTACTCACGTCGGCCACTAAAATTAATGTTTGGTTGTCCTGAGTTTCTAGTGAGACATATTTTGGCCTGCATGAACCCCAAGGCTGGAACCTAATAGCTATTCTCTTTTGTTAAGGAAAATTGAAGTCATATTACCAATCAATATTTAATTATAGTTGAGGTCTATGGAGACTCAATGCGCAGGAAGCAAAATTGAAGTGTTTGTGTCCTTTTTAACTCAATTTTGAATTCGAGGTGTAGAGACTAATGATTGATATGAGAATATGAATATGTTTGATATTAAATTTTCCCAGTTTGTAAAAACTCGCATACAAGTAGGTCACAACTTGTCATCTTTTTTTGCTAGATGATTTAATTTTTATTTCTTTCTTGAATGAATGTAGTTGTAAGCCTTGGAATTAGCTAGATTTTTCTTTCAAGGATTCAACCTGATCATGTGTATTTAGGGGGCATGAGGTAACAAATTGAATTATGAGGATGATTTTAGGATGCGTATTGTTAATCTTCTTTTTCTTTTTCTTTTGGGAAAAAATAGGTCTTTCACATCTTTTAAAGTGAGACATGCATTCTTAGTCCTACTTATGTCATTGCAACATTTTCATCTAATTTAGATTGAGAGGGAGAGACTCATTTATATACTTATTCACAAGCGCAAAGTTACAAATGAAAGACGTTTGTGGTGCTTTAAAGAAAAAAGGAAAGGAGGATATGATCGATACCTAAAGCCCTACCTAAATGTTTTCCAGCGTGATTTAAAGATCTTTAATGAATTGATTTACGACCAAAACAATTCAATAACACTTTAACCAATCAAGGAATTTGACCTTCAAAGCTAAATTAACAAAACAGGGGCCCCGAATACTCCTTCCTCGACAACAGCAGCCATGATTAATATGCTCATTAAGATATTCTTTTCCTAATATTCTAAAATAAAATGGTTATCTATATATTCAAAGAGCTACCCTAACAATGTTGCGTTAATGTCTAGGTAAACATTTAAACTTTTTGCGCAAGAAAAAAAGCATTAAAGCTTGTTTCTTTGAAGGATCGAAATCATTTTCATAAGCCATCAATAGTCGATCTAATTAGTAAAGAGTTAACTTATTATAACACAAAATGTCATGAACTTAAATCCTACTAGTGATGGGAAAACCTTGCTAATAAGTAATCTCTAAACAATACTTCCTCCGGTCCCTAATATAAGAGCCCTAACAAATAAAAATAAAAAAACTACTCAGTTATTGAATCGTTTTCGTTTCTCATGTCTTGAAAAGCTAACAAATTTGTAGATTGTCTGGGTTGGTCAAGGCATCAAGCTAACATATTACTGTATTTGTTCTAGATATAAGATTACTTTGATTTGTTTGTTAAAAAAATTATGAGAACATAGATCACAAAATTACAATATACGTCACATATAATTATATTATATGTCACATATAATTATATTATATGTTAGTTTTTTTTACCATAATATTATCTGTTAAGTTTAATTTTATTTATAAGTGGAATAAATTTATAAAATGGTCAACTCAGTTCTAGTCTCCACTTAATGAGGGTGATGGGGAAGGGAATATACTAGGTAGGTGATGTCGGGGGAGAGGTTGTTGGAGAGAGGGAGGGAGGGATGAGGAAGGAGGTGGAGGTGGAGGTAGGAGGAAGAAGAATCATGTTTTTATTTTAAAAAGGGCATCTTATTATTTCCCAATGGTCTATTTGTAGAAATAGACTATTTTATTTGTTCATTGGCCAAAATAAGATCTTTTATTATTTGTTTGCCAAATTGATATTTTAGAAATACTCCCTCCGTTCCTAAATATAAGATCACTTTGGGGAAGTGGATAAATTCCTAAATATAAGATCACTTCCTATTTTATCTCAAGTTTTGCCCAAACTACCCTTATACTCCCTCCTTTCATTGAAAACCCCTCCTCCTTTTAAAGTTAAGCAATTGAGGGGTTTTGGGAAGATCATGTAATTTTATTGTCTTCCTTAATCTCCCCAAATTAACCAAAGTGATTTTATGTTTAGGAACGGAGGGAGTAGCTCATTAGCCAGAATGATCCTTAACCCCAAAGTTTATGCAAATATTTTCCACGAGCAACCATTTTGTTTAATTCTATTTTTTTTCCTGCCATCATTTTCAAATCTTGTCAATTATTTATAGACAATATCATGAATAAAATAGTCAGCAATTTCAAAAAATTTCTTCCATAGCGACCTTCAAATTAATCCAATACACGTAAATAACGTTTTATCATATATCAAAGTCTCTAGAGATCAATTCACAAAAAATAAAATTGCTCTCTCAAGTAGGAAATATAGTTCCTGAATATAAAACAATTTTTCCCGAATTTGATTAGATTAAATATGTTAATTATGTTAGTTATTATCATATAATTTTACTATATACCTTTATATCGACTTTCCTTCTCTTACTTATTTATTATTGATAAGTATTATGAAGTTAATTTGGAAAATTAGAAAATAATCTTACATTTTAGTAACAATTTAAAATTTAAAAGTGATCTTATATTTAGGAATGGAGAGAGTAGTACATAACGGTGTAATTCATTTTTAACCCGATAAATAGGAAAATTGTCCCCCATTCGGGAAATTATATGCAACATCATGCACGCTTCAATCATAAAATTCAAAATAAGATCCAATAGACACGCTGCTTGTATAATCTAACTTTGTTTGGCTACCTTATTATAGATGCAGCTTCCTGCTAATCAACATGCTTGCAGCCAGGATAGTTAGGCAAGAATCTCACCGTTAATGGAGGGTAATCTCAGTCATTCGTTAAATTTTTTATTTCCATTATCTTCTTAATCAAATAATTCCCCCACACTTTTCTCCTTAATTTACTCCTTGATTTTTTAAGGAACTCCAAAAATTGAAAAGAAAATTATCATTTTTGGGAGAAATAATTTTTTCCCATTAAATATGATGATAAAAAAGTTTTCGAAGGGAAAATTCACCTTTACATGCATTAGTTTTCAAACATCAATAGATATAGAACAAATGCTTTTTTTTATCTGCCGATATAATGAATTAAAATGGAACAGAATTAATAAACTCACTCAAATAACTAACAAACAATGGTGAGTAGCTGAACAACAAAAATGAGCCGCAAAATTCATCAAAGGTTGAGGGAATTACTAGATTAAGGGAATCAGAATTGACGTGGGAGAGAAAAGTGGATGGATCCTGTAGTGAAATTAGATTAATTTAGAATAAGGAATAACTAGGAAAAATGTTTAAAATCAAGGAGTCAGGGAGAAAAATATGGGCAATTATTTGATTGAGAAGATAATGGAAATAAAAAACTTAACGGGAGGGTTGAGAACACACCCTACTAAATGATCTGGATTAATTTTCTTCCGGATTATTTCTCCTGCCTAGTATTAATTTTCTTCCGGATTATTTCTCCTGCCTAGTTCTGGATCCATTATGATGTGCTTCGTGAACTGCTTGACATAAACACACTCACATAGATCAAGCCAACTCTTCTCAAAGATATCTTACACCGAAAATCACAACTGAAAACATACTTTAAAAAGCTCCCATCGTCATACAAATAGAATCAGCGAAAACACTCAAACAGGGAACTCAGTACATAAGTCAAGCTC
Organism: Mimosa pudica; assembly: GCA_029929735.1. Taxonomy (NCBI): domain Eukaryota; kingdom Viridiplantae; phylum Streptophyta; class Magnoliopsida; order Fabales; family Fabaceae; genus Mimosa; species Mimosa pudica. Next base: position 4,857,988 of record JAKELP010000020.1, read on the forward strand.
AGATCAGCACACATACTCTTGCATATGCATCAGAAGTGTATTACCAAATACCAACTGCATAATTTGGTTAACATTTCTAGGATGTACATGGTGTCTCCTCTGGCATGTAAGTAATCTGACAGGCGTCATTTTACATGCAAACAAGAGTGTGATTGATTATTACAGCTGTAGCTTTATCTAAGTATATCTACAACCGAAAATTAAAAATTTTACAACATCGGCACGAAAATCTTAGTTATTTTACAATAGATAAATATATGCCTATATTTCTGTTGAAGTCAGCAGATTTAGAAGGTCATTAGGTGATGCCCATACTTCTGTTGGAATCATTTTCCCATTATGCCCCCTCCCTTCAAATCTTCATTCCTGTAAAAAAACAGAGTTGTGAGAGTTGGCAATGCAAGCAAGAAGAAAGAAATCTTAAGAAGAGTGCTTACCGACCTGTTGCCTATCGAATTTAACTCTTTCCCGATTAGCAACCAAGTCTAATTTCAAAACATAACTCAAGAAGCTACCTATTAAAAAGGCATGAAAGTATCGGCTCTACCGTTTGTTCCTCCTCTGTTGGCCTACAGTACCAGTTTAAATCCCTCGGACAGGAAGGCATCCCTATGAAATGTCAAGCCACATAACAATCAAAATCGAAATCACATATGGATGAGGAAAAGGTAAAGAATCATATAGGCCCCACATCGCCTAAAATACAATATATAGCTATGAGATAAGATCACATTGACTACATGTCAACCCAAGTCAACCCAAGTCATATAAAGTCATCCAAAGACCAGGACCAAAAAAATAAGATTTGCAATTTCTTCTCCTTTTCCAATAACTCATTTTTTCCATTCTGTGCACAAGTCAGTGTATACAACATTGACGTGCTTAGGTCTTGGTCAATGTCAAGGTCAATACATAATTGATAATTATTAGCCAAATTAAATACAAGTACATATATAATCTTATAAAAGTATAGTAATAAACATTTAGTTAGTAGTCAATATCATAAATTTGTACGCCAAACGAACATCAAATTACGAAAAACTACCACCAAAGTACCTTTCTTTCTTTGCCTCCAACTCTAGCTGTTTTTTATCAATTTTACTTTCAAGAACTGGCGGCACAAGGCTTCCCACACAAATTGCTCCCTCAATAGAAGAGGGCATTGAAGCAATTGTAACCAAACTTGTTCTTTTACTTCTCAAATCAAACCAATACAGCCTCTTTTTATCCACTTCCAACAACACCTTCTTCCCATCTCTCGAATAAGCCAAAGGCCTCAAAAACTTAAAATTTCCATACTCAATTGAATGATACAAACTAAACAAATTACACCAACTCTCCTTCCTCCCATACTCCCTCATCACCCAAACATCAAATCTCTTGTTCTGATAATTCACAAGCATACACAAATCCCTCCCCAACAAAGCCACACCAATCTGAAAACCCTCACTCCCAATCCCAATTCCAATCTCAGGCATATCCACCTCCTTGAACACCTCACAACTCAAATCAAAGCCAACAATCAAATCAGGAGAATCGTGCTGAAGCTTCTTAGTAACAACCCAATGCAAAAACCCACCAACAAAAACCCCCATAGTCCTCTCACAAATCAAAGCATAAGGCAGATTCTCAACACTCCTCCAACAATTCCTCCTCAAGCTATAAACCTTAACCCTAGACTCATACTCACGAGTATGCAAATCAATATAATACGAAATCCTCACAATCTTATAATCATCAGACACTTTACAATACCCAAATCCATAAACCCTAGCAGCAAAAAGACTAGTATCAGATTCAGCTCTTTTCTCTGCAGGAAGTAGAGCGATGATTTTGTACTTTTTTGTGCAAGGGTTCCAAATAGCGATGTCTTCGGCGACGTTGGAGAGGCAGAGGAGGCCGTTGAGGGATCCGAGGATTTTGAGGCGGTTGCCGTAGCACATGAGGGGGTGGATGGTTTCGACGGCGACATCGAGAGTATCGAAATTGGAGACGAAGAGGTCGGACTTGTGGCGGAGGATGAGGAGGAGGTCGGTGGAGACGGAGGATTGGAGGGAGAGGAAGGTGTGGCTGTCGATTAGGGAGCGGAGGGGCTTGGAGATGGAGCGGAAGCGGAGGAGGGACTTTGTGGGGAGGTGGGAGAAGATGAGGAAGATGAGTTCCTGAGGAAGATCCGCCATGGATGATGAAATTGAGCTTGAGGTTATTACAGTGAAGAAGAAGAAGATGAGATTTTAAGTTTGTTTTGGGATTAGGGTTTTGAGGAGTGTGTTGTTGGAAATGTGAGGTGTGTGGTAATGGATTTTGTGTGGTGGGTGTGAGGCTGTGAGCTGAAGAAGTTGAGCTGAAGAAGTTGCTGGGAAATTGCTTTATTGTTCTCTCTCTCTCTATTTATCTTTTGGTCAATTATTCTCACTTTTTTTTAAGTGCTGTGGAAGTTGCATTGAAAGATTGGTGAGTAGTTGGTTGTGTTGGTAGGTGAGTTACAACCTGTAAGGATGAGGACGTGTATGTGTGTTTGAATTCTGGGAAGCGCTTTTATTGGGAGAGGGGACGACTTTGAGTATGTGGGAAACACTTCTGCCCCTCGAGTTTGGATTAAATTGGGGCGGTGATTAACGAAAAAAAAAGTTGCGTTGAAAAGTGAGAAGGCAAGGCTTCGTGTCGCGGTTGACTGAGACTTGGAGTAACGGTCAAGCGGATAACTGTTGTGGGTTCTTGTAATGTTGTAAGAGTCTAACCAGACGATCGGAATGGTTCTAATTGGCGACTGTCTCGTGTTTCGGCTCGATGGTTATTAGTTTGAATGTCAGTCCAATTGTTGATTTGAGGGATCTGACCGTGTTGGACCATGACTCGTGGCACTTTTTGACTTGTCTTTCGGTCCGGGTTTTACAACATTGCTTATAACATTTTTTTTTTGTCTTTCTCCTAACATTTAGTAGGTTTAGAGGTGTAAGGTTTGGTCAAATTGTGTGGTAAAAAAGTCAAATATGTTCATAAATTGTCTAGTGGTGTATGGTAAAAGAATAGTTAAATGGTGTGGTCAAACGTGTTCTTAAATATAAAAGACATTTGAGTGATTTGATTAAATTAATGGTGCTAGTTAATTTAATTAAAACTATGAGATTGCAAACTATGAGTAATAAATTAATATTCATTAAATTAATGATGCTACCCTGCCTTCGTTTTGGTTATGTTACTTCGATGTTGGCTTTAATTAATTTGGGGAAATGACAAAAAAATAACATTTGAATTTGAGTTTGACAAAATGGGGTCTTCAATTCCAACTTGGACAAGTAAGGGATAGTCCTCAATTTTTCCTAAATGAAATTTGTGAAATTGTGTCAGATGGTATTGAATGACGATTTTAAAGTAGTTAATAACGATACTTGAGTACTTATTGCGAATGGTAGTTAATAGCGATACTTGAGTAGTTAACAGCGATTACTTGAGTAGTTAATGGTTAACTCAAATTGGATGCCCCATTTTATCCAACTCAAATTCAAGTGTCATTTCTTTTTCATTTTCCCAATTAATTTTCCGGATTTAGTTTTTTTTCGGGACTAAATTTTCGGGATTTTGCTTCAACAATAGTATTAAATGAAGCCATGTGGGGGAGTAACGAAAAAGGCAGGGTGGAGTCAATATGACGTTATTGTGTTAGGTAGATATTACTATTTGTGGATGGCAATTTATTTTCTTTTTTGATCAAAGTGGATGGCAATTAAAAAAAAACGATACGGACACACATCTCAAACCCGGCCCCACGCGCTTTCCGCATTATTATGTTACTTGCTCTGTCCTTTTTATAATGAACAATTAAATATATAAAATTAAGGGAAATTTGCAGTTTAGTCCCTGGTAAGGGAAATTAATACTGGAAGGTCCCAATACATTCCAAAATAATTATAAAGTCCCAGGGGCCCTTTCCTGCAATTGTTTGCTTATCTTCAATGACCATTTTGCCCTCATAAGATGAAAGCATAGTCCCCTGTAGGGACCAGTGACATGACAACCATCTTTCATGAGGGCAAAATGGTCATTGAAGTTAAGCAAACAATTGCAGGAAAGGGCCCCTGGGACTTTATAATTATTTTGGAATGTATTGGGACCTTCCAGTATTAATTTCCCTTACTAGGGACTAAACTGCAAATCCCCATAAAATTAACTATTTTATATTAACTATATGAAATTTTATATAATGTATTTTTAAATTAGGAAATGAGTAATTTATTTAAAAAATAATAATATTTCCAAGCCAAGATACCTCACCGATTTTAATGTCTATGTCCTTGTCTTGTCTTATCTGTTGGTTAGGTTTGGTCTTTACTGGGTGTGTTTGGCTTGACTTGTGGAAAAGTGGCTTATTTTTAAGCTGACTTATTTTGAAGTGAGTTAGAAAATAAGCTTGACTTATTTTTATGTTTGGATGAACTTTGAAAAAAGTGGTTTATTTTTCCATTTGAATTATAAACATGTTTAGAATACTTTTTGTTTTAAAGAGGTTTATTTTTAAACTAGCTTATTTTTAAGTCATATAGAAAAATAAACTGACTTATTTTCTGAAATAAGCTATCTTGAGTGCGGCGAGGAACCTCTCCTTTTCTCTCTCTCCATTTCTCCCTCCCTTTACCCAATCATAGCTCTTCATCTCATTTAATGGTCATAATGTCTCACTTATCTCACAACTCATTTCTCCTTCAATACACACAATTTCACCCTCTTCTCTCTCACCATTCTCACATTAAGAAAAGAATCTCCCACAAACATTCACTGAAAAATTGGAAGGAACAAAACTTGTCAAGAAAATTTGGAATTATTTTTCTTTATTAATCAAAAACTGCTATTTTATTCAAAAATAAATTATATTATTTTAATCAATCATATAAAAACTTCCTATTTCAATCAATACTTCCACCGTTTCAATAATTATAACTGCCTATTTTATTTTAGACCATGTTTTCTGTCATTTTCATTTTTTGGATATTAAACTTCCTATTTTATTCAAAAATCAAATTATATATTTTTAACCAATAATATAAAACTGCCTATTTTATTATTTCTTCATTTTTTTCATAGGAAATTATTAATTTTCCCCTTTATTATCTTATTAACCATCAATCTCTCCCTCATGATTTTCTCATTGTCAACCCATCATTTTTGTAAACAACCTATTATTTCTTTAAACAACATCTCTTACATGAATTAACTGAAAAATTTGTTGTTGTTAAAAAAATAAAAATATTGTAATAAAAAAGCAAAAATATCATTTGTCTTGTTTGCATTATAATAGGGAAATATGAATAAAATGGTTGTATTACAAAAAAATGACAATAAGTTTTTTGGTTAATTCATGTAAAAGATGTTGTTTAAAGAAATAATAGGTTGTTTACATAAATGATGGTTTCACAATGAGAAAATCATGGGGAGAGTTAAGTGTTTGATAAAATAATAAAGGCAGAGATTCTTTTCATAATGTGAGAATGGTGAGAGACAAGAGGGTGAGATTGTGTGTATTGAAGGAAAAATGGGTTGTGAGATAAGTGAGACATTATGACCATTAGATGAGATGAAGGACTATGATTGGGGAAAAGGAAGGAGAAAAGGGGAGAGAGAGAGAAAAGGAGGGGTTCCGCGCCGCCTTGAGTGGCCTATAAATAAGTTGGCTTATTTCAAATAAGTTGGGTGAAAAATAAATCCAGTCAAACATAGAAAAAAGACACACACCCAAAATAAGCTAGCTTATTCAAAATAAACTGACTTATTTCTCAAAATAAGTCGGGCCAAACATACAACTAATTGTTATGGAAGGCCAATTTGCATTGGGACCACCTGAATCCATCTTGGGCCACACACCCATCTTGGGCCACACATAGAAAAAAGCCACACACCCAAAATAAGCTAGCTTATTCAAAATAAACTGGCTTATTTCTCAAAATAAGCCGGGCCAAACATACAACTAATTGTTATGGAAGGCCAATTTGCATTGGGACCACCTGAATCCATCTTGGGCCACTGGGAGTCTAGGTTTTTGTGCAGCCCTATTTGTAGAACCTCATGTTTACTCCATCTGGTCCATAATATAAGAGTCAACCGCAAAAAAACGCTTCTTAAGAAAACACATGAATGTTAGTTGAGTGTCTAAAGTTAATGCTTCTTTTCCAATATTGTCCATATTTATTATGTTAATTTTAAGAAAGAAAAATACATAACCATTAATGAATATGAAAGAGAGTTAGGAGTAAAGTAGAAAAAATACATTAAATAATGAGAGAATGTGAGATGAGCTCTTATATTAGGGATTAAAACCATTCAAATTTTAGTTCTTATAATAGGGATCAGATGGAGTATTAACTCCATGCTACTTCTAATTAATTCTCCCAATATATTTTACGGTGTTTGTGCCACATGTGCCACATAAACTTAAGTACCTGTGTTAACTCTCTAAATCAAAGTCTTTACAAATTGCAAGAACTAGAGATTTAAAACTGATTGCACTTGATTGATATTTAAAAGGGCTAAAGTGCGAAAATGTCATGTAATTGTCACGAAGGTGCGAAAATACCCATATAAAATTTTTTGAAGCAGAACTATCAATCGAATTTCAAAACTGGGGCAAAAGTGCCCATCACAATTAATTTTTTGACATTTTTACTCATCATCCTCTGTCGCATCATAATCACATAAGGGAAAATAAATACATAAGTCTGCCACATATTTTATTAAGAGATAAATCAGCAGAAAATGATGAGCCAAAAAGTTAAAAAAATTAATTATGATAGGCATTTTCGCCTCAGTTTTGAAATTCAATGGGTAGTTTTCCTCCAAAAAATTTTACACGGGTATTTTTGCACCTTCGTGTTACATGGGCATTTTTGCACTTACACACTATTTAAAATATAAAATTACATATTTAGAAATATAGATATCAAAATCAAAATGTTTGTAAACAGTAAACTATAAGTATGGATTGGAATAAGTTTTAAAATAATGTAAAAGTCTAAATTTTCAAGTTGAATTTTAAATAGTCGCTTCAATCCTAAATATAAAGTCATTTTGATTTTTTTCTAAATGTTAATAAAGCAAACTAGATTACTACTAAATTATTAAACTTGATTTATATTATTAGAAGAAATATATTAATTTAACTAAAAAAATAAGATATACTAATTTATAAGTAGAATTAATTATTAACACACATTAGAATATATGTTAATTTATAGATAGATAATTTTAGATTATTTCACATTACACGGGACACATTTTATAGACTTAGGCTCAAACCTAAAACAAATCTCACATACAGACTCCATCGAGGCTAAAGTTTTACAACTTTTAATTAACGTAGGCTCATGCCTAAGGCCTAGTTAGTTACGGTGAAACCAAAATCGGTGTAGCTTATTTCTACACCTAAATTAAAGAGTTTGGAATGTGTTTAGTTATACTTATATTGCCTAAATTAACTACTTATTTTAACAAAGTAGCTTATTTTAATCAAATTGTTTTTTTGGTATATTTGGTCGGACTTATTTTTCAACTGACTTATTTGAAATAAGTAACTTATTTCATAATTAAAAAATGTAGTTTATTTTCGGCTTATAACTAATTAGCTTATGATATGCTATTTGTTCAAAAAAAAAACTAGCTTATGATATGGACATCGCAAATTCTCACTTATTTTATACATTCAATCACAACTAATCAAAACACACAAAATTTGACTTATGAAAATAAGTAACTTTTTTTTTAAATAATTCAAATATAAATCTCATTTCACAATCAATATATTTTTAAAGTGGCTTAAAATAAGGTAGCTTTAAAAATCACTTTTCTATGAGTAGTTGAGCAAAACACACCTAGAGAGACGGTGATACGTGTTAACCCTTATATAAGTAACGCTTGGCCTCGTGGCTAGCTGCCGAGTGGATATCACGTGTCTGACAAATGACGATGCATGCAACGAACACCTCGAAATCTCCCATTGTAGGTGTCTAATTGCCACGTACTTTTGGTCTGCAAATCCTATGCCTATTGCCTACAATCAAAATTATATATATTATAAAAAAGAGGAACTTGTTTTGCCTACAAACAAAAAAGAGATTTGCCTCTTCTCTTTGTTTAATAGTGTTATTGAAGGTAATTAGGCATTAGCTATACCAAATCCATGATCATGTAAAGAATAGTAGTATGAGAGTCAAACAGTTTATTCAAATATTAAACCTTTGTTAATTTGGATTAAATATTGTTAAATATTTTTCTTCCTCAATATCCACAAGTGGGACTGGGATTGAGTTGGCTGAGTAGAACTTAAAATACATTTACACTGAAATTAATCTCATTATTGATAACATTTCTATTTGAAATGGATAGGCTGATGAGAGTATCCCAATCTGGTTTTTTGCCGAGTGAATTGAAGTCGTATAATTTTTATATGCTAAATTAGATCCATTAGCAAACCCACATAAAAGCCCAATGTTAAATGAACCTTACAGACAAGAAAATAAATGAACAATATGAAATTTAGACCATAACTAGTCTCGTCATGCTCGCGATATGACATTCATTACAAGATTAAATATGTCATTACATGTAAATGATTCACCTATAAAAGAGGAATCAGATTAAGAAGAAGTGATCATTCAGAGCACACTCTAGTCTCTACTCTCATACCAAAAAGCACTCTGTAATGGAGAAACATCTCTCTCCTTCTAAATCTATGATTGTATCTTGAGTTCTTGACGAAGTCACTTTCTATAGCTATGTTTTGACCCTGTCATTTTTCTGAATAATACTACCTCCGGTCCTAAATATAGGACCTAGATAACTTTTTTTTGGAGAGGTTAAGGTTGCAAAGTAGTCTATTAAATCATGACATATTTGATATATTTTTAGATTATCCATTAGTTTATAAGTAAAATAAAATAGTTTAAGGGAAAAAATTAGGTAAATCAATTTATAATTAATTTTTTTTTGCTTTTTTTAGGATTTTTCAAAAAAGTCAATTAGGTCTTATATTTAGGACCGGAGGGAGTATATCTTTTATTATTTATTCTTACTATCTATTTTTTGCATCAACAAATAATAAATTATTTAACTAATATCCATTTTGTAGCATAAATAGATTATAAAATTTTTAACTAACTTTTTACATTTAAGTGGAACAAGTCACGAGAATGTTTGAGATTTTGTGCAGCTAAGAAAGAAACTCATTGTACAATATTCTTTCAAGTCCACGTGAGCAGAAGAAGTCACAAAGATGAGAGGATCCAGGTTGATATATGACCTATGAGCAAGATCCATGTGAATTCTGTTCCACGAGAAAGCAAGATCCACGTGAAGTTGATTTAAAAAATGTTTTTTACCGGAGTTTTTGTTTTTTAATATTTCCATAAAAATGTTAAAAATAAGAGTTTGTTCATCGTTTAATCAAGAAAATTAAAAGAGTCAATTTAAATTTTTAACGTTAATATATTTTTAAATTTTTATTGATTAAACCAAGTGGGCTCCAAGGGTTGCCAATGGATGCCCTTTGAATTGTAAATGGGACTTGTTTGTAAAGGACTTTATTATAAGTTTCCCTTGATAAATCAATCATATTCATATCTTTTCCCTTTATAAGAGTAAGTGATATTGATTTTCACAAAATTTAAAAACTCCAAAAGGTTCATTTTAAAATTGGGCCTTCTGAGTCGACATGTCTATCTCTCAGAAAAGAATCAGCATTGCCTAAGTTGATAGATCACACAATACATTACCTCCGACCAAACATTATATTGGACAGTCTCTTTTTGTTTCCAAACGATGCCAGGTACAACAATTCTACTCACCAATCAAAGTATAACTTCTAAGAGTTACAAAAGAGTCTCTTGTAACGAAAACAAAAGGGACAATTGCGTATTAGTTTAAGGCAAGGGACTTATTTTATAGAGGTTTTAAGGAGTTATTAAAAGTCACAATTAATAATTGAAATAGTCTCTATCAAGCAAAGAAATTGTCAATGAACTTATCTGATATTGAATCTCTTATTTGGGACCTAAGGGCAATTGCTCCGAAAACAAAAATTAACGGCATATTGTTGGAAAATTTTGTAGGCCAAAAAGATGTACTCATTCAATTCTTAAATTTAAGACATATTTGCCTAATTTAATCAGATTAAGGATTCAAATTAAATTAGTTATCTAAGTACCCGAAATATGTACTCTTTCTCCCTTACTTGTTTACTTGTTCACAACATTAAATATATCTTATATTTAGGGTGGAATGAGTAATTTGTTTTTATACACAAAAAGTACAAAACTCAAATGTTTCAACCACAAAAAATATTTGTACTCAAGATTCAGGTCATTTTGAACAATACAATTATGGGTTAAATATCATTTTGGCCAACAAACTATATTGAAAGGGTCAAATCGGCCAATAAACAATAAAAAGACTCATTTTATCCAAAGAACAATAAAAATGGCTCATTTTGGCCAATAGAGCATTGGAAAATACTAAAATTCCTCATTTGACGTGGGGCCCACACCTTCAAAATAAATGTTTTTTGTATTTTAAAAGGGGCATTTTAGTATTTTTGAATGCTCTATTAGCTAAAATGAATAATTTTTATTGTTTTTTGGCTAAAATGAGCCCTTTTATTGTTTATTGGCCAATTTGACCCTTTCAAAATAGTTTGTTGGCCGAAATGATATTTAACCCTACAATTATTTAACAGACCATTTTCACGTATACTCTTTTTTAAGTTTTATACCAAAAAAACTACTCCCTCCTTTCCTAAATATAGGACCTAGATGACTTTTTTGAAAAATCATAAAAAAAGCAAAAAATAAGTTAATTATAAATTGATTTACCTAATTTTTTCTCTTAAACTAGTTTATTTTACGTATAAGCTAATGGATAATCTAAAAAGATATCAAATATGTCATCATTTAATAACCTATTTAGCAACCTTAATCTTTCCAAAAAAAAGTTATCTAGGTCTTATATTTAGGAACGGAGGGAGTATTATTTAATTTGTATTTGGGTTAACATTTTTAACGTAATCTCAGATAAACGTCTTAAGGATCCATTTTGAGCCCACGCAAGCCATATAAGGGGCCCAATTTAACATTCCCATAAGAATATTTAACTGGCTCGACCAAAAATCTATCCAAGAAAACAAACAATTTTTGCGGGCAGCCCAATAAAACCAATCTTCATAAAACAAAAGGTCCATATTTGGTCTTCAAATTTTACTAAGCTTCTTATTCCACGAACATTAATACTACTATTATAGTATTATTAACATAAATGTCTGATGTCAAAATTTAATATAAAAATACTAAAATAGCAATATATTAAGTTTATTTATGAAAAACACAACGATGAGAACACAAAATTATTATTAAATAAGGTTAATGGTGTTCGGATTTAAGAACTAAAAAATATAAAACAACTTAGTTGATTTTTTTTTAAAAAATATTAAGATTGTGAAATGAGCCAGTTAATCATGACTTATTATGTTAATTTATTATTAAAATAAAATATTTTAGAGATAAAGTTCATATAAAACAATCTATAAAAACTTATATCTCTATTTTAGGAGTTTCTAAAAAAACTTTGACTAAAACTTATGATATCAATTGATGCAAATGAAAGGTATTTTAAGATTTAAGAACTAAATGTGGTTAAAATGTATCAAACTTGATACAAAACACGACCAATTAATCAAAATTATCGCTTGAGTGAGGTGATAAGCAGCCTAATTTCCTAATGAAAAGTAAACAATTTAAATCACAGGTATTCAAGAAGAACACTAATTTGGACAAAGAAAAACATTTTGTGCTCTAAATATTGAAAATATTATGCTGCTCATCAAATTAAAAACAAAGAAGCACGAATTCAAGTGATGTCTACCAATGAAACTACAAGTCATCACTCAATGATGCAAATTATTGTATTTTTTTTTTGACCTTTCAAATTATTGTATTTTAATATCATATGTTTTGTTGATTATAGATTATGCTGACTGTGGCCGAAAGATACATCATAATGATCAACTTATTAGTTATATACATTTGTCTCCACATCAGCACTTATTTAGACCATTGAAACACTTTAATTAAGATCCTAAACAATATTTAAAAGAGCTGCTGAATGATTAAATTTAAAATTACGGGACATATGTCGCCTGTGACTAACATTTGTGGACCGCCCTCATAATATTTATAGATATAGAAAAAGGGCCCATTGAAAAAAAAGGTTAAAATTATTGACCAAAAAAAATTTTTTTTATCGTGTTTTATTGGATATATATGCTAGCGATGCTGACTAATCACAGGCACTTATTCATTCTTATCCCAAATCACCAAAGATGGGACCATGTTTAACTCCACGGCGCGGTCAAGTAAAAAACCAGTTTTTGGTAAAAGAAAAAGTAAAAAATCATTTCATTGTTGGTACAGAAAACATCATAAATTGTTCTCTGATCAAGTACCAGAAAACCATCTTTCGTGTGTATAATTTTATATTAAAAATGACTTGTTGACTTATTTAACACCACAATGATGGGTAATTAAATTGACTATTTTGAGGTCAAAAAGGAATTATAGATTAATATCAAGTAATTTAGATTTGAATAGCATGTTATGAAATTTATTTGTGATAATTTCTTTAATGTGTGTTATATATTGTTATCATAACTTCTTTAACTTTTATTGATGAGTAGTTGATAAGTGAGTTACAACCCGTAAGGATGAAAACACGATTTCGAATCCCAGGAAGTGCTCTCATTAGGAGAGGGGACAACCTTACTTATGTGGGTAACACTCATATATACCTCTCAAGTTCGGATTAGTCGGTTGCCAAAAGATGCTGGATTACCGGGCGACTCTCTCTCTCTCTCTCTCTCTCTCTCTATATATATATATATATATATATATATATATATATATATATATATATTAACAATTCAAGAAATGCTTTTGTGATTAGAGAAATAACGTGTGATTGAAATATTTCCAAATAACTTGTTATGTTTAATTAAGGTGCATCCTAGTAATCACCCTTAGCTTAGACCCTAACCTTAAGCTGTAACCTTGATAAAATAAGAGGTAAATCATCACTGCGGATTGGTTTGTTTTCTAAGAACATATTTTTCCAAAAATGCAAGTTGTACTTTAAAAGGAAAATGAAATGTCCCAAACTAAGTAATAGTTTGTAAATCTAAAATATTTCAGTTAACAAAAACATAAATCTGAATTATGATAATATCAATTTATTTTAACAAACAAGGTACAAGGTCCTTATTAGTTAACGCATAGCATAAATATAACGTCCCAAAGAAGGATAGAGATATGAGGAGCAAATACTAAATTGTAATAACACATACTACAATTAATCTTTTATATATATATATAAGATTAAGAATATAATAAAAATATAATTTTTCATAAAAAAATGTCATGAGTTTGTAACAATATTATTTTGAAATGGAGGATAAGATGAGGACTAAAAATTTTGATATTGAATTAACAATAAAAATTCAACAGAAAGGAACTGGTCATCAAATATATAAAACTGGAGGACGTAAATTGAAAATAATTAATCACCCTCTGTTATATGTACTAGGGCTGTGGATTATGAAATGAGGGAGTTAAGAATACACACAACCTTATCGCACGTGACAAAATGGGTTCAAATTCTGTACTATTAACAAAACAAAACAATAGCAAACGGCGGTGAAGTTTCATGCGAATCAGCTAAAATTAACTTATTACTACTTCCTATACCTAATGTAATAACCAGGTGGGAGTTTATTTTAATTAGAAATATTATATCTCAATCCATTTCATCTTATATATTTATCATTTTCTATGATCTAATTTATCTAAATCATGCAAATTGATAATATAACGTAACCTATATAATGATTATAATGCGATATATATTTTAGAGATATCATGTCACATAAATCATTACATTATCTCTCTTTTTTTTTTTTTAACTAAAGGATCGGAGTAAACATTACTTGTTCAAGGTAATGTTAACTTATCAAAATTATGTAAATTGATAGTATAATCTAATGATAAATCATAAATGTGATATTTTAGAGAGATCATCTAACATAAATCATCACATCTCCTCTTCGTCCTTTTCTTTTGATTAAAGGAGTAAACATTATAGTGTAACCAAAAAAAAAAGGAGTAAACATTATTTGTTTAAGTACAAACGAAATCAAATTCAAATTAAAATGTCACTTATATGTTCTAACTTTTGGACTGGAGGAAGTAATATGATATGTTTATTCTATACTAATTAACAACTTGTTTGAAAGCCAAATATTATATACAACTTGTTTGAAAGCCAAATATTATACATGGTAGATTTGGTGACAAATATCTCAACCTATAATAAATCTCAACCTATAATAAATATCTAATGATATGTACGTATTAGTACGCGCGTGATAGGTAACATTTTACATTTAAACTTTGAAATAGTACTGTATTATAGAAACACAACTTGAATAAAAGATCAGGCTCATTGACATAGTCACCAGGAATAAATTGATGCCTTCCACGGTGTTTTACTCATTTCTATAACTGAAACTTGTTCAATATAGCAGCCCCGTCTGTTCTCCACTTAATTTTTCAAACCTGATTTTGTCTTCAAGTGTTTTAAGTTATATTATAATAAATATGTCATTCAGAACTACCTTTCGTTATATTGAAGAGTTATTGTTATCAAATAAAAAGGCCACGAAAAAAGAAGATGAGTCAGCAGATAATCTTCTAAAAGTCTAGTGTGCCTTTTTAGTTTTTATAAGTATGCCAATTGCGGTTTACTTTTATTAGATAATTGAAGACTTGTTCATCAAAATAATTACTTAATTATCATGCAACCATAAAAAAATTATAAACTTGTAGTTTCCCACTTGTTACTTTCACCTGTGGACGTGTTAATTAAATGCATGCAAAACCACAAAGAAGACATTTCATGAAAATATATGATTATTGTGGGATCGAACTACTGAAATCTTATCCGCTCACTAGTCAAATTTTTATTCTATAAATTTGATAGCAAATAATATCATTAAAGATGTGTGGATAAATTTAAATAGAATTTGGAACCTGACTCAAAGAGCTCAATTTTGGAAGACACACGTAATTAACTTGTGTGGAGAACAAATTGTCAAGAGTACCGAAAGAGTTCATGTATATCAGGAATGAGGTGAGGTGGATGAGGAAAGTGACCAATGTTAATTCCACCCCTGATGACCCTTCCAAGACCTTTTGTAATTAGTGTTTGAGAAGCATGCAGGACACTTGCTCTAATGAAGACAAAACTAGTCGAACATGTACATATCACAATAGGGAGCTAATATTGTGAATCCCGCCAAACAGATATTAGAAATTGGTATGATCCCGAAATAGGACACTGACCTTAAAAATTATTCCATTAATTTCGGTGTGTCAGATTAAAGCAATTTTCATAAATCAATAAACTACTATTTAGGACTCAGGTGAAATTGTCCCTTTCACAATTTCATTTCATTGTATGAGTAGTAAGTTCAATTCAAGTATAATTTGTACTGTTCTAAATGTCACCATAGTTCTCGTAAACATGGACTAAAATTACTAATTCCTTCCGTTCCATCAAACATGGATTAACATATTTTTCCTTCAATTTTCAGGAGGTTTTTGAAATGTAAAATCCCAATGCCACCTCATGATCCGAACGGGGCCAATTCAAGTTCAAGTCAGGTCCTCTGAATTAGGGAAATTTCCATCACCGTGATGAGCCCCACCTACTGGTTATGTTGGACCCCACTTGTCCCACGACCAACACAGACCCAACATGTTCGCCCCTCTTTTATATTTTGTCTCCTTTCACACGTGGCTTTTTTCCCATCATCAATACCCTTCAAACGTAACCACAAATAATTCTCCATAAATCAGTGGTTTAAAAGTCACTTATGTACAATCTCAATTCTCAACTTGTTAATTTGGTATTTGATCAAAAAAAACTTGTTAATTTGATATACCGAAGTATTCTGAAAAGGTAATTAGTGTCTGGAAGTTTTTGAAGGGGTAAAATTTCCCTACAACCTTTAAATATGGGGCAAAATAACCCTAGAACTTTTAAATGTGAAACAAAACTAATCTACTCTAATAGTTAACATCCTTTGGTCCTTTGTTTGCTGAGGTTGCCTGTCCATGTTAATCCACCTCATTTTTTTTGGTGCAACCCAGATTTAGATTTATAGATAAGAAAACAATAATTAAATATTGGTACTTCATCATCTTCACCCATAATGGGGAATGAATTCAAGCTTTCGCTATATTCATAGTGAAGATTCACATGAAAATCATCCAGATCCAGAATGAATCTTCCGTCTCATTTGATAGATCATGAATAATTGTAGAAAAATACAATTTCAACAATAAATTAAATCAGTGGAAAGAAAATCTGGAAAAACAACCATTTTCCCTGTTGTGGCTTTGCATGTACATGATGTGAGGTACAAAATACCAAATGACTTGACACCTCAACAAGTAATAAGTCAACAAATGTTTACTGTTAGTGTAGTAGGGTAATTTTGCCCCACTTTTGAAATTTTTGGGGCAATTTTGCCCCTTTTAAAGCTTCCAAACACTTAGTGCCCTTTTATATGATATTTTTGGGTATTTCTGCCTCTTATCCCTATTAATTTTGTTTTATCTAATTTGAAAGAGAGGAGAGATGTCAATACCCTATTCTCCACACCACATGACATAGATAATTATAGTATATTAAATTCTTAATATAAAATCAAATCGAATAAATTAGATATACTTAAAAAGTTAATGAAACTACTCAATTGTAATGTTTATTTAATATATGATATTGTCGGAAGAGTATTTACATAGATTATGTGGTGCCATTTAATCCCAACCAACTCAAAACATGTGACTGGCGAACTATGTATGATATATGGTAGGTCTGTCTATCAAATCGCGTTCTTCCCATGAATATTAATAATTCCTACAATATGTTTTCTGTTGACTGTCTCTGCAAAATAAATTCAAATCATGTGATCCATAGTTCCATACAAATCATTAGAAACCAACATTGTATAATATACGAACACTACATCATCCAAACAATTTTAGAATGACTTTCCTCAAACACATAACGTGAGCTATCTCCTTTGTGAAGTATATAAGCCATAATTAGATTAAATCACAATTAGTTTTTATTACGTAAATGTAAATAAACTCATGATAATAAGGATGTAAACTACTTATAAAATCTTATTTGTTATTAATAAATATGTGTTTAAAATATATAGTCAAATAAAAATACAGAAAATGACAATAATTCTGCCTTTAATATATTTAAAACATAAATGTAATTTGATATAAAATATATTAAAATTACTATTTTATAAAACTAAATAAAAATTTTCTATTAAGTTCATTTAAAAAAATCATTTAGTTAACAAGACTGTTTTGAATAATAAAATGTCAAAAAAGGTAAACTCTTAAATTCCATGTGTAAATTGCGAATTCATCCAGGTTTATAACTATTGCGAATTAAGAAAAAATTGTAAAATTAAAAGTCAACTTATTAGGGAATGATATCAGAATTAGTTTGAAGTTTTGCAAGGATACTGCACCAACAAAATAACTAGTACTTTTAATTCTAATTTTAATTCTAAATATAAGACATATATATCTGATTTATTTATATTAAAAATCACTAGTACAAAAAAGACTTTTTAAACCTCATAAAAAAGGCTTTTTAAACCACATTTAAAAGTGGTTTAGAAAAAGGGGTTTAGAAAGTATGACTTTTTTAAACCACATAAAAAAGTGTTTTAAAAAACATACTTTTTAGACTACTTTTGTAAAAATGTGGTTTAAAAAAATATTTTTTAAGACCTCTTCTTATGTAAATATAGTCTAAAAACATATACTATTCAAAATATATATATGCATGTCGATTGATAACCAATGGAAAGAAAACTAACAAATCATAATAACATAATACATTCGGAAAATTCAAATCATTCTAGTTACAATTTAAAAACTATGCTTTCCAACAATGTAAATTTAAAAGTCTACATGAGTCTAACAATAAAGTGAACAAAGAGAAATTCATGAGCTCATCTCTTTGTACAAAGCTGATGTTATATGAAACAAGAGGAATATTTAAGCCAAGTGTGCAAACATGTACTGTATTCTCCATTCTTAGAGATAGCATGGAGAAAATATTGGAGCTCATCTCTTCTTTTTCCATGCTTAGAGATAGCATTCTCCATGGCACAAAACTGATGTTGTTTTCACCACCTTCTTCAACATGTACTGTATCATTATACAAAATGAGCACCAAACGGATTAGATGATACTCTTGTAAGTTTGAGATGAACAGAAAACAGCCCAAAGAAGCTAAATTTGACACACAAAAACAAGCTAAATCTAGTTCCAATTAAAACAAATTAACTAGTGATGTATAAAAACAAATCCCCTCTCCAACTATCTACATCTCTAAGTACAGAACATTGAAATTCTGATATCATCTCTAAATCAAGCAGAGCGGTCCACATTTACATGTCAAATAATCCAATACTTCTTGCACTAATTGAGTTACACTTGGTTTGATGGGAGGACAAGAAGATGGTAACTGTGACATAATGATATGATGTACAAAGTAAACATAGGTACACAGCAAAACAAACTAATGCAGCAAAAACAATATGGAAATTGAGGCTTCAATTTGATAAAAAAAAACTGAGACTTCAATAGATCAACACTATTTTTTAGAAAAAGGCTAGCCCAATTCAAAGCCACTCACTAAAATGAAGAACTAATGAGATTATGATTGTTGAATGATGACTGATAATAATGGACTTTCAAATATACAGTCCACAAGGGAAACACCTGATTTATCTGTTCTCTACTTGACTCACTTTTCTAATCCTAGAGAAAAAAATTATAATGTAAGTGTGTTACAGAAAACATGGCTTGTGTAATCATTTGAAATATTCCCGCAGAATCTCATGCTTACCTTAGTAGAATAAACTTGTTAATGCAATTCATCAAGAACAAAAATTTTGCTGCCTGATCAAAACCCTTGAGAATTCCCTAAAAAGAAAATCAGTATGGTTAGAAAAATTGATGAAATTTTACATATTGTCAGGAAATACATGTAGTAAAGCATCAATCACCACTAAATATAGTCTAAAAACATATACTATTCAATATATATATATATATATATATATGTATGTATGTCAATTGATAACCAATGGAAAGAAAACTAACAAACCATAATAACATAACACATTGGACTCAAATAAACTAGTTTTACAAGGACTCAAATAAATGTATCAGATTGACACTAGAGACAGACATCTGATAACAAAAGGTAACACTAATAAATCAGTTACTCTTGCTTACCAAAGAGTGATCAAGATAAGTTACCAAAAGCTGAAGTTCAGTCAATTCTGATTTAACCTAAACCGCAGATGAGAAGATGAGAAGATGCATTAACATGAAGATATAATATAAATGATGAGATAATAATCAAAAGGTTTTATGATTTAACCTAAACCGCTCATTTAGCTAACTGAATCTCTGGAAGTAATTTAGAAAAAGAACACAGATAAATGATGATTAGTTTGCTGGGAAAGTGGTTAAGGGAACACAGGTAAAGCGGCACTCCAGAGTCCTAACATAGGAAGTAAACAAAACTTGGAATCGGAAGATTATGCAAATTGACCACTTTCATCATAGAGTTTTCGCACACTATTGTAAGCCTTTAAATGTTTCTACCATGTCACAATGATTTCAACTCTTCCAAAACCCACCCATCCCAAAGCTTACTCTCTGCAAAATTATTAAGTAATAACAATGAAAACAAAACTTCATATAAAACCACAAACTAAGCGGCCACTGCAATACAACTCAGAAAATCAATCTCCATCATTTAACAGGCAATAAAGAAAATCCTCCTTGCAGATTCTATTAAAATCACAATTCAATGTACAAGGTAATACTAGAAAAAAGTTGATCCAAGTCAAAATGCACAAATCAAGCATAACCACCAAGGATTTTCAGGAGACTGTTCATTGTGTTCAAGTGTTTAAAGCATTCAAGGTTGCACAATAATCTCAACGTTAATAATTCCAAATTCCACTCTCAGCAAAACTGTTAAGTAATAACAATGCAAAAAAAATGTCACTACATAACCACAAACTTAGATGCCTCTACAATAATGCAACTCATTTAAATTCAATCATTCAACAGGCAATAAAATAAAAAAGATCTCAAATATTACATGAAAATAACAATTCAATGTACAAAATAATACTATCAAGTAAAATCAAAAGCAGGAATTCAAAAAACAAGTAAATCAAAGCATTGAAGCATAGATACCTGGCGGGAATGAGGGCTAAGTAAGTAAGAGCTGAGGGGAAAAACTGAATTACAATGTGATTACAATTTGTGCCATACTTAGCTTGCTGCACATATTTGAAATGTTTATAAATGTCTGATCAAAAGGCAGAAAGACAATTATAATACAGCATAGACCACATTGCGTAAGTGTTGAAAGTGCAATGATCTTATTCTTCACATACAATTGCTTCATAACTTAAAGGGCTGCAAGGCAGATTATTAACTTCCCAAAGAGAGACACTTGAACCAAAACCTATTAATTCTTATGATATCAAAAGATTGTTGATCACTCCTTGGCCAACAATGCATACTTCTACAGCTATTCATAGCAGGGTCAACTATACTAAACCAGATTGCAGAAGAAGGGGAATCAAAAACCTAGGGAGTATCCACGGCACAAAAGCCTACAAAGGAATTACAATTCATGATTGTACTTTTAGAACACTGTAAAAACCAAGTATGAGCAAATTAAAGAAGCCAAAATAAATGAGATATCACTTAATGGTAGCACATTCACGCACAAAAACACAAGACAATGACTTCTTAAGATACAAAACAATTCTACCTTAAATTGTACAAAAAGCTTATTAATGTATTGAGAATTTACATAAGCTATCTACATATAGTACAGACAATACATTTTTTCAATGGCCATGCCACGCATGGGGTTAATATCTTCTTCATGTTATCCAAAGTAAGAAAATAAAAAAAAAACACATAAAGAAGAAGAGTTTGAGAAGCTACACTAGCTAACATCTAGAATGTACTTAGAAGGCAATTAAATTAAATACTAAGAAGGCACCAAGGAAGTGCTCTCAAGGTCAAACATTCAGCAACATTCCTCTCTATTTCCTCTCTGAATCTGACAAAGCAAGAATAATTTCTAGTTCACACATCATCTAAAAGTTAAGAACTTTACACACTTGACAAGATTGTGAAAAACTTTCAGCTTATCTGACTAAACTAATCAAAGTTACCTTAATTGCTTAATTGTGAAAAATCTTTGTGATTAGATATAAATTTTTAGGGGAAAAAGGCAGAAATCAAATAATACCTTAATTGCTTTCACTTTTGCTAAACTTCAATTGCTCTAACATTAATCCACTAGAACTCAAAAGAACAAACTATACACCTAATTCCTAAATTCAAAACACGAAATCAATTTTGTTAATAATACTAACTCTAATTAGTAGATTAATTAGAATAACTAATCTAATTCAGCTAAAACAAGTAGATGACTAGGTCAGATTGTTCTATATATAATTGAAATCAGAAGAAAATTTTGTAAGTAAAGAAACTATGATAGTAACTCTATGTGGGAGTGTTTCTCAAAATTTTGTCAATAATACTAACTCTAATTATCAGATTAATTAGAATAGTTAACTTGATTCAGCTAAAACAAGTAAAACGTTTAGAGCAAGAATAATACAGATGTGCAAATTGAGAGAGAGTTGATATACCTGGAGAGATCATAACCGGCGGCGAGAGAGGAAGCTTTGAAAGGAATGACCGGCGGCGAGAGATCGGAGAGTTTCTGAACGAGAACGAAGAACGAAGGCGAGAGAACGAAGAACGAAGGCGAGAGAACGAAGAACGAAGGCGAGTTTCCGATCGCGAGTTTCTGAAACGAAGGCGAGAAGCTTTGCTTATATTTCTAAAAAGATCATCTCCAATTTCTGAACGAGATCGCGAGAGAATAAAGACTTTGCTTATATTTCCAGTCTAATAAGAGTTCTCATATTTACAAATTTGCCACTGTTTATACTTTTTAAACCACATTTATAAATAAGTGGTTTATATAATCACATTTTTCAAACCACATATATTAAAAAAGTGGTTTAAATAAGTTTTTTAAACCACATATATTAAAAAAGTGGTTTAAATAAAATTTTTAAACCACATGTTATATAAGTAGTCTAAATATGGTGGTTTAAATTACCATTTTTGTAGTAGTGAATGTTAGTTAAATAATTGTAAAAAAATGTTTCTTAAATCACATAATAATATCAATTAATCATAATTATCTACCTTTATTCCCATCATTCATTTCTTGCTTATTTGTTATTGAAGAACATTGATAGGGATTGAAGAAAAATTGATAACGACTAGAAATAAATCTTATATTTAGCATCAAACTTATTTCATCAAATAAGTCATATATTTAGAGAAAAAAATTGTTTGATAACATTTCAGTTAGTGATACGAGAGGGAAATGTCATTTAAGCTTTGTGTGATTATATGTTACTAAAGGGCCGCACTTGTGTCATCAACATTGTTGGTGTGGTTGGGATAGGAGGTGAGATTAGGGTTGGTGAAGCTGAGAGTGGCAGTGCCGACAAAGAAGGGGGCAGGAGGGCCGATGGAGTTGCAGAAGGAGAAGGAGGGTTGAGGCCTTGAGGGTGGTGAACATAGCCATAATGAGTGGGGAGAGAAAGAGGTGTGGGATATGAGGGAAGTTTTTATTAATTGAAGTGGAACTAACATCTTAAAAAATAATATTAGTTAGGTCTTTTGGAACTTTCAAATGAAGAATTGCTTTATTTCATGAGATCTGTTTTAATTATATTCTTACATGTAACCTATAACTAATTACTTGTCTTAAAATTTTAAAATCGTCATTATTTATTTTTGGGAGCTAATCATGCATTGAGAGTTGAACCAGACTTATAACAGTCGGATCGATCTAACCGTCGATCGCTACACAAATCAAATCAACAGTTATAATTCAACTGTCAATCTGACCATTTGTCTGAGTGATTCAACCGTTTTAAAACGTGACTCGAAGCTTTTTCTTGTGCAACTTTTACAACATTACTCGAAAAACGTAAAAAACGTCATGCTCAACATTTTCTTTTATTGTGTAGGCTCAATCAGTGCTTTTAGTTAATGGTATCTGTTAAAACTTTTGGCTCGCAGTCCTTGTGGTGAAAATAATACTACTATTCAATTGAACATTGTGCTTTATTATGAAAATACAATATCTCGAATAAAAAATCAATTTAATTAATTCATCTATGTAATATTATTGTATTTGGCAAGCATATACCAACTGACCAATTGATTTTAAGATATACAAGAGTCCAAAAGTTTTGTAAATGAATAAAAAGAATTGCGTGTGGCTTGAAATATAATTGGAGTCAAATGTCAACATTTTAAGTTTACAAGGAAAACTATTATTAGATCACGTGCTGACTCTAGAATTTATAATATTGCCACATAATATAATGAGTAAAAATTACGTGCTCAGCACAACTTAAATCTAACACTTTCAATTTTACTCTAGTTTTAACGTGTAAGCTATGTTAATTAAAGATTTAATGTTAACTCTTTTTGGCTATAACAATCCTTTTTGAGTACAGTAACATTTTAAATCATTGTGTACACTGCAAATTTTGAAATAAAGTGTTATAGCCAAAATATTCACCCATTTCTTGTCCAAAATGCTAAACTTTGAAGATGCGACAATCAATTTAATCTTAGCCAGGTATGTATATATTTTTTCTCATAATAATTGGACTAAACCCAAATTTTAAATTAAATTTCATGGACATTGAATAGTTGAGCAACAAACCTAGTGTTTATACCCATGAAGTTAGAAAGGAAAGAAATCAAAGTTGCAAACGAAATCTCAGTTCAATCGTAAGTGGTGACACAATTTACTCATTGGCCCCATCTGGCCGAGTCAAAAATCAAGATATGATTGTATCAAAATCCACGTGTCTATCCTCCTCTTTCTTGTCTGCACATGTTGAAATGTGTTACTCCCTCCGTTCCTAAATATAGGACCTAGATGACTTTTTTGAAAAATCATAAAAAAAGCAAAAAATAAGTTAATTATAAATTGATTTACCTAATTTTTTCTCTTAAACTAGTTTATTTTACCTATAAGCTAATGGATAATCTAAAAAGATATCAAATATGTCATGATTTAATAACCTATTTCGCAACTTTAATCTTTCCAAAAAAAAGTTATCTAGGTCTTATATTTAGGAACAGAGGGAGTATTATTACATGCTTGTTTGATCTTATTTGTCCACATATTATTATATGGACCAAACTCATCCTCTCAAATAGGCCTTATATTTAGAACCGGAAGGAGTATATTATATATATAGAACCTTCGTTTCCTATGAAATAAAATATTATTACTAACTAACATATTGCCTGCTATTTAAATATAAGTTCCACTTGAATATTTTTTTATAATATTCACTTAAATAATTAAACTTATAAGAACAAAAAAGTTAAATAAATTACTATGAGTTAGACAAATCAATTCTTGATAAAGTAAATGTAAATACAGAAATTAAAATTTATTTAGCTTCCTTTATATTTACAAATTCATGAACATATATTTGGTACTAATCAACAACTTCCCACTGGCCACTGCCTTACTTAATTTTTTTTAAAAAGGAAAACAACTAACTGCAATTAAGATACCTGCATAAAAAATTGGTGGGTTGTGGGGGGGGGGGGGTTGTATATAGCTGTATTTGAAACACAAAATCACTGAAGAATGTTCAAATCAACACAAAAGTGTAAATTATCCCAAACATATAATTAATGAGCATAATTATGAGACCAAAAAATCTAGAGAATTCATTACAGTACCACTATATTTTCCAGCAGAAAAATTGAAAAAAAGAACAAACTAAAAAAACAATACTGTAGCTAGTAACAACCACCAATCATAACCCCAACCCCTATATATAAAAAAGCAACCTGCATGCCTCCCCTCATTTTCCCACTTGTCACAATTTCTGAAACAAAAGAAAAAAAATCCCACCCTCCATTATTATTCCACCCCACTTTCCAATATGACCGGAGAACACAGTCCCCCGCCGGCGCCGGAGCCGGAGCCAAATTCCGGCGATCTAAAAACCCCACTTCTCCCACTTCACCAACCAATCCAACGATCACAAAGTGGGATTAAAGCAGTTCTCAATCTCCAAAATTTCTACGTTTTACTAGGCCCCTTATTGTCCATACTCATCACCTTGTTTGTTAAACTTGACGGCGGCAAAGATGACGCCGTTAAGATGCTGGCAGTGATGGTTTGGGTGATAGCATGGTGGGTAACGGAGGCAATTCCTCTTGCCATCACGTCCATGTGTCCACTTTTCCTTTTTCCTATGTTTGGAATCTCCTCTGCTGATAGTGTTGCTCATTCTTATATGGATGATGTCATCACTCTTGTTCTTGGTAGTTTTATACTTGCTCTTGCTGTTGAACGTTACAACGTTCATCGTAGGTTGGCACTTAATGTAAGTCTTCTTACTTTTGTGTTTCTGGGTGTTTTTAGTTCTTTTTTAGTTTTGTTCTCTTGATTTCTGATTTCTTCTTGGATCTGTGAATTTAATTTCCGGCGAGTGTCAATGTACTCTTTTTTAGTCATGTGCGGTTTGTTGGGGCCTATTTCTCAAAACATATTCTTAGGTGAAAGTGGTTGGTTTCACATGTTTTTTTGTGGTTTGAGTGGTAAAAGGATAATAAGGTGTTACACGGAGATTATGATTTATTGATCATGATCAGGAACCATTAAAAGATTAGCTACAAGATAATTTTTTGTTGAAATTCTTATGTGAATTCAGAGTATGACGTCATTTGAGTCATGACCAATTGCAAGCAAATAATTGAGTATTTATATGAAGATTGTAGTATGATGATGAGGCACCTTACTCAACACTTCAAAATATTTTAGTCCCTAGTTATTTATTTGTGTATTTAACTTTGCAAATAAAAAGGGGAAAATTATATGTTGAGCTAATCTTCGAAAGATGTGTAGTCATATCACAATCTCCACCTGAACCTGTACATGTTTGGTTTTGTTGGTTATAACAAAATCGACTTTACTTAAGAATTTCTCATTGTCTCTATGGTATATGAAAATCATGCTATGTAGCTACTAACTAACACATACATAATGTAATGACTAAATTTAGACTAGGAGGTATAATGTGTGAATTTGATCATGTGATGATGCAGGTGACTATGGTATTTTGTGGGGATCCAGTGAATCCAGCATTAGTGCTACTAGGAATGTGTGGCATAACATTTTTTGTGAGCATGTGGATGCACAACACGGCGACGGCGGTGATGATGATGCCGGTGGCGACGGGAATATTACAGCGGATGCCGCCGCGGGAGGAGCAGCCGGAGGCGGTGAACAAGTTCTGCCGGGCGGTGGTGCTGGTGGTGATCTACGCCACGCCAATTGGGGGCACCAGCACGCTGACGGGGACAGGTGTCAATGTAATATTGGTGGGAATGTGGAAGAGTTTGAACCCCGCGGGTAAGCCTATCAGCTTCAACAATTGGTTCTTCTTCGGCTTCCCTGTGGCTGTGATTCTCCTGGTGGCCTTCTGGGCTATTTTGTGCCTTCTATATGTTCCAAGGGGTTCGGGCCGGGCTTTGGCTCCTTATTTGGATAGGTCCCACTTGAAGAGGGACCTCGAAGCACTTGGTAAGACTTTCCTCCATTCATTGAAATATATACTTTTTAAAACAAATAGGAAATATTAGAGACAATTGCAAACTTTTATTGGTGGTCATGATTAATCAGTGCTCTTTTTTGTCTCAAAAGTATTTTTTAAATATAATTTTTTTGGACAAAAACAATTTGGGAAAAAATTAAGGTTAACCATTAAAAAGTCAGGAAATTAACTAATAGTGTTTTAACATTTATTTTTTTTGCTAAGCATTTTAACATTTATTTTGGCCAGAACTAATAGTGTTTTAACTTGAAATTATGAAATTGTTCTCTTTTAATACCTTAAAGCTAAAATTGCATTAGAAAGTATACTTTTATAAAAAATGGCTTTGAATGAGAAATTTCTAATAAAAAATAGACCATTAATTATAAAACAAATGTACAAATGGGTAGTTGGTTGAACTGGTAACCTTGTAAGTACAAAGTTTTTTTTGA
This sequence comes from Mimosa pudica, assembly GCA_029929735.1. Taxonomy (NCBI): domain Eukaryota; kingdom Viridiplantae; phylum Streptophyta; class Magnoliopsida; order Fabales; family Fabaceae; genus Mimosa; species Mimosa pudica. Next base: position 4,885,336 of record JAKELP010000020.1, read on the forward strand.
AAAAAACTTTATGTAGTTAAAATTGAATTACGTATGTTGTATGTCATGTGTGTAAATAATATAAGGAATAAAATTATAATCTTGTCTCCACAAGCAAGTCTTTAAAATATAAAGTAGTATTAATTAATTCCTAGCACGCATCTTATGTGAATATCAATCTGATTGCCGCGTAGAATTGTGGCTATCTCTTATGAACTTGTTATCAATAGATAACCTGACTGAGTCATTGGCTGCCGCTTAATTTTAAATTATCTTAAGATAATAGATTTTTGGTCAAGTGTTGAAAAGTTGCCTAAAATAGAAAATTAATGTAAACTTTGTTTATTTGGTAGACTAAAAATAATTAAAAATTGGAAAATTGCAGGTCCGATGTCATTTGCTGAGAAGATGGTGCTGAGCATATTTGGGGTGAGTTTTCAAATCACAATTTTGTGCCTTTTCTTTGTCCATATATAGATATTAAATTTAAGCCATGGAATAAGAATAAAGGATTTAGGAGGTTATTAATTATAGTGGTAAAGAAAATTAACGAAAAAAAAATAAGTGGATGCAGTTGCTGATTGTGTTGTGGATGACAAGGAGCATCACAGACGACATTCCTGGTTGGGGTGCTCTCTTCGATGGTCTAGTTGGAGATGGCAGTGTCAGTGTAAGTTATCTTTCTCTCAACCCAAAATAGTACTCCTATTATATTTAGTGTTCAATATAAAAATATAAGAACTAGTTAAAAAGTTTATTTCAATAACGAATTCACTTCATCTTCGATTCATGTAATTTTATTTTCTAGTTGAGAAATGAATACGATTTGTCATAAATAATAAATTTTTAATGTTCATATATTAGTGAAATGAAGTAATGGACGCGTAGTTATTACTTATTTCCAAAGTATTTGTTTTGTTCAAAGTTCTATTTTTTGAGTGCTCTAAGGCTTTAAAACTACATAGTAATATTTCCAGATCAAATATTCCATTTAGAGTCGTAACGTAACCATCCTCTAAAACATGAATTGCTAGAAAATGTTTTCCAAATGTATATATATTAAAAGTGTTAAAATCAACATCAATCTTTATCAATCGCAAGAGTATGGATACTATAATTTCTACATTTCGGTTTCCCTTTCAAGCCTTGTCACACCCTATTCAAACAATAATACAGCACACAATTTAAATTGTCCGTACTCAGTGTAGTTTCTATCTGGTGGAGGTTCTTTCCAAAATATAATGGCGGGGGAAAGCTGAACCATATTTCTCTGCGAAAAAAGGCTGTCCATATTTATATATTTAGTTTTGGATCAATGCCCCATATTTCTTTTTTTCCCTCAGAAACTTTGAATCTTATCTGTAATTGATCTTACTTTATATGGATTAATTAAGATTTCGGCTAAATTAGTTGGCATTGACACGATATGTGGCTATTTAGATAACAATTTGAGATTAGTTGGTTAATATAATAGATTCCTAAGATCTTATACAATTAGTTATTGATCATAATTTGTGTATAGTATTGGCTCATAGCTAATAGGTTAAGTGAACAAATTTATAATTTTCCAAAAGCATTCCTATGAATTGCACATACATAAGAGTTTTCCATTTAGGGTGATTCGAATACATTATACACATGATTAATGAGGGTTATTTCAGACAAATAAATTGATACATAACTGTTAATTGATATAGATCAATTTCATTAATTTTTTTAATATATCTAAATTAGTTATTTTACTGTTATACTAATGAAGGAGTAATAGGAGGTACTATCATATGTTTTGTTAACACATTGTTTGGTTGTGGGAAGGCAGGTTCTTGTGGCAGTATTATTGTTCATAATACCAAACAAGAAGGGAGCAGGACAAAAGCTTATGGATTGGAATGAATGCAAGAAACTTCCATGGAAGCTGATCTTACTTTTGGGAGCCGGATTTGCCTTAGCCGATGGCGTCCAATCTAGTGGCTTAGCCGATGTGTTGTCTGGCGTGCTCAGCTTCCTAGAAGATGCACCATTTTGGGCCATAGCACCATTGGTGAGCCTAACTAGTAGCATCATAACAGAGTTCATAACCTCCAATGATGCCACTGCCACATTGTTGATCCCATTGTTGTACCACATTGCACGCACCATGCATGTGCACCCTCTCCTCATGATGGTCCCCGGCGCCATGGCCACCGAGTTCGCCTACTGGCTCCCAACATCCACCCCACCCAACGTCGTCGGCTTCGCCACTGGTCACATTGAAATCAAAGACATGCTCAAGATAGGTGTCCCCTTGAAGCTCGCGGGCATTGCTGTCCTTTCTTTCCTCATGCCTACTTTAGGTATTGATTATATACCTCTCCTAGCTATTCTAAAAATTTTCCTTCAATCCTCAATGTAGCATCCATTAAATTACTTATATCTAGAAAATATGTTAAGTTAGTTCACTAAAATAAAATAAGGGTCGGCTTGGATCAACAGTAAGCTCGCTTGCCATGGGGTCTGAGGTCATGAGTTTGAATCGGCTTCTTTACAAAAAGCAGTGGTTATACTGCCTAGTATATTCTCATCCTCAGCACCCTTAACAAGTGGAGACTAAAACAAAGTTGACATTTTTAGTTAAGTAAAATAAACATTAGATGTTTTTCCTCTAAAATACCATTATTTATATGCTGTGTGGATGTCAACTTTTCATTTAGGTCCTACTTTATAGGAGGAATTAAAGTTAGAGATTGGTATTGAAAAAATAAACTCATTCTTCACAAATATATTAACTTGACTAGGTTCCTCATGGAATGTTTACCATCCATGTCTGTATTTTAAGCTTGTTTTGAGAAACTTGAAGAATCTGAGTATGAAGAGTGTAATATGATCACTCTGTTTTTGAGCTTTGCAGGAGCTCTTGTGTTTGGAACAAACAATGAGAACAGGATTATAGACTCTCGTTGGTTGTCAAGAACTTGAAATTGTTTTTGGTTCCCCTGCCTCAAGAAACTGGTCTTAGTTGAATAAAATTGAGGGCGTTGACCATTTTTTCCAATAAGGAGTGGCATCAACATGCGACCAGATTCAACGTAAGTGCAAATACCATGTTATTGTATTATACTAGTATTATTTATACCATATCATCCACATGTTCATCCATTTGTTATGTTGTCCTATTTTTTCTACCCCATCAATTATTTTAGTAGAAAGTGTTATATAGGTGAAGTGTTAGTCATTTGATTTCGTTTTGTTGATTGAATTATATATATCTTTCCCTTATTGTTTTTTTGGACAAATATCTTCCCCTTTTTATTAGGAACTTTGTATATATTCAAACGTATGTTTGATTGATTTATTTACTGTGACATTATAATTAGCATATAATCTAAATTTTGTTATAAATGATGAAGTGTGAAGATTATTCTTTTTTTCGCATTTTGCTTTTGGTTCAGAATCAATTTAATCTTACTTTGTACCCAAACATGTTTTTAAGCACAAATAAGTTAAAAGTAAAAATAAGCACAACAGTTGTTTGTGGAATCTTGCTTTAAATTGAGGGGAAACTGAGACATACAGCTGACAGCCTAATACCCAATCACAATCAGAACCAAAATATTTGTAGCATATATCAATAATCAATAATATAATAAAAGAAACAAATAAATAAAATGTGATAAACATGACAACATTCAATCCTAAATAACTAACCCTTATAAACCCAATTGTTATTTGAAGGTTTAAATTTAAAGCCCACTCTAGTAATTTTTCAAAATAAACGGGTCGAGCCATAAGTCTAGACCAAGGTTTTAAAACCCGAGCCAGACGTCGAGCCGGAAAACTGAGCGGGTCATGGTTGAAACGGTTGAAACGGTTGGACCGTTCGGTCGAACCGGTGACGTAATAATTTAATGAAAATTAAATATATAAATATTGTTAATACTTAATAACTTAATATAATTAGGATGAAATTAAGCAAAATCACAAATTACAAAATATCATCCAACATAAGCACAAGACAGTGATGACACAGAAGACAGAACACAAAAACGTGGGATATGGATAATTGGATATCGAGAGTTTTTTTTTGGGCTGTTGAGCTTTTTTAATCAAGTTCATTTTTTTTTCTGTTGATATATTTTTTTTTTTTGCAGTCTTCAATTTCTGACCGGGCCGGTTCACGGCCCAACTCCGGCTCCCGGGTCAAAAACGGCTTAAAAACGGCCTAAAGCGGGCTGACCAGCGAAGCGGCCCAACAGAGACACTCGGGCCGTTTTTCCCACCGGCCGACGGTCCGACCGGTCGGACCGTCCAGCTCGGGTCGGGTTTCACATCCTTGGTCTAGACTTATTTTACTAGCTCTTTTCCATATTGCACAATGAAGACTGAAGACAAACTCGAAAGGCACTCCCTCGAGTTTGTTATATATTACAATTTTCGAGCATTGATATTGGTTCTACACACACAATCTATTCCGAATTTTTGCTAATTTTTTTTCTTAAATTATCTTTAATCACAATCCATAACAATAATCAAGCATTTTCTCCATTCCTAAATATAGGAGAGCTTATTTTATTTTGATGGACATTCAAGAGGGGTTGTTTTCTAAAATGAAATGCTCACCCACGAGTCATAGTGTTAGTGTTGAGCTAGAGAGTCCTTCAACACATCACGCGTTGAAATGTGCTACCAACAATTTTGCTCATTCATCTACTAGATACATTTCATTTCATCTGAATAATACCATTGCTTCATTTTTTAAGAAAAAATCTACTCGGATGTCTGAGATTACCAAATTTTATACACACAATTCACCAGAATTTCTTCTGATATTAATTGCTCTACTGGTCCAGTCGTGTTGTTCACAAATTAAAATTGACATAGATTTTCGTATACAGGTAAATTGAATCTTACATATTTTACAAGTTGAGTTGTGTGATTTAAAAGTCTTATAATTTACAATCCTTAATTAGGATCTGGCAGTAGTAAATAAGTAGTGTATTAAATATATTTTAGGGAACCCATCTATTTATTTTTGCTTGAGACTTGTAATTAAATTCTCAAAAAAAAACCTATCATATTCATAGTAGACTCTTGAGCCTTAAGAAATATCAGAGAAATTGATTTTTTTTAGACATAAATATATGATTCACTTGTAAGTTGTAACTCAATGATTAAACTTTATTTTTTGAACTGAAACTCAATTATTAAACTTTAACTCGCTACAATTTAGCTTTTTGTTTTGATAGGGCTACAATTTAGCTTTATTATAGTTTTAACTTGACTGAAATCAATCCTTAAAATACTTAATACTGTAGCTTAGTCATTATAATTTTTTTTTTGAAAATCAATGATTAACATTTTGAACGCTTAACTTGTAAAAATTGAATTGTCCCAAGTTAAAGTTGACGAAATAAATTACAATTAAGTTGTCAAAACTATACTAACCAAAGGTTTTATTTTTTTTTAAAATTTATTGGCTCGGATCTTTCTTGAGACTATGATTTCATCTTTCCATTAGCCCATTACCTATTAATAAAGCCCATTTTCATTTTCATTTTTATTGTTTTTGTGGATTGGGAACCAGTATTGCTAATGGCAGCTTGGGTTATTTATTATTGACTTGGATCATTCTTGAATCTTGAGAATATTATTAGGCTCAACATTTTGAGGTTTTTGATATTGTTTATTTTTTTTTTTACATTTCCTATGATCCATTTACTTGGTCAATTATTCTCAGCTTTTTGTTGGGACTGGATGGGATTGTGAGCTAGTGGGCTAGCCTACCACTACCGCAAATACCATTCTTTATAGCTAGTTTGAGAAATGACAGAATTGGTTGATTTTATTAGAAAATTCAGATTACTGAATTTCATATTACAATAATATTTTACGTGTGAATGGGCTCCTTTTAATTAAATAAAAGGGCAAATTACTGCGAGAGAAAACAATGGCACACAAATACCGCCAGACTAAAATCCAGCGGCTGGTTCCCTGTGTGTGTCATCGTCAGTTATTTACTTTTTTTGCAGTAAGGTTGAATTTTTCAAAAGTATTCAGCAAAACATAAATCTATGTTCTATCGTCTAAGTCTTTTTAAACAAAAAAAACTAGACCTTTATCATCCAAAGCTATTTTCATCGGATTGAATTTTGTAAAAAGATAAGATCAAATTTTATTTCAAAACTTGGGTTAAGATGTAGAGTAGTATCCAACAATTATATAAATCACACTAAACATAAATACTTCCTCCATCCCTTATTACAAGAGGTAATTGACTTTTTTAGACTTCTGAAAAGTTAATTAGGTTATTTAAAATTTAATTTTATGAATTTTGTTTAAATTAGTTTATTTGACTTATATATTAGCTAACATATATATAATGATATACAAACTATATTGTAATTAACTTGGTTCGTTTCTCTTCATTAATTTTTCTAAAAAAAGTCAAGTAGCTTTATGTATTAAGAATAGAGGAAGTAACAATTTTTCCGTGCAAACATGATATTAATCAAATAAAAATAGTATAAATATAGGGTGTTTGCTAACCAATAGTTAAAACTGTTAAAAATTCTTTGACAAAAAAACTGTTAAAAATTCACGAAATAGGGCCCACAAACATGACATATGACATGTGGAGTGCAAAATGTAAGGTACGATTCTATGTTTTGTGCGTTTGATATAATTGTTAAATATTAAATTTGTTTCTTTATACATTTGTTGATACTGAATGTGCACCTTTACCCTGTATAACATAATTAATGTAGGTTTAACTTCGTAAGTTTTAACGTTTCCAACAACTTATCAACTAACATCATATATTTGCACCATTTTTTTATTACACCATATTTGCACTACAAAATGTTATTTATATTTAATGTGATGATTTGCACAATTGTTAGACTCTACAAAATTTGCACCTTTAACCTAAATTTTTTTATTTAAGAGTTACAGGCATTCGATAGTTTTTGTTAGATTAATATCGACCCTGTAATATATTGTTTTATACACATGACAACACATTACATTAGCGCCCTATATGATGGGCAAGATCACCGAAAATGAAAGGAGGGGTTTCAAACAAAGCCACACCTCACATAATAGACAAAATCCCCCTCTCTAACTTATCAATTAAAACATTTGCTTCACGACTACACCAAACTAACTTCACTTCCTTTCGGTAAATAAAAACTAAATTTACTCCCCAACCTCTCGAAATTAAAGGACGAAAGCCAATCCTTGATTTGTTGCAGCAACGGCTTTTGTGGATGTACCTTGACCAACCTGACAGTATTGTGTCCACAACTACTTGACTATCACACTCTATGATCCATTTCTTAAGCTGAAGTTCACTTGAACGGAGCAAAAAAATTATAATCATTAAATGATAGAAAGCTTATATCACACTCTTTAGTCCTAAATATAAAACAAATAAAACTAGCCCATGGAGGTAAAAAGGATTGTTTAGACCGTTATAGGTAACATCTAAGTAAAAAAATGTGTTTTACGTTTTAACAAAAATAAAATTACATTTAACCCTTTAATTTTTATACAAATTTTTAGTCACCATGGTAATGCTAAATGACTAAAAAGACACGTCATTGCAGTATAAGATCAAAATATATAAAATTTTGCCTACTCAAAGTCAAAGTCTAAACGTATAATTTTGCCTGCCAAAACATATGTCTAACTCAATAAAGGTATGTAATTAATGTCGGAGAAATATAGTTAGAGAGAATTACATTTTTCGCGGAAAGAAAGAATTGAGTTAATGGAAGATGGAGTGAAAAGGAAAAAAAAAATACCAGAAAATGAATAAAAGTCTTATACATGAAAATCAAACATCCATAAATTTCATGCCTATATCTAAAAGAGGTATAAGTAACCAAGTTGAGTTAGGACTTGGGAGAAGAAGGTCAAGAGGATGCTTTGAGGTTTTCGTCAACAATGAATGCATGAGGTTGAGTGGTTGACAGATACCACTCTTATTTGTGTTTCATGCCTCCTCTTTGCATTTATTAACAACAACAAAATTGTAATATCTACAGTAATTGTTAATTACTGGACTTATAATAAGAGTGTTTTTTCACAAAACAAGCTTATTAACAACAAACGTGTAGAGTTAAAGTGTAAATATGTATTTTAATATCAACTCAAAACTACTACTTCCTTATTTGATAGGGAAAAAATACCTCTATTTCAATATAATAAAGGTACTAAATGTACCTAGGATAAAAAGAATTAACAATAGTTACTCCTTCTAGTTCTTATCATAAGACAACAAATTAAATACTTATAATATTTGGTCCTTAATATAAAACATCAACCGCAAATTAAATGCTCTTTTCCCACTTTGTATGCCTATCATTAATGAAGATTAAAAATTGAAATTGTGAAACATGTTATATAATGAATGGGTGAGGTTGGAAAAAGTGGTAAATTTAACCTAAATTTTAAGACTCAACTATCATTCCTTGATTTGTGAGAAATGAGTGGTTGGTGAATTATAATATAAGGACCCGAGGGAGTACGCGTTAATGAAAGGTGGAGTGAAAAAGAAAAGAATAAGAGGAAGAAAGAAAGTTAATTAAGATCTTATATTTAAAAATCAAACTACATCTATAAAATAGATGTTTCATTTTACACAAACGAGTTTCAGTTTAAACACAATTTTACACAAATGAGTTAGTGACATAGTGTAGCCGTGTGGAGTAAGGAGAAAGCGTGAAAGTTTTCATCAATAATGAATGAGGTTGACAGATAAGTCAACAAGCACACAAAGCACTCCATGATAGGATCATTTTCTTAGCTGTCAACGAGAGAGATTAATGTATTTATAAAATCTGAATGAACTAACACGCAATTTTCCCAAGGAAATAAAGACGATAATTGCGACGTGTATAAATGTATTTCAGTGCTATCCATCCACCTAATTCCCCATTTACTCTGTCTGCCTTGGTTGGTGGTTTAGCATGTCTCATTGTGTTCTAGCTCCTTCTTCATTCACTTAGCTTCCTTCCATATTTCTCCCATACCCACTCTTGCTCCTATTTGTCTTATTTCTTCCTTGTTTTTCATAGCATTATTTGCTTTGTCGGCACTGAATTTATCACTTCCTTCACTAATAAATTTTGAGGGGATCATATAATTGTATTAAAAATACTCCATCTGACATTTAATACACACACGAGGGCATTTAATAATTTAATTATATTAAATATGTTTGTCAATGTAATTAATATTACTTGTTGTTTATTTCTAAAATACATTAATGGGCATCCTTGATTATCTCTCTCCCTTATTTGAGTGTTGTTCATGTACTGTATGTTTTTAGTGAAATAGGCATTTTAAAATTAACCAAGTAAAGGTGGGCGAAACCTATTTGTACATATGGAAATAAAGGAATTGCTTGTCACATGTTCTATAGTTAACAATGATATGTCTCATTAGATAATGAATTAGGAGCTCTGCAATTAGATTGTGGGTGAACCAAACCTATTTCCTAAAATTTGATATAAAAATTAGAAATAACTATATAACTATTATAGTTTTGATTAATATAAAAGATCAACTCCATGAATATGTCATACATTAAGATTTTGAGAGGATAAGAAATTAACCACTTATATTTCTTCTTACATCCCAATCTTCTGCATTGGCAAGAAATTAGGACATGCGGGAAATTAATTGTCACTGGGAATATTAGTATTATAAGTTATAACCTTTCTAATTTTAATCTTGTTTTTTTTACCTTTTAATTTTAATCCAGTTGGAAACATAATTCTTAAGATTTAATTTAATACCGTTGTGTACACAAAATTTCCACTCGTTTCTAACTTAATTCCTACACTTTTCCTCGCATAACTTTACCATGTGTCAAAATTACTTCCCAATATTTAATTTGTAATGTAATTGTTAACTGTTTTTAATCATACAAAGTCTCTTATGTACTTATCAACTTGTTTTTCGCATTCACCAACTCTAATTGCTTTTCAAGATAACTTAAAAGAGTAACCTAGACATTTCCTTTAAAACACTCAAATATCCTTCCAGAAATTAACCCACCTTATTTCCTTTCCTTTGCTCCTTTCCATATCTTTAGAATATATTACCATATTTCCTCTTGATTTTTTCCAATGGGACCTTTCCAATTTTCTTAAACTTACTTAGGGTAGTGATCCTATTTTGCCTTTTAAGTACCACCCTATACCACTGGATACCCTAAATTAATATTGTGTACAATTTCACCATTGAATCAACTAAAGTGGTACAATTTTCCCTGATTGAACAGGCCCACCAGTGGGCGTCGTCCATATGTCAGCATTACATTCGTCACAGGATAAAATTAGATAAGTTTAATTACTTCAAGCGTGAATTTATACCCAAATATTAATTTATGGTTGCTAGTAGCCAAGACAAAATTGGTTCATTGTCCCTCTTTTATTTATTGCTTTGGATAATCCCATGGCCCATAGATTTGGCTCATCATTTCACTACCATAACAAGCACATCACATCCAACGGCCACCATTTAATCTGAAAAACTCACGCGTTTTCACACCCGAAACTACCCTATAAATACCCTTCACTTCATCTTCTTCCCAAAGCAAAATATCACAGAAAAAAAAAATCCAAAATCCAAAAACCAAAATCGACGGTTACAACAATGAAGCTTTTTCACTTCGTTCTCCTCCTCTTCCCTCTCCTCTCCGCCGTCGTCAGCGGCCGCCGGAGCGAACTCCTCGCCGGCGGATGGTCACCGATCGGTAACGTTAACGATCCTCACGTGACAGACATCGCGAAATACGCCGTCTCTGAGTACGACAAGCGAAGCGGAGCGAAGTTGAAGTTTGAGAAGGTTGTGAAGGGAGAGTCTCAGGTCGTCGCCGGCACGAATTACCGGCTGGTTCTGCAAACGAAGGAGGGATCGGCGAAGAAGAACTTCGAGGCCGTTGTTTGGGAAAAGACTTGGGAACATTTCAGAAATCTCACTTCGTTTAAGCCTCTGAATTGATTATAATGATAATGATAATGATAATGCAATGGATTTGATTTTGTCTCTTGTGGTTTGTTTTTATGTGTGTGTGTAATTTATGGTGGTATGATTGTGAACGTGGATTGTGAGATCTGTAATGTTTAAATGCTTTACGGAGGAATGAGTATTAATAATAATAAAGAGGTTTTAAATGAAAGGAGAGTTTTATTTTGATACAATGATTTTGGCTATGAAGTTGTTTTTGTGTTCTTTGGATACTCTGAAATCCTAATCGGTTCTGGGAATCACAAGATTTTTCTGTCTTTCTTTCTGTCTACCATTTAGTCAAAGTAGTTTTTTTTTACCAATTTTAGTCAAAGTACTCCCTCCGTTCCTAAATATAAGAGCACTTTGACTTTTTTGGAGAATCTTAAGAAATTAAAATGAACAATTTAATTATAACATATTTTAAATATTATTAGATCATATGTAAGTTCATAAGTCAAATAAACTAGTTTAGTGAAAAATTTGGGAAAATCAATTTTTAATTACCCTATTTACTTTCTTAGGATTCTCCAAAAAAGTCAAAGTGCTCTTATATTTAGGAACGGAGGGAGTAGTTCAAACTTTGAAGTAGGGGTGGTCGGGTGGGAATGATAAAGAAATAAAATTTGGGACTAGATTGAGAATGAATGCAGACTTTTTCATGAAACTATTTCAAGGGAATGCTTACAATATATATTGCGGTCCCTAAAATAAGAGTCAACCGTAAAAAAACGCTATTTAAGAAAACATGTGAATGTTAGTTGATTGTCTGAAGTTAATGCTTCTTTTTCAGTATTGCCCATATTTATTATGATACTTTTGAGAGAGATAAAGACATAAACATTAATAAATATTAAAGAGAGTTGGGGGCAAAATAGAAAAAAATGCATTAAATGAGAAGAGAATGTGAGATGAGCTCTTATATTAGGGACCAAAACCATTCAAATTTTGGGCTCTTATATTAGGGACCGGAAGGAGTAGAACTTTAAAAAAGTTTCACATTTTAATAGTTTCCTTTAAATGCAAATTTTTAAAGGTTGCTTGTATATTTACACTCAAAGCCTTTTTGGTAGGCTTAAGAAATTTATTTAACAATATAGTATTTGTACTATATATCTAATAAAATTATTCATATAATATTTTAACACTAAACAAGTCAGGCTTGAAGGCTAGCATTTACATAATAATGTTTGTAAATAGACTTTGACATGACATATTTAACCAATAAATTAGGTCAAGTTAGGCCTTAAACAAGCCAACTGTAGGCCATCTGTTTAAGTTTGGGCTTATTCCCAACCCTAATTGGCAGTTATCATCAGTCGATTTCATGGGACGAGTGTTTACAATGAGTTATTGATTAGACTCCGTTAAACTGAATTGGAGTTAATGATTCCATAGTTAGGAGTAAAATCGTGGAGTGTAATTGGAGATCACTTTTTATTATGTAGTGTACTAACTTATTTTATTTTAAGATAAATTACCCTCTTTATCCTTGATTTTTATTCTACTAAGGGAAGATTTACTTAAGATTATTTGTCTTTTAGCGTTATCTCAAGTTCATTTTAGTATGATATCTTTAGTTTGTCAATATTTGTCTATAATTTTGTTCCTAGTGAAATCTAGATCTTACCTTTTATTAATTGTTTGGAGGAGGTTGTTTTAGATGAGTCGTGTGGAGGCAAAGCGTATAATTCATATAATTAGTCATCTTTTAAAAAAATGTTGTGCACAAAAGTAAGTGTAGTTAACACTCATTTATTAATTTAATTATGTCAATTGATATCTAAGGCGAATTTTTTCAACAATAATGAGCTAAGATACAAAAACATTTCAATTGAGTTGCATGATGACTTAACTATCATTATTTGATTGTGGTAAATATTTGAAGTTTTGAACTAACTAATATTATTTATTTTGACAAAAAAAAGACTAACTTATATTACTAGTTCTTTTCATCTTTTTTTATTATACGGGCAAGTACTAACCACTTGTTGGAAATATTGAGGGGTGTGTCATAAGGAACAAGTCCCACGTTGTTTTGAATTGCGGGTTTCAAAATATAAGTGAATTTGGATTTTATATGGATAAAGAAGAAGAATTAACTCATACAACAATGAGCCACAAGAGGTTAAATCTGACTATATTCTCCACCCTTTTGTATGAGTTAAAATGTGAACCAAACACCTTTTATTAGGCTATATTTGTGAAATCTAAAATTAATGTTATTATAAACAAATGAGGTTTGAGAAATAAAAAATCATTTATTTTTAGATTTGTACGTTGGCTATTTGAGAAATAATTCTTTGTTAATTATTTTCTTTGATTCACACGTTTTAGAAATATTTAAAATGAATGATTTTTAAAAGTTTTAAAAATCATTCATGTGCATTAACACGCATTGCAACGTGAGGAAATCCTTTATGTACATTGACATACATTGCAACGTGAGCCTCTTCTTTAATCGGAATAATTGAAATGCCTATAAAAATGGTGCTTTGGTAGATATCATTAGTGACTCTTGGCTATTGAGTTAGAACATTTTTCTTCTTCCTCCTCTTGAATATTTTATTTCCTTACTGAGTAAATAATCTTTTGTTGTTGTCTTGCTATTTAGCAAGAATGATCTATTTAATCCTGGGGAGAGTAGCGAAATATCTTGCCGGTGGTTGCAGAATACCTCTAAAGGACAGTATCCCTGAGGATGCGACTCAAACCATTTTATTATTATTATTGTGTTTTCATTGTTTGCATGTATAATTGCTGACTGGATATATTAGTATATGACAGGAGTTAGAACATATTCGTGAAATTATTTGATGATTTGGGAGCAGACACCAATACCACTCAAATTCAAACGGGATTATATTTGCAATTATTCATCCACTCATCATAGAGATACAATATAACAAGACTACAAGGCCTCTAGTGTTCTTTTGATGTTTTATACATAGTTTGTTGAACTTTCTTTGTCTTAATAAAGTACTCCTATATAGGGAAAAAATAATCAAATTTTAAAAAGAATCACATTGACAAACTAACTTATTTTCCATCGTTGGAGTGAAATAAACAGTGTAGAATCCACCTAGACATTAAAATACATCTACCATAATACTCCTATATTATCCTTCGCCATGAAACTTTGACAATAATTGCTTTTTTAACGTGATTGATATTGATGTGGGGCGTAATACAAAGCATTGCTCATTTTAGTAAGTTAAATCGATGATACAACAGTTTAACTAATTACTAGTACCATTCTTTTGCTGTTGACTTATCTTCATACAAGAGATACAAGCAAGTTTAAAATAAATTTGACAAGATTACTCTGTAAGCCTTGCCGTATAAATAAGCCATACTAATTGGGGCAAAAAAACCATACTTATATATTTCAATTTTACTTCTTTTAAGACAATAGTGTGAATGTCACCATTGATTCATGTGCCCTGAGCAAGTCATGTGGCCTGCCTCAGGGATAGTCAATGACGCGATCTTGATTTTGGTGACTCAACAAACGGGACGCGATCTTGATTTTGGTGACTCAACAAACGGGACAAAAGTCAAAAGTGACTGAAAAACAATTTATGAATTTTTACCCATTTTGAGTATCACTTTTTTAGTATTAACATTATCTTTTTATACTTATTATATTATATTTTCTTATCTTTCTTTCTTCCACTTCCTCATAGTATATAAGAGAACAACAACAACAAAGACTTGTCCCAACTAGTTATAATAAATAATAGTAAAATTGAAAAGTAAAAATTTTTTAAGATATATTTATTATGTTTATAATTTTTCTAAATAAATATGTGTAAAAGTTTCCTTGAGTTCTTGTATAGTTTGCTTAGAATAAACCAAGATATATCTGTATGGATAGAAATAAATGATTTTTTTGTCATACTCTATAGTTAACAGGGAAAGGTCCCATTGGATCATGAATTAGAAATTTTATCTTTAGATTGTGGGTGAGTCAAACTCGGAATTAAGTATAAAATTTAAGTGACTCGTGTCACGTTTTAGTTAGGTAAAGCTGTAAAAATGTTAATAATGTCATTGTCCCTATTTTATTTATTGCTTTGGATAATCCCATGGCACATGGACTTGGCTCATAATTTCACTAACATAACAAGCCTATCACATCCAACGGCCACCATTTAATGTGAAAATCACGTGTTTTCACACCCCAAACCTATCCTATAAATACCCCTCACTTCTTCTTCTTGTCAAAGAAATATTCAGAGAAAAAAATTCCATAAACCAAAATCAACGTTTACAATAATGAAGCTTTTTCACTTCCTTCTTCTCTTGTCTCTCTTCTCCGCAGTCGTCTGCGGCCGCCGGAGTGGAAATCTCGGCGGCGGTTGGTCACCGATCGGTGAACTTAACGATCCTCACGTGACAGACATCGCGAAATACGCAGTCTCTGAGTACGACAAGCGAAGCGGAGCGAAGCTAAAGTTCGAGAAGGTTCTGAAGGGAGAATCTCAGGTCATCGCCGGCTTCAATTACCGGCTGATTCTGCAAACCAAGGATGGATCGGCGAAGAAGAATTATGAGGCCGTTGTTTGGGAAAAGACCTGGGAACATTTCAGGAATCTTACTTCGTTTAAGCCAGTGAATTGATTATAGTGATAATGATAATGATAATGATAATGCGATAGATTTGATTTTGTCTCTTATGGTTTGTTTTTATGTGTGTGTGTAATTTATGGTGGTATGATTATGAACGTGGACTGTGAGATCTGTATTGTTTTTAAAAGCATACTTGCAACATGTATTTTACCCGGACATTTTTAATGAAATATCATATACTGTGGTAATATGAAAGTGATAATCAAAGTGAATGAGTATATTAAGTGATAATTAATGTGTTATAAGACAATAGTTATTATGTAAATATCTATTTTGATGTGATATTTATATCAGTACGAATGATTAGTTATTAAAAAAATATAAATTTCGATGACATGTATATTCCCTCAAATCTTAAATATAAAACATATTTACCTATTTATATTATATTGAGGAAAATAATTAAATTAGGTAAAATAATATGATATTATCAATTTATTATAACTATCTACTGTTACTACCTCTCTATCTCTCTCTTATGTTAGAATATAAGTCTTGATGATGACTAAATGTGTCTGATGATGATGATTAAAGTAACTTTGTGGTATATCTCACAGTTATGCAAAGATGAACGAAATGATAGTGTCTAAATCGTTATATCTGTACACATTGCGCTATACTTCAAGTAACTTAGGATTTAAACTTTGATATTTAATTAAGTCACAAATAATAACGTATACAACCTGGGGTGTGTGGTTAAGTGACAAGAACTCATTCACCCTTAACCAATTGTCTGGGGTTCGATCCCTGACGTTGGGTATGGAGAAACATTAAATCTCTCAGGCCAGCTGTCTCACCCTTTGAGGTGCCTACAAATCAGCGAGGTGCCTACAAATCAGCGGGGATTAGTCTCTCACTTGTCGAGTGAGGGGATACCTTGATCATGTATAAAAAATAATAACGTATACTTGGGCAGATATCGCTATATTATATCAAACAGTACTCTACATGGAATATTCCTCTGTATGATCTGATATATATCGTTATGTGTAGAAATCTAGCACTATATCTTTTCTGTATCTTTTCTGAAATATTATATGTTCACAAGAGATATATCGCAACATACTCATACATAACAATACATTAGTTAAAGTTGAAGAGTATATCACTACAACTGGATTTTATTCGATATATCTTCACTAATGTCTAACTGAGCTTACAAGTACTTAGCGTTATAGTTAGAAACATAGCGCTATATTCGCAGAAATTTTAAATGTCAGATTTCATACTAAAATCTGGCGGGTATGTTTCTAACTGTTAGACATAAAAAATTTGCAGCATGCCTTTTTAGGTAAGACTCAAGGTGCCCTACTAGAAAAGAAGTTATCCTAGATGGAAGAAACATTTAATGCACATCAACCAACGGCTCGAATCATTAATTGCGCCACAACGTCTTCTTGCGTATCTCTAAATATAAATTGAAGACTTGAAGATTGAAAAATGTATCGAAAGAATTAACTGAGCAAAAACGCTGAGAGAATATTTGTCTTTCGCATTCAATACCTCACCCACGTTCTGTATCGAGCATTTATTATAATTTAGTGAGTGAGTGTTTTTTTCACAAGTGAGTGAGTGTTTTTCATTGTACTTTGTGCTTATCACAATCTGTTCATTGAGTGAACTTATTCTAAAAATCCTTTATTGTTAAAGGTGGCTTTTGCGTTCGGGACTCAAGAGCCGGGTTGTTTTCTTACAAGTTGTAAGGGAGTTTCGGGAGAGAGAGACTCTGTAAGGTTTCAAGGTGATCCCGGTAAAACCTTGAGTTAGTGAATTCCAATTTTCTTACAAGTTGTAAGGGAGTTTCGGGAGAGAGAGACTCTGTAAGGTTTCAAGGCGATCCCGGTAAAACCTTGAGTTAGTGAATTCCAACAAGGTATTGGGATTGGATGTAGGCAAGTTGGCCGAACTTCGTGTCATCGTGTGTGCTTTTATTGCCTTCTACTTTATTTTCTAAGTTTTTTTGGAACCCCAATTCACCCCTCCTCTTGTGGTTCCTGCCATTTTCATCTTACTTGTCTCTAATTGGGAGCATTGATATGGAGGATAATTTGCGTAAATGAAAGAGTGTTTGCATTTGATATCATTATATTTCCTTGCAATAATGTTGTTTTGTGTTCTTTGGAGAATAGTCTGGATATTTTAGTGTCATTTCATTGAATCATAAGATTTTTTCCTGTCAATCTATTTAATCCACAGACAAATGTGAGACAAATGTGATCAGTTCATTCCATTTGAAGAGATTGACTTGACTCAGTTTATGCCAGCGTTAGTTGGTTTTGCTGTTGTGTTTGGTCCGAAAAATGTGTTAAAAAAAATGACACGTGTCTTGCGTATGTTTGTGTGGGTGGCGCTTGCGCCGTACTGGGGGGTCCCTGTGGGATCTTAGTCCCACATCGACCAGAAATGTGTGTGTGTGAGTATATAAGTAGGACATTCGCACTTCAGCTTGCCAACCGCGTTAGTTGGTTTTGCTATTGTGTTTGGTCCGAAAAATGTGTTAAAAAAAACCCTAGTTCATAACATATTAGATTATTATACATTTTTATTTATCAATTTTTTTTTCCATTTTTACCGGCTCTATATGTCTCCCAAAATAACATAAGGGTAATTTAAGAGTAATGTTATCAAACTCAAGTTTCCACATCCACCCATCTAATGGAGAAATATTATATCATTGGGCTATAAGGCCCAATTTTTAAATTTATAATTTATCATCATACCATCCAACATTAAATGCAAATTTGATAGCATTAACTACTATTAAAATAATAATAATATATTCTTTTGGATTTCTTTAACATATCGACCCAATAACATCAATCCATCACTCATTGACATTATTGTCGATCAAAAATAAATATTCTTTTGAGTAAAATTTTGAAATAGATAAATCTTAACAACATATTATAAGTTTTTGGCTAAATTAATAAGCATCAACATCCAAATTATCAATAAAATTAAAAGAACTTAATTATACCAACTCTGCTTGCTTTTCAAATAACTAAATAGCAAATGAGACATTTGCTTCAAACCTATTAAAATACAAATAAACCCATACCACTTAATTATCTTTTCAATAATTAACTCACAATAATGTCCTTTCCATATCTTTAGAGTATACTCCCCAAATTTCCTCTTAAATTTTTCTAATGCGACTTTTGCGAATTTCCAAGAGTTCCCAAATTCATTCCTATAAATACCTCTTCACTTCCTCCTCCTCCTCAAACCTACAATGAAACTCCTTCTCCTCCTTCTCCTCCCTCTACTCTCCTCCGCCGTCACCGCTAACGATTGGTTACCGGTCGATGCTGGGGATCCTCACGTGATAGACATTGCGAAATACGCCGTGGCAGAAAGGAACAAGCAAGCCGGAACGAGTTATCAGTTCGTGAATGTTGTAAAGGGAAAATCTCAAGTCTTTAATGCCGATATCACGAATTACCGGCTGGTTATTGAAACAATTGATGGAGGGTTCAAGTATTTTAAAGCCAACCTTTTTGAAGACAGATCGCGAAATCTCATGCATCTCTATTCGTTTGAGCTTACGGACCCTGATTGGGATCTATCTGAAAGTGGATTCTGAGATGATATCTGTACTCATTTAATAAGGCACTAGTCACCATATTAATTATGTTTTCCCACTATATATACCTCATTAATAATGGATGTCTAAAGAGTTGATAAGGTACATCTATGCCTAAACATGCAAACGAGTATCGTTTAAAAGCTTACATATTAATAATAAAGAGGTTTTAATGAAAGAGTGTTTGTCTATTATATTATTATACATATTAGCAATAAGGTTGTTTTGTGTTCTTCGGATTTTTCACAGCCATTTCAGCAAGTCACGAGATTTTTTTTGTTGGTCAAATTAGCTTATGGACAATTGTGATCAGTTCATTCCATGTGAAGAGATTTCAGTTACCATGAGTTATTTACTTGACTCCATTGAACTAAATTGCAGTTATTTTGGTGTAGTGTGCTGGCATAAAATTGGTAAAATTATATATAAGCTTTCATCGGTAATTTTTTGGCAAGTTTTATTAGTTTAATTATGCATTTTATATTTGTTTTGGCCTTTTCCATTTGTTTCTCTGGCTTGGCATCTCGTTTAATATCTATAAGGTACTCCCTCCATCTGAAGAAATATAAAGTCATTATGGTTTATTTAAAAAGTTAAACTTGCAAAATCGATCACTTTAAATTGTTTGAAATTATTTTTTTTCCCTCAAAACTAGTTTATTCTAGTTATAAACTTTATATATATAAAGGGTAATGACCCTAATTTGCCCTTCAAGTGTGTATCACTAGGCACCCACTAAAATATTGTGTATCCTTGACCATGAAACTTTGATAAGCAGTGTCCTTTTCAACTTAATTCCTAAACGTTTAGGGTACGTTTGTTTGCATAGAAAGTGAAGGATGGAAAGTGAAAATGATGGAAAGTGAAAGTTTTTTGGTAATTTAAATTTATCTCGGGGCCTACAAGTTTTCTCTCTCCATCTCACACTTTTTCTAGGCCCCACAAACTTTACTTTCTCATCATTATCTAATTTACCTCTACTTTCCATCTTTACCCATTTACACTCAATTCTATTTCCATTTCCATTTTGCAATTCTTGTCAACCAAACATACTCTTAGGCTATGTTTGGTTGCATGAAATTTTGACAAAGAATTGGAAAGTTGAGAAAGTTGAGGGCATTTTTGTAATATACATATATCCTGGGGCCCACAAGTTTTCTCTTTCTATCTCTCATATTTTCTGGGCCCCACACACTTTATTTTTCATCATTACTTAATTTACCTCTACTTTTCATCTTTACCCCTTTCACTTTCTATTTCTCCACTTTCCTTCTTGCAACCAAACGGACCATTAGCCTTCTAACTTTAAAGATGGGTAAAGTTATTTCCCAATATTTGTAAATATTATTCAACTAACTATTTGAGTACATATAACATATATTCGACTTGTGGAAATATGATTTATTTTTAAAGTGATTTATTTTTAAGTCAGTTGGAAAATAAGCTCTAGATTGACTTATTTTTATGTTGGGCAAATGCCCAAAAATGATACATAAAATTATACATAACTATTGGCCAAGGAACAAAACTAATACATAACTATTTCAACGTAGACCAATGATACCCAACTTTTACCATGGATCAAAAATGATATTTTTACTAAAATGACAATAAAATTGAATATGAAAAGTCCAAAATGCCCTTATAACTTAAATAAATTTTCTTTTCCCCTTCTTCCTCACTCTCTCCTTCCTTCTTCCACCATCATCTCTCTCTATCTCTACTAAATGTCAAATCATAATCCACTCTTTCTTTTCTTCTTCTCCAGAGTTCATCATACCAAAATTTCTTCCATGAAAAATTTGTTCTTTACTGTTCAAATCACCGTTGCGTTCAACCTGGAATACAATACTTGCAGCGTTCAATAAAATGTGACTAGATATTTAGTAAATAAAATAAAAAATAAAAAACCCCAAATCTCAAATCATCCTCATTCCCACACATCCATTCGGCCACCACATCACCGCCAAATCTCAAATCTGAAATGTGCTTCCAAGCGCCATGGCGAATGCCTCTTCCTCAATAAATCAATTCTATCCACCACCTTCCCACCTACACTTAGAACTTGACATTGCACCACCCACCAATAACACTTCCCCAATCTTTATATCAATACCCACTTTCTTGTGCTCAACAAAAAAGCCCCAGATCATATAATAACAAAAAAAAGACCAGCTGTGATTACAAAGAGTACAGTAAATTAACATAAACATTGATTAAATATTAAGGTTTGAGTAAATGGGTAACTTCTAATATAATAAATCGGTGCCTAGATCCAATCAAAATCTTGTCTTTTGTCTTCTAGATCGGAGACGGTGAACGAAGCAAGTCGCTTGGATTTGGATCTGGAATACAATACTTGCAGCGTTCAATACATACATAAAGTTAAAATCACACCCGAGGGTGCTGGCTGAACGGGGGTGTATTAAGAAGAAGTCAGATCGGTGGGATGTGCGGGAATGATGATGATTTGAGATTTGGGGTTTTTTATTTGAGATTTAGTAGAGATAGAGAGAGATGATGGTGGAAGAAGGAGGGAGAGGGTGAGAAAGAAGGGGAAAAGAAAATTTATTTAAGTTATAAGGGCATTTTGGACTTTTCATATCCAATTTTATTGTCATATTAGTGAAAATATCATTTTTGATCCATGATAAAAGTTGGGTATCATTGGTGTACCTCGAAATAATTATGTATTATTTTTGTTCCTTGGCCAATAGTTATGTATCATTTTTGGGCCTTCGCCCTTTTATGTTTGGATGAACTTTGAAAAAAGTGGTTTATTTTCCCATTTGACTTATAAATATGTTTGGACAACTTTTTGTTTAAAATGGCTTATTTTTAAACTAGCTTATTTTTAAGTCATGTAGAAAAATAAGCTGGCTTATTTCAGAAATAAGCTACCTTGTGTGGCTTATAAATAAGCTGATTTATTTCAAATAAGCTGGGTGAAAAATAAGTCCAACCAAACATAAAAAAAGCCACACACCCAAAATAAGCTAGCTTATTTTGATAAGCTCAAACACACTCATTAACTTCTCTTCAAAGTTTACCAACTCTATTGCTGTGCAAAATAACTTGAAGATAATTTAGACATTTATTATAAACCTAAGCACAACAAACTCCATATCGCTCAACTTTCCTTCCGAAAATTCACCAACCTTTTAGCCCTTTTCCTATTTTAAAAGTACATTTTCACGGATATAATCTCCCCTCAAATCTTTTCCAATGGCACTTTCCATGTTTTCCTAGAATTCCACTTTTTGGATATCAGATCCAACGGCCACAATTTAACCTCAAAGTCACATGGTTCCTCACCCTCTCAAAGTGATGACGTCACATCTACTCATCCAAATAAATCCATCAGATCCAACGGCCACCATTTTGCCTCAGAATCACATGTTTCCTCACCCTCACAGTGATGACGTCACACCTCTCAACCTCCCCCTATAAATTCTCTTCACAGAAGAAAAAATTTCAAATTCCAAAAACCAAAATCGCCTGTTACAACAATGAAGCTTTTTCACTTCCTTCTTCTCTCGTCTCTCTTCGCCGCCGTCGTCAGCGGCCGCCGGAGCGGAAAAATGGGCGGCGCATGGTCACCGATCGTTGACGTTAACGATGTTCACGTGACAGACATAGCGAAATACGCAGTCTCTGAGTACGACAAGCGAAGCGGAACGAAGCTACAGTTGGGAAAGATTGTGAAGGGAGAGTTTCAGGTGGTGGCCGGCGTGAATTACCGGCTGTTTCTGGAAACGAAGGATGGATCGGCGGCGAAGAATTATGAGGCCGTTGTTTGGGAAAAGAGTTGGCAACATTTCATGAATCTCACTTCTTTTAAACCTGTGAATTGATTGTGATGATGATAAATTGATAATGTGTGGATTTTGTATCTTTTGGTTTGTTTTATGTGTATTTTGGTGTTATATATAATAAATAAGGAAGAGGATCTCGTTTTTTTACCTTCCAACTCTCACATAAATAATAAGGGAGACGATTTAAATGAAAGGAGAGTTTCACTCCCTTCCATCCCTAATATAAGACTAGCTTGGTAAGAAAAAATGTGAATGTAAGTTGTTTCACTCCCTTCCATCCCTAATAGTATAAGAGTAGCTTGGTAAGAAAATATGTGAATGTAAGTTCTAGAGTTAATGCTTCTTTTCTAATATTGCCCATATTTATTATATACTTTTAAGAGAGAGGGAAATACATAAGCATTAATTAATATAAAAGAGAGTTAGTGATAAAGTAAGAAAAAACACATTAAATGAGGAGAGAATGTGAGATGAACTCTTATATTAGGGACCAAAATCATTCAAATTCTGGCTCTTAATTATATTAGGGATCGGAGGGAGTATTTTGATATATGGAGACAATGATTTTGGCAATGAAGGTGTTTTTGTATTCTTTGGATATTTTTCTTTTTTCCTTTTAGTCAAATTTAGTTCAAGCTTCGAAGGCAATCATCATCAATTAGAAGAAAATTGGAGAGTATAATTGGAGATTAGTTTTTATTACCCTCTTTATCTTTGATTTTTACTTTATCAAGGGGAGATGTACTTGTGATTATTTGTCTTTAAGCGTTATTTCTAATTCATTTTAGTTTGATATCTTTAGTTTGTCAATATTTTTCTTTATAATTTTTTTTTCTAGTGAAATCTTGATGCGACCTTTTAATAATTGTTTGGAGGAGGTTGTTATAATTAGTTATCTTTATTAAAAAATGTTATGCATTAAGTAAGTGTAGTTAGTACTCATTTATTAGTTTAAACATGTAAAATTGATATCCAAGGTGGATTTTTTCTATTTGTTTCTCTCGCTTGATATCTTATTCAATATTTTTTCTATTTGTTTCTCTCGCTTGATATTTTATTCAATATAAATAATAAGATAAGATACAAAAATTGCAATTGAGGTGCATGATGATTTAACTATCATTATTGTATGGTAAATGTTTGAAGTTTTTTCTTTTTGCATCCTCGCTTGTTGAATAATCCTCTGATTTTCTTCGATTTGATTACCAAATCAACGATAAAATGAACGACGCATATGTCTCCAAGAAAATCCTGCAGATGGTGAGGTTTATCTGTTAGGAAGCTAAGGAGAAAGCCAACGAGATCGCCATCTCTGCTGGAGGGAGAGGTTGAAGAGAGTTTTTGGATCTGTGGTGTTGGAATTAGGTAGTTAGGAGATGCTTGGAGTTTTTGGATCTGATTTCCATTTTTATTATGCTTAGTTTTTATAAAAGAATTGTTCAGAAAAGGGTAATTTAGGAATAATATGACAAAAATTATAATTAGATCTTATGTTTATAACCAAAATTGAGTCTCTAAATAGATCCTATATTTAGGATCAGAGGGAGTATATTATAGTTGTGTAAAAAAAATCACATTTCATTGCACTGGTTTTTTTTCATATTTTTTAATTAAATGGGCAAGCACTAACCACTCAAATTATAAGTGGGATTAAATTCACAATTTATCACCCACTTGTCATAGAAATATAATATCACTAAACTACAAGGTCTGTAGTATTTTTTTTTGTTTTACTTGTAGCATGTTTTACTTTCTATTATATGAATAAGCTTTAGAGTGAAATAAGCTTTATAGAAGCAACCTAGACTGCAAAATATATCTACCATATATATTATCCTTTGCCATGAAACTTTGACAAGAATTGCATTTTTTAAGGTGATTGATATAGATGTGTGGTGCAATACAAAGCAATACTCATTTTAGTAATAACTTAGTTAAATAGATGACACAACAGTTTAACTAATTACTCTCTTCAATTCGTAATATAAGAGCCAATCGTCAAAGTACACTTTTTTTTTTTAAAAAAGTGAAAGTTAGTTGGATACCTGGATTTAATGTTTTCTTTTCGATATTGCACATATTTATTATAATACTTTTAAGAAAGTGAAATACATAAACATTAATAAATATGAAAGAGAATTAGGGGCAAAGTAGGAAAAAATGCATTAAATGAGGAGAGAATGTGAGATAAGCTCAAATATTTCGGATCAAAATCATTCAAATTTCGTGCTCATATATTACGTATCAGAGGGAGTACTAGTACCATTCTTTTTCGGTTGATTTATCTTCATACCAGATACAAGCAAGTTTAAAATAAATTTGACAAGTTATACAACTTGAAGCAATTGTTTGGGAAAAGGGCGTGGTAGCATTTCATGAAATCTTATATCATTTGAGAGGCAGTTCAAGGGTAGTTCATAAGATATTACTTTATTATACATTTGCATTTATCAAATTCTTTTTCAAGTTTACTGGCTCTAGAAAAACAATTGCTTGGAATCAGATATTTTTCTTATTCCTGAGAGTTTGCGATCCAGAATTCAGAGTTCTTTAATTTATGGAATTGACTATTTTATAAAATTGTAAAAAAAATTTGTTTTTAAAATGGAGTAGTCCATGTCAGCATATATTGCAAGAAAAAGTCCATGTCAGCATAAATATTTGCCACATTTCAAAATTGAGTTGATTTGCTCCTAAAAGTAACTTCAGAGGCTTAATTGCCCCTAAAAATAACTTCAGGGGCTTAAATGCTCATAAAAATTTCTAAGGGTCTTGCTCCTTTAGGAAAACTTTCAAGGGGAATTTGCTATTTAACCCATGTTTATAATTAGGGTTAAGGTGCATTTTTAGTACTCTAGAATATAGCAAAGTGCACCTAGCGTAATATACAATATTGTGGTCCATTTGTGATAACCAAGAATTATTTTCGTGGCCTATTTAGTAACGACGTTAAATAAGTCAAGTTTGACCGTTATGTGTCATATTTTGACCGTTAAATTGTGGGGTAAAGGAGCATTTTCAGTACTCTAAAATATAGTAGGAGCACCAAACATAATATACAATATTTTAGTCCATTTATGATAACCAAGAATTATTTTCATTGCTTATCTAGGAATTCGTTAGCTAAAACTCACTTTTGTAAGATAAAATCTGATGTGACATAATGATATAATATATGTATGTTGAAATGACGATTTAATGAACATTTATTTTAAGTCATTAGTAACTCTTCTTCTATTACATCATAGAGCCATTAATTCGGGTCGAGCCAGTATGACCAACTCGTTTTAATTCGGGTCGAGCCAGTATGACCAACCTGTTTTAACTCAGTAAGGCCAACCTATTTAGTTTATAATTCTTTGCTTACTTTTTTTATATATGTAAAATACTAATGACTTATTAATTTATACATGCATGATATTATTATATTCTATGGATCTTTATAACTTTGTAGTGTTTAATTATTTGACACTTTGAATAATATTGTGATTTAGTTCTTTATGGTGTTTAAATATTGTATATTATGTTTGGTGCTCCTTCTATATTCTAGAGTACTGAAAATGCTCTTTTACCCCACAATTTAGCGGTCAAAATTTGACACATAACGGTCAAACTTAACTTATTTAACGTCGTTACTAAATAAGCCACAAAAATAATTCTTCACAAATGGACCACTATATTGTATATTATGATATGTGCACTTTACTATATTTTAGAGTACTAAAAATGCACCTTAACCGTTATAATTATTTACAACATAGTTTTTAATTATACTGAATCTCAGAGTATTTAATGTTTACCAAATTCTTTTTGGGATTTACCAACTCTAATTGCTTTTTTTTGCCAACAACTCTACTTGCTTTTCAAAATAACTTAGGAGTAATGTAAAATCCTAACTTTTTCATCTATATTTGTAGTAAAATAATTAATAACCACTTTTCTAGTTTTAGAAGCCTAAAAATAACAGTGAATTAAAAATTTTCTTATGCAAAACTAGATAAAAGAATTTCCTAAGTAAACTTGAGCTTCTAAACAATTTATGAAATTCATAACTATTTCCTGAAATTCGCAGCGATTTATAAATCCATTTAATAGCTAAATCAGTACTACTACTTAGTTTTATTTTATATACCTGTACTATCAAATGTAACTAAATACTTAACATATTTAAGTCTAACTATTACAATTTTATATAAATATAATTCGGCTATTGCAGGTGATAGCTTATACCTATATACATCACAAGTTATGAACTTGTATAAGAATATATACAACAACTAACATATAATACAAATATACTCCATATCACTATTGAGCTTCGGGCCTAACAAGCATCCTTCCTACCTTCCTAGAGCTTCCCTCAGAATTAACTTCTCCCGGCTTATCTGTAAAAACATTTTAAGAAAAACAGTGAGATTCAAAGAATCCCAATAACAGTTTATTTCAATAGTTTACCTTTAAGTCATGATATCGCAAATCCTTCTAGTTGTGAGCCCATACTCACCCTCCTTCCTCTTTCCAATCTCTTATTGGAACTTGCCTCCTATACCAACCATTATTAACGATATATTCGTCAAACAATGGATGTATTCTGTACCTGCAGGGTTTCTGTAAATGTTTGGCATAGGGGGAGCGACCCACCTGATGCCTAGAGTACTCTACTTTCTTATTTATCTATCCGTGATAAATATCCTTCCTCTTCTTAGGATCAACATTATCATGTTTTTGAAAAATATTTATGCGCGCTTATAACTATTGAATTAAACTGTTACCTGTCTTTCACTTTACTAATACTCCTCCTTTCATTCTTGTTGCTTCCCAAACACTCGCCTTGTACCTTCTCCTATCATTACATAAAGTAATAATAGTCATAAATAACTATTCTATATAATAAGCATCGTCTCCTCGAACATATATTACTACCCAAACCTTTCCCATTTACATTAACTTATGGAAGATTTTAATTATTGTTTAGCCTAAGTATCTTTAATACTCATAAGAAATTTTCAATTAAAGCAGTCCAAGAACAAGGCAATTAAGAGAAAACAAGTTCAACAATCATCATACTCCATCAATCAATCGGCACATACATACAAGACATAAAAAGACATATACAAGTAATGAAAATAGTATAAACTCATCAAATAAAATGTTCAATGCACAAAAATCTGATTTCATTATAAAACAAAATAGTAGAACATCTATCTCACGATCAAAGCAAAACAACATGGCTACTTGAAAGGGAGCTAGACATACAACTCAACAAAATTCAGTTTAATGAAACTTAATAGAACAATGTAACAATCCACTTTATTCATTCAATACTTTGTATGAATCTAACAACAAAATTTTTCTAAAAATCCTAAGCACATTTTCAAACAAAGCAAAGTATAAAATACCAAGTAAAAGTAGACATAACCAAATAACCTCAAGGTCATAGTCAATTACTCAACTTTACCATCTTTAATCTCATTATTATGAAACCGGAATTAATGTAGAAGAAATAGAAGTCTTTAATTCAAACACTTTGAAAACAACATCTCTTCTCCAACTTAAAAAAAAACATTACATTTTTATTTAAATTACCCATAACAAAGTCTTAAACCAAATATTAACTTTGGACCAAGTATTAACTTTATTTTACTCCTACACATTTAGTTATGGAGAAGAAAAACTTTAAGAATTTTTATACACAAATGGATAGCCCCATATAAAAACTCCACTTGCACAATATAGCACCCTTCCATTACATCAATGTTCCCTACCATTCTTACTACATAGACTACAAACTAACCTTCCAAAATACCAATAACCATTCAGCCATGACATCCCAAAATACCAATAACCATTCAGCCATGACATTACAATTGCAGAAAATTTCTTAATACCACATCCAACATAATACATTTAACTGTAACCTACACATTTAACAAACAAATCACCATAAACAAATTTATGAATTACACACAATATCAACAAAATAATCAACATAAGGTTCATTTCACTTTCCCAAATCATAGACCATGTAAAACCATATACCCAAATGAAAGAAAACTTCCACTACTCACCAAAAGTTTTTTCTAGACATTTTCACAAACACCTTGAGTGCAATGGTTTTCATACATTAGTTTTTAACTTCCCAATCATCAACAATCTTACCCAACAGTTTCAAAACATCATTTAATCAACTAAAAACATCAACTTTCAACACCAATATCAAAAATAGGTTCAATCATAGAATAGGAAAAATGTCAAAACTTTTATATTAACAAAACTTAACATCAATCAAACATGCAAAGCTAGAATCAAAATCTAATGGATTCATACATTAATTAATTAGAAATTTCGAATCCTAACACCCCAAAATTCGTCGGATTCATAGTACCCAAAAATCTAGGATTTTGAACAAACTCACCCAAACCTTAATCACTTAAATCCTCTCTCAAATATCAAGAATTGAACCTTAAGTTTCATCTTAACTTGTTTATAAAATCCCAAATCAAGAAACCCAATTCGTCCTACCCTCAAAACTAGCCCAAAATGAAGAAAAATGGTATGGAATGGAAGATAAAACTCACCTAAGCTCAAATATGAAGTTGCATGTAACATTGGAGGCTTTAATTCTTCAGAAATCAACTTTGTATAAAGCCCAGCCATATAATACTACATAATATATGGCTGGGCTTTAATTTTGTTTGATATTGTAAAGTCCCACATCGGCTGGGGAGGAGAACGAAAGGTGCTATATATAGGCCTGGATACCTCCCTCTCTCGACGCGTTTTAAAGCCGTGAGGGGTGAGGATTCCCCAAAGCAGACAATTTCGAGAGCGAGATGCTGGGATGTTACAGATGGTATTAGAGCTAGACTCGGGTCGATATGCCAGCGAGGGCGCTGGACCCCAAGGGGGGTGGATTGTAAAGTCCCACATCGGCTGGGGAGGAGAACGAAAGGTGCTATATATACGCCTGGATACCTCCCCCTCTCGACGCGTTTTAAAGCTGTGAGGGGTGAGGATTCCCCAAAGCGGACAATTTCGAGAGCGAGATTTTGGGATGTTACAGAAGGTATCAGAGCCAGGCTCAGGTCGATGTGCCAGCGAGGGCGCTGGGCCCAAGGGGGTGGATGCTATATATAGGCCTGTATAACTCCCCCTCTCGACGCGTTTTAAAGCCGTGAGTGGTGAGGATTCCCCAAAGCGGACAATTTCTACAGCGAGATGCTGGGATGTTACAGGGAACGCCGTTTATGTTGACCGACGTTGACCGTTAAACGCTGCCGTGGCGGGAAAGTGAATTTTTTGCTGACGTGGCGTGTTTATGTGGCAATTTTTTGCTGACGTGGCGTGCTTATGTGACAATTTTTTGCTGGCTCGGCGCGCTTATGTGCCACTTTTTGCTGACGTGGCGCGATTATGTTGCGTGCCACGTCAGCAAAAAACTTTATTTCTCCCACCACGTCAGCTTTTAACGGTCAACGTCAGTCAAACTAAACGGCGTTACCTATATTGCACCAATATTTATTCTTCAGTCCTAGAATTGAGCCCGGAAATACTTGTTACCCCTACGTGCTCCTGGTGTAATAGTTTGAACCCATTTTTGCACATTTACCCTAATATAATGGAGCTAATAGATTTATGTCATTGTTAATTGGGGTCAGGAAAAAATTGTAAAATATCCACATATTTATTTGACACAATATAATGAAATCAATTGGTTAGGGTAAGAAGATAGACAAGGTAAACATATTTAAATGTTTTGTGAAATGATTCAAAACGAGGAATTATATTATGACTCAAAATATCATCTCATATTCATCCTCACCCTTTTCGAATCTGTCCTTATCCTCAGTTAATCTCATCCACCCATTTAACAAAGTATCTTTTTTTTCCATTCAACTTTATTCCTCCAAATTAACCTCAATCATTCTTTTAATGTATTAAAAAATATTATTTGAAATTATTTGTTGATTATTCATTGAATGTTTACTGATTTAATAGTCAATTATAGCAAACAATTGTATTAATAATAATCAGAATCCATTTATTTTAGAGGGAATTAAAAAATATTGGTACAAGAATTTCAGAATTTTAAAGCTGAATCCAGACGAAATAAAAATTAATTGTAACATTCTGTTACTAATTCCCTAATTAACCTGTAACATACTGTTACTAATTCCCCTAATTAACCTGTGACATCTCTTTTAGTTCAATAATATCTTTGCTAACTATTATAGAAAAAGGAATTTCAATAATATCTATATCTCTATCATAGTTAGAAAAAGAATATCCTAATGACTAAATTATTATCCATGATAGAAAAGAATAAAGTAATACAATACAGCTGCTATCATGGATAATTTATTGCTAACCATGTTAGAAAGGATTTATCTAACATGGTTAATAAACAAAACTAGTTGAAATTAAACAATAAATAGATATATATATACATGCGGAAGCGAATGCAGACCTATAAATTGGCAATATACATTTCTAAACAAATTAAATAACCTCCACAATCTAATTCCCTTTTTTGATGCTTGCGCCTGTGCATGAATACCTGCAAAAATGTCAGTAATCGTGGGATGAGACAATTTGTCCCAGTAATCACCGCTTAACTCACTATAACAGTGAGATGTGCGGTAGTAAGGGCGTCTAAAGGGTACCACAATTTAAATTCAGTAATATCTATATAACCCAAATCTTCTTCCATTTAGCACTTCAGTCCCTCTGTCACGTCCAATTCAAATCAAGGTTATCAACTCTACTTTTCAAATATCACTCAAAATCCCTCAATTAATTCCCACATCAACTAAACTTCACCATCCAATCTTCAATCCATGCTTTCCTTACTGAAATTCTCATTCATACCTTTCTCAAATCCAATTTCTCGGCTCACATTCATGTACAATCCCTGGTGCTCTACTCATGCCATCCCGGAGGCACTACGTTCGAGCCCTATATATGTTCCAAATGAGTTGACACTGTGCCCCTCTCACAATGAGGGGGCAATTTCCCTCTCTGGTAACCCCATGAGAGGGAAACCCCAATCTGTCTCCAATCAGAAAGGTAGCAGTCCCTGTCTCCAATCAGAAGACTGCTGGTCACAGTCTCCAATCTGTTAACCATTGGTCACAGTCTCCAATCTGTTAACCCGTACAAATAACCGTTGATTGGCCTATCGAACGGTTATCATCGCGCGATGGTACATAGATATAGCAGTGTCATGCAATGCTCACCCTACCTTTCCATATTCAAATCACAACTTCTAGTATTTTCTAACAAAACAACTTTCCATAATCTCAGTCCACATCCAATTCCTATTCTCATACATCTCAGTCACAATCACAACAATGGAACCTCACTGTCAAACCTTACACCTACATATATGTCACTACATTCTAGAACCAGCACCATCACCAACCAGGATAATAATATATAATGTATCAAAATCTTTTATACGAAGATATTCGTGTTTGAAAGGCACCCGATAGCCTGTTTTGTATAAAACTAATTTTTAAAGATAAATATATATATAGAGGGTGAAAAAGGATTTTAAAATCCCAACTAACGTCACCCTCAATGTTATAGCAAGGTAAGTGTGATTACCTGTCGCCCTTAGCATTCTGTTGTCTTTTTCCTTTACTTTACCATGTCTCGAGAGTATATGTAAATCACATTATTTCCTATTATTTCAGCATGTAATGATAATTAGTTAATAATCATTCTAAGCTATGTATTAAATAACGTCGCTCTCATTACTACCCAAGTTTCCCCATTTATATATCATGTCCTAATCAATTACGTCAAACATAAACACACCTTTACAATTAAGCATTTCTGTATATGAACTCCAAAAATAATTAAAACCATCTCAATCACATGTAGAAACATATATCCATCCTAAATTCATTCATATTCACATCTTTCCAAGATAACCATACCCTTCCACCTAATGCTCAACACCCATACAAGGTTCAATTGGGCAGCAACATTGAATGTGGAAAATAAAATTCAGATTTCCAATCTCAAGCATAACTGAACATGTAATGGCCAATAAATATTCCCCTTCATTTCAGCCATACATAAAAAAAGAAACACGGCAATTTGAAACCCATATGTAGTTTATCACAAGAATCAAGGTTTTTCTTAAGCCTATTATAATAGAACAGAAAATGAAACTAGCATTACCAAGAATCTCATATTCCCCCACCAAATCATATGCATTTCCAAATCTATAAGCCTTTCTCAATTTATAAGTTCCTTAAATAGGCACCCTCCATTTTCATGCCTTTAATTCAGCCAAAACGAAAATCCTATCACAACAATATAATCATATAATTCTAATTAAAATCACAAGGTACCATTCACAACTTCATTCTTCCAAAAGCTATGTTTATATTATTCCCATCATTCACGAACTAACTGACAAGAACATAAACAAACTAAGCCAAGCCTATTTATTTATTTACCCTTATATGGTTGCATGCAGCAATTCACTTCCATCCGAACATCCCTCAAACTCGTTGGCCAAACCAAAACAGAATTTAAAATCCTCCCAAAACCAAAATTCAATCAGTTCATTGTCATACACTCATGCGCAGGGTCAAAAGTCAAAAAGCAAAAGTAACAAGAACATCAACTTCACTTTCTATGCCAAACTGACCACATAGCAACCAATATCAATGTCATTATTTCTTTAATTATTATTCAGATTTTTAACATGCAAGGCACATAATCAACATGAATCATCCATTTACAGATTTGAGACACAACATAGGCATATGTTTACCCTTAATTAGTAACTTGGCCAAACAAAAATAGCATCACAAGGAAGCAGTAGAAGCAGCCATGTGCAGTTAGCCCAAAACACAGAGAATCAACAAATATTAGTACACTTATCACTTTAACAAGCAGAAGAAAAGGCACTAGCAACAAATAATTCATGTTCAACTACATCTACTACCTATTTATCAACTTATCCATAGGTTATTTCGTGCATTTTAACTAATGAAATCAGATTTATAAATCTGACTTCACTCTTTCAGGAACAAGGAGTCAACCACATCTACATTCAACACAACTCAAGCCATCACACCACTTCCCAACTTGCAAAACCATTTCTTAATTTTACTCTATTCATGCCCAACTTCATACATCAACCAACAACCACCCAAGCCAGAAAATAAAGCAGAACCAGAGACAACAAAAAAATAAGAAATTTCCAAAATCCCCAATACTTGAGCATATACATAAATTCTCTAAGACTGTTTTATTTAAATGCTTGCTTAATCAACTATCTACAAGCTTTTAGCCCAAAATAGAGATAACATCAACAATCCTTTGAAATGTGTGGCTGTCACCCAAGAGGGGGGGGGTGAATTGGGTGACAGAATAAAAACTTAAAACTCTTTTTCGAAAGACTGCTTGTGCTCGGTGATGATGATAATAAATAATGCTAAGCACAAGTCAGTATGTTATGTGATGCAAAGTAGAATGATTAAATATAAATTTATGCACACACAAATTTATCCTGGTTCGGTCACCCAGACCTACATCCAGTCCCCAGGCTACACCTGAGATTTCCAATCCACTATTCTTGTTTAAACCGGGCACAAGAGAAGCCTTTACACTTTAGGTTTTACGAGTACGGGTTCACCTAACAACCCACAAGTTTTACAACGGGTTCACCTGCAAACCTAACCGCAAGTTTTACGGGATCACTTGCAACCTTACAACCACAAGTTTTGCGGGCTAACTTGCAACTTAACCGCAAGTTTTACGGGATCACTTGCAACCTTTACAACCGCAAGTTTTGCGGGCTCACTTGCAACCTATGGAGATTTAGACAACCTCTAAATGCTCCCCCTTACAAAATGTAAGGTTACAATTATGTTCACTCTATGAACTGATTTTGATAAACACTTAAGCTCAACTAAGTGGGTTCACTCAATGAACAGATTATGTTACTCACTTAAGTACAAATGAATTCTCTCACTAAGAATATTACAACTTCATAATCTGAGAGTAGAAGATGAGAAGGATATTTCAGATAGTAGGCTTGAGCTTCTTCATTCTATTTCTCTTGCTTATCAAACTCATGAAGCTCACTCTTCTCTAGCTCTTCTTTTTCAAGCTTTTTCTTCAGAGATGAAGAACATCTCTTTTATACCAGCCTCTGATTATCCAACCGTTGGAGAGGCAATAAGGCCGTTTGAATATAGCCGTTGGGGTCTTGTTTACGTTGTCCTCATTAATGCACAGCAGGGTTGACTTTGCTTTATCTGAAAAGATGCTCTGACCAGCTGTTCTGTCAACACTGTTCTGACAACACTGTTCTGGCAAAAGTCGTTCTGACATCTATACACTGTACGGTCTGACTCTTGCTTGTTGTCAGATGAGGACTTCGTTCCTCAAGCATAAGTCCAGGATGCTAAGAGACTTACTATCGGAAGCTCTCTTGTTATCTGAAGTGAAGCTCGTGGACTCTAACATTCTGCTTGCTATCACATAGAGGAACTTCGTCTTCCAAGCACTTGTCCATGAACGATAAGAGCGCTTTGCTATTGGATGCTCTCTTGTTATCAGAAGCTCTCTTATGGACTCTGACTCTTGTGGGTAGTATGAGCTTTGACATCTTGAATGAATCTTCAGATTTTGTTCTCCTTATCTCTCATACACCTCATGCTTGGTAGGTAACAATGTTGTTTGAATATCTGTTAACCTCTTGTTACCGTTGGGAAGTACATCTTCTTAAACGCTCCATTAAAGCTTAGCAGGGTTGACTTGCTTTATCTCTGAAAAGTAGTCCTGACACCTCTGCCCTGATGAAAGCAATCTGACTTCTGTGTATGTGGCGTTTATCCTTGTACTCTTGCTGACGGATGATCATCGTTCATCCGGAAGTGGCAATCAAGTGTTAATCTCTGAATCCCAATGCCAAGAGTCTTTCCATCCGGAAGCGCATTTGCATCCGGAAGTGTGACTAAGTTCTGCACATACTGGTTAGTCCAACATAGCAATATATATAATCAAATATAGTAAGAACTATACATGCTGTGGGAAGCTTGTTTGCTATGGGGAGTAGTTTTACTTAGACTATGTTCTGATTTAGTGTATTGTGTACTTTGAACGTTAGTCCTCTTAGTCTATGATGTATCCGGAAGCACTCCTACATCCGGAAGTAAAACTACTGGATGAAGGGTTTTGTTTACTATTGCTCACTCTCGCTCAGTGTCCTTTAATCCAACAGTCAGCGCTAGTCACTAAGCTGTCGGATGCACTTTCACTTGACGAGGTAAACTTACTGACGCTTAGGGTTTTATCTATTCTATCAGTCTGCGCCAGTCAAAATCTATCAGGAAGCTATTTCACTTGACGTGGCTTTTTCACTGACGCTTGGGGTCATTCTATTTTATCAGCCTGCGCCAGTCTAAGTCTAACAGGAAGCATTTTTACTTGACGAAGTGAACTTACTGACGCTTGGGGTGATATCTATCTTATCAGTCTGCGTCAGTCTAAGTTTAACATGAAGCAACTTCACTTCCGGTTGAATCATAGCTTAGTCTTAGGTTTTGTATAGCTAATGCTCATGGACTAAGTTAATTCCCTAGTGAGTTACTCGCTGCCGCTGGGGGATAAATCATTCATCCGCGTGCGCGAGTCCTAGTCTATCCGGAAGTGATTCCGCATCCGACTGTGACTTAACTTAGGATTCTAACCATGTCATCTAATCCTTCCTAAGTGTTGATTATGTTCTCTTAAGTACTAGACCATATCACACCTTAGTCACCATCAAAACTTAAGATTCTAACATTCTCCCCCTTTTTGATGATGACAAACCCATAGATGACTAGAGAACATAATTAAACTTAGATCACTCCCAGAGCTATATTTCTTTCCCCAGTTCTCTTTCCAGATATAGACATCTTATCTTATCTCTCAGCTCTAGACATCTTATATCTCATCTCTCTCCCCCTTTTGGCTTCATCAAAATTCAACAAGTGCAAGCTAGCCTTATGGATGGGGATACTTCTATCGTTCTCCTAGGAATGGGCTTTCTACCTAATATTTTCTCCCTATGTATTTGTTCTAGATTATTCAATACAACGTACGAGAATTAACAAGGAACAACAATAATGATTCATTATCCTAAATGATTGTATTCCCCCTAAACATTATGTAGGATAGCTAAACAGTGTGAGACAAAAAGAAAATATTGATTCAGTATTCTAAGTGAGTTTACTCTCCCTAACCATTATGCAAGATAACAGAACATGTTTTGCAAGGATTAAGACTAGATCAAAACATACAAAAACAGTTCTCTTTTTGAAGGTGAAAATTCTTTTCAAATATAGAAGACATCAAAAGTAATTTTGACCCTCTCGAAATGATTATCATGATATCAAAATAATTTTGGTGCGTTTAAAATGATGATTATGATATCAAATGAAAATTTGTGATTTTAAATTCGTGATACCAAATGAACTGAAACCAAATCAAATGAATTTTGTGAGTTCAAAATGCCAAAAGTAATTTCCAAACAAATTGCATCACAGCATCTCAAGAGTTTATTATCGATGACAGCATGTAACTCTCTATTTTCAAGGGATCATTATCAAGTAATGTCCATCTACTTCTCTTTCTATATTAAGATTAATCATCACAAGATCAAGAAAAGAAGCATATAAGAGAGGTATGTTATCAATTACTTTCCAGCGTGTCATATAAATGATACAGATGTGTGAGCTGTGATGATTGGCTAAGACAGTGAATGATTTTGAAGTCAATGCAGATTGAGAAAAAAAAATATCCTAAATTGACACCCTTACCAATGCCATGTATGCATCATATATAAGAGATGGTAAGGTGTAAATGTTACCACAGATGGGGAATCCTCATACTCTATTAGACTCATGAATCTGAATCATGCGCAGATGAGCATGCTTCCTGACATCTTCAAGAGGTGTGCTATCTCAAGTGGAAACCCCTAGCGCAAGTGCTTTGATGATTCGCTTCGGCAAGCTGAGCTACAACCACAAGCAGACATGACTGGACAGTCACTCTACTCTTCCCATGGTTCAATAGTTGGCCTGCTATCGAAGACGCTGATTGTTGCGAAAGCAACCTTGCTCAGACTTGATGATTGGTCCTGCATGTGCTTGAGGAAGCAAGCGCTTCCTGATGGTCAGTGAAAGAACTTAAGATTTAACATTGGAGACCATACTCAGGACATTCAAGTCAATCTGTGTTAATCAGCACAAGTTAATAATTTTAAGAAATCATGCTTGCTAATTTGGTTTTAAGAAAATATGAGCAATGATTATGTGAGAACTAATTTTGAAATTGTCTACACGTTCACATAGTTTCACTATCAAGACATGAACTCCATTTATACTCTCATAGATAAATATCAATGTGATAGTATAGCGAGTATCAAACAGGTGGCATATTTTCAGAGTTTCGTAAGCAAGTATAGTTCAATAAATATGCCTCAAGGATGTTCATGTTAGATCATGAAGACATGTGAATTATTAACACAATGAAATTTTGAGAAATCTTCGTCCTCACAAAATAGTTTGATTTCAAGACTAAATCCGGTTTACAAAAACAACCAAATTTCAGCATGTGATTACGAGAATAATTTCCAAATTTTAGCTCAAGTTCTTCTAGATACGGTCAGTGTGATCTCATTGTTCTTAGGATATCAACAAGCTCGAAATTAATACAGATTATAGCATGCTTGTGATACTATGCCATGTTTTACAGATCTAGCAGAGTTTAATTCAAGGCATTTCCTAAGATTTCTAATGCATGTCAGACAAGAGAGAGACTATCCATTAAATTTCACAACAGAATATGTAAGGGATAGAAATGCTCATGTGTATTGGCGAGAGTTTCTCAGGTTTAGTATAGTCATTCCACACATCTTGATAAGAGGCATTTTCGTTGCCATTCTCTCTTGGTCATTCTCATTGTTCAAGCTTCAATAATCTGTGTCAACATTCTTAAACCACAAACTTGAATCGAGATCATTAGTAGATTGAGAACTTAAGATGTAATTAAGAGGGATGTATTGTTCTCGAACCCATAGCTGCTTATGCATTGAAAAACTTGATGCAAGAGATACCATATGAAATGGAAAATCAGAAATAACTTTTGAATGCTATCATGAGGAATGGTTGTCATGTAAGTTTAAAGAGGATCGGAATCTGTTTTGAAAGTTTGCATTTCAAAAAAGGATCTTTCAAAAATCAAGGTGAATGTATAAACTATTTTCTTTTATGAGAGGCGCCCAAAAAAAAAATTGCTAAGCATATATGAGTAAAACGATTTAGACACCATATGAAAAACTCTGAAGAAGGTTTTTAGTTTGTGTCAAAATTCTGAAACTAGTTCTGAATCTTCTTAACAATGTCAGAAATCTTGGAACACAATGATTCAGCATGCACAAATTTAGTAGGTTTTGAAGAAGGTTCAGTTTCAAAGTGTCAGACTTCTTGAATCTGTAAAATCAGTATGCATTATATCAGAAAATGAATTTGATATGATAGGATCATTTTTACAGAAAATAAGGTCATCACAGATAAGGGAAATCATATCAATTTCAGAGAAATAAAATCTGTTAAGCTCATCATGCATTTACTACCCAAAAGATTATTCAAGTAAAGAGGAGGGTAAGAATGATATCACCATAGCTCCATTCGCATCAAGCAGTAGCTCGCTTGATTTTGGTTGACAATGCAAGGATTCTATTTTCAGAGCAGCACCAAAATCTATGCGTGACGAATGCTTATCAAGACTTGACTAATTGTTCAGATGAGGTACAGTCCTGAGTCTTGTTGAGGCTAATAGGATGAATTGGAGCTGGTGCAGAGGGATGAATTCACTTGGTGATCACTACTACTCGCATCTCTCGCCTCTTGAACCCATACTTCTTACACAGCTCTTCACTCAGATTAGGTGCTGGCGCAGAGAGAGACACAGGTTCAGCAGAGGGTATCTCCGCAGGTTGATCACTCAGTGCTATCTCAAGCTTGCCTCTGTGCCAGCAGACTGTTGGGGGCACATGAATCAGATGGCTTCCCCAAGGGCGAGCCTTCCTGCTTGGGCAATCCGCTTCATTTCAATTTCCCTTCTGAGGGCAGCAGTGACATCCTGGTCAAGTCCGAGGGGTGGCTATCTTAGCCTATCTCTCTCTGATTTTGCTCATGTTCCTTGTTCATTTTAGCCCATAACTCATCTTCACCCTTGTCTTGCTGAACCTCCGGATTGCCTTTCCTACAAAATATCAGATAGTTCCTTCCTTTTGTATCCAAGTCTGGATCTGAAGGTCAGTTTGTAGGCTATATGTAATTCACATGCACTTAGAGATTACTTGCTATGTGTATGGCATGGTGAATCTATCATGACTATATGCACAAGGATATACAAGGTTTTTGATCAAGATAGTCATGGATCTCATGTAGATTATGAACATTACTTATTTCTTTAAGCTTTCTTCAATGATGAATATAATGTTCACATCTTAGGATGCTTAATGTAAAATCTCAATAAGTCCATCTAATATTAGCATAGGAGATTTTACTATCAAATGCTTCGTTGCTAAGTGATCCCTTGCTTACCCAAGGAGATCTTCTATACTTATCCTTGGTTCGAAGCACCTTCTTCTGAGAGGTAGGATTCAAGAGCCTTTTCAATGTTGATCGAGGAATCCACTCTCTCTTGTTCTTCTCAGGATAGATGAATGGAACTCTGTGATAGCTCATCCTTGAGACAGAACCATTGTCCCTTGTGGTTGCCAACTGCTTCTTATGATTGTACCAGGGGGTTTCAGCAATTGCATCACGGCGAGTTCTCTTCTTTGGGGTAAGAGGAACTCTTGATCTTTCCTGCACAAGTAAGGTACTCACTTTCTGAATCTTCTAGGCAGAAATGGATACTCTCTACACTGAAGCCTGCTTCCTCAATATCACCTTCCAGAAGCTCATCAGTAGATGATTCACAAGGAGCACGAGTTGAGCTTCGGACAGCTGTGCTTTCAAGAGATGGATTAGAAGCATATATCACATCAAGAGTATTCCAAATATCTCTAGCACTAGAGCAATGTTTGATTTTCTGGAAGTCATTTTCAGTTAAACTTTTGTATAAAATTTGCATTGCTCTAATGTTTAAGGAAAACAAATTTTTCTCCTTTTCAGTCCAGTTTCCTCTTGGTTTGAAATCAAAATCATTTTCAAAAATATCCCACATTTTCAAACTAGTGGACTGTATAAAACTTACCATTCTTGCTTTCCACCAACAAAAATCAATATTTTCTAACACAGGTGGAATGGTATGATCAAAACCTTTGGAAAACATTTTTAACTTAAATCAGCCAAGGTCTTTACACTTGAGATCGTTGGATCCTTTAAACAAGTGACCTGCTCTGATACCAAATGAAATGTGTGGCTGTCACCCAAGAGGGGGGGGGGGTGAATTGGGTGACAGAATAAAAACTTAAAACTCTTTTTCGAAAGACTGCTTGTGCTCGGTGATGATGATAATAAATAATGCTAAGCACAAGTCAGTATGTTATGTGATGCAAAGTAGAATGATTAAATATAAATTTATGCACACACAAATTTATCCTGGTTCGGTCACCCAGACCTACATCCAGTCCCCAGGCTACACCTGAGATTTCCAATCCACTATTCTTGTTTAAACCGGGCACAAGAGAAGCCTTTACACTTTAGGTTTTACGAGTACGGGTTCACCTAACAACCCACAAGTTTTACAACGGGTTCACCTGCAAACCTAACCGCAAGTTTTACGGGATCACTTGCAACCTTACAACCACAAGTTTTGCGGGCTAACTTGCAACTTAACCGCAAGTTTTACGGGATCACTTGCAACCTTTAGAACCGCAAGTTTTGCGGGCTCACTTGCAACCTATGGAGATTTAGACAACCTCTAAATGCTCCCCCTTACAAAATGTAAGGTTACAATTATGTTCACTCTATGAACTGATTTTGATAAACACTTAAGCTCAACTAAGTGGGTTCACTCAATGAACAGATTATGTTACTCACTTAAGTACAAATGAATTCTCTCACTAAGAATATTACAACTTCATAATCTGAGAGTAGAAGATGAGAAGGATATTTCAGATAGTAGGCTTGAGCTTCTTCATTCTATTTCTCTTGCTTATCAAACTCATGAAGCTCACTCTTCTCTAGCTCTTCTTTTTCAAGCTTTTTCTTCAGAGATGAAGAACATCTCTTTTATACCAGCCTCTGATTATCCAACCGTTGGAGAGGCAATAAGGCCGTTTGAATATAGCCGTTGGGGCCTTGTTTACGTTGTCCTCATTAATGCACAGCAGGGTTGACTTTGCTTTATCTGAAAAGATGCTCTGACCAGCTGTTCTGTCAACACTGTTCTGACAACACTGTTCTGGCAAAAGTCGTTCTGACATCTATACACTGTACGGTCTGACTCTTGCTTGTTGTCAGATGAGGACTTCGTTCCTCAAGCATAAGTCCAGGATGCTAAGAGACTTACTATCGGAAGCTCTCTTGTTATCTGAAGTGAAGCTCGTGGACTCTAACATTCTGCTTGCTATCACATAGAGGAACTTCGTCTTCCAAGCACTTGTCCATGAACGATAAGAGCGCTTTGCTATTGGATGCTCTCTTGTTATCAGAAGCTCTCTTATGGACTCTGACTCTTGTGGGTAGTATGAGCTTTGACATCTTGAATGAATCTTCAGATTTTGTTCTCCTTATCTCTCATACACCTCATGCTTGGTAGGTAACAATGTTGTTTGAATATCTGTTAACCTCTTGTTACCGTTGGGAAGTACATCTTCTTAAACGCTCCATTAAAGCTTAGCAGGGTTGACTTGCTT
The DNA here is from genome assembly GCA_029929735.1 of Mimosa pudica. Taxonomy (NCBI): domain Eukaryota; kingdom Viridiplantae; phylum Streptophyta; class Magnoliopsida; order Fabales; family Fabaceae; genus Mimosa; species Mimosa pudica. Next base: position 4,928,222 of record JAKELP010000020.1, read on the forward strand.
TATCTCTGAAAAGTAGTCTTGACACCTCTGCCCTGATGAAAGCAATCTGACTTCTGTGTATGTGGCGTTTATCCTTGTACTCTTGCTGACGGATGATCATCGTTCATCCGGAAGTGGCAATCAAGTGTTAATCTCTGAATCCCAATGCCAAGAGTCTTTCCATCCGGAAGCGCATTTGCATCCGGAAGTGTGACTAAGTTCTGCACATACTGGTTAGTCCAACATAGCAATATATATAATCAAATATAGTAAGAACTATACATGCTGTGGGAAGCTTGTTTGCTATGGGGAGTAGTTTTACTTAGACTATGTTCTGATTTAGTGTATTGTGTACTTTGAACGTTAGTCCTCTTAGTCTATGATGTATCCGGAAGCACTCCTACATCCGGAAGTAAAACTACTGGATGAAGGGTTTTGTTTACTATTGCTCACTCTCGCTCAGTGTCCTTTAATCCAACAGTCAGCGCTAGTCACTAAGCTGTCGGATGCACTTTCACTTGACGAGGTAAACTTACTGACGCTTAGGGTTTTATCTATTCTATCAGTCTGCGCCAGTCAAAATCTATCAGGAAGCTATTTCACTTGACGTGGCTTTTTCACTGACGCTTGGGGTCATTCTATTTTATCAGCCTGCGCCAGTCTAAGTCTAACAGGAAGCATTTTTACTTGACGAAGTGAACTTACTGACGCTTGGGGTGATATCTATCTTATCAGTCTGCGTCAGTCTAAGTTTAACATGAAGCAACTTCACTTCCGGTTGAATCATAGCTTAGTCTTAGGTTTTGTATAGCTAATGCTCATGGACTAAGTTAATTCCCTAGTGAGTTACTCTCTGCCGCTGGGGGATAAATCATTCATCCGCGTGCGCGAGTCCTAGTCTATCCGGAAGTGATTCCGCATCCGACTGTGACTTAACTTAGGATTCTAACCATGTCATCTAATCCTTCCTAAGTGTTGATTATGTTCTCTTAAGTACTAGACCATATCACACCTTAGTCACCATCAAAACTTAAGATTCTAACATCCTTTCCACAATACCTGAAACTGAAACTTAATCTTCAACTCAAACAAATTCCTAAATTAAAATCCCCAAACCTTAGAATTTAAATCCCTCTCAAACTCGCCCAAAATGAAGAAAATGGGTTGGAATTAGCGAAAAATACTCACTTGCGACTGAATCCGGTGTACATGGCAGACCGGCGTCATGAAACTCGCCGGAAAATGGTCAGTTCCGACGGTGAGCAAAAACAGAAAATCCAAAAAGAAATAAAGGTGAGAAATCGGCTTTGCAAGGAAGAAATAACTTAAACAATCTAAAGAATGGCTGAATCTCACCTCAACCACCGACGTTCGCCGCCAAGCTCGCCGGACAAATGAAGGGCATCACTGACAGAGAGAACGAACGAAAACAGTGAGGAAAAATGGAGGTGGGGGCAGAAGTGACTTGAAGAACGAGGAGAATGCTTGAGCTCACCTTTATCCGTGGTTCGCCGCCGGAAAAGAAGCCGCCGACGTCGAAGGGAAACGAAGTGAGGAAGTGAGAAAATGGGAGGCTGAGGTAGAAGAAACAAAGGAAAGGAAGGTTGGGGTTCGGCCATCACCATTTCTGCCGCCACCGTTTCCGTCGCCGGCGTCACAGGGGTGGCGGAAGTGAGATTCGAACGGATGGGTGTAGAAGAAGGGAGGAAGATTGCGTGAGATGGAAGGGGAGGGCGGCTAGGGCACCAATGAAGAAGGGAATGGAAGAATGTGGTATTTATATATATTTTTTAGGGAAAATTACAACTAATTACCGTATTGTTTATTCTTAATTACATTTTTAACCCAAAATTTTCTATATATCCCTTGATTCCATCATAAACTTATCCATGCTTCAAAATACTCTTCATGTAAGTTTCTAACTCCAAATAACTTCCTTAACTGTATTTCTTTAATTTCTAATGTAAATAAGATTTAGTATTCATCAATTGCCCAAAAATATCCTAAAATTCCTCTCTAAGACTTTAAATTTCCTACATGGCACCTCAATAATTCTCATTATCCTTCAATCAAAATTTGGGATGTTACATTAATAATGAAATGAATTCATAAAATTGAATCTATAAACTTAAAATAATTAGGTAACCATGTGGTTCAATCATATTGTGGTAAGTGATCCAATAGGAATGTTGCCACCACTTTTAATATATATATTAGATTAAAAAATATTGTTCCGAAAATTTTGGAATTTCAAAACTGAATACAGAAAAAATTAAAAATTCAAGGAATTTGGATAAAAAGGAAAATATTTCTCTTTGAATTATCTTTTTTAACTTTAAATAATTAGGTATCCATGTGGTTCAATAGGAATGTCGCCATGAGTTTTTATATATATAATAGATGGTACAACGGCCCACAATACTAATTCTTTTAGATTCATCATGTTGCTATTAAATAGAACTCTTTTAAAAATGTGAACACAACTCTCCCAAATTCCATTACTAAAAAGAATTCAAAAGCAAAATGCTACTCACTCTAATTTTTTGAACCAGCATTTCAATTCACTAGAATCTATCATCACAATGATCTAAGTTTTTAAAGTGCACATGAGTATGAGTAAAACTACAATGTGGTAGAATGACCACATTTGGTTCTACTATATCAAAAACAAAAGAATGACTATATTTGTTCCATGAATCCCCATTTATGATGTAATATATACGATTATTGTGAACTAAAATATTTTTAGAAAATAAAATAGAAAATATACTACATATAATATTTTGAACTGTTATAAAAATAAATATTTAAGAAGGGTCGGCTTGACTCAACTGTAAGCTCGTTTGCTATGAGGTTTGAGGTCGTGGGTTCGAATCAACCACTCTTCAAAAGTAGAGGTTAGGCTATCTACTCCCTCCGTTCCTAAATATAAGATCACTTTAGGGAGGAGAGCTTGTTCCTAAATATAAGATCACTTTCTAATTTTACTCAAGTTTTTCCCAAATTACCCCTATACTCCCTTCACCCAAAAAATAGTGGTTTTAAGGTGGTGATATTTTTAAAACTTAGGTGAGGGATATTTTGAAAATTTCATGTAATCCTAACTAATTGGAATGTCTTCCTTAATCTCTCCAAATTTGCTAAAGTGATCTTATATTTAGGAACGAAGGGAGTAGTATATTCCCTTTCCCAGCACCCACACCAAGTGGGACTAGAGATGGGTTGGCCTTTTTTTTTAAAAAAAAGTAAATATCCAACCCCCTTTTATTGACCCAAATATATCTTCTTATAACACCTAAAAATTATATTTAATGTGTTAATCAACTTTTTGATTAGTTGATTTTCCAAATAATTTCATTTTGTAAGTCATCATGCTACATATTAAGTCCTTTAATCTAATTTTCCCTCTTTTATTTGCAACTCATTATCATCCAAAACAAATAAATTAGTAAAAAACTTGTGAATATGTATATTGTTTTATTTGTGTCATCTATGCATCTATATTGAATAATAAAGTTGATATATTCAAAATATCCCATGATCACATCCATTAATCAGACGAAGGTGGAGTTGTAGAAGCAAATTTAGCATCATCCCTATTGATTTATCTAACACCCCAAATTTTAAATAGAATAAATAAGTCAATATTTAGAATCTTGATGTATTACTCCCTCCGTTCCTAAAGATAAGATCACTTTGGGGAAGTGGATAAGTTCCTAAATATAATATCACTTTCTATTTTGTCTCAATTTTGGTCCAAATTACCCCTATACTTCTTAGCTCTCTCACTTCTCTCTCAAATCCCTATTTGTCTTTTAAATTTAAGTGAGAGATATTTTGGGAAGGTCATGTTATCCTAATTCATTGGAAAGCCTTCCTTAATCTCTCCAAATTAGCTAAAGTGATCTTATATTTAGGAACGGAGGGAGTATTTTGTATTTTGAATAACTTTAGCAATAAATTTGGTAGCTAAAACATATGTAAAGAAATCTTATTGGGACTCAAAATATGTTCTTACATTTTTCCTCACTCTTTTGCTAATCTATCTTTATCCTCAAATAATCTCCTTTTTCCTCACTTTCTCTCACGACTCTCTCCACCCTCTGCCATTCTTCATTTTCCTTTTTTCTTTTCATCTCCTGCGATGACGACGCCGGTGACGAAGGAGGAAGTCAAACCACGTTTAACACTTGAGTCACCATAGGTAAACTTACTTCTCCTTTGTTCTTTTCCCCCTTGTGCGATTCGAGTGAATTTGGGGAAGGTTTTGGATCAGATTTTGGGGTTTTGTTGTAGAGTTCATAAACCTAAAAAAATGAAATTTAAGCTTTGGTTTTATGACTAGAGAAAGATTTTGTGAATGTTTCATTTTCATGTGATTTGAAATTTTTATTTCTCTCCAGTTTTGACCAAACTCTGGTTTGGTATTGATGTTTGTTATTCCAAGTCTTATATGAATGACTATAATGGAGTTGAGTGATTGTTATGATTCAGGACTTTCCCTGCCCTCTTCCTTTCATTGATTGAATGGGTTTTTGTGAATGGTATGGTTTGTTTGGCTTATAATTATGGAGGTAGATGTATGTATGTTAGGTGCTAGCATATTGATGAATTGCTGCTTTCCATGTGTTCTCTCTTTCCGCTTCTCCACTTTATAAGTTCAATTGATAGTAACCAATGCAAAAACAGTGTTTGAAGTTGATTTGAGTTTATGTGTGTGCTGTGACTGATTTTAAACAAGGGAATAAGGAAAAGGGAGTTGTAATTTTGATTTTTAGGCAATTGTAATTATTTGTTCAAGTACAGTAAAAAATATAAAGGAAGCATTTAAATGTTGTGAAGTTTCATTTTTAAACTTTGAGATTTAGTTATCATAGATTTAACTTAGAAAGATAAACAAGATTAGTTGGAAACTTAGTATGAGATTGAGATGTTTTGAAGAATTTCTGCTCTATTCTTACTTTGGCTGCTATGTTCAGTTTAGATATGGGGAAAAACTTCATTATGAGGATATGGAATTGTAATGCATGTGTGCTTAAAAAAAGGGTGTTGCTGAAATGGTATAATGGTGTACTACAAGTATGTTTATAAATTTTATGCATTATTTGACTGTTATGGCTAATTAGATTTTGGAAGGAACATAGGTAATTGTTCAATTCCTGTATAGGTTCTGTTTTGTAACATTATGTTATTAATTCCCTAATTAACCTGTGGCATCTCTTTTAGTTCAATAATATCTTTACTAACTATGATAGAAAAATGAATTTCAATAATATCAATCTCTATTATAGTTAGAAAAAGAATATCCTAATGATTAAAATATTATCCATGATAGAAAAGAATAAACTAATACAACACAGCTGCTATCATGGATAATTTATTGCTAACCATGTTAGAAAGAATTTGTCTAACATGGTTAATAAACAAAACTAATTGATATTAAACAATAAATAGATATATACATGCGGAAACGAATGCAGACCTATACAAATTGGCAATATACAATTCCAAATAAACTATATAATTTCTACTACCTAATTCCCTTTCCTGATGCTCGCGCCTGTGCATGAATACCTGCAAAAATGTCAGTAATCGTGGGATGAGACAATTTGTCCCAGTAATCACCGCTTAACTCACTATAACAGTGAGATGTGAGGTAGCGAGGGCGTCTAAAAGGGTACCTCATTTTAAAACCAGTAATATATATATATATATATATATATATATATATATATATATATATATATATCCATGTCAAATCTTCTTCCATTCATCACTCAAATCCCTCCATCAATTCCACATTAACTAAGTATCATATCCCAGTCTCCAATCTAATGATGCTACCATAACTCTCACACTCACCTATAGATGCATTGTGCCATCACGGGGCATTCAAGCATCTAATCTTCTCTATATGATTTGACATTGTGCCCCTCTCTATGATGAGGGGGCAAATTTCCCTCTCTGGCAACCCCCAGAGAGGAAACCCCAATTCTGTTTTCCATTGCAGAATGGGAACGATTGGGCTCTCAAATGCCTTAACAACCGTAGGGGCGGTTGGGCTCTAAAATGCCTTAACAACCGTAGGTCACTTCTCTCAATAAGTTGACCTGTGATCCCTAATCCAATCAATCCGAAGAGGATCCGTACAAATAACTGTCGATCGGCCAATCGACAGTTATCATCGCGTGATGGTACATATATATCAGTGTCATGCAAACTCTCCCAATATCTATATCCATCAACTTCAATCTCATCATCAATATCATGCACTATTATCATTCCCTTCACTATCTCAATCTCAACTATTTCACTTATTCCCTCAACCTAACTATCAACATCTCTCACATAATACCATCTGAACCTCTCACATCATACCAGAACAAACACCAGCCAGGATAATATGTATAATGTTTCAAATTCCTTTTTATACGAGAATAATCGTGTTTGAAAGGCACCCGATAGCATGTTTTGTATAAAAATACCTTTTTAAAGATAATATATATATAGAGGGTGAGAAAGGATTTTAAAAATCCCAACTAACATCACCCTCAATGTTATAGTAAGGTTAAGTGTGATTACCTGTCGCCCTTTAGCAATCCACTACCTTTCCTTACCATTTCTTTAGATTTCCTCCAAATATTTCCTCTTAGTTCCTCCTATAATAATAGGATACAAAATGATAAATTAATATCATTTCACCTTATAAAACTTTGACGTCTCTCTCGTATCACATATTACTACCCATTCCCCTTACATTCATTTTTCTAATAAATCATTTCAACTCAAGAAAATATAACTAATCCGCAACAAACAACATTCACAATAGTCACCATATCAACAAGACGATCAATACCATGTTCATTGCAAGGTTTCACAAAGGAGAGCATCCAAACATTAGCAATCTTATACTCTTAATTTTATTCGATTAACCAATTATAGCCATCAAGCAGAAATCTCAAACAAAACATGTCAGGGCTATTTGAGTTCCAAGATTCAAAACTAAGGTCATGAAACTAACATGCAATTAGATAAATAAAACACACAATCGAAACAAACAACCCAAAATTCCAACATTCACACAAGCACAATGACCAAATCTGGAACCTAAAAATCACCAAGCTTAATCAGATTAACATACAAGTATAAAGGCATCATCAATAGTTCATTTATTACCTTCATTTCAAATGAAGAATTGCTGAAAAGAAAATCAAAACACTTCCAAATAAAAACAAGAGAGCAGTACGCAATAACACTTGCAGCCCACTTCAGAATTTTAACAATACAAGCATAAAACAATAAATTCCACTTAATTTTCTTTATTTTCTCTATTCACAAACAAACTTCTACTCATCAATCTCCTTTCAATTAATAATTAACTCATACTTTACAACAGTTAGGCAATAACAATAATTTAACAGTTAATTGGCCAAGTATTCAAATCACAAGAAGTCAAACCAATTATAACAACTCTTGACAACACACCTAGTTCACATTAATTACAACAAACAGTCCAACAATCACAAAGAATAAGAGGGAAGACCAAAGCTCCCAAATGCCCCTAAAACCTGATAATCTGATATTTATCATATCATATTTCCTTTGAACATTCTAAAACAAAATTACAAGTAACCATAAGGCTAAGATTTAACAAAGTAAAAATCAAAGCAACATAACTCACTTTCAATCCACTAATTTAACTCAAATCTTCTTCAATACAAATATATATTCAAAGTAGTTTCATTCTCTTTTTAAACCTGACTTTTACAACACATTTAACAACTTATACCCAAGAAACCTACATATGAGGCCAAAATTCAGATTCTTAATAGATTACTAGCATCATGAATTCGAAAGTATAGGCTTCAAACCTCCAAGAACACGTCAAATTTAAATACCCCAGTTAGGGCTTTTCAACCAACCCACCAAATATTCAGATTAATACTCTATGCTATAAAACTAAGCACACACACTCCAATTAATAAAGTCCTGCATTTTAGCATTATTTAATTATATTTTCAAGCACTTTAATTCCTATAACACTTCAACATTATGGAGCAAAATGGCAGAGAAATTCTAACATGCATTCCTGAACAATTTTCAACAATATACCAATAACCATTCAGCCAATAACTTAAACTTCAATCAGCAGCTCAATGGACCACAAGAATTTAGAAAAACTATAGTCATTACTTGAAATTTCACATACCTGTACAAAAAATCAACTTTTAAACATTCATATAGCACCTATGTGTTCCTTATAATTAACCAACTAGAATATTACACAAGCAAGATAGAAAAATATTGTCCATATTGGACAAAACAAGTCAAGGACCATAAGTTTGCAAAAACCATCCTCCTTTTATTCAATTCAGCCAGTGCAAGGAACTTAGGGAACCTTCAATCCACATACGAATAAAAAAAATGCAAAGTTATTTATAACTCATATATACTACTACAACACACCATTTAAAGATTTCAACTAAGAATCCCCAACAAATTTATAAAGTCAAAGTACCCAAATCTGGGGTTTCTATTTAATCTCCCAAAACTTCAAGAAATACTCAAATTAGAAATCAAAACACTAAGAAAACAAGTTTTAGCTTTGTGTTAGTTCCATATAATGCCTAGAAATCAAAACCCAAATCAAACCCTAACTCAAAACCTCTCACAAATTGCAGATAGAGGGATAAATTCAGAATAAGCTAACCTACCTTACTCATTTCCGACCTCAAACTGTTCGCCGGAGCTTTGCCGTCGCCGGAACCCGTCTCACCTGCCGGAGATCGAAGGAAAACGAAATGGAGAAGTGAAGAACAATGAGGAAACAACATGAAAATGAAAGCAAAGTTCGAGATAGGCTAGAAAGGTCGAATCTTTACCATATTCCCGCCGACATCTGCCGTGTGTTCGCCGAAAAAAAAAGAAGAGCAGAGAAGTGTGAGGGATGAAGGAAGAGAACGAAGATGATATTTGGGAAGGGGAACCACGCCACTGCTCCGTCGTCGTTAGTCGCCGCCACGGCCGCCGTTTGTCACCGGAAAAGGAAGAGGAAAGAAGAAGAAGGATGGGGGGAGATGAGTTCGATGATGATGGTGATGAGTATATGTGTGTGTGCAGCGGCCAAATGAGGGGGAGGAAGAAAAGTGAAGATAATTTAGGGTTTTGGGGGAAAAATTACGAAAATACCCCTTTATTCTTATTTATTTACTTTTTCATTTTAAATCTCTAATTTAAAGCTAAATTGTGAAATAAATTTGTAATTCAACTTACATATTTTCTCCCACCATAATATTATCTATGTCCTAAAGTATTTTCCATCAAAGTTTTAATTTAAAACTCAACCTCTAACTATTTTCCTTTAATTTCCAAAGAAATAGGCATATTAATCACTTAAAAATATATTTTTCCCCTTTTTTATATATTTATTATGATTTTTAGCTTACTAATGATATCCTAATACTTTGATTAATTATATATTATCTCTAATTTAAAAATTGGGATGTTACATGTTTGGTCTATGCTTTGTGTAATTAAATGAAGTTTGATAGTATTTCATATATTCTTCTTCATTTTTGAAATAAACGTATATATGATAAGTAGTGTGTAAATGTTAATTGGGATTTGTTTAGGTAGTATGAAAGTTTATATATTGAAATTTACAATGATTTTGTTCTCTTACCTTGATGGGTGAAAAGAATTTTGAAAAGAAAATGATATAATCAATGAAGGTGGATGATTGATTCTAGGGTTAATATGAAAATCCCCCTCGAAATATATCAAAAGATGCAGATTCCCCCTTGACGTATTTTTAGATGCAATTTTACCTTGGAAGTAAAAATCTTATGCAATTTAACCCTTCCGTTAGGCAATAAGTTTAACACCGTCAATTTTAATACATGTGACAGATAAACTGCCACTCTAGCGCTTGCATGGATGCCATGTAATAAAAAGAAATAAGATAAAAAAAATAATAAAAAAAGAAAAAAAATTAATAAAAAATGAAAAATCACCACACCCCACCCCTCCCCTCCCTCCAAATTCACCCACACCACTGCACCACCACCTGCCGCCGCCGCCCCACCGCGCCACCACGGTCTCTTCCTGCCATTTTCCCCCCTCAAGGTCTCTCCTTTCTCCCTCCCTTCTTCTGGGTTTTCTCAATGTTTTCCAAAAACCTCACCTTTTTTCTCTTTCTCTCTTCCTCTAAGAGCAAGTTTTGATTTTTTTTTTTTCATTTTTTTTACACTTTTATGAACTGGGTTTGCTCATTTCGGACATGGGGTTCCGATTTTTGGGCTTATTTTTTGAGATGAATGAAAAAGTAGAGAACTGCACGCTGATTTTTTTTTTAGTTTTGTCTCATGCTTGTGTTGACTAGAAATATTGACGTACAGGGAAGATGATAGGACCGAGTTTTATGGATGAGATAGACTGTGGGAGTTTCTTCGACCACGTTGACGACCTTCTCGATTTCCCCGCCAATGTGAACGTTGACGTCTCTTCTTCTCTGCCTTCGGTCACACTGATGACCTTCGCAACGACGAGTGGTGGCACACTAGCACTGCAGCGTGGATGGATTTGGAGGGGAGGGGTGGGGTGTGGTGGGGGTGATTTTTCATTTTTTGTAATTTGTTTTCTTTTTTTATTATTTTTTATCTTATTTCTTTTTATTACGTGGCATCCATGTAAGCGCTAGAATGTCAGCTTATCTGCCACATGTATTAAAATTAACAGTGTTAATCTTATTGACTAACGAAAGAGTTAAATTGCACAAGATTTTTACTTCTAGGGTAAAATTGCATATAACAATATGTCAGGGGAAATCTACATCTTTTGGTATACTTTGAGGGGGGATTTGCATATTAACCCTTGATTATATTCATGTGTGTGTTTCATGTGGGAGTAAATTTCTTTGATTGGAATTGTTGATATGCTTGGTTATTGATATTGTTTGCTTGTGAATTTTTATGAAATAGATGCTTGTAGGAAGTGTGTCAGGATAAATATTTTTGGATTGGGATTGATTGTTTTCTTTAAATTGGCTGAATGTTTAGGAAATCAGAAGTATTACTTGAAAATGTGATATGTGTATGTGTGTCATATGTGTTCTTTTTATGATGGAAGGAAGGGTAAGAGTATAGGTTAACGAGGATGTGAGAGACGCTAAATAAATATTTATGAGTAGGATCATTAATTCATTATAAAAACATTTTTTATAGATAAAGATAGTGGAGTTGAGTCCTCGAGGTATGGCGAAGGGAAGTAGTCAGTTCGGGAGTAAGGAGAACCACAACCAAGTAACAGTTTATTTCATATATATATAATTATAAACTATAATATCTGTTATTAGTATATGATAGAAATCCTTGACACTGTTACATTGTGTTACTAATTACCTAATTAACCAATAATATTTATTTTAATTCATTAAGCTCTAATCTAACTATGATAGAAAAAGGAATTTCCATAATATTAATATCTCTATCATAGTTAGAAAAGATTATTCTAAACCTTTTATAATTTATCCATGATAGGAAAGAATAAACTAATACAACCTGAATACTATCATGGATAATTAATAGCTAACCATGTTAGAAAAGAATCACCTAACATGGTTAGAAAAATAAACAACCTAATGTTCAAAAATATCAAATACATATAAATATATGCGGAAACGTATGCAGGCCTATACAAATTGGCAATATACAATTTAAATAGCCTATATAGCTCCTACTACCTAATACCCTTTCCTGCTGCTTGCATCAGTGCATGAATACCTGCAAAAATGTCAGTAATCGTGGGATGAGACAATTTGTCCCAGTAATCACCGCTTAACTCACTATAACAGTGAGATGTGCGGTAGCGAGGGCGTCTAAAGGGTACCACATTTAAAACCAATACTATATATATATACAAGTTAAGTCTTTCCTTCATCATTCAAGTTCCCCCTTCTAAATCAATTCAAATTCATCATCTCTATTTCCCACATATCACTCAAATCCCTCAGTCAATTCCAAATCAACTCAACAGACGAAAATAAACGTGATTGACACTGTGCCCAGTCTCAAATCTGAAAGCATAAAAAGGGAGCACTTTAAATAGTGAAAACGTCCCTGAAAAGGGAGCACTATAAAAAGTGAAAACGTCCCTGGTTCCTTTAAAATCCGAGGAACCTGTACAATTAACCTATCGATTGCGCAGATCGATAGGTTACATCGGCCGACGGTACTATCAGTGTCATGCAATGCTCACTATAACCTATCAATATCCTATCAATATCACTTCCACAATGACATCATTCATATCCATCAACCTTAACCTCATTCAATATTTCAATATCACAACCTCAATAATCAACAACAACATCAACATCAACATCACCTTTCAATCTATTATCCACAATATCTTTCCAAAATCTAAACTCATAACTAATTCCTTTTCTATACTCAAAACCTCTCAATATCCAACACCTGCAAATATATCACACAATTCCATAATATCCAGCAATACCACCAGCCAGGATACTACATATAATAAGTCAAATTCTTTATATGAAAGTAATCGTGTTTGAAAGGCACCCGATAGCCTGTTTTATATAAAAATACCTTTTCAAAAATAATATTTATATGGAGGGTGAAAAGGGATTTTGAAAATCCCAGCTAACGTCACCCTCAATGTTATAGCAAGGGTAAGTGTGATTACCTGTCGCCCTTAGCACTTTGTTGTTCTTCCCTACCGTTCCTTGCAAGTTTTTCCTTCCAAGCACCTCTCTTACTATACTCTCCTATTTCATATAACAAGGAATGTGAGCATCTATTCTTATTCATGTTACTCAGCGTCGCTCTCGATCCTAATTACTACCCAATCTCTTTTTCTTATATATTTTATTTTAAGGTAAACATTTTCGAATCAAAGCCAAAGCCAATAAACAAATTCAAATTAATGAACCAAAAGCCAAGGAGCAACAAGCATATATTTCCATTAAAGCAATATAGAAATTAACACAAATAAAATCACCAAAGACACCCCTAACCAATCACACTTTCACCAAATCAATATCTTATTAGGTAGAATCAAAACTTCTCACTTTGCAAATTGCAATCAACTATTATAACACCATAACATTCCTACATTATCTCAGGTATCATCCTCATAGATCAATTCACTCACCAAAACATGTCAAGTCACATATTGCAGTCACATTCAATTGTACTACTTTTGGCCATCTAAGGAGGGGAAAAATAATTCATTTCCTATGTCCCAAAGCACCATTTAATACACTTCAAGATGACACATCATGGTTATTTATCACTTTCATTCAATTCTAACATTTATATACACAACTAATCAACACCTTCTACTTTCTATAATTATATTACAATTTGAGATGTCTTCTGCATTGAACCAATTCAGCCATATCAGAGAAAAGAAACATAAACTCATTCCATTACTCTATTCTTATTTTCAAGCACACAAAATTTTCTATGCCTGAATCAAACTCACCTAATTAACATTCCAGATTCATTACATGCCTTCATTTCTCTTATTTCGTCCTTGAACCCAGCTGCCACTTATGCAGAATTATTATTAAATTAACTAACTATATATATGTAAAGTCTTAATTTCATTACCTACACAAAACAACATTATAACAATATTAATTACAATCATCACAACACTTCCCAGTTCAAAGGCATAGAAACTTGATTCTCAAAAACCCACATGCAACCATATAATTTTCTCCATGGTACTCATGACCAATCTGAACATAAAATCAATTACATATGCCCTTAAAACAAAATTTACACAACACCAAAACAGTGGTGAGATCTATCAGTCAGCCCAAGAAAATACCCATAAAGAATAAGATAAGCATATGGTTCACCATACAATGTCATTTCACTACAAGGTATAGTAAAATGTAATTATACACATGAACAGTAAAAACATTCTTAATTCAATCTCATATGCAAGCATTAAAGCACTTGACTTCTCTTCACAAATCATTATTATGTTTAGCATCAAACACACAACATAGTTACAGCCCAACAATTGACCAATATTAAATCTCTTAAAAGATCATGACTTCAGAGAACATGTACATATTATCAATAAAACCCAAACAGGGGAAAAAGGAAGAGAACAAGCAGAATTTCAAAACACAAAGAAATATGTCATGCACAATCATTCAACCATTGTTCAAAATATCTTTCATACTCATTAGCTGAACCAAACAGAAATATCATTTAAGATTTCGAAAATCCCCTTCCAAACTCACAAATTTAACATGCACAGTGATTATTCTACTTATCATTTAACACCATTGAACCCTAAGTGTGTGGAAACCCAAACGAAATCTCAAATCACATTCAAAACCATTTCCAAATGCTTAAAATCAAGGACAACTTTATTTTAGTTCATTATTTCACCCAAAAGAACCCAGATTTCAATCGGCCTCTCCTCCCAGATATCACTAATCGAAGAATCTAAGGGTAGGAAAAGAGAAAGGAGGCTCACCAAGGTTCGATATATGTTTATGCCAGTCTAGTCTGAGGTCGCCGTCGCCGGAAATCGTTCTCGTCGCCGGAAAACTCGCCGGAAATCGGCCATCACCGAAGGTAGGGTGAAAAGAACTTGGAAAAAGAATGGAAACTATGAGAACTAACTCTAAAATGGAAGTTTAGCCTGATACATACTAGAAAGGTCGGAGCTTTTACCTTGTTCCCGCCGTTGACCACTGTAGCTCGTCGGAGAAGCTTTCGCCGCCACGAGGTTCGTTGGAAAAACAGGGAATGGCGGAGGAAAGGGGAAATGAAGATGTGAGGAGGTGAGATAGGAGATGGGTTTGTGAGAGGGCGGCGCCGCCGCGCCTTGGCCGCCGGAACGCGATGGACGGAGGAGAGAAAGGGAGGAACGAAATCGAAGGCAGGGGGAGGGATCGGCTGATATATATAGAAAGGAGGGAGGGCCGTGTTTGTTTTAAGAGAAATATGGATGATTTTGGTTATTTAAAGCCTAAACTTGCTATAGTGTACTCATTTTGATTTAAAACCACTTAAACCAGCCTCCAATTTCCTTAATCTTCAAAATATTTTTAGCTTTACCACTCCCTCATATTTCAAACTCTTCATTTCTTAATTAATTTTATGCATATTAATTACTCAAAATTTCCATAAATTACCCAAAAATTCCTAAAAAATTCCAAAATTTCTCAAAACACTCTCTAATCCTGAATTAAATTTTTCAGGATGTTACAATTCTCCCCACCTTTTAGAAATTTTGTCCCCAAAATTTACTAAACATATCACTTAACACAAAGAAAATATGCAATTCAACTTTATACTCTCCATATCAATTCTAATCATTTCACCATTCGTCCTTAGTCAATCCATCAGTACTTCACAAATTCTCATGCTACCTCACCTAACTAACCTTCATTTACTAACCACCAAAGCCTCAAATCACCTATATGACAGTCCAACTCCTTAAATAGCAACACACATCCAGCTATCTTTCCCTTATTTAATCGAATTATAACCTAGGATAGGTAACAAACCTTTAACCACCTTACCACTTCAAATCGAAACTTCCTTTGATTTCTCAAAATTCCTCAATCCATATTCAATTAATCACTAATATTCTACACCTTTTTACTTCCTCTTCCCTTATTTTCATCCAAGATCACATTTTCAATCTTTACCATAGCTAAACCACCAGCAATTCACAAGGTAATATCCTGGTTTTCACAATACCAATCATCCTTCTGCAACTAACTTACAAAAACCGAAGGTCAATCACCATTACTTTCAGCAATCATTTCATTCCAGCAACATAATGATACCAACTCGTTTCACAACTACTGATTATAAAACAAGACTATGAATTAAGAATTTATAGTGCATAAAATTGGTGACCAAAAGCACGTAGCCAAAACTGATTCAACAAGGAAACAATGAAAAATCACAGAGCTTTACTTCCTACAACCCGCTGTCCACATAGATTTAGAGCAATAACACGCAAAAATTTGTTCTAGGTTGTTTGACTTCATTAAACTAATCCTATTAAGCTTTATCAAACTTGAACTACAAGCATGTATCCATGTTTTAAAACCTTAAGAAAGCTTCTAATGCACTCTTAGAATAAATTACCCTATACATATCAGTGAATTGATGAAGTTTAATCACATTTATCTATGATCACATATCAATAACCACACAATAAACCATATAAATATGGCAAGTACAACATCCTCACTCAAAACAGAATTTTTTCATTACAAAAATTTCAAGTGAGTATACCAGAAAAATTTTCAAACATCATGCATACACAGAATAGCACAAAAAAAATCGTTATAGATTTAACTATGTCATAAAAGAAATAACACTCATAGGAAATGTAAAATACATACAAGTGAATTTTCATGTAACAAACATCACGTAATCAACTTCATCCTTATGACTCCAATTCGTACTTCATTATTCACACAAATCGGGCCGCCAAGTTTCATGTAATATGTTCACATAATTATATAGTTCATTTATACTATCCAAGCATTCATTTTATAACAAAATTCTGCACTACCTCAACAGTTTCAACAATTTAGTTTTAGCCATGTGATTAATATCCAGAGATGCTTCTAAAACAATTTCAAACTTCAAAACAGAACAAAAATTGATAATTACCACTCCAATGAATATTAATTTTTTAATTTTTTTTTTTTTTTAAGGCTCGCCAGCCGCGCGCCAGTTGGCGAGCGAGTGGCGAGTTTCCAGAGGCATGGCGCCTTTACTCGCAGCTGCTCGCCAGCTGCGCGCCACTGGCGAGCAGACTGGCGAGAATTTATCAGCAGAAACAGTCTGTCTGCAGAATTTTTCTAACCTTTTCAACTTAATATTGTATCAAAATTCCTTTATGAATCCTAGATAGTCATTCCATACACTCTAAAATTCTCATCTAAAAGTGCACTCATAAGCTTCACAACATAATATTTTGTGGAAATTCCCTCAAATTCCATTTAATTATTCTAACTTTAGTCATCAAAGATCTTGTAACTACTCCAACTAAATTAGTTTCGTTATATCATCACAATAACATATAGAACTTATCCAAAATTCACAATGTCTCATATTATAACCCATAATCATTTCCACCTCTCATATCTCTAAATCTACAACAACCATCTCCCATCCAAACATAATGAGTATAAAATATAACTTTCTTATAAAAATGACTATTCTATTTTAATCTCAACAATTTCAATTATCTTCTTCATTATTTTAGCATCCTAAAGCATCCTTCCATACCTTTAATCATCTTGATTTATGATCTAAAACTCCTAAACAGAGCACTAACCACAATTTCCTAAATCATTTTCTTCACTCCCTTTAGCCATACTTCCTATAAATGAACATGTAAAGCATAGATCTCATCAACACTCCATAATAGTTGAAACATCAAACCATATCAAACACTAAATAATTCTCCAAAGAATTTTGAATGAAAACAATCAAACAAACCAATCAATTCATCAATTAATTCAGCAATTCAATAAACGAGTAAAACAAACAAGAACAAAGTCAATGATCCTTATTTCCATTTGTATAAATTACTGAATGTTATTTCAAATTATCTTGATCCCTTAAACCCAATAAGGGATCTCATGATGCCTCGACTATGATTATGGCCGGCACATAACTATACTCGAGACCCCAGAGAAGCATCCTTATTTCGCTATTTTTTCCTAAATTTTATACATATCAACATTAGTTTTGTTATTCTTTCTATGTTCATCTCAATCTCTCCACAGTACCTATTCAATTTCTCTTATCACTCTCTCCCCACCACGGGATGAGCGATAATCCTCTCAAAAAGGCCAGATATTCATGCACAGAAGGAAGGGAATACTAAGAATGTATATTGCCAATCTATATGGAATGCAGCACAGTCCAGGGTTATCGTATACCAAATACTGATAACCAAGTTGTTACATTGTGTTACTAATTACCTAATTAACCAATAATATTTATTTTAATTCATTAAGCTCTAATCTAACTATGATAGAAAAAGGAATTTCCATAATATTAATATCTCTATCATAGTTAGAAAAGATTATTCTAAACCTTTTATAATTTATCCATGATAGGAAAGAATAAACTAATACAACCTGAATACTATCATGGATAATTAATAGCTAACCATGTTAGAAAAGAATCACCTAACATGGTTAGAAAAATAAACAACCTAATGTTCAAAAATATCAAATACATATAAATATATGCGGAAACGTATGCAGGCCTATACAAATTGGCAATATACAATTTAAATAGCCTATATAGCTCCTACTACCTAATACCCTTTCCTGCTGCTTGCATCAGTGCATGAATACCTGCAAAAATGTCAGTAATCGTGGGATGAGACAATTTGTCCCAGTAATCACCGCTTAACTCACTATAACAGTGAGATGTGCGGTAGCGAGGGCGTCTAAAGGGTACCACATTTAAAACCAATACTATATATATATACAAGTTAAGTCTTTCCTTCATCATTCAAGTTCCCCCTTCTAAATCAATTCAAATTCATCATCTCTATTTCCCACATATCACTCAAATCCCTCAGTCAATTCCAAATCAACTCAACAGACGAAAATAAACGTGATTGACACTGTGCCCAGTCTCAAATCTGAAAGCATAAAAAGGGAGCACTTTAAATAGTGAAAACGTCCCTGAAAAGGGAGCACTATAAAAAGTGAAAACGTCCCTGGTTCCTTTAAAATCCGAGGAACCTGTACAATTAACCTATCGATTGCGCAGATCGATAGGTTACATCGGCCGACGGTACTATCAGTGTCATGCAATGCTCACTATAACCTATCAATATCCTATCAATATCACTTCCACAATGACATCATTCATATCCATCAACCTTAACCTCATTCAATATTTCAATATCACAACCTCAATAATCAACAACAACATCAACATCAACATCACCTTTCAATCTATTATCCACAATATCTTTCCAAAATCTAAACTCATAACTAATTCCTTTTCTATACTCAAAACCTCTCAATATCCAACACCTGCAAATATATCACACAATTCCATAATATCCAGCAATACCACCAGCCAGGATACTACATATAATAAGTCAAATTCTTTATATGAAAGTAATCGTGTTTGAAAGGCACCCGATAGCCTGTTTTATATAAAAATACCTTTTCAAAAATAATATTTATATGGAGGGTGAAAAGGGATTTTGAAAATCCCAGCTAACGTCACCCTCAATGTTATAGCAAGGGTAAGTGTGATTACCTGTCGCCCTTAGCACTTTGTTGTTCTTCCCTACCGTTCCTTGCAAGTTTTTCCTTCCAAGCACCTCTCTTACTATACTCTCCTATTTCATATAACAAGGAATGTGAGCATCTATTCTTATTCATGTTACTCAGCGTCGCTCTCGATCCTAATTACTACCCAATCTCTTTTTCTTATATATTTTATTTTAAGGTAAACATTTTCGAATCAAAGCCAAAGCCAATAAACAAATTCAAATTAATGAACCAAAAGCCAAGGAGCAACAAGCATATATTTCCATTAAAGCAATATAGAAATTAACACAAATAAAATCACCAAAGACACCCCTAACCAATCACACTTTCACCAAATCAATATCTTATTAGGTAGAATCAAAACTTCTCACTTTGCAAATTGCAATCAACTATTATAACACCATAACATTCCTACATTATCTCAGGTATCATCCTCATAGATCAATTCACTCACCAAAACATGTCAAGTCACATATTGCAGTCACATTCAATTGTACTACTTTTGGCCATCTAAGGAGGGGAAAAATAATTCATTTCCTATGTCCCAAAGCACCATTTAATACACTTCAAGATGACACATCATGGTTATTTATCACTTTCATTCAATTCTAACATTTATATACACAACTAATCAACACCTTCTACTTTCTATAATTATATTACAATTTGAGATGTCTTCTGCATTGAACCAATTCAGCCATATCAGAGAAAAGAAACATAAACTCATTCCATTACTCTATTCTTATTTTCAAGCACACAAAATTTTCTATGCCTGAATCAAACTCACCTAATTAACATTCCAGATTCATTACATGCCTTCATTTCTCTTATTTCGTCCTTGAACCCAGCTGCCACTTATGCAGAATTATTATTAAATTAACTAACTATATATATGTAAAGTCTTAATTTCATTACCTACACAAAACAACATTATAACAATATTAATTACAATCATCACAA
Source organism: Mimosa pudica (assembly GCA_029929735.1). Classification (NCBI taxonomy): domain Eukaryota; kingdom Viridiplantae; phylum Streptophyta; class Magnoliopsida; order Fabales; family Fabaceae; genus Mimosa; species Mimosa pudica. The sequence goes on from JAKELP010000020.1 coordinate 4,948,488, forward strand.
CACTTCCCAGTTCAAAGGCATAGAAACTTGATTCTCAAAAACCCACATGCAACCATATAATTTTCTCCATGGTACTCATGACCAATCTGAACATAAAATCAATTACATATGCCCTTAAAACAAAATTTACACAACACCAAAACAGTGGTGAGATCTATCAGTCAGCCCAAGAAAATACCCATAAAGAATAAGATAAGCATATGGTTCACCATACAATGTCATTTCACTACAAGGTATAGTAAAATGTAATTATACACATGAACAGTAAAAACATTCTTAATTCAATCTCATATGCAAGCATTAAAGCACTTGACTTCTCTTCACAAATCATTATTATGTTTAGCATCAAACACACAACATAGTTACAGCCCAACAATTGACCAATATTAAATCTCTTAAAAGATCATGACTTCAGAGAACATGTACATATTATCAATAAAACCCAAACAGGGGAAAAAGGAAGAGAACAAGCAGAATTTCAAAACACAAAGAAATATGTCATGCACAATCATTCAACCATTGTTCAAAATATCTTTCATACTCATTAGCTGAACCAAACAGAAATATCATTTAAGATTTCGAAAATCCCCTTCCAAACTCACAAATTTAACATGCACAGTGATTATTCTACTTATCATTTAACACCATTGAACCCTAAGTGTGTGGAAACCCAAACGAAATCTCAAATCACATTCAAAACCATTTCCAAATGCTTAAAATCAAGGACAACTTTATTTTAGTTCATTATTTCACCCAAAAGAACCCAGATTTCAATCGGCCTCTCCTCCCAGATATCACTAATCGAAGAATCTAAGGGTAGGAAAAGAGAAAGGAGGCTCACCAAGGTTCGATATATGTTTATGCCAGTCTAGTCTGAGGTCGCCGTCGCCGGAAATCGTTCTCGTCGCCGGAAAACTCGCCGGAAATCGGCCATCACCGAAGGTAGGGTGAAAAGAACTTGGAAAAAGAATGGAAACTATGAGAACTAACTCTAAAATGGAAGTTTAGCCTGATACATACTAGAAAGGTCGGAGCTTTTACCTTGTTCCCGCCGTTGACCACTGTAGCTCGTCGGAGAAGCTTTCGCCGCCACGAGGTTCGTTGGAAAAACAGGGAATGGCGGAGGAAAGGGGAAATGAAGATGTGAGGAGGTGAGATAGGAGATGGGTTTGTGAGAGGGCGGCGCCGCCGCGCCTTGGCCGCCGGAACGCGATGGACGGAGGAGAGAAAGGGAGGAACGAAATCGAAGGCAGGGGGAGGGATCGGCTGATATATATAGAAAGGAGGGAGGGCCGTGTTTGTTTTAAGAGAAATATGGATGATTTTGGTTATTTAAAGCCTAAACTTGCTATAGTGTACTCATTTTGATTTAAAACCACTTAAACCAGCCTCCAATTTCCTTAATCTTCAAAATATTTTTAGCTTTACCACTCCCTCATATTTCAAACTCTTCATTTCTTAATTAATTTTATGCATATTAATTACTCAAAATTTCCATAAATTACCCAAAAATTCCTAAAAAATTCCAAAATTTCTCAAAACACTCTCTAATCCTGAATTAAATTTTTCAGGATGTTACAGACACTATATTCTGAAGTACTCCTTGGCTAGGCGGCTAGCTACCCCTATGCCAGAGACTAATTCATAAATCTTGCAGGTAACAGATCGTTACTATATAACGAATATATTGTTTTTAGTAGTGGGTGAGACTTATTTTTCAGAAGATTATATCATTGCTATATAGGTTTATAGTTTATCATTTTGTTTATTTATATATATATATACAGATATATATATATATATATATATATATATATATATATATATATATATATATATATATATATATATATATATATATATATATATATATTATATAAATTGACATTTGAGGAGATATGTGTGTGTGTGTGTGATATAAACTACATTGACTGCTGCTGTTTTTAGGTTGTGGGAGCTGGTGAGAAGGTGGAAATGAGGTGGGATTTTTAGATGCACACGAGTGATGGTGAGACGTGAATCATTATAAATAGATACTTCAACATTTGTAAATTTATTTTTGATCCAGATAGGTATATGTATATAATTAAATCAAGTGAGGAGTTCTGTTGATAGTTATTGGCATTTTTGTAAAGGAAACTTTAATGTTTTAATTAGAATAATAATAAAAATATTTTGAAAAAGAAAAAGTTTTATTAAAAACTATTTATTTATGACGGGCCATATTGTCAATGATGCAACTTCCATGAACCTCCATTTCTTGGTATGTACAATTTAAGCGGTTGGTGACTTATAAATAGGACCGGAGGGAGTATATAATAGATGGTACAATGACCCACAATACTAATTTTCTTATATTCGTCATGTTGCTATTAAATAGAACTCTTTTAAAAATGTGAACACAACTCTCCCAAATTCCAATACTAAAAAGAATTCAAAAGCAAAATGCTACTCAATCATGTTGCCATCTTCCTATAATGTCTACTATAAATCTGATGGTATTAAACCTGATCAATACGTATTCTTCGATTTTATTGCTTTTAAGAGCCTATGGAATGGCATTATGCATGGCATCATTATTAATTCTCATGTCCTGAGCATGTCTGGCGGCCTGACCGACCGAACAATAGTCAATGAATCAATGTTGATTTCTGTGACTAGACGAACAGGCAAAAGCTCAACAAGCTAAAGTGACTGAAAAAAAATTGTCCTATAACTTATAATTTTGCCTATTTATCAAATATATGTGCAATTATATTTTTTACACACTCGCTCCGATCCATCCATATATATTGGAGTTCAAACATCAAAATCACATATATTAACAATTTGATATTGTTAAACATATTTAAGTTTCAAAATAATTGTTTTTCTTAAATCGTGATATATGAAAGAGAGAGGGAGGGAGAATGTTAAAAGTAATAATGATGATTGGCGAAATAGAAACAATTCATTAAATGGTCTAACAAGTTGGGCAAACTATTATAAAAATCAAAATGAATCAAGAGTAATTTTTACCATTGCTATATTCCCTAAGGATTTACTAGGTGTTTAGAAGTGTTTTGATGATCAATTATACCTTGAATGTTACCAAAATGTAAGCCCTTCCATTTCCCATCTACATTCATAGAATCTCACCTAAAAGGCATTTCCACTATAGCTGGGATAACTACATAATGCGAGCCCCTTCATGGCATCACAAAATAAGTGTTTTATCTTTTGTCAATAAATTTGTGAATTTGTTTAGCCATATATATAAATATGATCAAATTTAACACTTAATAACATAGTGACAACATTGATATATGGGAAAGGACAAATAAAGCTTTATGAACGTCTAAAAGGATAATCAAGGTGGTTAAATTTCTAAAAGTACAACCATTGTCACAGACACTAAGTTGATATTGTTAAATTTAATAAAAAGACTTATTTGCCCTCCTCTCAAAACAAACGAACCCCAGTCCTCTTCAAAACCCAACCTGCCGCTTTAAACCCCAGCCCTCTTCAAAGATAGGGCTAAGATTGTGCTTACATTATTTTTTTGTTTGTTTTATGATTATATAGACATACTCAAGGGTGTTTCTTATACTCCTCTATTTCTTAAAGAAAAATCGAGTTAGGGGTAAAATAGAAAAAACACATTAAATGATAAGAGAACTTATCATTAAACTCTTATATTTTGAAATAAAATCATTCAAATTTTAAACTCTTATATTACATAAGTGAGTAATCTAATATAGTTAGTTGTGTCTCAAAGTTTTTACTCCGTTCCAACTTAATTCATAAATTGATTGAGGCAATATTAATCCATTTTAGATTTTTTGGAGCGAAATTGGGACATAGAACTTTTAAGGTTAGATTCAAATTTTGTGTAATATATTATGGAGTTGTATATACAGCCCTATAATATATTATAGAAGAATTGTTTTTGTAATATAATTTTATCTTAAGGATGTAGAAAAAAAGTTACATCACCCTTAATATGTTATCCTTGGCTATGAAACTTTGATAAGCATTGTGTTTTAGGTATTTGAAAAGGGGTTGTGGTATAATATAAATCATTGGTCATTTTAGTAAGAGAGTATAACGTTAGATAATCGATGGTACAAGATAGACTACAAGCAAGATTACAATAAATGTGAAATTGGTTTCTTCCTTCAATAGGTGGACTACCCTCGTGAGCAAAGTAGATGTTTTTTTCAATAAAATGCTCCCTCCATTCCGTAATATAACAACTCAAAATTTGAATAGTTTTGGTCCAAAATATAAGAGCTTATCTCATATTCTCTTCTCATTTAATGATTTTTTCTACTTTACCCCTTATTCTCTTTCATATTCATTATTGTTTATACATTTCTCTATCTCAAAAGTATCATGATAAATATGGGCACTATTGGAAAACAAACATTAACTCAAGACACCCAACTAATTTTTACATGTTTTCATAATAAGCGTTTTTTGCAGCTGGACTTTTATAATACAGACTGGAGGGTGTATCACACTCTATCATCATATGAAGGTATTTGGATGCTCCAACTTCCAAGTGAATTTGAGTCATATATTTGATGGGAAAATGGTTTACTTGGTACATGATTTTGTTAGAACGTTTAATAAAGGATACAAACAAAGGGATAAGACATAGTTTTGTCTATAGGTTTTAGAACCATTATTGACTTAAATAAGCCCTGCATGGACGTAATCGACCGCCAAGAAAGCTCTTAAGAAGCAAGAATATGAAGTGTATTATGCTCTCAAATATGTTATCCTTGCCCATAAAACGCTGATAAGCATTGCTCTTTGAGGTGATTGAAAAGGTTGTGTTGTGGCGCAATAGCACAAAGCATTGGTCATTTTAGTAAGAGTATAATAATTAGTTAAATCGATGGAAAAAGATATGGCACAAGCAAGTTTAGAATAAATCCAACACGTTTTCTTCCTTCAATGCTTGCTTGTAAACCTTATGGTATAAAGTATAAACCTTGTTAGTGTACTAATAATTGTGAATTTCATTTATTTTAATTTTAGACTGTATTTGATGGCATCATTGATTTGTGGGTCTATGTTCTGAGCAAGTCATTTTTGTGACACGACAAACAAGCACTACAGACAATATTGGAATGTGTGTGTGTGTGTTTCCAATATTCTTCCAGATTTCTGTAATATATTGACTCAATAACATTAATCAACCACTTATTGACAATATGGCCCGTCATAAATAAATATTGTTTTTAATAAACTTTGAAATAGACAAATGTTAACAACATTTTCTTTTAGATATTTTTTTTGTCACTAAACTAATAGGCATTAACATCCAAATTATCAATAAAATTAAAAGAAAAATAGAATTAGGGGTACAATAGAAAAAACGGGTAAAGGTGCAAAAATGGGTCCAAACAATTACGTCAGGAGCACATAGGGGGAAGAAGTATTTCCGGGTTCAATTCTGGGTCTGAAGAATAAATATTGGTGCAATATAGGGTACGCCGTTAATGTTGACTGACGTTGACCGTTAAATGCTGACGTGGCAGGGGAAATAAGATTTTTTGCTGACGTGGCATGCTTATGTGGCAATATTTTTCTGAGTGTGTGGGGCCCACATAATTTAAATTAATAAAAAAATAAAAAAAATAAAAAATAGTGGCGGGGATGTTTTTATATTTTTTTATTAATTTTATTTTATGTGGGCCCCACACACTCAGAAAAATATTGCCACATAAGCATGTCACGTCAGCCTAAAATCTTATTTTCCCCGCCACGTCAGCGTTTAACGGTCAACGTCGGTCAACATTAACGGCGTACCCTATATTGCACCAATATTTATTCTTTAGACCCAGAATTGAGACCGAAAATACTTCTTACCCCTATGTGCTCCTGGCGTAATTGTTTAGACCCATTTTTGCACCTTTACCCTAGAAAAAACACATCAAATAGTGAGATAATGTAACGTTGAACTCTTATATTTTGAACTAGAATCATTCAAATTTTAAACTCATATATTATATACGAGAGTAATCTAATATAGTTGTGTCCCAAAGTTTTTACTCCGTTTCAACTTAACTCATATATATTTACTCCTATAAAGTTACCGGTTAGTAAAGTTGCTTGCCAATATTGTTATTATTTATAACATAGTTTTAAATTATACCGAATCTCTGAGTATTTAATATTTATCTACTTCTTTTCGGGATTTACCAACTCTACTTGCATGCTTTTCAAAATAACTTAAGAATAAATAAGAAATTTCCTTTGAACCTATTCAAGTGAAAAAAAAAAATTCATTTCACTTAATTATCCTTTCAGCAATTTACCCATACTAATGCCCTTTCCATATCTTTAGAGTACATTCCCCACATTTCCTCTTAAAATTCTCCAATGAGACTTTTGCAGATTCCCTAGAATCCGTAATTCATTCCTATAAATACCCTTCACTTCTTCTCCTTCTTCATCAAACTTCGTAGAAAAAAACCTTAAAATCCAAAAGAAAAATCAAAAACAAAAATTGACCGTAACAATGAAACTCATTCACTTCCTCCTTCTACTCCTCCTCCCTCTCCTCTCCTCCGCGACTGCTGTCGGTGTTTGGTCACCGATTGGTAACCCAAAGGATCCTCACGTGATAGACATCGCGAATGACGCCGTCACACAATATAACTACCAAAATGGAACGAATTTACAACTCGAGGATGTCTTAAAGGGACAATCTCAGGTCGTCGACACCAATAGCATGAATTACCAGCTGACTCTTAAAACGTATGATGCCAAAGCAGCGGACGTCGCAGTAGGGATCAATTATTATCTGGCCAACATTTATGAAAACTATCCCCAAAATATCAAGCTTCTCAATTCGTTTGAGCCTATAAATTCTAGGTCGAATGCTTGCAATTTTGATATTTGTGACTAATGGATGTCTAAAGTTGATAAAGTTAAGATACATTTATGCCTATATGTGCAAGTACGTATCATTTCAATGCTTACATATTAATAATAAAGAGGTTTAAATGAAAGAGTGGTTGCTTTTGATATTATTATATTTGCGAGCAATAAAGTTGTTTTGTGTTCTTTGGATGGAGAATAGTCAGGATATTTCCGTGATGATCCTAAGATGTAAAAAAACGTCTGGTGTACTTTTTTTTGTTTCACTAGGCTTTCCCTGCTCGCATGTCAAGTAGGATTAATCCCTCATTGTTCTGAAGTCCCATATAGGGGTAGATTGTTTGCCTGTGAAATTGCTCCATACACAAGGGCTAGGGAACGAACCCCCAGCATTTGTTTAAGGGACAAGAGCACTTACCACTCACGTCAACTCGCCAGATTATCTAGTCTATTTATTTACTATAAAAAGAATAAGCATAAACACATCCTAAGATGTTGTTGATCCCTGATGTATGCTATTTATTGGTTATTTGTTTTAATCCGGTCAATTATTTTGATATTGGAAAGTTCATAATGGAACATACCAAACAAAAAATGGTTAATGGTGTCAAATATCATATGACATACCATCAACAAATTATTAGTAAAGGCCATTTGACTCAGTTGTGTGTTGAGCATCATCATATTATTATGTTATACTTGAGTTGAGATGCCAGATTGTTGGTTTATTTTGTGGCAGATCATGATGAATCGAGTTGACAAATCTATCATAAGCATTATATCATCATATTGATAATGCATATGCTCCCATGGTTAATATGTATGAAACAATGGTTAATCGGACTTGCAATGTGGTTAATATTTGAGAACACAATATATGATCTTTAGTAGATACTTACGCAAACAACTTTTATTCTAAATCAATAAATTCTTTCAAATTTTTGCAACAGACTTATCTTCATATAAGCTACAGTTAAGTTTAGAATAAAGCCAAGGGTTTCTTCCTTTATTGTCCCATTTTGCCATCTTCATATAATGTCTACTATAAACCTTATGGTATAAACCTTACCAATACGTATCCTTCAATTTTATTGCTTTTAAGAGCCTAGTGAATGGCAGTATGCATGGCATCATTATTGATTCTTATGGTCCTGAGCAAGTCAGGCGGCCTGACCGAGCAATAGTCAATGAATCAATCTTGATTTCTATAACTAAATAAATTGGCACAAAACTCAACAAGTGACTGAATATATAAATTTGTCTGTTCTCTTATAATTTTTGCCTATTTATTGAATATATGGGTAATTATATTTTTAAACACTCGCTCCATCCCTATATATTCGAGTTCAAATATCAAAATCACGTACATTAACAATTTAATTGAGATTATTAAACATATTCAAATTTCAAAATAATTGTTTTTCTTAAATAATCGCAATATGTGTGAGAGAGAGAGAGAGAATGTTAAAAGTGATAGAGATGATGGGCGGAATAGAAAGAATTTATTAAATGAGCTAATAAGTGAGGCAAACTATTTCAAAAATTAACAAGAGATAAGGGTAATTTTTACCATAGATATATCCCCTAAGGATTTACTAGGTTTTTATTAGAAGTATTTTTATGATCAATTATACCTTGTATGTTACCAAAATGTAAGCTTTTTCATTTCTCCTGTGCATTAAGAGAATTTCACCCAAAAAGGCACTTTCACTAGAGCTAGGATAACTATAAAATGCATGCGACCCCTTCATGGCATCACAAAATAGGTGTTCTTTCTTTTGTCTACAAATAAGTCAATTTAGTTAGCCATATAAATGATCAAACTCAACACTTAATAACCTAACAACAACATTGATACATTTTGGTGATTTCCGTAAAATTAATTCTAAAAAAGTTCAGAAACGTAATGACCATTATTCTTTTGCAACAGACTTACCTTCATATAAGCTACAATTAAGTTTAGAATAAAGCTAAGGGGTTTCTTCCTTCATTGTCCTTTTTTGCCATCTTCCTATAATGTTTACTATAAATCTGATGGTATTAAACCTTACCAATACGTATTCTTCGATTTTATTGCTTTTAAGAGCCTATTGAATGGCATTATGCATGGCATCATTATTAATTCTCATGTCCTGAGTATGTCTGGCGGCCTGACCGACCGAACAATAGTCAATGAATCAATTTTGATTTCTGTGACTAGTCGAACAGGCAAAAGCTCAACAAGCTAAAGTGACAGAAAAACAATTGTCCTATAACTTATAATTTTGCCTATTTATCAAATATATGTGCAACTATATTTTATACACACTAGCTCCGATCCATCCTTATTATTGGAGTTCAAATATCAAAATCACATATATTAACAATTTGAGATTGATAAACATATTTGAGTCTCAAAATAATTGTTTTTCTTAAATCGTGATATGAGAGAGAGAGAGGGAGGGAGGGAGGGAGAATGTTAAAAGTAATAGTGATGATTGGCGAAATAGAAAGAATTCATTAAATGGTCTAACAAGTTGGGCAAACTATTATAAAAATCAAAATGAAACAAGAGTAATTTTTACCATTGATATATTCCCTAAGGATTTACTAGGTGTTTAATTAGAAGTATTTTGATAATAAATTATACCTTGAATGTTACCAAAATGTAAGCCCTTCCATTTCCCCTCTGCATTCATAGAATCTCACCTAAAAGGCATTACCACTAGAGCTGGGATAACTATACAATGCGAGCCCCTTCATGGCATCACAAAATAAGTGTTTTATCTTTTGTCAATAAATTTGTGAATTTGTTTAGCCATATATATAAATATGATCAAATTTAACACTTAATAACATAGTGACAACATTGATATATGGGAAAGGACAAATAAAGTTTTATGAACGTCTAAAAGGATAATCAAGGTGGTTAAATTTCTAAAAGTACAACCATTGTCACAGACACTAAGTTGATATTGTTAAATTTAATAAAAAGACTTATTTGCCCTCCTCTCAAAACAAACGAACCCCAGTCCTCTTCAAAACCCAACCTGCCGCTTTAAACCCCAGCCCTCTTCAAAGATAGGGCTAAGATTGTGCTTACATTATTTTTTTGTTTGTTTTATGATTATATAGACATACTCAAGGGTGTTTCTTATACTCCTCTATTTCTTAAAGAAAAATTGAGTTAGGGGTAAAATAGAAAAAACACATTAAATGATAAGAGAACTTATCATTAAACTCTTATATTTTGAAATAAAATCATTCAAATTTTAAACTCTTATATTACATAAGTGAGTAATCTAATATAGTTAGTTGTGTCTCAAAGTTTTTACTCCGTTCCAACTTAATTCATAAATTGATTGAGGCAATATTAATCCATTTTAGATTTTTTGGAGCGAAATTGGGACATAGAACTTTTAAGGTTAGATTCAAATTTTGTGTAATATATTATGGAGTTGTATATACAGCCCAATAATATATTATAGAAGAATTGTTTTTGTAATATAATTTTATCTTAAGGATGTAGAAAAAAAGTTACATCACCCTTAATATGTTATCCTTGGCTATGAAACTTTGATAAGCATTGTGTTTTAGGTATTTGAAAAGGGGTTGTGGTATAATATAAATCATTGGTCATTTTAGTAAGAGAGTATAACGTTAGATAATCGATGGTACAAGATAGACTACAAGCAAGATTACAATAAATGTGAAATTGGTTTCTTCCTTCAATAGGTGGACTACCCTCGTGAGCATAGTAGATGTTTTTTTCAATAAAATGCTCCCTCCGTTCCGTAATATAACAACTCAAAATTTGAATAGTTTTGGTCCAAAATATAAGAGCTTATCTCATATTCTCTTCTCATTTAATGATTTTTTCTACTTTACCCCTTATTCTCTTTCATATTCATTATTGTTTATACATTTCTCTATCTCAAAAGTATCATGATAAATATGGGCACTATTGGAAAACAAACATTAACTCAAGACACCCAACTAATTTTTACATGTTTTCATAATAAGCATTTTTTGCAGCTGGACTTTTATAATACAGACTGGAGGGTGTATCACACTCTATCATCATATGAAGGTATTTGGATGCTCCAACTTCCAAGTGAATTTGAGTCATATATTTGATGGGAAAATGGTTTACTTGGTACATGATTTTGTTAGAACGTTTAATAAAGGATACAAACAAAGGGATAAGACATAGTTTTGTCTATAGGTTTTAGAACCATTATTGACTTAAATAAGCCCTGCATGGACGTAATCGACCGCCAAGAAAGCTCTTAAGAAGCAAGAATATGAAGTGTATTATGCTCTCAAATATGTTATCCTTGCCCATAAAACGCTGATAAGCATTGCTCTTTGAGGTGATTGAAAAGGTTGTGTTGTGGCGCAATAGCACAAAGCATTGGTCATTTTAGTAAGAGTATAATAATTAGTTAAATCGATGGAAAAAGATATGGCACAAGCAAGTTTAGAATAAATCCAACACGTTTTCTTCCTTCAATGCTTGCTTGTAAACCTTATGGTATAAAGTATAAACCTTGTTAGTGTACTAATAATTGTGAATTTCATTTATTTTAATTTTAGACTGTATTTGATGGCATCATTGATTTGTGGGTCTATGTTCTGAGCAAGTCATTTTTGTGACACGACAAACAAGCACTACAGACAATATTGGAATGTGTGTGTGTGTGTTTCCAATATTCTTCCAGATTTCTGTAATATATTGACTCAATAACATTAATCAACCACTTATTGACAATATGGCCCGTCATAAATAAATATTGTTTTTAATAAACTTTGAAATAGACAAATGTTAACAACATTTTCTTTTAGATATTTTTTTTGTCACTAAACTAATAGGCATTAACATCCAAATTATCAATAAAATTAAAAGAAAAATAGAATTAGGGGTACAATAGAAAAAACACATCAAATAGTGAGATAATGTAACGTTGAACTCTTATATTTTGAACTAGAATCATTCAAATTTTAAACTCATATATTATATACGAGAGTAATCTAATATAGTTGTGTCCCAAAGTTTTTACTCCGTTTCAACTTAACTCATATATATTTACTCCTATAAAGTTACCGGTTAGTAAAGTTGCTTGCCAATATTGTTATTATTTATAACATAGTTTTAAATTATACCGAATCTCTGAGTATTTAATATTTATCTACTTCTTTTCGGGATTTACCAACTCTACTTGCATGCTTTTCAAAATAACTTAAGAATAAATAAGAAATTTCCTTTGAACCTATTCAAGTGAAAAAAAAAATTCATTTCACTTAATTATCCTTTCAGCAATTTACCCATACTAATGCCCTTTCCATATCTTTAGAGTACATTCCCCACATTTCCTCTTAAAATTCTCCAATGAGACTTTTGCAGATTCCCTAGAATCCGTAATTCATTCCTATAAATACCCTTCACTTCTTCTCCTTCTTCATCAAACTTCGTAGAAAAAAACCTTAAAATCCAAAAGAAAAATCAAAAACAAAAATTGACCGTAACAATGAAACTCATTCACTTCCTCCTTCTACTCCTCCTCCCTCTCCTCTCCTCCGCGACTGCTGTCGGTGTTTGGTCACCGATTGGTAACCCAAAGGATCCTCACGTGATAGACATCGCGAATGACGCCGTCACACAATATAACTACCAAAATGGAACGAATTTACAACTCGAGGATGTCCTAAAGGGACAATCTCAGGTCGTCGACACCAATAGCATGAATTACCAGCTGACTCTTAAAACGTATGATGCCAAAGCAGCGGACGTCGCAGTAGGGATCAATTATTATCTGGCCAACATTTATGAAAACTATCCCCAAAATATCAAGCTTCTCAATTCGTTTGAGCCTATAAATTCTAGGTCGAATGCTTGCAATTTTGATATTTGTGACTAATGGATGTCTAAAGTTGATAAAGTTAAGATACATTTATGCCTATATGTGCAAGTACGTATCATTTCAATGCTTACATATTAATAATAAAGAGGTTTAAATGAACGAGTGGTTGCTTTTGATATTATTATATTTGCGAGCAATAAAGTTGTTTTGTGTTCTTTGGATGGAGAATAGTCAGGATATTTCCGTTATGATCCTAAGATGTAAAAAAACGTCTGGTGTACTTTTTTTTGTTTCACTAGGCTTTCCCTGCTCGCATGTCAAGTAGGATTAATCCCTCATTGTTCTGAAGTCCCATATAGGGGTAGATTGTTTGCCTGTGAAATTGCTCCATACACAAGGGCTAGGGAACGAACCCCCAGCCATTTGTTTAAGGGACAAGAGTACTTACCACTCACGCCAACTCGCCAGATTATCTAGTCTATTTATTTACTATAAAAAGAATAAGCATAAACACATCCTAAGATGTTGTTGATCCCTGATGTATGCTATTTATTGGTTATTTGTTTTAATCCGGTCAATTATTTTGATATTGGAAAGTTCATAATGGAACATACCAAACAAAAAATGGTTAATGGTGTCAAATATCATATGACATACCATCAACAAATTATTAGTAAAGGCCATCTGACTCAGTTGTGTGTTGAGCATCAGCATATTATTATGTTATACTTGAGTTGAGATGCCAAATTGTTGGTTTATTTTGTGGCAGATCATGATGAATCGAGTTGACAAATCTATCATAAGCATTATATCATCATATTGATAATGCATATGCTCCCATGGTTAATATGTATGAAACAATGGTTAATCGGACTTGCAATGTGGTTAATATTTGAGAACACAATATATGATCTTTAGTAGATACTTACGCAAACAACTTTTATTCTAAATCAATAAATTCTTTCAAATTTTTGCAACAGACTTACCTTCATATAAGCTACAGTTAAGTTTAGAATAAAGCCAAGGGTTTCTTCCTTTATTGTCCTATTTTGCCATCTTCATATAATGTCTACTATAAACCTTATGGTATAAACCTTACCAATACGTATCCTTCAATTTTATTGCTTTTAAGAGCCTAGTGAATGGCAGTATGCATGGCATCATTATTGATTCTTATGGTCCTGAGCAAGTCAGGCGGCCTGACCGAGCAATAGTCAATGAATCAATCTTGATTTCTATAACTAAATAAATTGGCACAAAACTCAACAAGTGACTGAATATATAAATTTGTCTGTTCTCTTATAATTTTTGCCTATTTATTGAATATATGGGTAATTATATTTTTAAACACTCGCTCCATCCCTATATATTCGAGTTCAAATATCAAAATCACGTACATTAACAATTTAATTGAGATTATTAAACATATTCAAATTTCAAAATAATTGTTTTTCTTAAATAATCGCAATATGTGTGTGAGAGAGAGAGAGAATGTTAAAAGTGATAGAGATGATGGGCGAAATAGAAAGAATTTATTAAATGAGCTAATAAGTGAGGCAAACTATTTCAAAAATTAACAAGAGATAAGGGTAATTTTTACCATAGATATATCCCCTAAGGATTTACTAGGTTTTTATTAGAAGTATTTTTATGATCAATTATACCTTGAATGTTACCAAAATGTAAGCTTTTTCATTTCTCCTGTGCATTAAGAGAATTTCACCCAAAAAGGCACTTTCACTAGAGCTAGGATAACTATAAAATGCATGCGACCCCTTCATGGCATCACAAAATAGGTGTTCTTTCTTTTGTCTACAAATAAGTCAATTTAGTTAGCCATATAAATGATCAAACTCAACACTTAATAACCTAACAACAACATTGATACATTTTGGTGATTTCCGTAAAATTAATTCTAAAAAAGTTCAGGAAACGTAATGACCATTATTCTTTTGCAACAGACTTACCTTCATATAAGCTACAATTAAGTTTAGAATAAAGCTAAGGGGTTTCTTCCTTCATTGTCCTTTTTTGCCATCTTCCTATAATGTCTACTATAAATCTGATGGTATTAAACCTTACCAATACGTATTCTTCGATTTTATTGCTTTTCAGAGCCTATTGAATGGCATTATGCATGGCATCATTATTAATTCTCATGTCCTGAGTATGTCTGGCGGCCTGACCGACCGAACAATAGTCAATGAATCAATTTTGATTTCTGTGACTAGTCGAACAGGCAAAAGCTCAACAAGCTAAAGTGACAGAAAAACAATTGTCCTATAACTTATAATTTTGCCTATTTATCAAATATATGTGCAACTATATTTTTTACACACTAGCTCCGATCCATCCTTATTATTGGAGTTCAAATATCAAAATCACATATATTAACAATTTGAGATTGATAAACATATTTGAGTCTCAAAATAATTGTTTTTCTTAAATCGTGATATGAGAGAGAGGGAGGGAGGGAGGGAGGGAGAATGTTAAAAGTAATAGTGATGATTGGCGAAATAGAAAGAATTCATTAAATGGTCTAACAAGTTGGGCAAACTATTATAAAAATCAAAATGAAACAAGAGTAATTTTTACCATTGATATATTCCCTAAGGATTTACTAGGTGTTTAATTAGAAGTATTTTGATAATAAATTATACCTTGAATGTTACCAAAATGTAAGCCCTTCCATTTCCCCTCTGCATTCATAGAATCTCACCTAAAAGGCATTACCACTAGAGCTGGGATAACTATACAATGCGAGCCCCTTCATGGCATCACAAAATAAATGTTTTATCTTTTGTCAATAAATTAGTGAATTTGTTTAGCCATATATATAAATATGATCAAATTTAACACTTAATAACATAATGACAACATTGATACATGGGAAAAGGACAAATAAGCTTTCTGAACGTCTAAAAGGACAATTAAGGTGGTTAAATTTCCAAAATTACAACCATGGTCACGGACATTAAACTGATATTGTTAAATGTAATAAAAAGATTGATTTGCCCTCCTCTCAAAACAAACAGACCTTCAAAACCCAACCCGCTTCGAACCCCAACCCTCTTCAAAGATAGGGCTAAAATTGTGCTTATATTATTTTTTTTTGTTTTATCATTATATAGACATACTCAAGGGTGTTTCTTATACTTCCCCATTTCTTAAAGAAAAATCGAGTTAGGGGTAAAATAGAAAAACACATTAAATGATAAGAGAACGTTACATTGAACTCTTATATTTTGAACTAAAATCATTCAAATTTTAAACTCCTATATATAACATAAGAGAGTAATCTAATATAGTTGTGTCTCAAAGTTTTAACTCCGTTCCAACTTAATTCATGAATTGATTGAGGCAATATTAATCCATTTTAGATTTTTTGGAGCGAAATTGGGACAAAAAAACTTTTAAGGTTAGATTCAAATTTTGTGTAATATATTATAGAGTTGTATATACAGCCCTATAATATATTATAGAAGAATTGTCTTTGTAATGTAAATTTATCTTAAGGATGTAAAAAAAAAGTTACATCGCCCTTAATATGTTATCCTTGGCCATGAAACTTTGATAAGCATTGTCTTTTAGGTATTTGAAAAGGGGTTGGGGTATAATATAAATCATTGGCCATTTTAAATTAGTAAGAGAGTATTACGTTAGTTAATCGATGGTACAAGATAGACTACAAGCAAGATTATAATAAATGTGCCATGGTTTCTTCCTTCAATAGGTGGACTACCCTCGTGCGATGCATAGCAGATGTTTTTATTTTTAATAAAATACTCCCTCCGGTTTATGATATAAGAGCCAAAATTTGAATAGTTTTGATCCAAAATATAAGAGCTTATTTCATATTCTCTTCTCATTTAATGAATTTTTTCTATTTTCCCCTAATTCTCTTTCATATTTATTATTGTTTATACATTTCTCACTCTCAAAAGTATTATAATAAATATGGGTAGTATTAAAAACAAACATTAACTCATGACACACCCAACTAATTTTTACATGTTTTCTTAAGAAATGTTTTTTTTTGCGACTGGACTCTTATTTAATGCATCGGAGGGTGTATCACATTCTATCATCATATGAAGGTATTTGGATGCTCCAACTTCCAAGTGAATATGAGTCATATATTTGATGGGAAAATGGTTTATTTGGTACATGATTTTGCTAGAACATTTAATAAAGGATCAAAACAAAGGGATATATAAGACATAGTTTTGTTTATAAGTTTTAGAACCATTATTTACTTAAATAAGCCCTGCATGGACGTAATCGACAGCCAAGAAAGCTCTTATGAAGCAAGAATATGACGTGTATTGTGCTCTCAGATATGTTATCCTTGCCCATAAAACTTTGATAAGCATTGTTGCCCTTTGAGGTGATTGAAAAGGTTAGGTTGTGGCGTAATAGCACAAAGCATTGGTCATTTTAGTAAGAGTATAATTAGTTAAATCGATGGTAAAAGATATAGCACAACCAAGTTTAGAATAAATGCAACACGTTTTCTTCCTTCAATGCAAAACCTTATGGTATAAACCTTGTTAGTGCTAATATTTGTGAATTTCATTTATTTTAATTTTAGACTATATTTGATGGCATCATTGATTTGTGGGTCTATGTTCTGAGCTAGGCATTTTTGTGACTCGACAAACAAGCACTACAGACAATATTGGAATGTGTGTGTGTGTTGTATCCAATATTCTTCCAGATTTCTGTGATATATTGACTCAATAATCAATCACTCATTGACAATATGGCCCGTCATAAATAAACATTTTTTTTAACAAAATTTTGAAATAAATGTTAACATTTTCTTTTAGATATTTTTTGTCACTAAACAAATAGAAATCAACATCCAAATTATCAATAAAATCAAAAGAAAAATAGAGTTAGGGGTAAAATAGAAAAAACACATTAAATAATGAGAGAATGTAACGTTGAACTCTTATATTTTGAACTAGAATTATTCGAATTTTGAACTCATATATTACATACGATAGTAATCTAATATAGTTGTGTCCCAAAGTTTTTACTCCGTTTCAACTTTACTCATAAATATTTACTCCTATAAAGTTACCGGTTAGTGAAGTTGCTTGCCAATATTGTAATTATTTATAACATAGTTTTAAATTATACCGAATCTCTGAGTATTTAATATTTATCTACTTCTTTTCGGGATTTACCAACTCTACTTGCATGCTTTTCAAAATAACTTAAGAATAAATAAGAAATTTCCTTTGAACCTATTCAAGTAAAAAAATCCATTTCACTTAATTATCATTTCAGCAATTTACCCACACTTATGCCCTTTCCATATCTTTAGAGTTCATTCCCCACATTTCCTCTTAAAATTCTCCAATGAGACTTTTCCAGATTTCCTAGAGTCCGCAATTCATTCCTATAAATACCCTTCACTTCTTCTCCTTCTTCATCAAACTTCGTAGAAAAAAACCTTAAAATCCAAAAGAAAAATCAAAAACAAAAATTGACCGTAACAATGAAACTCATTCACTTCCTCCTTCTACTCCTCCTCCCTCTCCTCTCCTCCGCGACTGCTGTCGGTGTTTGGTCACCGATTGGTAACCCAAAGGATCCTCACGTGATAGACATCGCGAATGACGCCGTCACACAATATAACTACCAAAATGGAACGAATTTACAACTCGAGGATGTCCTAAAGGGACAATCTCAGGTCGTCGACACCAATAGCATGAATTACCAGCTGACTCTTAAAACGTATGATGCCAAAGCAGCGGACGTCGCAGTAGGGATCAATTATTATCTGGCCAACATTTATGAAAACTATCCCCAAAATATGAAGCTTCTCAATTCGTTTGAGCCTATAAATTCTGGGTCGAATGCTTGCAATTTTGATATTTGTGACTAATGGATGTCTAAAGTTGATACAATTAAGATACATTTATGCCTATATGTGCAATTAAGTATCGTTTGAATGCTTACATATTAATAATAAAGAGGTTTTAATGAAAGAGTGTTTGCTTTTGATATTATTATATTTGCACACATTTATTATTTGGAAACTGTGGGTAAATTTATATGACGTTAATATTCTTGGTTATTAATCAGGTGCGTTTAATTTGTGAATTAATTACAACTAGATAATTACCTCTGTGGGATACACGGATCGTGTATTGTAACACCTCAAATTTCTAGAAGAATAAATAAGGTATAATATTTAGAATCTTATTGTTTAGTATTAAAGAAATTTTTGGAATAAATTTGGGAATTAAAACATATCTTGAGAAATTATATTATGACTCAAAATATCTTATCATATTCATCCTCACCCTTTTCGAATCTGTCCTTATCCTCAATTAATCTCATCCAGGCATTTAACCAAATATCTTCTTTTTTTTCCATTCAACTTTATTCCTCCAAATAAACCTCAATCATTCTTTTAATTATTAAGAGAAGATTATTTGAAATTATTCTTTGATTATTCATTGAATTTTTACTGATTTAATAGTCAATTATAGCAAATTATTGTGTAACATAGTGTTACTAATTCCCTAATTAACCTGTGACATCTCTTTTAGTTCAATAATATCTTTACTAACTATGATAGAAAAAGAAATTTCAATAATATCAATATCTCTATCATAGTTAGAAAAAGAATATCCTAATGATTAAAATATTATCCATGATAGAAAAGAATAAACTAATACAGCACAACTGCTATCATGGATAATTTATTGCTAACCATGTTAGAAAGGATTTGCCTAACATGGTTATTAAACAAAATTAATTGATATTAACCAATAAATAAATATGTATACATGCGGAAGCAGATGCAGACCTATACAAATTGGCAATATACACAACTAACTAATCTAAATAACCTTTGAAACCTAATTCCCTTTCCTGATGCTTGCGCCTGTGCATGAATACCTTCAAAAATGTCAGTAATCGTGGGATGAGACAATTTGTCCCAGTAATCACCGCTTAACTCACTATAACAGTGAGATGTGCGGTAGTGAGGGCGTCTAAAGGGTACCACAGTTTTAAAATCAATAATACATATATATATTTCTCATTTCCTTTCA
Organism: Mimosa pudica; assembly: GCA_029929735.1. Taxonomy (NCBI): domain Eukaryota; kingdom Viridiplantae; phylum Streptophyta; class Magnoliopsida; order Fabales; family Fabaceae; genus Mimosa; species Mimosa pudica. The sequence continues at coordinate 4,968,274 of JAKELP010000020.1, forward strand.
TCCATCACTTAAATCCTTCTGTCACGTCTCAATCAACTCAAATTCATCATCTCTACTCCCCATGTATCACTCAACATCCCTCAGTCAATTCCACACTAACTAAATTTCATCTTTCCATACTCCAATCAAATAATACTACCACAACAACCCTCACACTCGCCTATAGATGCATTGTGCCATCACGGTGCATTCATGCATCTAATCTTCACTATATGATTTGACACTGTGCCTCTCTCTACAAGGAGGAGGCAAATTTCCCTCTCTGGCAATCCCCAGAGAGGGAACCCCAATTCTGTTTTCCATTGCAGAATGGGAACGGTTGGGCTCTCAAATGCCTTAACAACCGTAAGGGCGGTTGGGCTCTAAAATGCCTTAACAACCGTAGGTCACTTCTCTCAATAAGTTAACCTATGATCCCCGATCCAATCAATCCGAAAAGGATCATCAGTACAAATAACTGTCGATTGGCCAATCGACAGTTATCATCGCGCGATGGTACATAAATCTCAGTGTCATGCAAAGCTCACCATATCCATATCCATCCGTTTCTATATTATCATTAATATCATGCAATCTCACCATTCCTTTCAATATATCAATCTACAATAATTGAACTCCTTCCCTCAACCTACTCTCAATATCCCTGTCAACAACCAGAATAATACCACACCAGGATAACAGTATATGTAAAATGTATAAAAATCTTTCATACAGAAATAATCGTGTTTAAAAGGCACCCGATAGCCTGTTTTATATAAAAATACCTTTTCAAAGATAATATATGTATAGAGAGGGTGAGAAAGGATTTTAAAAAAAATCCCCAACTAACATCACCCTCATTGTTATAGCAAGGTTAAGTGTGATTACTTGTCGCCCAGCAATTTTACACGCTTTTTCATCCTTTCTTTATGCCACAAACGCCATATCGCAAACAATCCTATAATGTAGTGCAGAATGATAAATTAGTATCATTCTACTTCATGTTTAACGTCTCTCTCTCGTATCCACATTACTACCCAATCCATTCAAATAATTCACACTTCCCTAATTTTTTGTAAGTTTGATTACTTTAGGATTTAAGACCTCTTATGATTCTAAATACACTTCATACATAATCAGTTTTAGATCATCAATTAAATAATCTAATTTAAATCCTTAAACACTTTCATTCATTCATGAAGGCACAAAGTCTCAACAACACTAAAACAAAACAAGCTTATAGCTTCCATTTATTCACTTCAAAATCAATGATAAACTTAATCAAACCATGAAACCAAGGACTAAACCAAGCTGATATTTCTTTTCATCTTTATTTGAATCAATCTATCAATAGAGCTTCCAATCCAATTCATTTATTCCACTTCGAATATTAACAAAATAGAACACCTATTCCTTTAACATACATATATTGCAAAATTTCAATCATAATAAACATGCATACAAATAACGAAGTAGATAAAACAAAATCTAGCATAATCAAAAGCCTTTTAACATATAGAAATACAAGAGTTCACAAAATTCCATTTCATATCTTAATCAAAACCTACACAAGGAAATCATGAATTCAAATTCCCCAATCTCAACCACAATAAATCTCAATCAAACCCAACTCAAAATCAGGTAATCCCAAACTTATAGACTGTTTATAATCAACTTAATGTGGTTTCAAAACAACAAAATAAAGCATAATAGCTATTGGGATCAGATTCTAAGAGATTTCCCCCAAACAGCACCAACAAAATACTTTCAATTTTTATTGGATCAAACCACTATCCACATCATATATAATAAACCCTTTACTCTTTTAAAAATCTGCACTCTATCCAGTCACCAATTACTCAAAACTTTCAAGCACTTACACTACCATTCACTCTCAAATCAGCCATCATTCAAATAGCTTCAAGGCTACTAAGTAATTAATAACTTTTACTGCAAAGCATAGAAACAATACCACCATTACTCAACAACATAATAACCTTTTCATGACTTTGGTCTATTAATCATAATACCTGAATCTCAACTTGAATTATTTCTATTTCCATATCCTTTTTGGCCAAATTAAAATGAACCAAGCTGAACTCAACTAAAACATTCTATTCAAAACATCACCACAGGCCATGACCAAAGTAGATCATTCAAGCCCAAGTACTTACTTAATTCTTCTTACAAAAGCATGAAATTTATTGACTCATGCACCAAAAATTATTTTTGTTTAATCACCCTCATCTCACATCCATGCATATCTCACTCAAACCAAAACCACTTCACTAAAGTCTTGGAACAAACAGAATTAACCTTCCAAATCCACTTCACTTTCTTTTCCAAAGTAAACCATATGTCATCCACCTATCCTACCATCTAAACCCTTCAAAACCATTCTCATTTTCTTAAAACTAATACTCCATACATCCCAAAATCCTTGAACCCATTTCATTAATCAATTCCTACTAAATCAACATAACCAATTTCATTATAACAAAACACAAACTATTACTAACAAATCTATTTCCATCCTCCTTTAACCATTTCCAGAATCCCATACATCTCTAAAACCAAGCTCTCAATTAAACATCAAATATTCAAACTTCCCTAGGCTTCCAAAAACTTTTACAAAACATTCCTATTGTTTTTCTAAATTTTTTCTCCACCATGATGTCATTCCAAAAATCTGTTTCAAAGTATCCTCTCATTTAACCTACCCAAAAACAATAATATGGCAACCAAAATCATTTAATTTCAATTTACACAAGGAAATCTTAAACACCAGCACCAATCGACTTCCAACCAGCCATAACAGTATGTATTTCATTTTAAATCGAACCAAGCAATTAACTAAACGAAGAAGCACAAGCTGCCAAACATTTGGATTCTTATAAACTACTAAAACTTCAGTCAAGGTTCAATCTCTCATTCAAAACAACAAGAATAAAAGCCAAGGTTTCAACTTCTACCTATTAAACAAACAAAACCCAAAAATTCAGTTTGGCCCTTACTCAAATCTCACCCAAAATCGCAGAGAAAAGTGAGGATTGGAGAAAAAGCTCACCAACAAGTTAAACCCGAGGTTGCAGATCCCAAAAGAGCTCGCTGTCGCCGGAAAATGCCGTGGCAGTGGTGGCCAGAAAAGGAACCAAGAGAAAAAAGAAAAATATAAGAAACTAACATTGAAAAGACTTGTAGCTCAAAACATGCACTAAAGGCCAAAGCTTTTACCTATTCTCGCTGTCAACCACCGTGGGGTCGCCGGAAACTCTCACCGCCACCGTCCACCATCGAGCTCGCCGGAAAACGAAAGGGATGAAGGAGCTGAACGGAAATGAAGAACGCGAGGGAGAGAAAGGGAGGCAGGTTTCAGCGAGGTTGAAAGATGAGAAAACAAAAAGGAAGAATGGAGAGGGAGGCCGCGCCGGTGCTGTAGTCGACGGCGGCTTGCTCCGCCGGTCCCTGCAGCTCCGGCGACGAGCAAAGAAGAGAGAGCAGGGAGAGTTTGGTGAAAGGGCGAAGAATGAGTGGAGGGAGGAGAAGGAAAAAGAAGAAGAAAATGAGAGGGCGAGGGTTTGTGTCGGCGGTTTTGTAAGGAGGGAGGGGAAGGGCATGTTTGGTTAGGTGAAATAAGGGTGGTATATGATAATTTGTAGCCCAAACTTGCCATAGTGTACTCTTTTAATTTTAAAACCATTTAAACCAGCCTCCAATCTCCTTAACCTTCAAAATATTTTGGGTTTTACCATTCCCTCATATTTCAAACTCTTCAATTTCTTAATTAATTATATGCACATTTATTACTCAAAATTTTCCAAATGTCCTAAAAATCACCAAAAATTCCTAAAAATTCCAAAATTTCCCAAAACACTCTCTAATCCTGAATTAAATTTTTCAGGATGTTACAATTCTCCTCACCTTTTAAGAATTTTGTCCCCAAAATTTACTAAACGTATTACCTATCACAAAGAAATTCACGCGTCAGTTCTGCATTCTGCATATTAACTCTAATCATTTCACTACAACTTAATACACTCAACGCCATATTTTTGTTAGAATCTTAAGTTTTGATGAAGACTAAAATATGAAAGAACAAGTTAAACACTTAGGAAAAATTAGGTTAATATAGAACCACGAGTAAGAGTACAACCGGATGTGGATTTACTTCCGGATGGACTAGGACTAGCGCTCGCGGATGAATGACTCATCCCCCAGCGGAAGCAAGTAGTACACTAAGTCATAACTCAGTCTAGGAACATTAGGAGTATAAAATCCTTGAGACTAAGTTAGGACGCAACCGGATGCAGGAATGCTTCCGGATGCTTAGTGACTAGCGCTGCCTGATGGCTTAGGTAACACCGAGCGTCAGTGAGTATAACTCTAAGTCATGACTCAACGTCCAGTAGGAGTGCTTCCGGATGTGGAATTGCTTCCGGAAGTAAGAGAGCTCCCTTAGACTAAATGAACTCCCACTGCATGTGACTATGTGTTAATATTGCTAGACTAATGTAACATAATGTTACAAATTCCCTAATTAATTCAATAATACCCTGACTAACTATGATAGAAAAATGATTTCCATAATATTAATAAATCTATCATAGTTAGAAAAAGGATTTCCTAATAATGATCATTATCCATGATAGAAAAGAATAAACTATACAACCTGAATACTATCATGGATAATTAATAGCTAACCATGTTAGAAAAGAATCACCTAACATGGTTAGAAAAATAAGCAACCTAATGTTCAATAATATCAAATACATATAAATATATGCGGAAACGAATGCAGGCCTATACAAATTGGCAATATACATAACTAACTAATCTAAATAACCTTTGAAACCTAATTCCCTTTCCTGATGCTTGCGCTTGTGCATGAATACCTGCAAAAATGTCAGTAATCGTGGGATGAGACAATTTGTCTCAGTAATCACCGCTTAACTCACTATAACAGTGAGATGTGCGGTAGTGAGGGCGTCTAAAGGGTACCACAGTTTAAAAATCAATAATACATATATACATGTCAAGTCTTTCATTCATCGTTCAAGTTCCCTCCATCCAAATCAATTCAAATTCATCATCTCTACTTTTCACATATCACTCAAATCCCTCAGTCAATTCCACATAACCAAATATCACCTCCCCAGTCTCCAATCTAATGCTACTACCACCACAACTCTCACACTCACCTATAGATGCATTGTGCCATCCCGGGGCATTCAAGCATCTAATCTTCACTATATGATTTGACACTGTGTTCCTCTCCATAATGAGGGAACAATTTCCTTCTCTGGCAATCTCCAGAGAGGGAACCCCAATTCTGTTTCCATTACAGAACGGGAACGGTTGGACTCTTCAATGCCAAACAACCGTAGGGGCGGTTGGGCTCTTCAATGCCAAAACAACCGTAGGTCACTTCTCTCAATAAGTCGATCTATGATCCCCGATCCAATCAATCCGAAAAGGATCATCAGTACAAATAACTGTCGATTGGCCAATCGACAGTTATCATCGCGTGATGGTACGTATGTATATTAGTGTCATGCAAACCTCACAGTATTCATATCCATCAATTTCAATCTCATCATCAATATCATGAACCATTATCAATCCCTTCACTATCTCAATCTCAACTATTCAACTTATTCCCTCAACCTAACTATCAACATCTCTCACATAATACCATCTGAACCTCACACATCATACCAGAATAAACATCAGCCAGGATAATATGTATAATGTTTCAAATTCCTTTTATATGAAAATAATCGTGTTTGAAAGGCACCCGATAGTCTGTTTTGTATAAAAATATCATTTTAAAGATAATATATATATATAGAGGGTGAAAAAGGATTTTACAAAATCCCTAACTAACGTCACCCTCAATGTTATAGCAAGGTTAAGTGTGATTACCTGTCGCCCTTTAGCAATTCTACGCTATTTCTCAACCTTTCTTCCTCGATGCCACGAAAGCCTACTGCATCCACTCCTATAATAATATATAGCCAAATGATAAATTAATATCATTTCCCTTTTATCGTAGTTCGACGTCTCTCTCTCGTTCTTATATGTTACTACCCAGCCCATATGTAATTATTCTATTCCTTGAAGTCATTATAATTCTTAAAGTTTATTCATTAAACATTCAAAGGTTTCTTGCAAAGTTTCAAGAATCCTCCAATCATTCAACAAACATTAATCAAGTAGCAACTCATGATCTAATTTTCAAATAGACTAAGAAGCTATCACAATTACGCCTTTACAATGTCATTCACAAAAGTCACAACATCAGTCCATCAGCAATAAAACAAGCATCAAGCAGAAAACAATTAATTATTGTTCATATAATTCAATATTAAATATAGCAATCATTTTGATGTTTATTAGCACCTCTTTAGGTCCACAATTTATTCAGCCACATGCAGCCCTCTTATCTACTTTCACCTTCACATGTTAATTTAGTACAGATCAGCACTTATGAACTTAATCATGTAAGATCAATGATTTTACATAAGGTTATTGAACTCAGCTTCAATGACATGTATACAGACCCAAACATACACAAATCAATTGTTACTCTTTCTAGTTTTTATCTCAATTCATATCAACCAGTATAAAGTCAGATTTGGATCACAATAAAAGAACAACAAAAAGAAGGACAATGTGCCCATACACTCCATTCACAAATCCAGCACAACACAGAACTACATAATGCCAAAAGAAAATTTGACTACTCATGCCAAGGAGATTAAGAATACTCTCCTAGTTACATACACTCAAAATCTTGATTAAAACAGAACATGTGATGCTCCTAATAGTAAGAAAGCACCACAATTCAGTTAATTGTAGTAGCATGGCAAGAACAAAAATTTTTAACACCTATATCCATCTACACAATTTGTTTTAGTCATTGTTGTACAATTATTAATATTCTCCCTACTTCCTTGAGTATACAACCATAACAAAATTCTCAACTATATATACCAGCATCCATTTCAACAACAATCGTTCTTTTAAAACACAAATCTTACCAGTAATCTTTACCATTCACTTGACACAATCCAAACAGAATTTGTTCTTAAATTAATTCACTAGAATCAGCTTCATAACACCACAAAAATTCAGGTTTAACAAAACAATATTCAGCTAAATCAAACATTTTTCCTAGCTGCTCAAAACTGAATCGTTCATAACAGTTTTGAGCTGAAAACATTTCATATACCATGTTTGCATTACATTTCATATTTCCTTCTTTGTCTAGGTTTAAACAAAAATGAAACCCATAAAATAAGCATTAATACCGACACTTACCACTTAAGCTATAATTACCCACGAGTTACTTCATGCATTAGTTTTAATAAACTCGGATTTGCCAATCAGACCCATGTTCGGCCAAAAGCAAGAATAATTTCCAACATTCACATTGCAACAAAACTCAAGCAATCAAACCAGCTCATACCGAACTAATACTTAATTAAGCTTTTACTGCAACTAAGGATAACTGGCAAAACATTCATGAATCAAACGAGCACTCATTATTCATAGCTTAATTAACTGAAAACTCAAAATACCTGAAGCCACAAATTCCCTCAAGGACCATTTAACGCATGGACAACATTGACAACTTATGTGGCCTTTTTCACAAACACCATCCAATCAACAATATCTATAATTACATTCTCTCTTAACCATTTAAAAATTCAAGCTTTTGCTTCATTGTTCTTCATTCCAACACTCAAAATCCAACATCAATTTTCAGGCAATAGAAAAAGAAAACAACAATAGAATTTACTTCAAACCAATTCAGCAGATCAAAGAAACAGTACAAGCAATCAACTTTATTATAATCTTATCTAAGTTAATTTGAAGATTAAACCCAAAATCCCAAAATCCAACTCCAAACCTCTCACAACAGTGGTAATCGCAGACAATGGAAAGAGAACTCACTTAAGTTCAAATCCAACTTGCAGGCTCCAATGAAACTTGCCGTCGCCGGTGAACGGGCGGAGGAAGCCGCCGGAGCTTGAAGGAACAGAGGGAGGGATTTCGTTTTGGAAAGGGAGGAAGATAAAGTGAGGAATCAACTTGAAAGGAATAAAAGAAATGATTTGAAGAACAAAAGAAATGCCAAAACTTACCATTTGGCGTCGCCGGCCGCCGTGGCTTGCCGGAGAACAAGGAAAGCGAAGACATGGGAGGAGGAAGAATAGAGGTCGACGGTGAGGGAAGAGAACCCGAAGATTGAGGTGGTGGTGTGGCGGTTAGGAAGGGAGAAAGCCGCCGCCGCCGAGCCTCGCCGTTGCCGTTGCCGTCGCCGGATTCAGAGGGAGAGGACGAAGAAGAAGGCGGAGGGAGGAGGAAGGGTTTTTTCGGGTGAGAAGGAGGAGGGAGTCGATTTTTATTGATAAGGAAGGAGGGAGGGCGTGTTTGGTTAGGGAGAAATAAGGGTGATTTTTGATAATTAAAGCCTAAACTTGCCATAGTGTACTCATTTTGATTTAAAACCACTTAAACCAGCCTCCAATCTTCTTAAAATTCAAAATATTTTTAGCTTTACCATTCCCTCATATTTCAAACTCTTCATTTCTTAATTAATTATATGCACATTTACTGCTCACAATTTTCAAAATGTCCCCAAAAATCACCAAAAATTCCTAAAAGTTCCAAAATTCCCAATTTCTCCATTTATTATTTCTCAAAACACTCCTTGATCCTGTATTAAATTTTTAGGATGTTACAACTAACGTTCAAGTGCAGCACACTGAGTGATGTTGCTTCCGGATGTGGATTTGCTTCCGAATGCAATCAGAATGTCAGAACATACAGCAGTGCAGTGTCAGAATGCTTTTTGGCAGAGCAGAGGTGTCAGAGTTGCTTTTCAGAGATAAAGCAAAGTCAACCCTGCTGAGCATTAATGGAGCATTAATGAGCAACGGTAATATGGGAATAACGGCTACATTCAAACGGCCTTGTTACCTACCAAGAGTGAGAATACTTGAAGACTATAAAAAGAAGCTCATCTTCATTTATGAAGGTTGATCGAACAACTTGAAGAAATCACAGAAATCTAGAGAGAGAAACTGAGAATACTCTTCAAGCATTCAAGGCTGCCCAGAAAAGCAAGAGAGCACTTAATACATTGAGAGTTCTTTTCATTTATTCATCTTGTACTCTTTGTAGTTAAGTCTCTTCATTTATTGAGAGCATTCATTGTACTTAAGTGAGTAACATCATCTATTCTTAGAGAGAATTCTTGAGAGAATCATTTGTACTTAAGTGTTTATCACAATCAGTTCATAGAGTGAACATATTATCAAATCCTCTAATTGATAGAGGCTGTTCTAAAGCTTGGTGCTTGAAGAACAGTATTGTAACATTACAAAAGTGAGGGGGAGTATTTAGAGGTTTTCTAAATCTCCAAGGTTGCAAGTGAGCTCGTGTAAAACTTGCGGTTGTAAGGTTGCAAGTGATCCCGTTGTAAAACTTGCGGTTGTAAAGGTTTGCAGGTAAGCCCGGTGGAAAACCTGTGGGTTGTTAGGTGAACCCGTGTTCGTAAAACCTAAAGTGTAAAGGCTTTCTTGTGCCTGGTTTAAACAAGAAGTTTAGTGGATTGAAAATCTCAGGTGAAGCCTGGGGACTGGATGTAGGTCGGGAAGTGACCGAATCAGGATAAATTTGTGTGTGCTTATTCTGATTGTTTAATCTACACATCTCAAGCACCACACCACTATATACTTACTTGTGCATGGGATGATTAATCGTCACTCTCATCAAGCACAAGAAGTAAGGTTTTAAAACTGAGAATTTTATAAGCTTTATTCTGACACCCAATTCACCCCCCCTCTTGGGTGACAGCCACTCATTTCATTTGGTATCAGAGCAAGGTCACTTGTTTAAAGGATCTAACGATCTCAAGTGCAAAGACCATGGCTGACTTGGGTTATAAAATATTTTCTGAAAGTCTTAATCCTACTATTCCACCTGTGTTAGAAAATATTGATTTTTCTCTATGGAAAGCTAGGATGAAAAATTTTATGCAACCCTCCAATCTCAAAATGTGGGATGTTTTTAGAAAGGATTTTGATTTCAAACCAAAAAGGGACTGGACGAAAAAGAAAAGAATTTATTTTCCTTAAACATTAGAGCAATGCAAATTTTGTACAAATGCTTAACTGAAAGTGATTTTTAGAAAATCAAACATTGCTCTAGTGCTAGAGATATTTGGCACACCCTTGATGCCATGTATGCTTCTAATCATTCCCTTGGCAGTAAAGCTGTCCAAAGCTCCTTTTGTGCCCCTTGTGGATCAACTGATGGTGAGCTACAGGAAGCTGATATTGAGGAAGCTAGCACCAGTGAAGAGAGTGTCGATCTCTGCCTAGAAGATTCAGAAACTGAAGAAAATGAGGTACCTGAACTTGAACTTTCTGAATTGCAAGACACTTATAATGAGTTACATATTGAATTCTGTAAACTTGCAAAAGAAGTTCTAGGCTTAAGGAAAAAGAACAGGAAACTAGAGGAATTCATTGCTGCTTCTACATCCAAGGTTTCCAATGTTCCATCCATAGAAGAACAGCTATCGCTACCGATAGCTAGTTCCCTACCGGGAGCGGAAGCTCCAACATGTTCCGAACATTGTTCCAATTGTGAATCCCTATCAAATGAACAAGAAAAGTTTTCAAAAGACCCTGGGACTTCAAAAGTTGGTTTAAAAGAACAAAGAGTCTTTGAAAACAAAATTGACCAACAAGATAATGATAGGAAATCCCATTCTGAATATCATTCCATTATCTGTCATTATTGTGGAAGATCAGGTCACATTTCTCACACATGTAGTCTTAGAAAAAATTTACATGTGAGAAATAAATTTGTATGGATCTCTAAAGGACAAGTAAGGTCCAGCGCTTACCATGTAGGACCCAAGTACAAATGGGTACCAAAACTCCCTTCTAGTGCCTTACTTGTGCAGGAAAGATCAAGAGTTCCTCTTGCACCAAAGAAGAAAACTCGTGGTGATATCACTGCTGCAACCACCTGGTCCAATCATAGGAAGCAGTGCGCCACCACAAGGAACAAAGGTTCTATCTCAAGGATGAGCTATCACAGAGTTCCACTCAACTATCGTGAGAAGAACAAGAGAGTGAGAATTCCTCGATCAACATGGAGAAAGGCTAGGAATTCTGTCACTCATAAGACAGTGCTTCACGCCAAGGATAAGTATAGAAGATCTCCTTGGGTAAGCAAGGGATCACTTAGGGTCGAAGCATGCGATAGTAAAATCTCCTATGCAAATGTTAGATGGGATTATTGAGATCTTACATTAAGCATCTTAGATATGAACATTATAGAAGTAAGTTTAAAGAAATTCACAATGTTCATAATCTACATGCTATCTATGACTATCATGATCAAAAAACTATGTATATCCCTGTGCATATAGCCATGACAGATTCACAATGCCATACACATAATGAATAACCTTTAAGTGCATGTGAATTATACAAACTGACCAGTCAGATCCAAGTTTGGATACTGGAAAACAAAGGGAACTATTTGGTATTTTGTAGGAAAGGAGATCCGAAGGAATGACAAGACTTGACTGTACCTCATCTGAGCAATTAGACAAATCTTGATGAGCTGCTCTTCACGCTTGGGTCTTGCTGCTGCCCTTGAAATGGAAAGAACCCTTGCATTGCCTGTCAAAATCAAGCAAGCTACTGCTGGACGCGAATGTAGCCTTGGTGATGACATTCTTACCCACTCCTCTACTTATGTGATTATCTGGGTAATGAATGCATGTCACTCATTCCATCGGCAATTGACATTCATGTGTCTAAGGATAAAAGACAAGTTGCTTTATGGAATGGATGTGAAGAACATGTAGCGCCTAACTACATGACTAGCTTAACAATTTTTTTTTTGGGTTTATAATATTTGTGCATATCAAATCATTTCCTTTTTGAAAAGGCACCATTCACAAAAGAAAATAGTTTCTGCATTCATTTTGACTTTTGAAAGATTTTTGAAATGCAAACTTTCAAATCAAAGATAGCGTGTGCTACTGATGAATCATAAAACATCTTGACTATCTATCATAATATTGACCTTTATTAGTCATCAACTAGAATCTTGTGTTTACAAACTGATCATAAATATTCTTAGCGATAAACTGACTGACTGTGAACTCGAGCAATAGTTTTTAATCACATCTTAAGTCTCCATCTACTAATGATCTCAGTTCAAGCCTGTGGTTAAGTATGTTGACAGATTATGAAAGCTTGAACGATGTGGATGTACAAGAGAGAACGTCAACGAGTATGCTCTTTAACAAGATGAGAAGAAATGGATGTTCTGAATTCAATCTTGAGGAAATCTCGTCAAATCTATATGAGCATTTCTTTCCATTACTCCTTCTGTTGTGCATTTTAATGGATAGTCTCTCTTGTCGGACATACATTAGGAATCTTAGGAAATGCCTTGAATTAATTTCTGCAAAATTTGATAAATCCAAGAGCAAATGCCAATAGGATAGAAGCCTAAGTGAGTGTAGATAACTAGGCTGGAAAGAACTATTAAAAATCTCTACCCACTGAAAGCCTTATATCCTGGCACATTATCACAAGCCTAGTACAATCTGAATTAAGTTCAAAGTTTGTTGAAATCCTAAGAACAATGAGATCATATTAAGCATATTTGAAAGAACTTGAGCTAAGATTTGAAAATTATTCTTGTGATCACATGCTGAGAATTTGGTTGTTTTGGAATCTTGATTATGGACATTAAAGTTTTTTTTAATTTCATTGTGTTGACAATTCACATGCTCTCATAATCTGACATGAACATTCCTAAGGTATATTTATTGAACTATATGTGTTTATGAAACTCCGAAAATATACAATCTGTTCGATACTCCCTGTACTATCACATTGGTACTTATCCAAGAGAGTATGAGTAAAGTTCATGACTTGATAGTAAAACCATGTGAAATTGTGAACTAAATCTGTTTTCACTTTATTAATACTCCTGTTTTACCAAACCAACCAGCAAGCACATTTTCTTAATATTATGATATTGAGACGATTAACATAGCTTATGACTTGGAAAGTCCTCAGCATGTACACTAATGTTAAATCTTAAGTTTTTCCACTGACCATCCGGAAGCGCATATGCTTCCGCCAGCACCTGCAGGTCCCCTAGTGAAAAGGCCATAAGAACTGTCAATATTAAATCTCTAGTTTTTCACATCCGGAAGCGAATCCACTTCCGGTAGCATTTACAAGAGATACCCCTCAACCTGAGCTAAGATGGCAATCGCAAGCAAATCTGCTATCGATAACAAGGATTGCTGTCGAATCATGAAAGTTTTTGCAGGTTCCCTGGTATGGAAGCTATGGGCTATCAATGTTAATTCTTAAGTCCCTCACTTCCGGAAGCGGATTCACATCCGGAAGCGTGTGCGAGAATGCTCTCTCAACTTCAGACATATTCACCAAACCTCTGGGGGTTGATCAATTTACTTTTATAAGAAGAAATTTGGGAATGGTAAACTCAAATGAAGTTTAACCTTCAGAATAAACCTATGCTTAATGGTTAAAACTTGCAAACTGTACTAACTTAGGCATCGAAGTGCCAATCTTTAGCCTTACAGGTTCCCAATGTTAAATCTTAAGTAAGTCCAATCGGAAGCAAAACCACTTCCGGATGCTCTTTTGCTGAGGCTGGGTGATGACTCAAAGCAACCGGGAGCGCCAGTGTCTAGGTAAAAGACACGTCACTTCACCAAACGTTTCATCTTCCTCCACAGGAAGTTGTGCCCCCTCTGACAGTGTGAAGAGACACGTGTCAAAAAGGTGCGCCGTTCCAATTAAATGTTTACGTTTTCCCATGAACAAGCGCATGCTTCAATGAAGAGTCATCATGAGCATTTCATCGGTTGTGACTTTGCATAAATAGGAACCAACAGTCATTTTTCTTTTCACTTTTCACTTGTACAAATTTCTTGCACCCAAACTCTCTGAAAACATTCTTGGTGTTCATCATCACATTCATACTGTTCTTCATCTTTCTCTTCATCTTCTGCATCTCTGTGCATTTCATTACATACATTCCACTCAAACCCTATACCATACACAAAATGGTCGGATCTCACGAATCAAACCCCAACCCTCGGATAGCAACTTCCTCCAAGAAATCAAAATCTGGAAAATCTGGGCATTCGAAATCTGGGAAATCTGGGCAAGTGCATGAACAGTCTGGGAAATCTGGGAAAGTGCATGAACATTCTGGGCAATCTGGGCAACAACATGAACACCCAAAGAAAAAGGGCAAGAAGAGGGTTTAGTTTAGCGAAGAGCCTTCATCCAAGCGACAGAGAGTGGAGGATGATCCATTAGTATACAAGGATGGGCCGCTGGAGATTGTTAGTTCCAAGTTTGAAACAACAAAGCCCTACTTCACACATGGGATGTTCATTGACTGGGTTAAAATTGAAGAACTGGGTTTTTGCCATTTGAAGGAACATCTCCAGAAGTACATGTGCTGGCTGGGGATCAACAGTCAGTACAACATCAACGTGCTCAGGGTGTTCTACCAGTCTCTCACAGCCAAAGTCAAGTACAAGACGGTGAATGGGAAAGAGACCGTTCGGAGAGTCAACTTTAAAGCCACAGTGAGGGGGAGGACAATTAATTTTACTTGGAGAGATATCAACGACCTGCTCGGGGTCACTGAGGCAAGCATGAACAAGTGGCTCCACCCTGAAAAACTAAGCCAGGAGGAGCTTGAGAGTGTATATGAGACCAAGGGGAAGAAGGTCTCTGCCATGTCTGACTCCAACCGAGTACTTCAATATATCTACTCGCGCTTGATGACTCATAGGGGGGGAACTTCAACGAGTTCACCCAGCTTGACAACCCATGGCTCCCCAGGTTCCTCACCAAGCAGCCAATCAACCCTGGGCAGATCATTAGTTTGGAGCTGCACAGGTGGTGTGACTCCAAGGATAAGAAACCTGGCCATCTTCCCTATCCTCAAGTCATTGCTTTCCTCCTGCAGAAATTCTTGATAAAATCCACTGAGGAAGATGACAATATCCCATGCCTGCCCATAGGATCAGCAAACATCAGCAAGATGGGGATCAGGTACACCAAGCCGGCAAGGGCCACTCGATCTGGATCTCAGGCAGGGAGTGCCTCACACACAACCGCTCCCTCTGCGTCTGGAGCAGGGGACCAGGAAGTGGATTCTCATGCTGGTCCAAGCCGTGCCCCGAGGGTGTCAGCTGCAGTAAAGGCATTTGCTGAGGAAGTAAAGGAGGAGATCATTTTTCGGCTGGCTGATTCTTTGGTGGCTCCCCTTCGTGATGAGTGTGACACTGGCTTCCAGCAGCAGGAGCAGAGGATCCAGGGCCTCGAGAATCGCCTAGGAAGGGTCGAGGCCAAATTAGACCTGTTACTTAACCACTTCCAAATTCCTCAACCTCTTGCCAACCTTCCACCACCTCCTCCTCCTAACCCACCTCCACCTCCTCCACAAAATGACCAATCTCACCCACCTCCACAGAATGATCCGCCTCCACCCAGAAATGACCATCACTCATCACCTCACAACTCTCCTGACTCATCCCCTCACAACACCCATCAGAACTCACCTCAAGTCTCCCCTCGCCAATCACCTCATAACTCACCTTCACCTCACCTGTAACATTCTGTTACTAATTACTTAATTAACCAATGATATCCATTTTAGATCTAATAACCTCTTTACTAACTATGATAGAAAAAGGATTTCCATAATATCAATGTTCTATCATAGTTAGGAAAGGAATTTCCTAATGATTAAATACTATCCATGATAGAAAAGAATTTCCTGATACAACCTGAACACTATCATGGATAATTAATAACTAACCATGTTAGAAAAGATTTGCCTAACATGGTTATTAAACAAAACTAATTGATATTAAACAATAAATAAATATATATACATGCGGAAGCAGATGCAGGCCTATACAAATTGGCAATATACAATTCTAAATAAACTATATCACCTCCACTACCTAATTCCCCTTTCCTGAAGCTTGCGCCTGTGCATGATTACCTGCAAAAATGTCAGTAATCGTGGGATGAGACAATTTGTCCCAGTAATCACCGCTTAACTCACTATAACAGTGAGATGTGCGGTAGTGAGGGCGTCTAAAGGGTACCACGACTTTAAAAACCAGTAATATGTATATAACCAAATCTTCTTTCATTCATCACTCAAGCCCTTCATTCACATCCAAATCAAAGTCAACATCATCATCTCTATTACCATATCCCACTCAAAATTTCTCAATCGATCCCATTCCAACAAAACCTCATGTCTCCATCTCCACTCTGAGTACTTTCACTATAACTCTCACACTTACCTATAGATGCATTGTGCCATCAAGGGGGCATCCCAGCATCTAATCTTCACTATATGAATTTGACACTGTGTCCCTCTCCATAAATGAGGGGACAATTTCCCTCTCTGGCAATCTCCAGAGAGGGAACCCCAATTCTGCTTCCATTACAGAACGGGAACGGTTGGGCTCTCCAATGTCAAACAACCGTAGGTCACTTTCTCTCAATAAGTTGACCTATGATCCCCGGTCTAATCAATCCGAAAAGGATCATCAGTACAAATAACTGTCGATTGGCCAATCGACAGTTATCATCGCGCGATGGTACAAATATAAATCAGTGTCATGCAATGCTCACAATATCCATATCCAACAATTTCAATCTCATCATCAATATCATGCACTTTTACCTTTTCCTTTCAATACCTCAATCTCAACTATTCCATCTAACTAACTATCAATACCCCTAACAGAATAATATATGAACCCCTCACATCATACCCAAAATAAAACCAATCCAGAACAACCATCCACACCAGCCAGGATAATACATATAATGTTTCAAATTTCTTTTATACGAAAATAATCGTGTTTGAAAGGCACCCGATAGCCTATTTTGTATAAAAATAATCTTTCAAAGATAATATATATATATAGAGGGTGAGAAAGGATTTAACAATCCCCAACTAACGTCACCCTCAATGTTATAGCAAGGTTAAGTGTGATTACCTGTCGCCCATAGCATTTTGATGTTCTTCCTTACCCTTCCTTTACCATGCCTCGTGGAATATGTGCGAACACATCCTTTCCTATTATTACACCATGTAATAATAGTAAATCAATAATAATTCTAAGTCATAGATTACTTAACGTCTCTCTTGTATCCTATATTACTACCCCTGCCCGTATGAAATTATATTCTTTGTCTTAGAAATCTATTTTCAATCTCAAGCAAAGTTCACAAACAATTAATCAATGTTATCCAACTATCAATTCATCAACATCCAAATCAGATTTTTGATTCACCAATCATTCATCAACTTGTCGAACATTTGGCATTTATCAAATCATAATCAATATGAACCTCTCAGTTAAACTAGTTCAGCCATTGAAAACTACCAGAACCATTTCAGAGTTACATGCATAAACCAAATCAGCATTCACATTCAAATAACTTGTTTTAGTTAGCCTTTAAAAAAAATTTCTTTTCTTTAAATCTCTTGTTCAGTTTGTGTAGCAGAGAAGACATAAAATTCCTCAACAAACCCGTTCAGCCATTAACCTATTAAGTAGAGAACTTCGGAAACATTACATATCATCAAATACACATTTTTTTTTCACTCATGTAACCAATATAAACCTGAACCCATATATATACTCAGCTGTTTTGAAATCAGAAATCAATGTGAAAGTTAATGAAACTACCATAACCACTTATACACATATAGTCCCACTTCATAAGTCATAAAGCAAGTAAGATTTCACTCCAAATAAACAATAACATGCATCCATTTCTTCCACAATTTCATTCAATTCAAATAGTAAAAGGTTCACAAATGCATTCATTTAAAACTTCTTCAAAATTCAGCTTGGTCCATGAAAGAAACAAGAACAGAAATTCATGTATCAACATGCGATTCAATTCCATCAAGTCAATTGAGACAACTAAATAGACCTCAAATAAAGTGATATAGCTTTATAAATTTTCATATGCAACCTAAAAAAAACCTTTCTAACTCTTCATCTAAAGCTGTAAATCACAATTGAAAACATCTCAAGCACATAACCTATTCGGACATTAAGAAACAAACCCATAACAGTAAACTTTGAGAAATTTACAACCTACACACCACTATAACATACAAGGCATAATCCCAATTTTTGTTCAAACCTTATTAATCCTTTCTCCTCAACAACTTCACAAATTACATCTATAAATTCTATTTTATTTCAAACATAACAACACCCTCATGAGCAACCAATCATTGACAAAAATTAAGTGCATATAAGGACAACCACATATATTCACATAGCTAACACCAATCACCCCTTTCTGCCATTTACTTATTCAAGAAATAAGGAACAAAAACAATTTTAGCATACATGCAAATACATTACAGCCCCAATCATAATTCAATAACAAATGTCCACAACTTCCTTCATCACCAAAATACACAATAATGCAAGGGGATAAAAATACCAAGATCACATCAAAAGCATCAAATAAACAAACAATATATATTGATTCCCATCATATGAAATCACCATTTGAACAATTTCAGGAACCCCAAACAGTATGTAACACGAATAGAAAATAGGGGAAATAATAAGAATTTTTTTTTTAAAGCATCAAAAACTTCAAAATCAAACATGTAGCACAACCTTTAAACTCCATTCCACTTCTACCTAAATAAATTAAAGATTTTTGAACCCAAAATTCCCTTAAACCCGTCAGATTTAACATCCCAAAAGTTAGGGTTTCATAAAAATTTCACTAGACCTTCAATTAACCTTCAAATCCACTCATGAACATGAAGAATCTAAACTTAATTTGTGTTTTTGTTGATTATAGAACCAAAATAGAAAAGCCCCTTTCAAACCCTAACTACCCTTTCTTCTAATCTCGCGGAAAAGGAGAGAAATTGAAGGAGAGAGAGCTCACCTAAAATTGTTTTTGGCCTTCCACGCCTCGTCGGAGCTCGCTGTCGCCGGACACCGCCGGACTCGCCGGAAAAACGAAGAGAATGATGCTGGACTTTGAAGGGGTAGCAAGAAAGGTAAGGGAACTCGATTTTTGGAGGTTTGAGAGGAAGGAATGAAGTGAAAATCCAAGAAGGGTGAGGTTGAGAGTAGGAAAATGCAATGGGTGTGTGTGTGGTGGAAGGAGAGTAACAAAAATGGTGGGAGGGAGGAGTGTGTTCAGCCGAAAATGATAAAGAGAAAATGAGGAAGGGAGTGTTTGGCTTGGTGTTTTTATTTGATAGGTTATTGTGATTTTAGTCAAACTTACTATAATGCCCTCTTTTAATTTAAATTCACAATCTCCATAACCCTTAAAATATTTTAATTTCGACCAAACTCTCATAATTCCTATTTCTTTAACTATTTAATTAATTATTTTAGGCATTTATTTTCTCAAAACTTCCAAAATATCCAAAAATCCCTAAAATACATACCAAATATTCTAAAAATTCTAAATTTTCTAATCCTGTTTTAAATTTCAAGGATGTTACATCACCCCTCTCCCAACCACTTACAATCCTCCAACCCACTCCCTCACAACCCTCCTTCCATTCCCGACGCTCTTGGATTCTTCTCTTCCACTCACCCCCTTAGCCACATATACCTGAGAGATTTCCCCCGCCTTCAGAGGTTACCTGAAATAAACATGCCTTCCACCCCCTATTCATCTACCTACCCCTTCGACGGCCTATTCACAAATCCCTCCTGGTTCCCTAGCCCCACTCCTTCACCAGAATCCTCACCCCCTTCCTCACCTGACACTTCACCACCCAAGAAACATGGCCCTGAACCTCCACCATCCTCCTCACCCAATCCTTCCTCCCTGGCCCTCGCCCTTATTGATGATGCCAAAAGGGGGAGAGAAATCCTAACTCAACCCTCCTTATGGTTAAATGAGGATATTGCTGCTGCACTCCGCCGAGCCATGGATCTGAAAAGAATGGGTGGAGCAGAAAGTCTGATTCGTGGGGAAGCCTTCAGATTCATGCAACAACATTCAGCCAGGAAAAAGTCTTACTTGGAAATGGTGTTGGTTGATCAGCCTGTTGTGACTCCACCATCTGAGCCTGAGCCTTCACCCACACCTGAGCCATCCACTCCATCTGCACCCACTGAAAATCTGATCGATGTGCTTCGCATGAAGTATGGTCTTAAGAAGCCAGAGCCACTTGTAAGAGTGGTAGCAGTGCCAATCCCTCCCTCTGAGCCTGCTCCTGTATCTCAACCACTCAAATTCAGCAAGTCAAGAGTTAAGGCTGTGGCTAGAAAGAAGAATGCTTCCTCCAATGCATCCTCAGAGAGTGAAGAGGAGTCAGATGCTGCTCCTAAGAATACTGAGACTGAAAGGGTGCCATTGCAAGGGGAAGCTTCCGAGCCTCTGTCCTCCACTCAAGAGCAACCTCAGGAAGTACCACCAGAAGTGGTTGTCAAGCTAGAAGTGGAAGACATGACACCCGAAGAATTTGAACGCTATGGATACACTGATAGACTCACTCAAGAGCAATTCTTCGTCCTGGATGCTGAGAGGGCTAATGCTAAAGCGAAAGGGAAAGGGAAGGCAGACCTATCTCATGATCCTACTTTCTCAGCCTGGAATGTCAAAGTCAGAGCTGTCCATCTTCCTCATGGATCCATTCCAATCACAGACTCTGAGGAAGGAAGGGCTCTTGGTTTGAATGAGGCTAGTGATCTGAAGAGAGCCATCGCTGAGTCCCTTGAGACGGAAAGACTCAGAAAAGAAAATGAGGAGAGGGAGCTACAAGCCATTCTTGCCCAGATCGATCAACAGCAGATGAATGAGATGTGGGCCAAGGCAAATGAGGAGTTTGAAGTGTGCCAAAGAGAGAAAGAGAGGAACAAGAGACACAAGCTTTAGAACCCCAACCTCTCATGCATTTAACTTAGAATTTTTCTTTTCATATTTCTCATGCATAGTTATCTGCTTACTTGTATATCTGATTATTGTTATATTCCTAACTTGTAATTGATTTGCTTATAATGAAGATTATCCTTGAGTTAATGTGTGTTTTTATTTGATTAATTCTTTAAAATGAACTTGATTAGATAACTTAGTTTGTCATCATCAAAAAGGGTGAGAATGTTAGAATCTTAAGTTTTGATGAAGACTAAAATATGAAAGAACAAGTTAAACACTTAGGAAAAATTAGGTTAATATAGAACCACGAGTAAGAGTACAACCGGATGTGGATTTACTTCCGGATGGACTAGGACTAGCGCTCGCGAAATGAATGACTCATCCCCCAGCGGAAGCAAGTAGTACACTAAGTCATAACTCAGTCTAGGAACATTAGGAGTATAAAATCCTTGAGACTAAGTTAGGACGCAACCGGATGCAGGAATGCTTCCGGATGCTTAGTGACTAGCGCTGCCTGATGGCTTAGGTAACACCGAGCGTCAGTGAGTATAATTCTAAGCCATGACTCAACGTCCAGTAGGAGTGCTTCCGGATGTGGAATTGCTTCCGGAAGTAAGAGAGTTCCCTTAGACTAAATGAACTCCCACTGCATGTGACTATGTGTTAATATTGCTAGACTAACGTTCAAGTACAGCACACTGAGTGATGTTGCTTCCGGATGTGGATCTGCTTCGTGATGCAATCAGAATGTCAGAACATACAGCAGTGCAGTGTCAGAATGCTTTTTGGCAGAGCAGAGGTGTCAGAGTTGCTTTTCAGAGATAAAGCAAAGTCAACCCTGCTGAGCATTAATGGAGCATTAATGAGCAACGGTAACATGGGAATAACTGCTACATTCAAACGGCCTTGTTACCTACCAAGAGTGAGAATACTTGAAGACTATAAAAAGAAGCTCATCTTCATTTATGAAGGTTGATCGAACAACTTGAAGAAATCACAGAAATCTAGAGAGAGAAACTGAGAATACTCTTCAAGCATTCAAGGCTGCCCAGAAAAGCAAGAGAGCACTTAATACATTGAGAGTTCTTTTCATTTATTCATCTTGTACTCTTTGTAGTTAAGTCTCTTCATTTATTGAGAGCATTCATTGTACTTAAGTGAGTAACATCATCTATTCTTAGAGAGAATTCTTGAGAGAATCATTTGTACTTAAGTGTTTATCACAATCAGTTCATAGAGTGAACATATTATCAAATCCTCTAATTGATAGAGGCTGTTCTAAAGCTTGGTGCTTGAAGAACAGTATTGTAACATTACAAAAGTGAGGGGGAGTATTTAGAGGTTTTCTAAATCTCCAAGGTTGCAAGTGAGCCAGTGTAAAACTTGCGGTTGTAAGGTTGCAAGTGATCCCGTTGTAAAACTTGCGGTTGTAAAGGTTTGCAGGTAAGCCCGGTGGAAAACCTGTGGGTTGTTAGGTGAACCCGTGTTCGTAAAACCTAAAGTGTAAAGGCTTTCTTGTGCCTGGTTTAAACAAGAAGTTTAGTGGATTGAAAATCTCAGGTGAAGCCTGGGGACTGGATGTAGGTCGGGAAGTGATCGAATCAGGATAAATTTGTGTGTGCTTATTCTGATTGTTTAATCTACACATCTCAAGCACCACACCACTATATACTTACTTGTGCATGGGATGATTCATCGTCACTCTCATCAAGCACAAGGAGTAAGGTTTTAAAACTGAGAATTTTATAAGCTTTATTCTGACACCAAATTCACCCCCCTCTTGGGTGACAGCCACTCATTTCATTTGGTATCAGAGCAAGGTCACTTGTTTAAAGGATCTAACGATCTCAAGTGCAAAGACCATGGCTGACTTGGGTTATAAAATATTTTCTGAAAGTCTTAATCCTACTATTCCACCTGTGTTAGAAAATATTGATTTTTCTCTATGGAAAGCTAGGATGAAAAATTTTATGCAACCCTCCAATCTCAAAATGTGGGATGTTTTTAGAAAGGATTTTGATTTCAAACCAAAAAGGGACTGGACGGAAAAAGAAATGAATTTATTTTCCTTAAACATTAGAGCAATGCAAATTTTGTACAAATGCTTAACTGAAAGTGATTTCCAGAAAATCAAACATTGCTCTAGTGCTAGAGATATTTGGCACACCCTTGATGCCATGTATGCTTCTAATCATTCCCTTGGCAGTAAAGCTGTCCAAAGCTCCTTTTGTGCCCCTTGTGGATCAACTGATGGTGAGCTACAGGAAGCTGATATTGAGGAAGCTAGCACCAGTGAAGAGAGTGTCGATCTCTGCCTAGAAGATTCAGAAACTGAAGAAAATGAGGTACCTGAACTTGAACTTTCTGAATTGCAAGACACTTATAATGAGTTACATATTGAATTCTGTAAACTTGCAAAAGAAGTTCTAGGCTTAAGGAAAAAGAACAGGAAACTAGAGGAATTCATTGCTGCTTCTACATCCAAGGTTTCCAATGTTCCATCCATAGAAGAGCAGCTATCGCTACTGATAGCTAGTTCCCTACCGGGAGCGGAAGCTCCAACATGTTCCGAACATTGTTCCAATTGTGAATCCCTATCAAAGGAACAAGAAAAGTTTTCAAAAGGCCCTGAGACTTCAAAAGTTGGTTTAAAAGAACAAAGAGTCTTTGAAAACAAAATTGACCAACAAGATAATGATAGGAAATCCCATTCTGAATATCATTCCATTATCTGTCATTATTGTGGAAGATCAGGTCACATTTCTCACACGTGTAGTCTTAGAAAAAATTTACATGTGAGAAATAAATTTGTATGGATCTCTAAAGGACAAGTAAGGTCCAGCGCTAACCATGTAGGACCCAAGTACAAATGGGTACCAAAACTCCCTTCTAGTGCCTTACTTGTGCAGGAAAGATCAAGAGTTCCTCTTGCACCAAAGAAGAAAACTCGTGGTGATATCACTGCTGCAACCACCTGGTCCAATCATAGGAAGTAGTGCGCCACCACAAGGAACAAAGGTTGTATCTCAAGGATGAACTATCACAGAGTTCCACTCAACTATCCTGAGAAGAGCAAGAGAGTGAGAATTCCTCGATCAACATGGAGAAAGGCTAGGAATTCTGTCACTCATAAGACAGTGTTTCACGCCAAGGATAAGTATAGAAGATCTCCTTGGGTAAGCAAGGGATCACTTAGGGTCGAAGCATGCGATAGTAAAATCTCCTATGCAAATGTTAGATGGGATTATTGAGATCTTACATTAAGCATCTTAGATATGAACATTATAGAAGTAAGTTTAAAGAAATTCACAATGTTCATAATCTAGGACTTAGAAATTCACAATTTAATAATGCAACTTCCATGAACCTCCATTTCTTGGTATGTACAATTTAAGCGGTTGATGACTTATAAATAGGACCGGAGGGAGTATATAATAGATGGTACAACGACCCACAATACTAATTTTCTTAGATTCGTCATGTTGCTATTAAATAGAACTCTTTTAAAAATGTGAACACAACTCTCCCAAATTCCAATACTAAAAAGAATTCAAAAGCAAAATGCTACTCAATCATGTTGCCATCTTCCTATAATGTCTACTATAAATCTGATGGTATTAAACCTGATCAATACGTATTCTTCGATTTTATTGCTTTTAAGAGCCTATGGAATAGCATTATGCATGGCATCATTATTAATTCTCATGTCCTGAGCATGTCTGGCGGCCTGACCGACCGAACAATAGTCAATGAATCAATTTTGATTTCTGTGACTAAATGAACAGGCAAAAGCTCAACAAGCTAAAGTGACTGAAAAAAAATTGTCCTATAACTTATAATTTTGCCTATTTATCAAATATATGTGCAATTATATTTTTTACACACTCGCTCCGATCCATCCATATATATTGGAGTTCAAATATCAAAATCACATATATTAACAATTTGATATTATTAAACATATTTAAGTTTCAAAATAATTGTTTTTCTTAAATCGTGATATATGAGAGAGAGAGGGAGGGAGAATGTTAAAAGTAATAATGATGATTGGCGAAATAGAAACAATTCATTAAATGGTCTAACAAGTTGGGCAAACTATTATAAAAATCAAAATGAATCAAGAGTAATTTTTACCATTGCTATATTCCCTAAGGATTTACTAGGTGTTTAGAAGTGTTTTGATGATCAATTATACCTTGAATGTTACCAAAATGTAAGCCCTTCCATTTCCCCTTTACATTCATAGAATCTCACCTAAAAGGCATTTCCACTAGAGCTGGGATAACTACACAATGCGAGCCCCTTCATGGCATCACAAAATAAGTGTTTTATCTTTTGTCAATAAATTTGTGAATTTGTTTAGCCATATATATAAATATGATCAAATTTAACACTTAATAACATAGTGACAACATTGATATATGGGAAAGGACAAATAAAGCTTTATGAACGTCTAAAAGGATAATCAAGGTGGTTAAATTTCTAAAAGTACAACCATTGTCACAGACATTAAGTTGATATTGTTAAATTTAATAAAAAGACTTATTTGCCCTCCTCTCAAAACAAACGAACCCCAGTCCTCTTCAAAACCCAACCTGCCGCTTTGAACCCCAGCCCTCTTCAAAGATAGGGCTAAGATTGTGCTTACATTATTTTTTTTGTTCGTTTTATGATTATATAGACATACTCAAGGGTGTTTCTTATACTCCTCTATTTCTTAAAGAAAAATCGAGTTAGGGGTAAAATAGAAAAAACACATTAAATGATAAGAGAACTTATCATTAAACTCTTATATTTTGAAATAAAATCATTCAAATTTTAAACTCTTATATTACATAAGTGAGTAATCTAATATAGTTAGTTGTGTCTCAAAGTTTTTACTCCGTTCCAACTTAATTCATAAATTGATTGAGGCAATATTAATCCATTTTAGATTTTTTGGAGCGAAATTGGGACATAGAACTTTTAAGGTTAGATTCAAATTTTGTGTAATATATTATCGAGTTGTATATACAGCCCTATAATATATTATAGAAGAATTGTTTTTGTAATATAATTTTATCTTAAGGATGTAGAAAAAAAGTTACATCACCCTTAATATGTTATCCTTGGCTATGAAACTTTGATAAGCATTGTCTTTTAGGTATTTGAAAAGGGGTTGTGGTATAATATAAATCATTGGTCATTTTAGTAAGAGAGTATAACGTTAGATAATCGATGGTACAAGATAGACTACAAGCAAGATTACAATAAATGTGAAATTGGTTTCTTCCTTCAATAGGTGGACTACCCTCGTGAGCATAGTAGATTTTTTTTCAATAAAATGCTCCCTCCGTTCCGTAATATAACAA
The DNA here is from genome assembly GCA_029929735.1 of Mimosa pudica. NCBI lineage: Eukaryota > Viridiplantae > Streptophyta > Magnoliopsida > Fabales > Fabaceae > Mimosa > Mimosa pudica. The sequence goes on from JAKELP010000020.1 coordinate 4,994,618, forward strand.
CTCAAAATTTGAATAGTTTTGGTCCAAAATATAAGAGCTTATCTCATATTCTCTTCTCATTTAATGATTTTTTCTACTTTACCCCTTATTCTCTTTCATATTCATTATTGTTTATACATTTCTCTATCTCAAAAGTATCATGATAAATATGGGCACTATTGGAAAACAAACATTAACTCAAGACACCCAACTAATTTTTACATGTTTTCTTAATAAGCGTTTTTTGCAGCTGGACTTTTATAATACAGATTGGAGGGTGTATCACACTCTATCATCATATGAAGGTATTTGGATGCTCCAACTTCCAAGTGAATTTGAGTCATATATTTGATGGGAAAATGGTTTACTTGGTACATGATTTTGTTAGAACGTTTAATAAAGGATAAAAACAAAGGGATAAGACATAGTTTTGTCTATAGGTTTTAGAACCATTATTGACTTAAATAAGCCCTGCATGGACGTAATCGACCGCCAAGAAAGCTCTTAAGAAGCAAGAATATGAAGTGTATTATGCTCTCAGATATGTTATCCTTGCCCATAAAACGCTGATAAGCATTGCTCTTTGAGGTGATTGAAAAGGTTGTGTTGTGGCGCAATAACACAAACCATTGGTCATTTTAGTAAGAGTATAATAATTAGTTAAATCGATGGTAAAAGATATGGCACAAGCAAGTTTAGAATAAATCCAACACGTTTTCTTCCTTCAATGCTTGCTTGTAAACCTTATGGTATAAAGTATAAACCTTGTTAGTGTACTAATAATTGTGAATTTCATTTATTTTAATTTTAGACTGTATTTGATGGCATCATTGATTTGTGGGTCTATGTTCTGAGCAAGTCATTTTTGTGACACGGCAAACAAGCACTACAGACAATATTGGAATGTGTGTGTGTGTTTCCAATATTCTTCCAGATTTCTGTAATATATTGACTCAATAACATTAATCAACCACTTATTGACAATATGGCCCGTCATAAATAAATATTGTTTTTAATAAACTTTGAAATAGACAAATGTTAACAACATTTTCTTTTAGATATTTTTTTGTCACTAAACTAATAGGCATTAACATCCAAATTATCAATAAAATTAAAAGAAAAATAGAATTAGGGGTACAATAGAAAAAACACATCAAATAGTGAGATAATGTAACGTTGAACTCTTATATTTTGAACTAGAATCATTCAAATTTTAAACTCATATATTATATACGAGAGTAATCTAATATAGTTGTGTCCCAAAGTTTTTACTCCGTTTCAACTTAACTCATATATATTTACTCCTATAAAGTTACCGGTTAGTAAAGTTGCTTGCCAATATTGTAATTATTTATAACATAGTTTTAAATTATACCGAATCTCTGAGTATTTAATATTTATCTACTTCTTTTCGGGATTTACCAACTCTACTTGCATGCTTTTCAAAATAACTTAAGAATAAATAAGAAATTTCCTTTGAACCTATTCAAGTGAAAAAAAATTCATTTCACTTAATTATCCTTTCAACAATTTACCCACACTAATGCCCTTTCCATATCTTTAGAGTACATTCCCCACATTTCCTCTTAAAATTCTCCAATGAGACTTTTGCAGATTTCCTAGAGTCCGTAATTCATTCCTATAAATACCCTTCAATTCTTCTCCTTCTTCATCAAACTTCGTAGAAAAAAACCTTAAAATCCAAAAGAAAAATCAAAAACAAAAATTGACCGTAACAATGAAACTCATTCACTTCCTCCTTCTGCTCCTCCTCCCTCTCCTCTCCTCCGCGACTGCTGTCGGTGTTTGGTCACCGATTGGTAACCCAAAGGATCCTCACGTGATAGACATCGCGAATGACGCCGTCACACAATATAACTACCAAAATGGAACGAATTTACAACTCGAGGATGTCCTAAAGGGACAATCTCAGGTCGTCGACACCAATAGCATGAATTACCAGCTGACTCTTAAAACGTATGATGCCAAAGCCGCGGACGTCGTAGTAGGGATCAATTATTATCTGGCCAACATTTATGAAAACTATCCCCAAAATATCAAGCTTCTCAATTCGTTTGAGCCTATAAGTTCTAGGTCGAATGCTTGCAATTTTGATATTTGTGACTAATGGATGTCTAAAGTTGATAAAGTTAAGATACATTTATGCCTATATGTGCAAGTACGTATCATTTCAATGCTTACATATTAATAATAAAGAGGTTTAAATGAAAGAGTGGTTGCTTTTGATATTATTATATTGCGAGCAATAAAGTTGTTTTGTGTTCTTTGGATGGAGAATAGTCTGGATATTTCCGTGATGATCCTAAGATGTAAAAAAAGTCTGGTGTACTTTTTTTTGTTTCACTAGGCTTTCCCTGCTCGCATGTCAAGTAGGATTAATCCCTCATTGTTCTGAAGTCCCATATAGGGGTAGATTGTTTGCCTGTGAATTTGCTCCATACACAAGGGCTAGGGAACGAACCCCCAGCCATTTGTTTAAGGGACAAGAGTACTTACCACTCACTCCAACTCGCCAGATTATCTAGTCTATTTATTTACTATAAAAAGAATAAGCATAAACACATCCTAAGATGCTGTTGATCCCTGATGTATGCTATTTATTGGTTATTTGTTTTAATCCGGTCTATTATTTTGATATTGGAAAGTTCATAATGGAACATACCAAACAAAAAATGGTTAATGGTGTCAAATATCATATGACATACCATCAACAAATTATTAGTAAAGGCCATTTGACTCAGTTGTGTGTTGAGCATCATCATATTATTATGTTATACTTGAGTTGAGATGCCAGATTGTTGGTTTATTTTGTGGCAGATCATGATGAATCGAGTTGACAAATCTATCATAAGCATTATATCATCATATTGATAATGCATATGCTCCCATGGTTAATATGTATGAAACAATGGTTAATCGGACTTGCAATGTGGTTAATATTTGAGAACACAATATATGATCTTTAGTAGATACTTACGCAAACAACTTTTATTCTAAATCAATAAATTCTTTCAAATTTATGCAACAGACTTATCTTCATATAAGCTACAGTTAAGTTTAGAATAAAGCGAAGGGGTTTCTTCCTTTATTGTCCTATTTTGCCATCTTCATATAATGTCTACTATAAACCTTATGGTATAAACCTTACCAATACGTATCCTTCAATTTTATTGCTTTTAAGAGCCTAGTGAATGGCAGTATGCATGGCATCATTATTGATTCTTATGGTCCTGAGCAAGTCAGGCGGCTTGACCGAGCAATAGTCAATGAATCAATCTTGATTTCTATAACTAAATAAATTGGCACAAAACTCAACAAGTGACTGAATAAATTTGTCTGTTCTCTTATAATTTTTGCCTATTTATCGAATATATGGGTAATTATATTTTTAAACACGCGCTCCATCCCTATATATTCGAGTTCAAATATCAAAATCAAGTTCATTAACAATTTAATTGAGATTGTTAAACATATTCAAATTTCAAAATAATTGTTTTTCTTAAATAATCGCAATATGTGTGAGAGAGAGAGAGAGAATGTTAAAAGTGATAGAGATGATGGGCGAAATAGAAAGAATTTATTAAATGAGCTAATAAGTGAGGCAAACTATTTCAAAAATTAACAAGAGATAAGGGTAATTTTTACCATAGATATATCCCCTAAGGATTTACTAGGTTTTTATTAGAAGTATTTTTATGATCAATTATACCTTGAATGTTACCAAAATGTAAGCTTTTTCATTTCTCCTGTGCATTAAGAGAATTTTACCCAAAAAGGCACTTTCACTAGAGCTAGGATAACTATACAATGCATGCGACCCCTTCATGGCATCACAAAATAGGTGTTCTTTCTTTTGTCTACAAATAAGTCAATTTAGTTAGCCATATAAATGATCAAACTCAACACTTAATAACCTTATAACAACATTGATACATTTTGGTGATTTCCGTAAAATTAATTCTAAAAAAGTTCAGGAAACGTAATGATCTTTAGTAGATACTACTAGGTAAAAATAACTCTTATTCCAAATCAATAAATTCATTCAAATTTTTGGCTTATAAATTATGTAAGCATGAAGGGATTAATTTTAAGGCATAAATAAAGAAAGTTTAACCTTTATCCTATTCGAAGAATTTAAAATAAAAATTTCTAAATTTTAAGATAGATTTAATAGTCATGTCAAAAGCATGGTGAATGATCGATAATGTATCTTTAGGTATTTCACGTGAGGGCTCTTTTGGTTGCCAGGAATTGAGAAATGGAAATGTAACCAGGAATTTAAAATGGTAATTTACATATATATCTCGGGACCCACAAGTTTTCTCTTTCCATGATGTTGTAAAAGCCGGACCGGTAGGCGAGCCGGAAAAGGCTCCGGGTCATGGTTCAACACGGTCGAACTGCTAAAACCGATGGTTGGACCGGGTAACCGTTGATCCGAAATGTGAAGCGGTCGATGGTTGGACAAGTCCAACCGTCCGGTCCGGTTTTTACAACACTATTCCATCTCACAAACTTTACTTTCCCATCATTACCTAATTTATCTTTACTTTTCCATTACACACTTTCAGTCCAATCAAACGGGCTAGTTAAAGTATCCTGCTCTAGAATTATATTTGTGGGTTGAACCCGTAATATCCAACTATACCAAGGGCAAATACATTTCTTCCCAAAATAAATAGGATGCCTATCTTCCTCATTTCATTACAATTGCAAAAGAAAATTCCAAAGCAAACTGTATAGTTGACTCCTCATAACTGACCGTGACCAACATATCACTCCTCCTCCTCCGCTACATACTCCTACTTTCCCTTCTCTTCCTTCCTCTCTACGCCGTCATCCCCGGTGGCTGGTCACCAATCACTAACCTCGAAGATCCAAGTTGAAGTTGGAGAAGGTACTTAAGGGGGAGATGCAGGTGGTGGCAGGCATGAATTACAGCCTGGTGTTGGCCACCAAGGATGGATCGGTGACCAAGAATTATGAAGCAGTTGTTTGGGAAAAGGCTTGGCAGCATTTCATGAATCTTACTTCGTTTGAAGCTGTTCAAGGGTAGTTCCTAGATTAATAGGATTCTGCTGATTTTATTTAAGCTTTGTGTTCTTTCCTCTTTGTTTGCTTTTGTGCTTGTGTTTGTTGTGTGGAATTATGATTTCCCGTAATCTTTTCTCTCGTCATGTGCTTTTTCTTTCATTTTGTGAATTGCATGTTGTCCTTTTGTTTTGCCGGAATGCTAAAATAATAAACTGAACATATTCTTGAGAAAGAGATGGAGGTTAGAAATAAATATAAATGGTTAAGGCTTTTTAGCAATGTAACGTGATTTTAACCAATTTAACTAACATTATTAATTTAATCAAAACATGTCAATGGTTGATTCATTTAGGAAAGGGAAAAAGACAAATAAAGTCTTCCCAATTGGTAAAACGACAATTGAGGTTACTAAATTGTAAAAAGGACAAGTTGGGTCATATACACCTAATACATGTAACATCTTATTACTTAATCCCTAATTAAATAATGATATCCATTTTAATCCTATAATGTATTTACTAACTATGATAGGAAAAGGATTTTCCATAACATCAATATATCTATCATAGTTAGAAAAAGAACATTCTAGTGAATAAAACATTATCCATGATAGAAAAGGATTTCATGATAAAATATAGATGCTATCATGGATAATTAAAAGCTAACTATGTTAGAAAGGATTTGCCTAACATGGTTAATAAACAGAACTAATTGATATTACGCAATAAATATATATATACATGCGGAAGCGAATGCAGACCTATAAATTGGCAAAATACAATTCTAAATAAACTATACAATCTCCACTACCTAATTCCCTTTCCTGCTGCTTGAGTCTGTGCATGAATACCTGCAAAAATGTCAGTAATCGTGGGATGAGACAATTTGTCCCAGTAATCACCGCTTAACTCACTATAACAGTGAGATGAGGGCGTCTAAAGGGTACCTCATTTTAAAACCAATAATATATATATATATATATATATATATATATATATATATATATATCCATGTCAAATCTTCTTCCATTCATCACTCAAATCCCTCATCAATTCCACATTAACTAAATATCATCTCCCCAGTCTCCAATCTAATGATAATACCACCACAACTTTCACACTCACCTATAGATGCATCGTGCCATCACGGGGCATTCAAGCATCTAACCTTCACTATATGATTTGACACTGTGCCCCTCTCTATAATGAGGGGGCAATTTCCCTCTCTGGCAATCTCCAGAGAGGGAACCCCAATTCTGTTTCCATTGCAGAACGGGAATGGTTGGGCTCTTTAATGCCAAACAACCGCAGATCACTTACTTTCTCTAGTAAGTAGACCCATGATCCCCGGTCTCTAGTCCGAAAAGGATTAGTACAAATAACTGTCGATTGGCCAATCGACAGTTATCATCGCGCGACGGTACATATGTATATCAGTCATGCAAACCTCACAATATTCATATCCATCAATTTCAATCTCATCATCAATATCATGCATTATTATCATTCCCTTCACTATCTCAATCTCAACTATTCAACTTATTCCCTCAACCTAACTATCAACATCTCTCACATAATACCATCTAAACCTCTCACATCATACCAGAACAAACACCAGCCAGGATAATATGTATAATGTTTCAAATTCCTTTTATACGAAAATAATCGTGTTTAAAAGGCACCCGATAGCCTGTTTTGTATAAAAATACCTTTTTAAAGATAATATATATATATATATATATATATATATATATATATATATATATATATATATATATATATATATATATATATATATATATATAGAGGGTGAGAAAGGATTTTAAAAAATCCACACTAACATCACCCTCAATGTTATAGTAAGGTTAAGTGTGATTACCTGTCGCCCTAAACACTGCGATGTTCTTCCTTACCATTTCTTGAAGATGTTCTCCAAACACTTCCCTTTTTAGTTCCTCCTATAATGATAGGATACAAATGATAAATTAATATCAATTTCACTTTATAACACTTTAACGTCTCTCTCATATCTCATAGTACTACCCATTTTCCCCTCTTCTTAGTTATATTATTTTAGAAAGTCATGTGGATTCCTAAGTACATACACATCACACACATACATGTCAATTAACATCGCAATACTTCAAAGTCCAGTTAAGCACAATTAGAGAAATACCAAGGAATTGTAAAACCATTCCTTATATTTCGCAAATACACATGTACAAAATTTATCACCATCTCCAATTCATACTAGCAGCACTCAAAAGCATAAGGATAACAGTTTTCCAACTAAATTAGTCTAGCCATTAGAATATAATTAACAAAGGACTTAGCATATCCATGCATTCACAAGAATGACCAGACTTATTCCAAAGTACATTTGAATCGCTATTTTAATCAACTAACCACCAAATTCAAACACCCATCTCCGAAGTCTATTCAGCTAGTATATAAAATGGACACCTAGTATCCCACATCAGTATACAAACACTAAAACATACCTTAATATACTTCAAAATTAGAATTGAGCAGGACACATCATCATTCACAAACCCCAACAGATTCACCATGCAACAACACTCAATTTTTATGTTCTAAATTCAAACTACACTTATACTCATCATAATACTTATTTATATATTATCCCAATAAAGTTCTCAATCATCATTTTCTTTTTCCTTTACAACACATGCCTATCAATACAGAACCACGTCTCTTTGTGAGCCAAAAATAAGTTACATTCATGATTTATTTTACTCCACACTCCAAACAAGGGAGAGAATCTTAGCCAAGACACAACAAAGAACCAAAACCCCCAAAACTACCAAAATTTACTTCATCCACGCAGCAAGGCAAAGAAATTAGACTCTTTCCCATTAAAAATCAATAAGCTCCAAAAATTTAATAGCACATAGAACATTGGAAAGACTTAACCAAACAAACCAAGTAGATCATTCAAGCCCAAGTACTTACCTAGTCCTTACAAAGCATGAAATTATTGACTCATACACCGAGAATTCTAATTCTTTAATCACCATCATCTCACACCCATGCATATCTCACTCAAACCAAAAACCACTTCACTTAAGTCTTGGAACATAAAGAATTAACCTTTCAAATCAACTTTACTTTCATCTTCAAAATAAACCATATTTCATTAAACTATCCTACCATCTAAACCCTTCCAAACCGTTCTCATTTTCTTAAAACTAATACTCCTTACATCCCAAAATCCTTGAACATTAATCAATTCCTACTAAATCAACATAACCAATTTCATTCTTATAAAACACAAACTATTACTTGCTCCCACCAAATCTATTTCCATCCTCCTTTAGCCATTTCCAAAGTCCCATACATCTCTAAAATCAAGCTTTCAATTAAGCATCAAATATTCAAACTTCCCTAGGCTTCCAAAAACTTTTATAAAAGATTCAAATTGTTTTCTAAATTTCATCTTCTTCATGATGCGATTAAAAAGTCTACTTCTAATTATCCTAAATCCTTATGGTTAGAAGTTCCTCTAATTTCACTTACCAAAAGCAATAATATAACACCCACCATCACTTATTTCTGGTTTACACAAAGGGATTTTAAATAAACCAATACCAACAAATTTTCAGCAAGCCATGAGTGTATGTATTTCATTATAAACCAAGTCAAGCAATAGCTAAACGGAGAACCACAAGTTGCCCGAAACTTGGGTTTTCATAAAATGCTACAAACTTCAACCAAGGTTCAATCTCTCATTCAAAACAACAAAAATAAAAGTTAAGTTCCAGCTGCTACCTATTAAACAACCTAACCCCATAAATAAAATCCAATCCTGTATGATTTGAAATCAAAGCAGAAAATACAAATACTATCACAAGTCCAATCAAACAAACATCATAAACACAAAGTTTCAGCCAAAATAGAGTAAAACAACTTTCAACAAATAATTACAACTCATAAATTTGACTCACAAGCTTCATAAATTCTATAGTCCTTCTTTTAAATGAATCTTAATCATAGTATAAGGCCTTCCAGACCAGAAAATCATATCCAACAACAAAGAAGAGAAACAAATCACAAACAATCAACTAGAACTTTGTTTTTCATGATTATTGAACCCAAAATCCCAAAATCCAACTCTAACCCTCTCACAATCAGTGGGAAAACGAAAGAACTAAGGTACATAATGGCGAAAAGAGCCTCACCAGAGTTTATAGTCGAGCCTACAAGTATGAACAACGGCATCTCCGCCGTGAATCGCCGACGAAACTCGCCGGAAAATCGCCGCTCAAATGTGAAGACCGAACAGAAAATCAAAAGAGAAAGGAAGAGTGAGAAAATCGAAGTTGGAAAGGAAAATAACTTAAGAAAACAAAAGAAATGGAAGAGCCTACTTCACCCGCCGTCATCCGCCATGTCTGCCGCCGTTCGCTGCCACTGAGCCGTCGTTGAAGCTCGCTCAGATCGGAGAGGAGAGGGGATGCGAAGGAGAGAGAAGTGGGTCGGCTTAAGAGAAGGAGAGATGAAGGGGACTGATGTTGAGGGAGGGGCCGGCGCTGCCGTCGCCCATGGCCGCCGGGAAAGGAAGGAACAAAGAAGAAGGGAGGGATCAGATGGGATGAAGAAAATGGTGAGGAGTGAAATGTGTGTGTGGATGTCGGCCAAGAGAAGAGGAAAGGAGAGAAGTAGTGAAATATTAGGGTTTTAGTGCAAATTACAAAATTGCCCTTCAATATTCATTTATTTACTTTTCCTTTTTAAATCCTACCTTAAAACAAATAAGATAAATAATCTATGCACCAACTTATGTATTATCTTCCACCATAGTATTACCTATGTCATTGACTATGTTTCATAATATTTGCAATGTAAAACTCAACCTCTAACTATTTTCCTTAATTTCTAAGGAAAATAGGTATATTTATTTCTCAAAAATGTATTTATTTTCCAAAATGCTTCCATTTTATAGGAATTTCACTTTGAAGCTCCCTAAACTCATAATTACTTCCCAAAATTAAATCTTAAATTGTCACTAATCGTTAATTAAATTTTTAGGATGTTACAATACACATTAACAAATTTGGGCAAATGACTCAAATGCCCTTAAAAACACACACTTACCTCACCCTCACAAAACACACAATTCGATTCTCACCCCACCCTCTCCAACCTCAAATTGTTAAGGGCATTTGAGTCTTTTCTCACAAATTTGTTAATATGTATTAGGTGTCTATGACTCATCTTGTCCTTTTTACAATTTAGCAACCTCAATTGTCCTTTTACCAATCGGGTAGACTTTATTTGTCTTTTTCCCTTTAGGAAAAGTAGAGAGTATATATCTTAAAAGTTAATTGGAATGATCCTTGTGGTTTCATTAGAGATTAGAGGAAGTAACTTCTTGATAGTGGCTTTGTTGAAGAAATAGAAGAATACTGTCATCAAATACAGAAAAGTTTTAAAGAATCAGTTGTCAATGGTAACTTAAAGCTTTCAGGTTTAGATCTGAAGATGTTGCATTTTGTAAACTGATGGTGTGAATCGCTTTAAAATAAGGGAATTAGTGAGGGAAAAAAGCAGAGAGGGCCAAAGCAAAAGAAGGGGAAGAAAATAATAGAGAAGATATGCCGGATAAAGTTGTTGCATGTGGAGCAAGTCAATGGGTCAAACAGAGTAATTGTGCCCGCATCAATTTAGTCTGGACTCTGAACTCTGGACCCCTATCCCCAAAATTGATATCAATCAAAAATGTATTCAAACAGATCAATGCTTCCTTTGTTTGTTTTCCTATAATGAATTATGGATAATAACAAAAATAAATTCCCTTGGTGAAGTATATACTTCAGTTTGCATCAATTTTTCCCTTGCATCAAATCTTCGTTTGTCGTCATTTTTTGCTACAGCTTTTTTTTTATTACACTACAGCGTTTATTTTGGTTCAACAGAAAATGCTGATCCAGTAATTAAATACTGAAGGTGATCCTATAATTAAATGTTGATAAAAATGGCTAAAATTTAAAGTATAAGAATGATTATACCTAAGAACAAAAATTTTAATTTATTTAACATGCATTTAAATATAAAATTATTATGTAAATTTGTTAAGTTAACAATTTTAGTTAAATTAAGTTAACTACTTCTCTCTCCAGTATGTAATATATGAGCCGAAAATTTGAATAGTTTTGGTTCAAAATAAAAGAGCTCACCTTACATTATATTTTCATTTAATGCATTTTTCCTACTTTATCCCTAACCCTCTTTCATACCTATTAATATTTATGTACTTTTCTCTCAATAGTGTCAAAAAAATATGGGTAATATTGAAAAAAAAACATTAACTTCGAACACCCAACTTTACATGTTTTTTTAAGAAGCATGTTTTGGTGGCTAAGCTCTAATTTACGGACCGGAGGGAGTATAACAAAGAAAAAAATTTAAAATGTCATTCAAAATCAAAACTTAAAAAAATTATAAAGATACTTCAAATAATACTCCCCACAACTCGATATATATGAGCTCAGCCATCAAAACACACTTATTAATAAAACATGTAAAAATTTGTTGGATGTCTGTAATTAATTCTTTTTCCCCAATATTTCCATATTTATTATTATGATATGTTTTAGTGAGAGAACTAAATAAGCATTAATAAATATGAAAGAGAATCAGAGGTAATTAAGATAGGAAAAGAACACATTAAATTAAGAAAGAATGTAAGATGAATCCTTATATTTTGGAAAAAAAAACATTCAAATTTTGGACTCTTATATTACATCTACAAGAGGGAATATAAATTACCAAATCTATACTTTAGTCTTCTCTTGTAATTACGAAGAGCAGTACCACCTGTACAATATTTTTAATATCATTAGGATGTACACACATAGCCATATTGGAAATGGATAGAGGAACCATACTTTTTCGTCCTACTCCTTTCGATATTTAATATAAGAGCCCAAAATTTGAATAGTTTTAGTTCAAGGTATAAGAACTAATCTCACATTCTCCCCTCATTTAGTGCATTTTTTCGTAATTTTCCCCTAACTTTCTTTCATATTTATTAATGCTTATATATTTCTCTCTTTTAAAAGTGTCATATGATAAATGTGAGTAATATTTGGGAAAAAACATTAACTCTAGATAACCAATTAACTTCCACATATTTTTTAAGAAGCATGTTTTGACGGTTTGACTCTTATATTACGGATATAGGGGAGAGTATAATTTATGAATAGTTGCATCACATTATAGATTGATTTCGATATTGATGGATGTGTTGATATTTGATAAATCAATGTAAGGTTGATGCTACTGGTGTTGAGATGGGTCAACGGCCGTAGGTAGGACGGTAACTCAGAAGAAAAAACAAAACTCCGATTTGGCAAATTGTTGGGCCATTTGAGAAGTCTTAGGCCTAAGGGAACCTTTTCTTTCTGGTCTATAATTGTGCGTTAAAAAATGTAGCAATTTCGGCTTCAAATCTAAACTTGCCCAATATATTAATTGGAGTGGAGTCTGGAAATGACTGGAACAATTAGTTTGTCTCCTAGAAAATAATGAATAAAAATTTGAGTTCCTCTTAAGAGAGGTGTTCATATTCAGTGTCACATAATTTCCCTAACACGATTATCCATAGTAAAAAGATATTTGCGCCTAGGAAAAGAACTTTCCCAACTAAACTGAATTTTTGATGCAAGATATGCTTGTGAGTTTGTTGTATAATGTTCCTTATATTTTATTTTTATGGTAAATTTTCAGAATGAGGCTTTATTAATATAATCGTCATTAATTAAAATACAATTCTGTCTTTTCTCTATTTCCAGAACAAAAACTAGAAAACCAATAATTTCTTTTTCAAGATAAATTTTTAAATTTTAATAAAAACGTTACCAAAAATTTTTGCTTGCTATTTATTTAATATAAAAAATATTGAAAATATCGATAATCCCTTGTAGTTAGGAGAGGTATGCCAATGATAAATGACAATGTGTGGGTGTTTGATAATAGATTTTTTTAAAAAATAATTCTTGTATTTAATAGACAGGCAATAAAATTTAAATAATTAGTTTGTGTGAGTGTGTGTGTGTGTTTGTGTGTGTGTGTGTGTGTTTAAGGGGTAGAAACATGTGAATAAGTGAATATGAGGGGTGGAAATTAAAGAAGAGGTGGTCACTTGGGAAAGGGCCTCTCTTTAATTGACTCATGTGGGTGTCATTGCCTCCCTTCCCATGCAATGTCCATTCAATCATCCCATAATATCGTCAATCCACTAACTTCCACATTTCTTTTTTTTTTTTTTTTGATAAAAAGGAAGGAAAATACAAACAAAAAATAACCTACATCCTTAAATTGGGCAAGACAGATTTCGCCCTATGCATACATCTAATAATGCCTTTGATCTCTGCTATGGCTTCATACACACTTGAACATTCATTATTATGGGTCACTTCATTCCTTCTTCTCCAAATCAACCAGCAAGACACACAAAAAACTTCATTCCAGTTATCCATCCCATACCCTCTACGCATCTTCACATTCTTCCTTAACCAATCATGTAAATTACTTTCCCAAAATTCTTTATTTGCAAAAGAGATTCCCAAGTTAAGTCAAACCTCTTTAGCATTACCACATTCTCTTATCACATGTACCGTTGATTCCAACTGCGAATTACACGACGCGCAAGAACCATCTGGATGAATTCTCCATTCAAGCAACCTCTCATTAGTAGGAAGTCTATCATGCATAAAAAACCACATCTGCATTTTACATCTCTGAGGGACCTTGAGCCTCCAAATGTTCCTCCAACATTGATCCTCCTGAGCATTAAAATCAGCAACTTTCGTATATGCTGATCTGACAGAGAACATCCCACTCCTCTCAAGCTTCCATCTAACTTTATACTCCTCATTCCTGTGAACAACCTCAATCTCATTCTTAACATTCTCCCAAACAGCTTTAATTCCACTCCACACTCTTGACCCCGGCTTCTTTGCTCGTATAATAGGGATCAAATCTTGACCACAATTATATTTACTTCTAATTACTCGGGCCCACAATGCATCCTTGTTATTCACCAACCCCCATCCCACTTTCATCATAAAAGCCTTATTCTGAAGAGAAGCATTACGAAGACCCAATCCACCACACACTTTAGGATAACAAACTTTGTCCCACGCCACCAAATGAGCTTTCTTCTTATCACTTGTTGAACCCCATAAAAAATTCCGGGCATTCCTCTCAATCTCATCGCAACAAGCAACAGGAATAATAGACGTTTGCATCACATGATTAGGAATAGACAAAGCCATTGAATTAATAAGAGTATTCCTCCCTGCCAGAGACAAAGAATGACACTTCCAGCTAGCCAATCTTTGTTTTACCTTATCCACCGTAAATTGATACATTGACTTAGAAACCCTCTCATGATGAAGAGGAACCCCAAGATATCTACCCAAATCAGCAGACATATTAAATCCCAAACTATGACTTAGTTGAGATTTAATATTATGATTAATATTGCGAGAAAAGAAAACTCTTGTCTTTCCTTCATTTATCTTTTGACCCGAAGCATCACAAAACGCATTAAGACAATCTTTAATCACTTGTACCTGGTCTAAACGAGCTTCAGCAAAAATAATCAAATCATCAGCAAAAAACAAATGAGATAATGGTGGTCCCCCTTTATTAAGACGAATTGGTCTCCAGTTTCCAGATGAAATATTTGACTGAATCAAATGAGCCAACTTCTCCATACAAATCACAAATAAAAACGGAGACAAAGGATCACCTTGTCTAATACCTCGGGAAGGATTAAAAACATTTGACTTACTACCATTCCACAATAGTTGCATAGAGGGAGAAGATATACACTCCTGAATCAAGAAGATCAAGCTCTCCGGAATTCCCACCTCCCTTAAACAATTAATAGTGAATTCCCAATTAATTCTATCATACGCCTTCTCCAAATCAATTTTTACAGCCATAAAACCTTTCTTTCCCTTCATAGTTTTCATGGTATGGATCACCTCTTGAGCAACAATAATATTGTCTGAGCTCAAACGTCCCGGAACAAAACTACACTGATTAGGGGAAATAATAGTCGACATAACAGGCTTAATCCGATTAACTATGATTTTCGTTATCAATTTATAAATCACATTACAAAGGTTAATCGGACGAAAATCTCTTATAAATTCTGGGTTAGGGACTTTAGGAATAAGCACAAGAAAAGTCTGATTAACCTCCCTAATCAAACAAGGATTCTCAAACACTTTTCGCACAAAATCAATAACATTTCCACTAACCTGTTTCCATTGAGCTTGAAAGAATAAAGGATTAAAACCATCAGGACCTGGAGCTTTAAGAGGGCCCATACTCTTCAAAGCAGTCTCAACTTCCACCTCTTTCACATCAATATTCATATTACTAATAACACCCTCCGTAAGCATAGGATAAGATACATCAACATTCAACACATCCCTATGCGCACGATCTTCAGAAAAAAGCATATGATAAAAATTCACAGCAACATTCTTTATCTGATCCACATCAAATATCCACTCTTCATCCTCACCCTTGAGAGCTTCAATACGATTTATCCTCCTCCTTGCATTCGCCCTTCGATGAAAATATTTCGAATTTTTATCCCCTAAATAAAACCACTCACACCTTGCCTTTTGAGCCCACATAATATCTTCCTGCAAAATTAGTATCTCTAGTTCTTGCCATAGTTCTTTCTGAAGCTGAGAGAGAGAAGACCAAGAACCTTGATTCTTTAAACTTCTACTAATACCATCAAGCCTAGCAAGAATTTGTTTCTTTCTTCTTCCCACATGACCATATACCTCCGTCTTCCACACCTCCACTTGCTGGGTAAAAACATTCACATTTTGGGACCATGACAAATTCTTATCCCATACCCGCTTCATAAATTCATTAAAGTCATTATGTAACAACCATGAAGCCACAAACCTAAAAGGACGTTCAAAAGCAACCGAACAATGAGACACCTCCATCGTCAATAACAAAGCCTTATGATCCGACTTGAAACTATATAAAACTGTTGTTTTAGCTTCAGTGAATCTATCCATAAACATATCATTTGCTAGAATACGATCCAGTCTGCTCTCACAACCCTCTCTACTCCAAGTAAAAAAAGATCCCATAGTATGAATATGAGATAGACCGGACTCCCCATACCAATTAGAAAAATCCTTATCCACCAAAGAATACTCCTTCCTAGTAGACTGTCGTTCATTCTCAAATAAAATAGCATTAAAATCTCCTCCTACACACCACGGACCTTCCACCTCATTACCAAACTCCTCCAACTCTCTCCATAAACTCCTTCTTTTCACATAATAAGGGCTTGCGTACACCGCAGAAACTAAGCATTTCTCCCCATTATGATCAAAACTCAAATGAACACATTGCTCAGATGAACCAATTATACTAACAGTCCAACTCTCATCACGCCATAACACCCACAGACCTCCACTAAACCCTTGAGCGTCAACAACATATGAGCCATTAAATCCCATCTTAGAGATTATCTTCTTTGCTTTCATACCTCCACAACGAGTCTCAAACAATAAAACAATGTCTACTTTATACTTATACTGTAATTCTCTTATTAATCCTGGGAAAGATCTTGCTCCCACCCCTCTACAATTCCAGAAAATAACATTCATTGGGGAATCATTGAATTGAGATTGTGGTTCTCACAACCACCATTAACATTTTCTAAAGAACCACTCACCTGAGCATGTAGAATATTATCAACATTAGAAGATGAAGACAACAAACTCTCATTACGAGATAATAATATGAATCTTTCTCCCTCATTATTCGATTCCTCCTCCAAATCCATTAAAACTCCAAAAGCATTCTTGGTCTCATTCATATCATTAGTGACCACTGAATTAGATGTTGAATTTAACTTCTTACAAGACAAAGAATATAATTTTCTCTTATACACATGCCTCCATTCCTCCTTTCTTTCACTATATGATCTTGGGACCCACTCTTTTTTATCATTTAATTCTTGAGCATTTTTAACGGGATTGGTGGTTGAAGAGTCAAACATTTGTAAATCAATAACTGACTCCCTTAAACGCCCATTATTGCCATCAGATTTCAAATTATTCCTTCGCTGAGAAATAGGAATATTCTCCCCATCATTAGCTCTCCAATTTCTAACTGAACTCATGATCTTCGCTCTATCCATAACAATCGACGCAGATCTCTTCTTCTTCGTATCTTTCGGCTGAACATTCTTCCTCTTTTTCGTTGACTTTCTAACTAAGTTTCATTCCCCTAACCTCTGCAACTGGTGAGTCTCCCCTTCGCTTGCCTCCACATACACGCGCTCCGAATGATTCTCCACCTCATTCAAATGACCTCCTGACCCCTTTATACTTTCATTCTTCACTACCTCCATAAGCGATGAAAGTTTAACCTCATCATTATTATCAAAGACACGAGAGGTCATGCTCAAATCTTTCTCCGGACAAACCTCCCGACAATGACCATATTTACCACAACAAAAGCAAATTTTATGCAATCCTTCATATTCCACTATAAGTTCTTTCCCGAAAATACGAATCGCTGGCCAAAGCTTCTTATCCAAATCCAATTCAACGCAAATTCTAGCAAACTTACCTCTTTCAGTAAGATAAGTTCTAGAATCCACCTTCAAAGTTTTACCCACTAGATTTCCAATCATATGGAGGCTCTCTGCATTAAAAAATTCTAAAGGAAGGACAGGAATACGAATCCATGCTGCTATCTTGCGATGATAATTCTCATCTAAAGGATCAAAATTTGGTTGCCATCTCTGTACCACCAAATAGTGATCGGC